>JAJLRJ010000002.1:19046306-19680103 GCA_024195265.1 Dendrophyllia cribrosa | reverse complement strand
AGTCCCAAAATCACGACCCCGTTGGGCGGCACATACCCGTATAAGTATTTTGGGGGAGTACCCCCCCCCCCCCCCCGCGGGGAATTTTGCATGCTTTAGTGCTGAGTCTGTCAAAAATCATCCAAACTGTCTTTGGGTGCCCCTGCTTTGTTTTGCCCTCCAACCTGTTATTGGTGTACATCTTGTTTCTGCTTCCCTGACAACACCTTTTATACATTCTTTTTTTAGCTAATTCTTTGAGTTGGCAAGACAGTTTATCAGAGATTATTACAGTTCTGACAGACAAGAATATTCTTGATTCCTTGGTTACTGGAATTACAGCCTGCAATCAATCACTAATCAGAGTGAATAACATTTATCTGGGGATATTACCCATGAGACTTTTAAGTGTCATGTACATTTTAAAAAATGTACATGTTAATACTTCCGAGAGAATTCATTATTAATGCTCACATGTGTGATTTAAATACTCACCCACTTGAATATTCAGATACAGTTGTTAAGGTGTGCTGCCACAGTGTACGGAGCAATCAGTATTACGTGCAGACAAAAGTAACATTTACTCCAAATTGTGGCTTGCAGACTTGTTCCAGAGAATATCGATGTGCTATCCAGTGGACTATACAGTGGCAAATGCAAGACCTGCAGCCGAGATGTGACATTTTGGTCAGTACCCTCCCCGTCAGTGAGATCACTTTTTCTGTGAATGGCACACAGTGCACTGTCGCTAATCCTGATCCCGGCATGAGTCTGAATGAGTGGATCAGAAATCAGCCAGGACTGCAAGGTACACTTGTCATTTAGATTTCTCTTTCTCACTCATTAACAATTCATGATGACAACACAAAGGAAATCAGGTGAAGGAGGTTTTGAAATCATTTCTTAATTTGCACAGATTTTGGCAATTTTATTCCTTTGTTTTTTTCCGATCAGTTTGCGAAGCCACATCAAACACTCAAAACAGTGTTTCATCAGATTTCCAAAGACCTTGAAGTGGATTTAAAAAAAAAAAAACTCGGCTGCGCCTTATTTTTCTAACCCACTTCTCCGTGTTTGGAAATATCTGATGAAACACTCTTCCTCATGTTCCTGACCATTTTTTTCTTTCTTTTTTTTTTTGGGGGGGGGGGGGGGGGGAGAGGGGGGGGGGAGAGGGAAAAGTTACAACATATAATTCAGCTTTTTTATGGATGTATATCTTATTATTATACCTGGCGAAATTCTACAGTAATTCCAATTATGTCTCTACATTTTGCTGTGAGTCATTTCCTAAGGTGTGGGTAAACAATAATATTGTAATTGTATGTGTCTTAATTGCCATAACTAATCCCAGCTATATATCCCATGCATGTTTGAATATTCTACAGTTGCACTGTCATTGCATTTCTTTAAGTCACAAGCTAAGTGAGTTCCTTTATGCTCCCACAGCATCTTGTCTAAATATAAAATAAGATATTACCTACTTAAAGGGGCAGTATCACGAGGTCGAAACTTGAAAACGTCGGCCCAGTTTTCCAAGTTTGATTCCGCAAATTCAAAAAGGCCGTCGAGAAGTGGAGGTATTTGTTGAATCAAAAAATCTGTTTTGATAGCCGGAAGAAAGAAAAAATCACTTTTAACAGTGATATGTCCAAAATTCCGGTGCAAGAATAGTGAACAGTGCCGCGCGTGGAACCTCGTGATACTGCCCCTTTAAAATAAAGAATATTATGCCTAACTACAATAAAATTATAAAACTAAAGAACTGGGGCCAGATTCACGAAGCCCTCCTAAGTCAAGACATATCCTAAGCATTGTTTCTTAACAATAGTCTATTGTCATTCCAACAATAGGCTATTGTTAAAAAACAATACTTAGGATATGTCTTAACTTAGGAGGGCTTCGTGAATCCGGCCCCTGTACACTGGACTAAAGTTCATAGATTTTGATTGAGTCGGGGTAATTTTGAAGAAAATGTATGGGCTTTAATTACATGGGAAACTGTCCATAATAAAGAGGTCACGGTCTGCAGAAACATTTATCATAAACGTATTATTTACTAAAACATAAGTGTGTGAATCAAGCCATTATAATACCCCCCCCCCTCCCCTTTCTTCCCAATTACCCAAAGGTCTGCAAAACAAGATACAAGAGTGTATTTTCACACCTAAAATTACAGTTGTTAACCAGTCCATCTTTAGCCCTCCTCTCTCCTCTTAAAAAACAGACATGTGTCCAAATCTCATTGCCCTTGTATAAAAATGCCAACAATTCGTCCCTCACTGTCTCTTTATATCCGAGTGGTGATGATGAGTATTCCCTTTCGTTCTCTCCTCCCCCCCCCCTTAACCCCCCACCCAAAAAAAATAAATAAATAAATAAATAAATAGAAAATATTTATACTAAAGCAAACTGCTAAAGGTTTTGTAACTACGATAAAAAGCATTTAAAAATTACCAACTCTCAAATCTTATTTCGTACTGAAACGAATACTTAGTATTTCGAGGTGAAAAAAAAAACTGCGATGGACTAGCATCCCATCCAGGATTGGAGTAGCAATACTCTATATGCATGTTGCTTAAATGCTACAGAAACTCGGTAGGTTCAGGCCGTGTGGGCCTCCTGTGGATCTTGTGTGGGCTTCCTGTTGATCTTGTGTGACTTTACTTCACCTTATAAAACGAAATGATGATTTTGATGTAATATATATATATATAAGTTCTAGAGTGAACCATCCAACTCGCTGCTCTAATGGAAGGGAGCTTAAGAGTCCGTTGAATTTCACCAGTGCGTTGGGAATAATTTTCACTGAACAATAATCAAACTATAAAAAAAGAAAACCAAAACCGTTCGAGTTTTTTGGGTTAAATTGCTGTTATATAGTCAGTGAAGCAGGGTAAACGGCCTTCTTTCGAGTTAACCAACTTCGGGTTATGCATCAATCAATTCCGGCTGTTACCATCCCCCCCCCCCCCCCCCCCCCCGGGCATACCCCGGGTATTTGTAAGACGCCATGTCCCTGGGGCGGAGATTTTGTACAACAACGTGTTGCCCCGGGGATTGGGGGCGGGGACAACTTGACAGATCGCCAGATCCATGTCAGTAAACAATGGAAGAATTCGCCGGGAAATCGACTACTTTTGTGGGCGATTGGCTTGAAAACCAAGGTATTGCAAAGTTAAAGAATTTGTTTGAAGGTAAAGAAACACTTCTTGATGTGTATTTCCTAACAGTCGAGGAGGTCGAATGGTGGCTAAAACATCTCACAAAAACAAGGGACAGCAGGAGGCGAGCAGCTGAAAAAGCAAAGTTGACAAGGGCACGAAAAAACAAAGCACAGCATCAGGCTGCTGACGCATAAACAGAAATTTCCTATAGTCCAAAGTCGTGCATCCGATCAAAGAAACAACGTTAAATATGTCTTTATACATTCTGATTCATAGACGTTTTGTTAGAACTTTCACAGAGCCAGCAACTTTCTTTTCAATGATCTGTTACGTTATTAATGATGTTACGTTATTAAACGTGCTTTTAATATATGTTTCTTTAACTTTTGTAATTTTTGTTGCTTTTCTGTTGCCCAGGGGCGGGGAATTTGTAGTTTCTGGCAGCTCGGGGGCGGGGAATTTGTAGTTCCACGAAAAAAAAAACACAAATCCTCGGGGGTTGGCCCGGGGGGGGGGGGGGGGGGTGGTAACAGCCGGAATTGATTGGTGCATTATGAAGATTGTATGATAAAATAGTCAGTGTACATAATGCTTGTTATACCATTTAAATGTAGGTACAAAAGTGATGTGCCGTGAGGGAGGATGTGGCTGTTGTGTGGTGTCAGTAACAAGACATGATTTGAGCGCCAGTAAAGATGTAACAATTGCTGTCAACTCGGTAACATCACTTTTATATTGCTTTTAATACCGAATGACAGGTTGCGCGTAATCTTATGCACGTGACGTATAATTTATAATAAACACTATTGACCACTATTAGCCCTACCTCGCCTACCTACTTGGAAATATATCGGGTTATAAATTAAGTATGGTTTCTTTCAATGTTATTAACTCTCCGTTTTTACAATTTTTGTATAATAGGAGTGACTCACTCCGTCTACCCCATACTTTAATAGGATACGCATCAGGCAGAATGCTTGCAGTGGCCATCACTAATTGTTCGTGACCACCGAAGCCTAAAATATTAGAGAAGAAAGGGCCTAATTTCTCCAAGAAGCGTCTCCAGACTTTCTGTAGTCCAAACGTATCAATACACTTGTAGGCTTTTAAACAGAAATGGTGTATCAACAATTCATGTTAGATACTTTGATTGTTATTTGCACAATATCAAGAAAAGAATGTAGCAAAGCCGAAAAAAATGGAGTATTGAAGAACTAAGCTTAAGAAAGTGCCCAGATACCATCGGTAATGTGAGCTTATTCAGCAGACGGGTTATATCATTCGACTCTCTTACAGGACTGCAATTTACCGTGGTTTTTTTTGTAGCCTAATGTACTGTATTTTCTAAATTAAACGCCCCCGGCGTTTATTTCAAACTTGGCCTAGTGGACCCGGCGTTTCTTTGAATCAGCAGTTTTTTCTCGCCCGCCATTTTTTAAGAAAGGATTATTATTCGTTTTTCTTGGCAGCCGTGTACCTTGCCCTTAAATCTTAAGTTTATTATACCACAAATAAACGTTTGAGGGGCTCACTTACAATTTCCTATATTATACCCGGCGCTTATTCGGGGCCCGGCGTTTAATCGAGAAAATGCCGTACGGTAATTACTTTCCCCTATTGCGATAAGCAGAATTATGAGCACACGATTTGAAATATAGAACCGACGTCTAATAAGCAACATATTGTGCTTATTTCAGGCGCTCCGTTATACAATTAACACAAGCATAAGCACAATAACGTAACTGCACTGCCTGGCCTAAGAGTTGCTTTATGTTTTGTGTACATGTAGTGGCAATGTCTTTTTTCTTGTTTACGAGGCCTATAAGCTTGCCATAAAGCTTGTGAAGATGAAATATTTTAGTCGACTGATGAAAGACTGATAACTTATCTCCCTTTATAGTGTCTCTTTCCACTGTGTTCCGCTGATGGTGCTGCTGTCACTACAGTCGAAGGCCTTGGAAAGTAGGTTAAATATTTTTTCTTATCCATTTATGCCAACGAAACAAATAAGACAACCGCTTTTTTTTCCTTAAAATCCTAGATGGCCGGTGATCAGTATGCATTCAGGTCTCGGAGAAGAGTTGCGTGACGATCCTTATAACGGCTGCGCAGCAGACTACATGCATTCACGTATCTCCCACTAAAAGTCAGCCTGTTTTCCTTTTATGTGAAGGAAACAAACGAAATTGTTTTGATACATGTTCAATGTCCCGGATGTCTGAGCCAATGGGCCTTTATCACGCGGCGGCCATGTTGATTCCCAGGAGAATAAAATGCTTTGTTTTCGCCTGCTTAACCTCGTTCTCAACTTTTTCACTGCGAGGCTTGGGGGGCAAATCTTTTGTTTTTATACAAAATGGCGGGGCGTGATAAAGGCCCATACCATGTCCCACTGCATTTCGTACCTGAAAGATGTGAATGGAGGACTGGTTCTTCGTGTGAAACCCATCTTGTTCTATGAGATTCAAACGTAAAGCAATTGGATATAAATTATGCGATATTTATTTCATTGTAGTCGATTTGACGGATACCATCCCATTCAGGAAAGACTGGCGGAGCATAACGGCAGCCAGTGTGGCTATTGTTCACCAGGATTCGTAATGAACATGTACAGGTTAGTGGAAATTGGGTAGCCTGTGTAACATTTATTATCTGTTTATATTAAAGTGAAATCTACCGATATAAGACCATAAAAATAGACATCAAATAGCTGCAGCAGTAGAATAATACTTGTAATCTTGACTTCAAAAATAGTTACAAATATCATTATTACTTAATAATTAATAATAATTATTAATCGTTTAATTCTTCTCGTATTATTTATTTTTGCCAGTTTGTTGAAGGAGAATCCCAGTCTGTCCAAACAACAGATTGAAGACAGTTTCGATGGAAACATTTGTCGCTGTACAGGTGATATAAACTGGATTTTTCTTGTGTCTTTTAATTCGCTTTTTGTGTTTAATCGTTTTGACTTGCATATGTTAACGCGGTTCAGTAGTTGACCCTGTTGTTTGTTATCCATCCCTCTTACCTTATGGAGTTTTTTAAAATCGTTAGTCATTGAGCATTGTTGTTTTTGTTTTTGTTTTTATAACTCGAAGCGAACCAAGACCGTTTGCCATTCCCTCCATTCTTTTCGCTGTATTCAAAGGCGCGTTCGTTTTTCCTTTGTTCCCGAATACCAACAATCCCTTTAACTCGGGAATTTAAAATTTCTATAAAGATCCAAAGCAGTCTTTCTTTGGATCGCTGGATTGTCGAGTGGATGAGCTTATCAAGCTTATTATTAGCGCTTTGGCAAAGGTCACGCGAGGGAACGAGGAGGCATCATTGATACCTCTCTTTATTATTCATTTGCTTACTGCCAGGTTATCGACCAATTCTGGATGCAATGAAGACGTTTGCCACATCCTCAGATCCAATAGATATTGAGGTAAATACTTCAATTCATATATTCAATACCTGATACTGGCTAACCATTGTCTTGAGGCGCTGTGATGTAGTGTTTAGCACTGGACTTCATTCTCTGCCGTCATGTTGGTTTCTTAAACAGAAAAACTAGAAAACTTCCTTCTCATGTACTACTCCACCCAGGTATATAAATGGGTACCAGCGATGTAGTGCTGGGGTAACCTTGCAATGAACTAGCATCCCATCCGGGGGTAGTAAACCAAAGCAATTCTCGTACAGTGGAACCTCGATTTGACGAACCTCTATAAAACGAAGTCCTCTGTATAACGAACGATATTCTTCAGTCCGGCAAAATTACAAGTAAAATGTATGGAAAGAACCTCGATATAACGAAATCCTCATTATAACGAACACAATCCGGGAGCCCAAACGTAAAATCTACCCCGATATAACGAATAAATGTCAACACGCGACAAAAGATGAATGCAGAACAGACCAACAGAGATGAAAATCCTTTAATCCTGTAACAAGAAAACAACCTCGCAGTCACCAGCTCATTACATGTGACTACTGTAAAGTACAGACACTGGTAATATCGAGACATCTACAGATACGCTTAATCCTCTTTGTCTCTTATTAGTTCTATTAACTTCGTCATTTTTGAAGGCTTCTTGAAGTCACAGGTATAACCTGTACAGTTTTCCAGTGCCGTAATTATATATACAGTGTACTGTAGCTTCATACAGGCGTTTAAGCGCAAATGTTATTTGTTAAGATCCGGAAATGCTGGGTAGTGCGACGTAACACCGTTACAAAGCAATTACTAACTATACTTTGATATAACGAACATTTTGGTTGTTTTTTCCGAAAATTCGGTATAACAAGGTTTTCGATTTAACGAACCCTCGATATAATGGACCAATTTCCTCAGTCCCTTGGCACTTCGTTAAATCGAGGTTTCACTGTAACTACAGTAAACACCCGCGTATAAGAACCTAGAATTTTTGGGTTCAGGCTGAATGGGTTCTTTAATATTTTGGGGGTAGTTTTTCCGAACTCAGGCTGATTAGGTTCTTAGTAGGTTCTTATTTGTAGGAGTTGTCATAGTGATACCATTCAGAGAACTACTGTAGTACTAGTATGTCATAATGGTTGAACATTTGTATTTTAAACAGCAAAAATGCCAAGTCTTATTTTTTAAACAATAATAAATTCAGTATCATAGGCTACCATATTAATTTTACAGTTGTATTTGATAATAATGTAAATTGTTAACAGCAATATAAATATATAAATAAAAACAGCAAAAATAAATAACAACCCAATTTAGGGAATTAAAATTGAACCAATTTGAAAATAATCAAATACAATTTGAAACAAAATATTAATTTCTATCAATTAAAATCCAGTATTTTGGCTACAAAATAAGAGTGTTTTTTTTGTATAAGAACCTATTGTTCTTTGCCAGCCTAAATAGGTTCTTATATATTTGGGTATTAAAATGCCCAATTTCAGCCTGTAGGTCTTATACGCGGGTGTTTACTGTACTGTACAGTCGAACCTCTCTACAACGGCTACCTTCAGACAGACTTTTCTGGCCGTTGTAGAGACTGGTGGCCGTTATGGGGAGGTTATCAGTTAGAGGATTTGAGTGAGTGAAAAAGCAGTTGGGACAATTAAACATGGCCGTTGTAGAGAGGTGGCCGTTATGGGGAGGTTTTGAGTGAGTGAATTAGAAGTTGGGACAAGAAAACATGGCCGTTGTAGAGAGGTGGCCGTTATGGGAAGGTTATCAATTAGAGGATTTGAGTGAGTGAATTAGAAGTTGGGACAATAAAACATGGCCGTTGTAGAGAGGTGGCCGTTATGGGGAGGTTATCAATTAGAGGATTTGAGTGAGTGAATTAGAAGTTGGGTCAATAAAACATGGCCGTTGTAGAGAGGTGGCCGTTATGGAGAGGTTATCAATTAGAGGATTTGAATGAGTGAATCAGAATTTGGACAATAAAACATGGCCGTTGCAGAGAGGTGACCGTTATGGGGAGGTTATCAATTAGAGGATTTGAGTGAGTGACTCAGAAGTTGGGACAATAAAACATGGCCGTTGTAGAGAGGTGGCCGTTATGGGGAGGTTATCAATTAGAGGATTTGAGTGAGTGAATTAGAAGTTGGGACAATAAAACATGGCCGTTGTAGAGAGGTGGCCGTTATGGGGAGGTTATGAATTAGAGGATTTGAGTGAGTGAATCAGAAGTTGGGACAATAAAACATGACCGTTGTAGAGAGGTGGCCGTTATGGGGAGGTTATGAATTAGAGGATTTGAGTGAGTGAATTAGAAGTTGGGACAATAAAACATGGCCGTTGTAGAGAGGTGACCGTTATGGGGAGGTTATCAATTAGAGGATTTGAGTGAGTGAATCAGAAGTTGGGACAATAAAACATGGCCGTTGCAGAGAGGTGACCGTTATGGGGAGGTTATCAATTAGAGGATTTGAGTGAGTGACTCTGAAGTTGGGACAATAAAACATGGCCGTTGTAGAGAGGTGGCCGTTATGGGGAGGTTATCAATTAGAGGATTTGAGTGAGTGAATTAGAAGTTGGGACAATAAAACATGGCCGTTGTAGAGAGGTGGCCGTTATGGGGAGGTGGCCGTTAGTCGAGGTTCCACTGTATTTGGTTCATGGTACAGAAACCGTGTGGGCCACCTGTGAACATTGTGAGACTTACCCACTTTAAAGTGCATATGAAGTTATTTTTTATTTTGTCTTTTTTTGGAGGCTATTATGTCTTTTTTTCGAAACGATAAAAGAAATTTGTCAGAATAAAATTTAAGGCCTCTTTTTTGCCGTCCAAAGTAGCACAATTTGCAGAAATCAGTGTCCCGGAGACTGGGAACGAGTTGTCGATATCCATTGTGTTGATGACGTAGAAAATACTTGAGATTCGTTCTTTTGTATGCTAACACAGTGTGTTTCGTTACATTTCTTCAAAAGAATGTCAGACTGTGATGAAATTATGTCTTCTACAGTGTCTCTGTCAGACAGACAGAAAGTCGCTGAGGTCGAAGACTTCTCCTTTGCCGCCATGATACTCGTGAGTTGAAGTATTTTCTACGTCACAGCCTTGTAATACAATAGCTTTGGCCGCGCTCTCGATAGAGACACTTTCTGGCGGAAAATTCAAAACTTTCAAGCCGAATAATTTCACAATGGGAAGGATCTTTCCGATGAAACCCACAAATTTAGATAAAGAGAGTAAAGCACTATTAACCCATGGAAATTCTTTTTTTACTTCATATGCACTTTAACATTACACTACTCAACAAAATACAACCCGCACCTATTGAAGTTGGTCACATTAAAACGCAATCATAATCGATGTGGAGTGTACTTCTCATTTCAGAATGGACACAAACGTTGCACTCAGTCTACTCGACATTAATTGCGTTCAACGATAGGATACTTTATCTGCGCTCTTGCCATAATATTTATAATAACAATCGTTGTAAACTATCTTGATAGGAATTAACGAAGTGTCCAGGTTCCTGCTCCAATGGTGAGATGCAGTGTCCAAGAACACTTGTCACATCACCTGCCGGTTATCAGAATGGCAGTGTGCTGTGGTATTGTCCAACGTCAAAAGCTGATTTGTATGCACTGAGTTCGAAACACAAAAGTGATAAAGTCAGGCTGGTGGCTGGAAATACCGGAAAAGGTAAGTTACTTATTGGTAACTCTTATAAACTCGTTGTGTCAAATTACCACGAGTTTTGTTGGACTTGAAGCCATGTTAGTAAATTTCTTTGGTTATAGGTTCGAGTTGTCTTCAAACGTTTCTAATTCGAAAAACAATAAAAACATGATCGGATATGTAAGTGTCGAAATTATGATAATGTGTATGTGAAATAAATTCATATGAACTGCGGGAGAAAGAGATAAAGCGAAAGAAATCATCCCAGTTATGCAGCAACAAAAGGAGTTGCAACTGAGAGCTTGAAAACAAATGTCATTGACCAAGCTCCCATCTGGGGTTGTTGCTCAGCGATAAAGCGTTCGCACCGGACTCGCAAAGGTCATGGGTCGAACCCCATCGTGATCGAGGCGTAAAATATTTTTTCAGTCTCTAGTTACAACTCTTTCAGTTGCTGCATAACAGCGATCTCTTTCGCTTTAGTGATGAAATTCTTATACACGTATGTTGGAAAATTTCTGTGTTCGTTCTGTACGTACACTTGCAATAGATGACCTTGCGTATTTTGTCAAATCGGTATTCTTACTCCCCCCCCCCACCTCCCACTCCTCTTCCCCCGATTTTCGTTCCCCCTGGCAGTTCAAGTTGTCTGGGTTCTTCCGTAATTCGACACAGGGTCGTGTATGGCACCTTTGACGAAGACGCATTAACTGGTGCAGCACTAATCATATTTATTTTCGTTTCCATTTATGTACAGGTATTTACAAGAATGACAGTCCTTGTGATGTGATGATTGACATTAATCAAATTAAAGAGCTTCACATCGTTCCAAGCCCAGATGAGGTCTGTTAAATATTGTACCTTTCCGTTAACAAAACTAAGAAACCGTCTGTTGCATTTTGGGTGGAACGTTTCTATAACAATCTTGAAAAATCATATATTTTAATACAATGGCCATAGTCATTTATTTCTATGAATTTTGCGTTGCACTTCCTCTAAAGAGAATATATCTTTAATAGTTGACGAAATTGGTTACTTATTTTACCTGTATGGGAGACTTAAATTTTTTAACTTCAAAATAATCTGAAGTTAAGGTTTCCACCATTGCTTGTCTTTGTCGCAACCGTTACTTGAGCCTGGTTTCCATATAATCGCAACGATCGCAGCGATCGTTACGATCGACGATCGCTGCGATTCTTGCAACCCTTGTGATCATATGGAAACGTAACCAAAACGTTGCGATCGTTGCGATCCTTGCGATTGCGATCGCAGAGATAGAAACATTTCTATCTCTGCGATCGCAATCGCAAGGATCGCAACGATCGCAACGTTTTGGTTTCCATATGATCGCAAGGGTCGCAAGAATCGCAGCGATCGTCGATCGTAACGATCGCTGCGATCGTTGCGATCGTTGCGATTATATGGAAACCAGGCTTTACTCTTTACTGGGAGCGTTTGTTCAAACGTTAACCTGGGAAAGTGGTCGGTAGATCTCGATCCATTTTGTCTTTTGGTGGCCCGTTAGTAATGGAAAATTCAATTGACCGTTGATTTTCGACGTGCGGAGAAAACGAACAATTACATTCAACTCACACCTTGCGCTCGCCTCACTAAAACGGGCATCCCGTGATACGAACAGTCCCGGCGATTAAGATTACTGCAAACAGCTGAGTCCCAGGGAGTAAGATTTACTGAAAATTACTCCCGCTATTCTGGGCTCTCTCTATTACGGACCTCAAATCGTGCCGACCCCAAAGGTGTCTGCTAGGGCGTGGGGGTGAGGGGTGGAGGGGGGGGGGGGGGGGGGGGTGTGTGTGAGTAAATATAACTATTGGTCCGTAGAAGACGCCGTCTCGTAGTACTTTCATTGTTTTATGTCATTATGTTTCTTTTGCTGTAGGCACCAAACGGCAGTGTTGTATTTGGTGCTGGCGTGTCTTTGAACACATTTATAAATGCATTGGATCGCATAGCCAGTACATGGAATGGCTATGAAGTGATGGCTGATCATGTGCGAAAGGTAAATAGAACATTTATGCCAAGTGGTGTGCAAGATATGTCATACTTTGTCACCCTTAAGTCGAAGAGAATGTGTGTGTGGTCTCTTTTAGACTTCAAGGCTATAAGAAGTCTATATAACATATGAGAGTCTCAGCTCAGGCGTTAACAAATTCCATTAAAGGAAAGACCATCCCTTCACCTTCAAAACAAATTACCAGTATCATGGGTCAGCGAAAGTTTCAGAAAATGCTTTATTCGTTGTTTGCTAGACTGTAAAACAGTCCGTTTGCTTGCGGGTGTCGACCGAAAAAAGAAGCGGAAAGAAACTAGAGTGATTTTACTGGTTTCTAAGTGACCCTTCAAGTGTATTTGATTTTACTGAGCAGTTGGTTTATTGAAGCTCATTTTTGTTCGTCTTTTTTAACAGGTGGCAAATGTTCCTGTCAGAAACGTGAGTTGTATACTTGTATTTGTATACTTTGATTTGATGACTGCAGTTGCGGTTGATTCTCCAGTGTTTGTCGCCGTTTTTAGCTTATGATCGACGACAGCGTAAAACGTGAACCTCAGTTGGGCTTTGAAATTCAGAGTTCGCGTGTTATTGCCAAAGGCGCATTAACTGAAGCTCAACTTATAGTCTTTTTTTATCCTAGGTTGGCAGTATTGCTGGAAATATAATGTTGCTGCATGATCACCCTGGTTTTCAATCGGATATCGCTCTCATCCTTGAAACCATTGGAGCGTCGCTTATCATTGGTAGGAATTCCAGTAAATCGAGTTCAATAAAAATACAGTGGCGCTCATCGAAGAATGTTAAGGAAAATGCGTGGAATGTCATCGTACTGTTCTTCCATATAGTTTTCATTCCTTTGAAGGAAACTATGTAAAATCTATAATTATACAGTTTGATTTTTTTTTAGCTGATTCAGAATATTTCAGAGGTAGAAAATTTTAGGTATATGAATCGTATGCCCCGAATTCCCCTAGCTGCTTTAACCTTTCGGAAATCCTAGCTGACCTTATTTCGTGCCCAAAACGACATTTTTTTATTCCTCCGAAAACGGAATGCGTTAAATTTTCCGATGTTTATCTTAGGCATGTATCTTAGCGTTTTAATAGCCTGTGAACAGGCTTCTTTTGGGGGGAATTGGGTTAGGTTAAAATCGGCGAGCGAAGCGAGGACTGGGAATGAGGGAAGGGGCCCTTCCCTTCCCCAGTCCGCGTTCGGCTCGCTTCGCTCGCTGGTTTTAACCTAACCCAATTGATGGTTTGCACGTGACGTCACGGCGGCCATGTTGGTGGTCAAGAACAAAAGCGTTTCTCTCCGCTGGGAACTAAACTCTATTTTCATGCAAATTCTGCGACAAAAATTGTATTGTATTGACCACCAACATGGCCGCCTTGTCACGTGGTTGCAAACCAAGAATTCCCCCAAAAGAAGCCTGTTCACACTGAGGCTAGCGTTTTGAATTTGTTTAAAGTTAAGCGTTATTTATTTCATTTATTTTTAGTTAGCGTTTTGAATATTGGTTCTTTTTATTTCTATTTGTTTTCGTTTTCTCTAGGTGATAGCTATTCAGGCACAGAAGCTGAATACACTCTTTCGGCATTCAATGCCTTGGATATGACTGGCAAGGTTTGAATGTCCTTCCAGTAGTTACAACGGAATAGCCAGTATATTTCTGCGGTCTGAGTGCCCTGATTCTTGTTTCTGCATCGTCATGGGTCTGCACCTTTGTGTTTCTACATGTTATAGATTCAAAGGCGTGTTTGACTGCGATCTTGTGGTACTGCGGTTTTGAGCGACTTTGGATGTGGTCTTGGGGTCCTGTAGTTATGCTAATGTCCCATTCTTTTCCCTTTTATCTTCCATGCAATTTATATCTCCCTGTTCTTCGGTGTTACTGTCCTTCTGGGCTCCGGGTCCTCAATTTTTTTGCTCTGTGGTTCTGTATTGCTGCAGTCATGCGGTTTACAGTCATATCCCGGGGCTTTCTTTTTGTGTTGCCCTGGTTCCGTGGAGCTTTGGCGAGAGTCTTGGGGGTCCCATAACTTTGCATTCCGTCATTTATACAAACATTGAAATAACTCTTTAGAATGCCAAATTGCAAGTTTGACAATTTTTTTTTTAAAGTTCCAGATGACCAGTCTTTGTCTATTGATGAATTTACACTTTCAGTTCAGTGTTATTTAGTTGTTTTTTTTTTTTTTTCAGATTATCTGGGCCGTCTTGTTGCCTGTGTATACAAACGACTGTATCATGCGTTCCTACAAAGTCATGCCAAGAGCCCAGGTAACAAAATTCAAACTTATAACATCTTGACTTCAAATAAATGTAAGGTACAATTTTGACAATTTACTAAGACACGTTTGGTCTTGAGAAATCAGCTGTATTGTAACTGATCACTTGCCTTTTTTTTGGAATGGTTACAGTTTAGGTTTCCCAGAATTAAAACAAAAAACACCTTTTTCAGTAATGTTTAAAACACGAACAGCAGTGTTTTATCAACATATGATGCCCGATTTAGGGTGTTAGCTCTATTGTACATTGTACACATTCATTGTATTAGGTAAAATTATGTATTCTAATATATTCTATGGTATTGTATTCTATTGTATTGTCGTTCTTTTGTGCTCTAATATTCTATTGTTTTAACAAAAGAATAAGTGTTACCCCTAAATCGCGCATGGTATATTTATCAAGTTTAAAAATTCGAGCGCGAAGCGCGAGAATTTTTAGACTTGATAAAACACGTGCTGTGAGTGTTTTGAACGGCTTCAAACACGAACCGCCAAAAGCGTGTCCCTACGGAGATCAAACAAATGTGCTTTTTGTGCAAAGAGGATATTAGCATACGAGAAAAACAAGTAGACTGATTAGCATACAGCACATGTGCCACACTGGCTTCAACGAGGTGACCATGGCTTCCCGGCAACTGTCGAAAGTTTTGGGATTTTAAAGTTCTGAGGAAAAAACTAATCCATGAAAAATGCTATACCAAAGTTGACAGGTACGGTGCATAATACGTCTAACAATTTTTATTCATTGGCATTGAACGAGTAGAAATAAGCAGCTGGCATCTCTGAACCACTCGCTTTCCTACCAATTTACACCTGGGCGCTGGTGTCATTCAAATAACGGCTTACTTGCTAAACTTTTGGTTGCTTATTTGGTTGGAGAAGATTCCATATAGATTGGCAAAAGCTACATATCGTAAAACAGTACTGAAAAAAAAAGTTAAAGTCACCATTTGTTGTGTCAGTTTCTGTGTTGATAATTAATTAATATTCATAAGTCCCGTGCAGTGTCTTTATATCTGATAAAACACCGCATACTAATAAGGATGAGGTTTATCGATATAAAGTCACTGCACGTGATGTATTATCTACCATTTGATTGGGTAATGGCCTTATGAATTATTAATGAGTTTTTGAAGTATAATGATAGCATAACAGGAAAGTTCTACTAAACAGCGTTCATTTAAGTGGTCACATTTGGTCACATTCATCCACAGACTCAGAAGTTAGAACCACCTGTTGCCAGGCTTAAATAAATAAGGAAAATGGCTTACAGCAAACCGTTTCGAATATTCACACCAACTTAATTTGATTTTTAAGCCTTCAAGTTTGTACTGAGTGTTCTATGATTGCTGTGTTTTCAGAATGCCCATGCCTATGTGAATGCAGGGTTTAATGCTCAGGTGGATAAGTCAACCATGACTGTAAAACTTGTCAACATCGTGTATGGTGGAATAGGACAATATCCGGTAAGTGCATTTCTTGACTTGCACATGTATATGGGTACTAAATAATGGTGTCAATTAACAAAGTGGTCTGCAGGGTCTTAAAGGGGCTATGTCGCGAGGTGTCACGCAAGCTACAATCTTGAAAAACGTCCGGTGGCTGTTTTTCAAGTTTACGCCATTGTCGTCGAATCCATTCAATCCTACAGTGCTGTGTTCACCAAATGGTTTCAGATTTTTCACATACGTTAATAATCTATTTGTCTTGATTTTCGCCCGGTTATTTTTCCGATTCTGAAATCGTACGGCTAAATTTCTCAATATGTACGAGCAGCGATAGAAATCAGTTGACCATGGAATGTCATGGACGAAGGTTCTTCTTCTCTGTTGGCTAAATATAGTACACTTCAGCATATTAACATGGTACCAGAGTCTTCGCTTTGTACTTCTTTACCCCCACAGACAAACCTAACATTTTTCAGATTTTGTTTCGCTTGAGAAAAGAGCGATGAAATTGTTGGACTTAAATCAAAACAAGCAACAGCTCTTGTGTACGTGACCACTGGTTCCGTTTCGAGTCCTGTTTCGTATCAGCGAACAAAAGAATTTTGACAGATAAAAGTGTAAATTAAAGTTACTAAAATTAGGCGAAACCTCGCGACATAGCCCCTTTAAATGAGCATATTTCACAGTAGCGGGTGCAGGGGAGGGGCCCGAGGGGCTCCCCCACCCCCTGCCATTTTTACTCGACACTCCTCCCCCCTTCCCTCCCCGCTACCTTATTGACTGATCCCCTCCCCCTTTCGATGCTTCCTAACCCCCCTTCCGTTTGGGCGTTAAGTCAATGCGCCTAAGACGCGCACATCTTAAAGAGAGGGCTGGGATTTAGTGACTTAATGAATTGAACAATTCAGCTGCATGACTCACTGATGCTGGTGGAGCTAGTTGAGGCACTGTTTACCAAACATTGCAAGTGCAATAACAAAGATGCCGCAACCGTGCTTAATAGTTTGTTTTACGGCTGTCCTTTGCTCCAACACAGGCTAAAATCTATGGTGTTTTGTGCACGATCAAGGTCATTTAATCACTAAGAAAAATGCCTGTCGGATTTCATTGTCATTGCTTTCTTTAACTATTATTTTGGCCTACACTTTAACTTTGTTTTCGGTAACACGATTTCACAGAGAGTTATACTTCTCTTCGTGACTGGAATGACAGTTAATTGCATGAATGTTTCCACAGTTCCACGCCAAAGACACGGAAGCATTGTTAAAAAATAAAGTTCTGACTGATGCAGCCACTCTTAAAGGTAATAATTATCTTCAGATGTGTTATCAACACCATAATTATTGGAGAACACTGTTGTTCATATAATCTGGTCCTTAATCAAATATGGGAACATCGTTAATTGAACAACATAACTGTAGGAGCCTGACCACATGGCTACTAAAGGCCCTGTCACACTATTGCGTATGAGAGAAACGTATGAGTTGCGTATGAAAATTCATAAAATAATTTTCATGCGCACAAAATGCCCTTGAAAATACAGCGTTTGACCAGCGTACTTGACCTATGACTAACGTACCTCTTGCGTAACTCTCGCGTATTCAGCGTATGCCTAGCGTATGTTTAGCGTATAAACCATACGTCCGAATACGCACAAAAGTTTTAAGCATGCTTAAAAAAAATTTCTCCCTCGCCGTATGCCAGCGCATGCCACCGTATGCGACCGTGCTTGAAACGTATACAACCTATGCCTAACGTAGTCCTAGCGTATGTCAGGGTATACGAGCGTATGACTGATATTTTTTATACGCTGGCATACGCTTGTACGATACGCAATAGTGTGACAGGGCCATAACATAGCGTAAACTACAAGCCCAGCGCCCTAATCATTGGCCCACGTCACCTTCTGTAACGGTTGATTTGTACATGTATTTGGATTTAAAACCTTTTATCTTCAGAGTCAATCATATCCTCTGCATTTGTAGATGGCTGTAAGTTTTGAGTCTGAAGTGTGAATATCCAAATAAAAGCTAGTGATCAGTACTTTCCTGTGGTGCTGTTTATTATGCTGTGTAAGGTGGTTCTAACTTAATTTGAGTCCATGGATGAGATCCTACAGTGTGACCATTCGAATAAACGGTATTGAGCAATTCTTTTATTTGGTATTTAGGTTTGTTTCTCCACATTATATGGTGCCGGTCACTTTTGGGCGCGAAAGGGTTCTTTAAAGACGTACCTCTTCGATACCTCTATAGAAAAGACACACCATCACAACTGCGACGTGAAATGCAATATTGTGTATACTTTAAAATCTTTTGAAAGGAAAACTATTACCTCAGAACAGTAGGATAATGTTTTCACACAATTTTCTTCCCAAAATTCTACACATTGGGCGAAAGAAAGATCCTATGACCCCATGGCTACAGGCTTAATCTAATTTCTCCACTTTTAGATGCCTTGAATTCTCTGGAAAAAGAAATCAATCCGGATTCCTCTCCTGTCAGTGCAAGTAAAGAATATCGGAAATCAGTGGCGCTTGGTTTGTTTTATAAGGTGATCAATAAGTCTTATAACATGCACACTCTCAATGTTTTAAATTCATGCATTTAACCCTTTTTTTCTGGCAAGGCAAACAACGATTTATGTAACGTGAGTAGTATGGGATGTTACTTTAATATAAATGCTGGCTCCTGATTGGGGAACTAGACCATTATTTTTCTTTCGATACAAATGTCTTTTGGCTATTCTAAATGATACTATAATCTGATGACATAGCCCCCCTAAGAGTGATCAGCATCAAATTTCTCCTTGTAGTATCAATGCCTTATCAATCAAAAAGGTCATGTGATAATTAAGGACATGATCACACAAGATGAATTCTATTGATATCTAAACAATTTCTCCCCACTACTTCTATAGGAAATGTATAGGGACAAGAAATGAGAATTTAAATTTTGATATCAGGGTTGAAAGGGTTTAGGAGTAAAATGGCCTAGACTGATAAATTTAAATTTTGATATTAGGGTTGAAAGGGTTTAGGAGTGAAATGGCCTAGACTATCCACAGTTGCATTTAAACTTTCGGTTTGGTCTCAATCATGCCATTGTTGCGTTACTTTTTCTACGCAGTTGTCAGCCCTTGCTTTTTATGGTATTTCGAAAATTAAGACTGATGCACTAGTGTATGTTATCTGTTTTTTCGTAGTTTTATTTGTCTTTGCTCGGAGATAAGGCATCTGCGAAGGTGCGGTCAGCAGCAGAGCCCTTTGTTCGTCCTGTTTCCTCTGGCACTCAGAGTTATGACACACAGTCCCAGGAATACCCGTTAACAAAACCCATGACTAAACTGGCCGCCAAAGTACAGGTAAGAACCGTATGATGTATAATGTATATAGCTCATGGTATCCCAGCACTTGAGCTATTAACCCTTTTTATGTTTCGAACATTATCTTTCTTGCGAAACGTGTAATGAAAAATGCAAAGAGGAAAAACATGTTTGCGGTTTGAGTTAACCACTTGAAAATTCCAAAGGGTACTTTATTCGACCAACCAAACAAGCAAACAACCAAACGAGCATACAAAGTGGAAATACCAAAGGGTGCTTTCAGAATCTGGAATGTGAAACGTACATTCGTAAAACAGTCATCTGTGTCTCAACCTCGCCCATATGTAAAAATATGCCGGCTGTTTTGAGACACCTCATGAATATGCGATAATTAACTTCGGGCCACGCCCTAGGTGAATAAATCACATGTTCATTCGTTGCCTAAAAATAACCTTTACTTAAATGCGAGGCAGCTTTTAATCTAATAGCACGATCAAGAAATAAAAATGACAACATAATACAGACAAGAGAGTCGCTGATGCATGATTGTCTTACACCTTAAGGATTCCCGGTAGAAAAATAATTTCAGTCGAATAATAAATCCCTTATTCGATGATTTCACAGATAATACGTGCGGATATTTTACGTATTCCTCGCAAATACTACGCAAGTCGTAGAACATCCGCGCGTATTATCTCTTAAACCATCGAATAATGTGTATGTATTGTGTCAAAATTTCCGTGATACTTCTCCTATAAATATGAGATGACAACAGACGGCTGATATCTTTTTACAATAAGAGCAGACAGAAGTATATTTACACATTATGTTGAGAGATGATCTTTGGTCTTTTCTTAGACGTCTGGGGAGGCTCAATACGCCTCTGATATCCCTACACAAGGCGGGGAGCTGTATGCTGCTTTTGTCGTGACCACACAGGTATGGTACATTGTCTTAATAGAAGGAAAACACATCGTTTACAGATTGGAATTTTGTTTGTTTGTTTGTTTGTTTGTTTGTTTTTATTTAATTTGGAGAGATGATATAACAGTTACTTTGTCTTTGGAAAATTCTTCCTGTCCAACTTAAGAATCTAAATTTATTTTCCTTCTCCAAAAAAGTTAAAGCATTATTTACTGTCACAACAATATCTAAAATGAAGAAAGCAAGGCCGAGAAGTGATATCATTGTAGAAACCAAGTTTTAGTTTATTACAAGATAATTGATATTGTCTATTGTCATAGTCATGTAATAATATTTTCTTGTAATAAACCAAAACTTGGTTTCTATACAATGATATCACTTCTCGGCCTTGTTTTCCTCATTTTGTATTCTAAATTGTCAAATGGCTCTGGATTTTGGTCTAACAATATCTAAAGTAATTGAGTTTGCATATATTTTTTAATTCAGTTAATTTTTATGCTCCTTTTTTGATTTCCTTTAAACCTTTATTTGCATAAGATTAACATAAAAAATGGCCAGAGGTTAACTTGAAAATCGTGTGGTTGATTTAACTTTCAGGCTCTAATGTCAATTATATTTTTTAAGTACTGTTATCTGTAGTTTTCTTGCCTGAGGGTAATGTTTTATATTAAAAAACAAAATCCACTGTTTCCCGAGGGATCAGTCATTAAGTGATTTGTTATATAGCAACACCAAAAACACAACATAACAGAGTTTGAAAAAACGCGCCGAGCACTCGAGGTAAACATCAATCGCATCATTATCATGCCACTTTTTGTCACGGTCTGATCACGTGCGCTGGCGGGCAACAGTACAATGTTACCCTCTGACGTCAAAATTGTTGCCTGCTTTCGCAAATGTTGCCCGCTTAGGACAATTGAAGGAAAATAGTTTGTTTGTTAGATGTCATGTGACCATGAATCAACCAATCAATGCACGCGTTGTATTGAGAAAAACTCAAGCTATATAACAGCGTGTCATATTTGCACTCGTTTTGATGCGTATTTGCACTCTAGAATGCTATGTCGAATAATAAAATGACTGATTGATTGATTGATTGATTGATTAATTAATTGATGGATTGGTTGGTTGTGAAATAAAAGTTTTCTATTGTTTCATTTGCAGGCAAACTGCAAGATAGACACTGTTGATGCGTCGCAAGCCTTGGTAAGCAATTGAGCATCTTTCTTTTAAAAATTACTTTCCAGCACGAAGACGCACAATAAAAAGCGAAAGTAAGGCAGGGCTAATGTTTCTATCAGCAATGCACGAGACAGTGGCTCCATATAAGCGGCAAATTACAGTCATGCTCCGTCACGCGTGACTAGTTATTCACAAGACTGAACTGAACATTTGAATATTTCTTTGTAAAGTCCAAGATTTGAATGAAACCTTGAAGATCTCTCTGAAAAACACAGTTAACGGAAAAATAACTTCGCTACACGCATAAAAAACCTGATATTGCTCGGATATGTAACATTTCAAATGAAATGATATTTTGTTGCTCTTTGTTTCCGAAAATGCGGTAAAATTCTCACGGAAATTCCAAATCTCGGAATGAATTTACAAAACCGATGCGTAAACTTGAAAACTCCATTCAAATTTTCAAAAATACTGGTCACGCGTGACGGAGCATGGCTGTAAAGAGGCAATGTCACGGGGGATTTAGACCTTTTTTGGTCAAAATCATGCTTACTCGGTCAATTCTTGAAGTCTTTAAATCTTGAGGTGTCCTTTTCACAAGTACTCCAAACCAAGGGGCGACCCCGTAGCTGTCCAAACGATGTCTGTGATTGGCGAACGATACAATTGATATTGTACGGGTCCATTATCCGGAACACACGAAGACGCCGTCTACTGTTACAGTTTTATTTTCTTTTAACGAAGGATTAGGTTTTCAGAGTGTTTTCGCCCGAAGCATCCTCGGTTAACCCTAAAACTTGACAGCTCACACTTTTACATTCACAAACACACCTTAAAAAAAAAACTAACAAAAACGGAATATTAATTAGAAAAGTTCATAGTCTCTTGGGGGCCCTAATTACGCGCCCACTGCGTGTCTTGATTTGTACATCCTCCCCCACCAATGACGGACAGTCATTAACTTCTCTTTGGACATCACGGGGTTGCACCTTCCTTTGAACCTTGAGGGGCTGCACGTCTCCTTGGACGGAAGTGCCACTTGGAAGACGGTTTTCATTTTGAACTTGTTCTGCATGCTCCTCCAACAGGTGTAGTTTCTGCACCGGTCGGTTGATCATCCCTTTCTTGGTTAAGAATTTGACAGTACGAATTCGTCCATCTTTTCCCGGAAAGGTTTCAGCAACTTTTCCAATTCTCCATTTTCCTCTTGGAACGTTGTCTTCTGCGACCAAAACGACATCCTTTTCTTTCAAGGGAACATCTTCCTTGGTCCACTTTTGTCGAACGGTGAGTCCCGGCAGATACTCCCGTAGCCAACGAGACCAAAAGTAGTTTTGAAGTCGTCGTTGGTACCGAAAACGTTCTGTCAAGGTTACTTCTGCTCTCTTTGGAGGATCATCAGGTGGGCTTTCGAGATCTCTTCCAACAGCCAACAACGCCGGGGTGATGACTCGCCCGTCTCTGATGTCATCACCAATGTATGTCAGGGGACGTGAATTGACCATGGCTTCTATGTCTGTCAGGACCGTCATCTCTGTGTAATTCAACAAAGCTTTGCCTAACACCTTTCTCAGAGGTTCTTTGAGCTGTCGACACACTCTTTCCCAGTGTCCACCACGGTGACTGGCTCTCTCTGTTATAAATTTCCAAGTCACTCCTTGATTGGCCAGCTTGTCTTCCACTATACTCGGGTCTATTTTTGTTAACTTCATTCTCTGACTCGATGCTTGGAAGATCTTTGCTGCCTTGTGGAAGGTGGTCTGGTTGTCTGAATGAATTACCTTTGCCATTCCCCGTCTATTAGCCATTCGACGAAAGGCTTGCAGGAAATCTTCTGTTGTCATGCTGTTTAGTAGCTCGAAATGGACCGCACGGGTGTCTTCACAGATGAAAATGCACACATAGGCTTTGGTTGTAATCGACTTAGGTTTTCCTTCTACTTTAAGATGCAATGGGCCTGTAAAATCTAGACCAATGTTAGTAAACGGTGGCGCTATCTGTACTCTTTCAGCTGGTAAAGGTGCCATCTTCTGTTGAACTGGCTGCGTCTTCCAATGCTTACAGGTTAAACATTTTCTCAGGACTCGTTTTACCTCTCTTCTTCCTTGTGTGAGCCAATATCTCTGACGAAGGAAGGCCAGAGTTGTTTCTGGACCAGCATGGCTTGCTTTGGTATGCACGTGTAAGATCAGTTTCTCTATAACTGGATCGTTGTGTGGTATTATGATCTGATGTTTAGCATCTTCGGGAATTTGTGCAAACTGTAGGCGTCCGCCAACCACAAGCAATTTCTTGGTTTCGTCAAACTGTGGATCTAGCTTAACAATGCAACTCTCTTGACACACTTGCTTCTTCTTGCATAACTTGTCAATTTCTGGGAGAAAGGCAACTCTTTGTCTGTTTCTCAGCCACGTGTACTCTGACTCTTGAATTTCTTCGGCTGACAACTTTCCTTTCTTTGGTTGTCCACGTAAACGTGACCACTTTAAGATCCAACAAGTTATTCGTACTAGGCGTTGCCAGGTTTCATATCTTGATGCCAGTTCAGGAATGGTCATTTTGTTAGTCGGAAGATAGACGAGACAACACGCTTCCGAGGTTTCTTTTGTTGCTTCCTCCAGACATTCTTCCGGAACTGACCTTTGGACATCGCATTCAGGCCAATAACAACTGGTTTGTTGAAGCCAATCTGGGCCGTTCCACCAAAGCGTGCACTCCTTGAGGCGAGTTGCAGAAATTCCTCTCGTGACTAAATCTGCAGGATTTTGACTCCCAGGACAAAATCTCCATTGACTTGGCATAATTCTCTCGTGTATCTCTTGAACCCTGTTCGCTACAAAGACTTTCCAGCTAGAACTGGGCCTCCTGATCCAAGCAAGTGCAATCTGACTATCAGACCAGGCATAAACTGCATCCACCGAGACTCGCAAGGCTTGGACGACGTATTGGAGCAATTTAGCTGTAATAAACGCCGCAAGGAGTTCCAATCTTGGCAGGGTGATTCTTTTCGCCGGCGCCACTCTAGACTTCGCCATGACTAAATTGGAGACTCTGTTGCCGTTTTCGTCTTCAGCGCAAAGGTAAACGGCTGAACCATAGGCTTTCTGACTGGCATCAGCAAATCCATGGATTTCCATTCTAACAAAAGAGGATAGACCCTGCAATAACCATCTGTGAACTTTTATCTGGTCCAATATGGGCAGCTCTTGTTTCCAAGTATGCCAGTCTCGTGCGATGTCAGCATCCAGTGGCTCATCCCAATCTAACTCTCGTGCCCACAGTTCTTGAAACAGCAACTTTGGTATTATTAAGAATGGTGTAAATAGACCCATTGGATCAAACACTCTGGAATACAGGCTAATAAGACTTCTCTTGGTCATAGGATCATCTTCTTTGATAATGTTTGAACCACTTGTCAGCATTAATACGTCATCAAGCGTGTTCCACGAGGTTCCAAGCACCTTCAATGAGTCGGACATCTTTACCGATTCCGTGGACGGTACAAGACTTGGAGCTCTTTCTAGAGGAGGTATCTCTGCCATTACTCTTTGTGAGTTTGAGGCCCACTTTGTAAGTTCAAATCCACCTTTTGAAAGTAGACTACTCAATTCCTCTTTCAACCACAATGCTCTTTTATCGTCTGCAGCTCCAGACAACAGATCATCAACGTACATATTCTCTTTCACTTCATTTGCTGCTGTTGGGTGCTCCTTCTTGTGCTCCTCAACGTGCCTCTGAACAGTGGCAATAGAGAGAAATGGTGAAGGCGTATCTCCAAATGTCACTCTCGTCATACAGTATACATCTGGCGTGCGATCAACTTGTAAGTTCCTCCATAAGAATCGGTGACTGTTCTGGTCCTGTTTCTTAAGCTTGATTTGTAGAAACATCTTCTTGATGTCAGCCATGAGTCCGATTTTATGACATCTAAACCTGACTAGAACTTGACCAATGTTCGGTTGCAGTTTAGGTCCCTTCAAAAGACACGAATTGAGAGAAACACCATCAGGAGTCTTTTGACTGCTATCGAATACGACTCGACACTTGGTAGTGGCTCTGTTCTCTCGAAATACTGCATGATGAGGAATGTATCTTATCTTGTCTGCTTTATTGTCTTTCTAATCAATCTGTCGGGCGTGGCCATCATCGATGTACTGCTTCATTGCCTCACAATACATTCTCGCCTTCTTAGGGTCTCTTGCTAGGTTTCTTTCAGTGGACTCGAGTCTTTGATAAGCTTGTTTGTAGCTATCAACAAGAGGCGGATGATTTTTCTTCCACGGAAGGCCAACTTCATACCGTTCTCCATCAAAATTACATGAATTGTTGAACTGTTCGAGTGCATCCTTCTCCTCAGCTGTTCTTGGATCTGTCTGCAGGTCTACTATTCCAATAGCGTCGAGTTCCCAGAAGCGTTTAAGGTCTTCATGTGGACTTTCAATCTTCGTCACAATTAACATAGCTGTTATCTCCTCGCCTTTTGCTGTAGACCCTGGAATTGGACCACTTACAAGCCAGCCCAGTCTTGTCTTTGTTGCAACGGGATATCCAGGACGCCCCTTTCTGATGGTTCCTTGCACTAACTTGTAGTATTGATCAGCTCCAACTAGCAGATCCACAGAACCGGCTTTTCTCGGAAATGTCTCAGCAAGCTTAAGATTTCTCAGGTGTTTCAACCTTGTTACATCCAAATCTACAGCAGCAAGGGGGGAGCATACACTGTCAATGGTCCAAGCGTCAAGGCTGATCACTTGATCGTCGCTTGAGTCGAGAGGTGCTAGCTTGAACTGCACGCGACTCAGTCTTTTCCGCTGTTCTTGTCCTCCGAGTACTTTAATATTCGTGGTTGCAGGAGCCCCAAGTCGTTTCATCTTTAGGTCATCAGCAATAGTTGTTCTAAGAAAAGTCTCTTGGGATCCGCTATCCAGGAGAATACGAACAGAGTATTCCTCTCCCTCATAAATCACTCTTGCGCAGGCAGTAGGCAGTAGATTCTGCTTGTTTATGGAAACAAATCCCGACAGAATCTTAGTCTCCTCTTCATTTTTGTTCGTCTTGTTTTCAGAGTGTAAAAGGTGGTGATGCTTTTTCCCACACCCATCAACGGAACATCGCGGTGCTCTACAGGTTCTTGAGTTGTGTGAAATGCTTCCTGCTTGTAGGCAATTAAAGCAAGTTGGGGCACCCTTTCGCTTCACCAGCATTTCCCATCTCTCTTCCGGGGTCTTGCTTAAGGCTGCTAGGCATTTTATTGTCTCGTGACCCTTTGAACAAAACCCACACTTCTTCTTGTAGCCGGAGGTGTTCATCATTAAAGATTGTGCAGTCATGTCCTCTTCGTCAAAGTTTCTTCTGTCTCTCCAATTTCTCCTCCTGGGTTTCGGCTTACTCTGCAGATCTTCCTGGGCTTCTTTGCTAAGCACGTGTCCCTCGAGAAATTGAAAGAATTTCTTGATGTTCACTTCCTTATCTTCGTCGTCATTCTCGTATTTTGTAAGCTCAAACTCCCACTTTTCCTTCAGTTCACGAGGTAACTTTGTGTCGAAGATAGGTAACAACACCATAGACAGACTGGGGTTGCCATCAGCCTTAAGACCAAGGGACTCCAAGCTTCTCATTCTGTTTCGCAGTATGTCATACAAATACCTTATAGATTTTCCGTCAGCGTTTCCGGGAACTTCCAGATTCAGAATGGACTTCACCAATTCGTTTACAAGTAAACGTTTCCGTCCGAACCTATTCTTCAAATCTTGCAAGGCCTTTGGGTAGTTATCGTTCGTGACTGAATAACCTTCAATGCAGCTGTACGCTTTTCCTGATAGGCATGATCTTAGATGTGTAAATTTTTGTACATTACTCAACTTCTTGTGTGAGTCAACAGACGCAACGAATGCGTCATTAAACGCCGACCATTCCAAAACATTGCCCGAAAACTTCGGTAACTGCAGCAGCGGTAGTTTGACTCCTGTAATGTTCTCAGAAGATTCACTCGAAGAAGGGCTCGTTGGTTTTGTCGCCATAAAATCTTCTGCTCTCTCAGAAATCCGTGACATCTTAGCTTGAAACTCATCCCACTCTTCGAGCACTTCTCTTATTAATTCTTCTTGCTCAACAGTCGTCAAAAGTTCCTCTATTGAATGTACACAGTCGGATTCATAATCATTCAACTTCTTCAATTGACGCTCAATTCTCGAGGGAGTAGCTTCTGAATCGATTAACTTCACCAACTCGTCGGGAATAAGTTCGTGTTCCAGTATCCTGTATGATGCCTAGTGATGTTGGATGATGTCTAGTTCCATTAGATGATTTCTAGGGAAGTTGATTAGGTCTAGCAACGTGCGATGATGTGTAATGATGTTCCATGAAGGGTGGTTAGGATTGGTGGTGGTTTAGGGGACAACATTGTTATTGATTTTCAAATTGGTGTACTGGAACACGAACTTATAACCAACTCGTCGCACACCATCTTTGCGTTCTTGGACAGAAAATTTAATTTTCTCTTGAGTGTTACAATTTTCGATGAATCAACGGATCGTTCCGGCACTGGCTCCCCTTTTTTAGATCCTGTATTCTCAGACCGATTATCGAAAGACCGCATCATTTCCTTCGTAGTATCCTTAATGGCTTCTGTTAAAGACACGCGAAACGTTGCAAGCGAATCTTCCACATATGCCCTCATCCGTTTAACGGAGGATTCGATCTGGTCAATTCGGTTATCTGCTCTACGAAATTGCTCTTCTATGGGTAAAACGAAGTGCTCTTCTATGGGTTCAAACCCGGTTAGTTCTGCGACGGGCGTTTCTGCTTCGCTTGGTGGCGGACTCTTAGTTGCGGCCATTTTTCTTGGCGTTGGGACCGGATGGGAAAATTTTCCTACGTAATACTCCATAAGTCGCTCTTTGAGGCTTGCTTTTGTTCCGTCTTGTGTTAATCCGAACGTAAAGCAAAAGGTCCTTAAATCTTCGATGCCCAACTTGTTTATCAAATCCTTCGCCTCGGCAAAATTCTTCGGAACTTGTAACAATTCTTCTTCATCTGCCATCTTCTTGAGTCTTTATCGTTGGACGATTCGGAACCTCGCTCTGCTACCAATGTACGGGTCCATTATCCGGAACACACGAAGACGCCGTCTACTGTTACAGTTTTATTTTCTTTTAACGAAGGATTAGGTTTTCAGAGTGTTTTCGCCCGAAGCATCCTCGGTTAGCCTGTGAACAGGCTTCTTATTTGGGGAATTGGGTTAGGTTAAATCGGCGAGTGAAGCGAGCCGAGCGCGGACTGGGGAAGAGGGAAGGGGCGGCGAAGCCTGTGGACTCGCCTTTGATGCCGCCGTTCCATGATACCAGAGTCTGATATCATGAGCTGATTGGTCAGATCTCTTGATGTTGACAGGCATGCGGTGACAGACGACACATGTTGACATCTCAAATACCTGGCGCCTTAAATTTGCATAAATATTCCATTCGCTGGCTCAAATGATAAACAAACATGACGACTCGTCGCATGCAATTTTCAGATCTCGATTTTGAGAAAGCTTTGAGCGATTCGTTGCGAAATTTTTCGCTTATACCGAGGCTTAAAGAAGAGCAAAAGCTGTGTCTAAAGTCTGTGGCAAAAAAGCAAGATGTTTTTGGAATTTTGCCGACTGGATTTACAAAACAGCAACCATGCTACAGATTATCTGTTGGATGCCAAATCAAACGCTATTACAAAACAGCGGGGATTTATCCTAGCTCCACTGGGACACACTACTCAACTCCAGAACTTTAATACTAAGGAGCTTAAAATTATTGCAATAATTCATGATTTCAATGCAGTGGAATTATAGACAACGGCTTTTTGAGACTCGGATCTAAGATGCCTATTACCGTGTGGCCGGAAACAATATAATTCGCCGAGATCAAAAGTTCAATATCATCGAAGAAAACAAATTCACAACTGTGATCTAAACGGGCAATTCTCTCTGAAGTCTTACTGGAAAAGCTTTATACTTTAGGTTTTTTAAATACTTTTTTGCGAAGAGTGAGAGTCGTGTTTAGCCTGTCCATTTTTATACTGCTACCGATGCATTCAACAGAATAAAAACATGAGAACTTGTTGACATTTTAATTAACTTGTTGCCAATATAATAACAGCATAATTACTAGGGGGCGGAACGGCGGCATCAAAGGCGAGTCCACAGGCTTCGCCCCCCATTCCCTCTTTCCCAGTCCTCGCTTCGCTCGCCGATTTTAACCTAACCCAATTCCCCAAAAAGAAGCCTGTTCACAGGCTAATCCTCGGTTAACCCTAAAACTTGACAGCTCACACTTTTACATTCACAAACACACCTTAAAAAAAAAAACTAACAAAAACGGAATATTAATTAGAAAAGTTCATAGTCTCTTGGGGGCCCTAATTACGCGCCCACTGCGTGTCTTGATTTGTACAGATATATCACTTGAACAATGCCCCTATCCCTAATCCCTTTCCCAGCGGAACAAATCTATTGTTTTCTTAGCGAATCACAGATATCGTTTGGAAACCAAAGGAAAACTACCAGCCGTTTTTACAGGAAGACCAGATGAAACAGGACCCTGCAAAGGGCGTCCTGCTAACGTGGAAAGATTGTTCATGAACTGAATTGGTCACTGTACTTGACGCAGCGACCCTCTTGAACAGCAACGATGCTTTTCATGAGACAAATTTGCAAATATCTATAAAAATGTGTACGCTCCGCGAGTAAGTTCGTTATATAAGGCGTTATATTAGGGCCTCATGTCACTCATGGTTGTAGCTCCTGGTTTAGAGAGCAAGTCCAAGCTTATTCCGTGCCGGTCTACTGCTAGACGGACTTTCCGGGGGCGGAGGAATTGCGACATGCTACCCAGAAATGGCTTCAAAATTGGAGCCTAAACGGTACAAACGTATTCATTCTAAAACAATATTCTGAAGAAAACATAAACAGGATTTTGTTTTAAACCTACTTTGTGTATGTGCAAATAAGTCAGGCATAAAACTAGCCAATCTATAGCAACGCTTCCCGCCAGAGAAATGGACCGTGGATCGGCTGTTATCTTCATTCCTTACCGACTATTGAAAAATGTTCCGAATTACAGGATCCTCAAACCTTTCACTAACTTGGATGTGAATTGTTATGCCTGGTCCTGCTGCATTCATAATATAAGTTAATATATTGTTTTATTTGCTTTATAGAAATTGCCTGGAGTTATCAAATATATCACAGCGTCAAACATTCCCAAAGGAGGCGTCAACAATTTTATGCCATCATTTTATAACCCAGAAGAGGTATAATGCCTAAGAGTGTGATTTGGTATCTGTAAGAAGTTCTTTATGGTTAATACAAGGGTACGCGATGATATGAAGTATTGCCCTTGAAGTATATCGAGTGAAACAGTACATATTGATTTTCCGAATGTGGCCGAAGGTCATACGATCATTTGCAATCCTTTTCCGTAGACATCTGAAGTTTGCCGAAGATTACCAAAAGTGATCCGAAGATTTTTCGAATTTTACGTTTTTCATTTTCAAAGGCGTTAACAATCCAGTCGTAATAAAACGTAACACGTAAAACTATCATAACTTTTGTCAGTTGCGATTTTTATGAGTAGCAAATTTATTTCTCAATATTTGCTCATAAATAAATTTGAGATTAGTAATTGGTCAACTCGATATACCGATGTTGTAAATGGAAGTTCGCTTCCTACTTTACTTAAAGCGTCTTCACACGACAAACTAAAGTCGCCAAACTTGTTGGCAATCTCGTGTTTTCACACGACAAACTTCCACATGCTTCAATCCCGTTCTCAGTTTTCTTTCTTCACGAGGGAGAAAGAGGAAGACCCTGTAAAACCAGGTTGCACATACTGAAGCTGCAGCACATGTTCATACGTCATATGCGAGTTTGCCAACTCAAAAAGGTTTTCGGAGAAGTTGACATAGAAACAAATTCTATTTCTCGCCAACCTTTGATCTGATTTTCACACACACCAACTAGAGTCTGCCAACTTTGGTTTGTCGTGTGTTGGCTTTAAATCTTCTTTCAAATAACTATTAGAACATGTTTTTCTGTATTATTAAGCAACACGTAAGATGTTATGAGGAGTAAGTAAACTTTTTTGTCTGTGACAGTTATTTTGCAGTGGAGACGTTTTGTTTGCCGGTCAGTCTGTGGGCCTCATTATTGCTGGTGAGTTACACACCCGGGTTGGGAGGGTGGGGGGACACCCATATACAATTGACGGGGTCGATCTTCGGAAATTTTAAAAAGTAACCCCTAAACGGTACCAGAAAACCTTTTGTGGGTTCGGCTCATTAATGTTTGCTTCTAAGAGGTACCAATTCATTTAAAATGTTCCTGACATATTTTTTCTGGCTGTGTACCCTAAAAGGTGTCATAACAACTCAGGTAGTTGTCATTTTCGATTCAAACACCCGAACTACTGCTACTAAACCACAAATGTTTTAAAACGCCTAAAAGGTAAGTCGATCACCCCGTCACTTTTAAATGGGAGTGCCCCCATTATAACTTATTTATTGGAATCCCAATCATTTTTTTCTTCTACTATAAACATTATTTCTTTGTGTCCCAAATCTTGCACCGTTTACGGCGTTCGTGTGCAGAACTGTTTTCAGCGCGAGCTGATCTGAATTGCTTATATATCATGAAGCAATTTGATTTAAAAACGTATTTTGAAATGATTTAATTCTTTAACTATTGTGGGTTTCTTGTGGGCTTGCGAGTACAAACGAATACAAAATAATTCAGAAAGAAAGCAGCTAATTTTCGACTCATCCACTTTCGCGTTTTGAGACAAAAAAATCCCTAAAATTTGATCTAGCGTACAAAGAGAGTAGAAAAGGAGTTTCTGATGTTACTTACTTACAACACTCATACAGCACAAAATAGCTGTGCCATAAAAAAGTCGAAGGTTTTATTTCGAATTCAGTAATTAGTTGGTGTCGTAGTGGCCAACATGTCACATGCGACCATGCGACAACGTTGTACCTTCTGATGTAATACATCAAACACGAGGAAGAGTGTTTCATCAGGATATCAAAACACCGAGAAGTGGGTTGAAAAACAAGGTGCAGCCGAGTTTTTTTAACCCGATTTCGAGGTGTTCGGAAAGCTGATGGGACACTCGTTTGAATGTTTGGTATAGCGTATCAAACTAATCATTAAACGCAGAGAAAACGAAGGAATAAAATCGCCAAAACGTTTGTTAATTAAGATTGGGTTATCAAGACACTATAATGGTTATGATTTTCTTTATTGGAATTGGATGAATTAATAATAAGTTTACAACAATTTCTTATGCAAGTAACGTTTCACGACCTCCCTTCAGGCCTCGTTTATGTCTCGCAGAAGACAAACTAATACTTATTACATAAGAAACAAATTTGCTGAGATTTGAATTGTTTAAATGTTTGCAGATACTCAGCGTCATGCAGATGAAGCAGCCAAAGCTGTGACAGTGACTTACAAAGAACTGAAGAAGCCTCTTATTCTCACAATAGATGAAGCCATTGCGGCTAAGTCATTCTTTGATCCCAATGCTCAACCTGTAAAGAAAGGCGATGCAGACAGTACGTTGCGCTTATTTATATTTGTCGTAGTTTAAAGTTTTCTTTGGTTTGAAAATTTTTAAACCAGTTTAATTTCAATTTTTCTTTGTCTCAGATTCATCACCATACTCTGAGACAAAGGAAAACAAAATCAAACTAGATCGAAAATTTTCAAACTAAAGAATAATTTTAACCACAGCATATTTTTTACAACCAGGTACATGTAACGATGTATTTTTTAACATATATTCTATCTTTTTAAATTGTGTATGTACATTGATTGTACTATTAAATTACTGTTAAGATTTTTTCTTAATCTTGGTTCCTGAGACCCTTATATTGAACTATTAAACAGTTTTCAAACACTGTAACGATTACTTTTAAAAATGTATGTTGCTTATTAGCACACGAAACGTCAGACCAGGACGGTGGTTCAAGTCCTATTCTTTTTGACATCTTTTTTTAACTTGTGAATACGCGAAACGTTAAACGAGTTATAGCTGACGGGAACAAATATGCAAATTTTCACTTCCTTCTTCGTGCCCTCCTTTCATCAGATGTAAACTTTTCTTGGTAATTCCGCTGACCAGTACATAAGGCTTGCGCATATATTTTAACCGTTCCAAATGCGTTGGAAGGAGGGAAGGGTAGGGGGGATTGGGAGGGGTGGTAGGTGGAGCAATACGCGTAGGAGAGGGGAGGGTCCGAAATTTGTTTCGTGTTCAAGAGTTCGCTCACAGGAGTCTTTGATTTGTTTTTATGTGAGACACTACTAAGAGAAAATAAGGTGTGTCTCAGATTAGTGATCGAATAAGTAATACAATATTTCTTACTTACCCCGTCAGTAGAGTTATTTTACAAAACCCATGAAAAAAATTAAACTGTCCTTGTTAAATAGTCAAAAGTAAAAATGAAAACAATAGAAGACAGAATTATTTCATTTTGTCGAATTTTTATTACTACCTTAAACGTTTGTGGTCTTCTTGTACGTATTCATTGTCAATTTTCAAAACATATTTTGCCCTCTTGTTTCATTATTCTAACCCTCGTTTCCCTAACCAATTCCTATGGTTATTTTTTTAATCAGCTGCAATTAAAAACTCGCCACACGTTGTACAGGGTGATATATCCACTGCTCATCAATACCACTATCACATGGAAACACAGGTGAGAAACGTCTCATTTTTGATAAAATTTAAACAGGGATTTCCACTCCAGAACAGGCCTCCTCCATCTTTTTTTCTTCCCTCCTCTCCTTTATAAATGCTGTAATCAATTGGGCAGGGTCAACGACATAGGTACAACATTGAACGGGAACCATTTTCATAAAAAAATAGTGTGAAACTAATATACTTTAAAAGTCATTCGGAAATGGTGTTTTGAGCATTGTACATGGTAATAGATATACCATATACCATTTACTATTGATTGATTATTTGAATTTTAAGTTGTTATTGTTATTGTAAATAGTCGTTGAAAATTAAAGCCCCCTTGGGAACTTCCATTAAAGATATGTTTGTATGTATGTATGTATGTATGTATGTATGTATGTATGTATGTATGTATGTATGTATGTATGTATGTCTGTATGTATAGTCTCTCTTCATCTAGCCAGTCAAGTAAGCAGTAGAAAAGGGAGGGAGATGGGGAACTCGAGCGCACGCGTCAGTTCTCCCCCCCCCCCCCCCCCCCCCCCACCCCCTTACCCCAATCTATTTTCCTCTCCATTGCAATGCCTACGGCGCAGACTACTTTTCATCTTAAATCAGAGGAAAAACCGGAAGGATTTCATTGTAACTTTCCATACTTATGTAACAGGTGGCATTGTGTGTCCCAGAAGACGATGGTATGACTGTCCACTGTCCAACACAGTGGGTGGATGCCACTCAAGCAGTTGTTGCGCAAACTCTGAATTTTCCAGTCCAGAGGTAAGTATTTGGTTTCTGTTTAGGGCGAGACAACATTTTGAATTGCATTTGGCTGACAGGACACTAGAGTCAACGATGACTGAAATAAATTTACATTTTACAAGAATGAGTTTTCCTACTTTTAAGTAAAAATCTCGATTTAAAAATTTTAGTTGAATTTAGTCAAGAAGTAATTTAGTGTGATTCTCAGACTGTCCAAGGTCTCCCTCTCAACTGTAGTTAGGTTAGTGTTCTATCTCCACTTCACAAACTATTCACACATTCTTAGGACTAACCATTAGCTACTGTTTTTATAGCCTAACTAGAAAGACGATGAAATAAGTTTTCCAATTGTGTATTTTTTTCTGTTTCAACAGTATTAATATGAGTGTGAAGAGGTGTGGTGGAGCTTACGGAGCCAGGATCACCAGAGCCAATCAGATTGCTGCAGCTTGTGCATTAGCTGCTTACGTCACAAAGAGGTAAAAACTCGCAACTTCACCTGAAGACCGGCATGTTCACCTAGTTGCTATCAATACTATTCTTGACCCCAGAGCCTTCGGTTTTCTTGACTGCGCAAGAGAGAAGAGCTCTGGTGTCATGAATGCTGTCGATACTTATTCTAAACAACGTTCACCATATTTTTTGGCTTGCGATACTTTATAATAAATAAATATACTGGCTTTACTTTGTTAAGAAGAATTTAATAATGATAATTTTAATAGCTTTGCGGGAATTAATTATTCTAAAAACATTCTAGGAAATTCGGTGGCCGCTTATTGCCAGAAGTGGGTGCAATGGGAAAGTTTGATCGTATATAGGGTCCTTCCCTTTTAAAAACTTATTGCTTCAAAACTATTTATTCAAGTTGAAACGCCATGTTTCAATTCGGAGTGTTATTAAGTTATTGTGTCAGTATTTAACACTTATTGTTATCATCGTAATACGGTTAGAGCAAACCAGTCACATCAGTTGAGGTTTTTTTGTTCCTGTATTATGTTAGGCTCGATTTCCAACCGTTTTGTACACGCGCGTTCCTGGGAGAAGGTTAAAAAACGGCTGGAAATCAAGCCTAGCATTACGTTTGCTACTTATTTTAGGCCAGTTCGCATGAGGATGGATTTAAACACTAACATGGAGATGCTTGGATTAAGAGAACCATTCAAAGCAACTTACAAGGTAATAAACTTAACTCTGATACCATGCAGCACAGGCAAACAACTTTTTACTTTGATCTGATCCCATTAGTCTAACATCTTACACTTCTTAACAGGGTATTGTAATAATTGCAAAGGTCATTTAAGGGTAGCCTGAGAACTTCGGTTCGATGCCGCTTTCTCTTGCATACTTGTTCCTATTACTTCACACATATGTTGTATACGATCTTTAAATATTTACCTTAAATTGTCAAACATTTTGATCCAGCATCCTTTTAGATGAATTTATCATAAAACCAGGTCTATGACAAATAAAGAAAGATGATAAATGTTACGCTTGGTAATTAAATGACTGAGAAAGATCTAATGTTTATCGTTTCACGAGCAAGGGACAATGCAGGGGCGTAGCCAGGAATTTTTCAGAGGTACACACAATCAATTTTCAAACACTCCCCCTACCTCCTCCCCCCTCCCTCAAGTCCCAAATCTTTCTTTTTTCCCGACTTTTTCAAGTACGCACGTGCGTACATGCGTACAGGTAGCTACGCCCCTGCAATGCAAAGAATAAAATCTGAGTCCCCGACAGGAATCAAACTTATAACTTTCCATACACCGGTCGGATGATCTAACCACTGAGCTACGAGAGATTCATGGCTTATAAGTAACACCAAAATGGAAATTTTTGACTTCTTGACCGCCTGTCACGAAATCAAATTTGCTGAGTTGTTATCTACTTCCATCCTTGTAATACTGCACTTGCCCTGTTTTGTTTTAAAGAATCGTTTTATCCTTTTTATAATGGTAATAGGACTGAGTGGAGTTCAATTCGGTTTGTAATCATACGAGTGATTAACAAAATCGCGGTCGTCCGATTTGTTTAATCACGAGTATGATTGCAGACAGAATTGGACGACACGAAGTCCTGTTACCAATTAATCATGACTATAAGAAAATTTGAGGATAAATGTCAAAATGGTTACACGTTTTGGTGATTAAAAATATAACAATTGAGTGTGTTTTTGACCGAGATGCACGCATGGAAAAAGGATAGCGCGCGCAAATGACGCGTACTGTCCAATTACATCGTCCAATTTCAAGCATGACGCGTAAACTGTCCTATTAATGCTCTAATCGGGCCTGCTGATAACCAATCAGATTCGAGAATTTTGTTATAGTTTTGATTAAGTTGTATATTTGGTGGCATTTGGCAATGTAACATGGAGATGTAGGAAAACGAAATTTCTACATTTTGGCAGGACACTATCTCTTTCAGTTACTTTTCGAAAATAACTGTGGTCTATTACTTATAAACAAAGTAACCAATGTTATTATTTGACTGACTGTAGGTGGGTGTGGCAAATGACGGCAAGTTGAATGGCATCAACATGAACTTGTACGTAGATTGTGGTTCGTGCCCGAATGATCTTGATGCGTCATATGCTCTGACTTGGGCTGATAATGGTAAATATTAGAGAGCTTAAAACCTGGTTTCCATTTGATCGTTCAAAACAATCTCTGCTATCGCTGCGATCCCTTACGATTGCTGCAAAGAAAGTTGAAAACGTTGCGTTGATTGGTTTTTATATATATGATCGCTACGATCGTTACTATGACTGGAGAGTGGTGGTTTCCATATGATCGCTATGATCACTGAACTTTCTTTTTTGATCGATCGTATGAAAACCAGGCTTATTAAAGCCTGGTTTCCATATGATCGCTTCGATCGCTGCGAGCGCTACGATCACCTAAAAACGAGACCGGCGATCGTAGCGATCATATGGAAACCACTCTGTTCGGCGATCGCAGCGATCGCTATCGCTGGGCTAGAAACAATTCTATCTCGGCGATCGTAGCGATCGGCGCACAGCGATCGCAGCGATCATAAACCATATCTGGAAATCACTTTCATCGATCGCGGCGATCGTAGCGATCGAAACTATCCCACAAAGCATTGCAGTATCGCTTATATATCCCAGAGTCCTCCTGTGTTTTTCCGCACAAGATGGCGTCCCGCGATCGTAAAGATCATATGGAAACCAACACGATCGCTACGATCGCCGTTCTCGTTTTTCGGCGATCGTAGCGATCATATGGAAACCAGGCTTAACTAACCACTACGATGACTGCAGTGAGGACTGCACAAAACAAAAGGTTTAATGCGCGAAATCAATGCCTCTGCACTTGCGGTTTACATTTTGATACATTGGTGTTGCCGTTCCCTGCAAAATAACAACGTTAAATGATTAAATTATGATCAAATTGTACGTTTCATAGAGAACGTGAACACACGAAAGCCGTCCCTACGAATTTAGGTTCTGGACAATCCTGCAAAGTAGCGCGCACGAATTCTTTTTTGGCGTTGTCGTCGTGGTTGCTTAAGGTCATTATTATTCTTCTTGAACTAATTTTAAACTTGCACTGTTAGGAGCCCCTTCTCTATTAAGCCACCCACCCCCTCCCCCCACAAAACCACGAAAGACACAATCAGTTAGGTCGGGTTAGAATCGCATTATATTCTTGATCCCAACATTTCCAATTTCATATGGGATAGTTTCAATACTTCCTTTTTTAAGTTGAGAGAGATCGCGAGTTTTATACAAGACATCCCTTGTCTTTATTAACACACACCCCCCCCCCCCCCCCCACCACTCTTAAAGGCCTGAAAATAACTACCCCCCCCCCCCCCCCCCGGTATTTTAAGCCACTCCATTCCGTGGGAGCTCCACTGTTAGGCGCCTACCTATATATGTTATGTTCCTTTGTTTTCAGCATACTTTTGTCCTAACTGGACTATCGTTCCTTATGCTACTCACACTCACACTCCTGGAAACACGTGGTGTCGTGCACCAGGTATGTCTGCTTTCCAACCTCGTCCCAGGGCCTCCTCCTCGTTCAAAATGGCGGCAAGCGCGGAGAAATTATACCCACACTACTCCAAAAATCGTGGAATGTTTTGTCACCTGGCTTAAGATGAATTGTCGTCCTCAAAGGATTTTTCCGGCGAATGGCAGCCATATTTGTTTTCTTGCAATTTGAAACTCTATTTTAAAGCGGGGTTTCACCTGAATTTTAAAAAATAGTAAAACAATTAATTTAAAGGAGTAGAAGAAAGAAAATGATTTTTGGAACACTAACAGACAGTTGATACCCACGCAAGAGCACCCCAGGTTGCTAGTGGACTATTTTGGTGTCCATCTATTGATTATTAACTACAAATTCTTATTTTAAAACTTCATTAATCTTCAATATTTCTTATTTCTCAAAATTTTACAAATCTCAAACATACCCAAAAATCACCCAAAAATTTACAAAACACCCCATAATATAGATTCATGAGATGAACTAAGCGTTTTTGGATTGCTTGAAATGTGAACGAGATATTTCCATCAAATCCATGTCAAATGGTGGAAAAATTGCATTCAAGTGTACCCCGTGTACCCGGTGTACCCCCGCCTTAAAGGGACACTGTCACCTATTTTTAGTATCATTTTGAAAAGCCAAAAAACATTTGTTTCAATGGAAACCTTACAATAATGGTCCAGTTTTGTTAACAAATACTCTATCAGTACACAGAAACTAGTATTCCTTATCTTTGGCTGCGGATGGCCAGGATGGAAATGGATTGCAACTTGAAAAAATTGGGCATTTTTTCAAGTTCCTCTCTAAAGTCGTGAAACAATTGCAGAAAAACTTATTATGGTTTGTTCTTCCTTGAAGTAATCACTTGATATTATCTTCTTGGTGTTCTAAAAGCAATTTTATGTTTGAGCAAAGGTACTTTGTCATATATTTAGTGTATTTTGACCAAAACACAGCCAAATCTGCGTGACAATGCTCCTTTAAGCGGATGTTTCATGTGACAAAGTACTCTACGATTCTTGAAATTCTTAGCAGCCTCTTCCAATGGTTTATCCGTGCGACCATTTTGAACCAGGAGGTTTGCTTTGAGGTTTGCGATGTTTCATGTGACAAAGTTCTCTAAGATTCTTGAAATTCTTAGCAGCCTCTTCCAATGGTTTATCCGTGCGACCATTTTGAACCAGGAGGTTTGCTTTGAGGTTTGCTTTGAGGTTTGCGATGTTTCATGTGACAAAGTACTCTACGATTCTTGAAATTCTTAGCAGCCTCTTCCAATGGTTTATCCGTGCGACCATTTTGAACCAGGAAGTTTGCTTTCTTCTGTAAGATATGCTTGTTAAAAGAAAATCATTGTAGAGAATAGAAGCTTCGCTGAAAGTGTCTTTTATCGTTTTCAAAGTACATTCCTGAAGACAAAACTCTATCAACTCTAGCGGAGGTTTAACTTTATTTCTTTTTGAGTAATATGTAAAGTAATGTTACAAATACAGTCAACTCTCTCTTAAACGACCACCCTTGGTGCATGAAAAAGTGGTCGCTTAAGGGAAAATCAAGTCAAACAGTATTTGACTGAGAAACAAAACGGTTGTTTACAAAGTGGTTGCTTATGGGAAGTAGTCGCTTGAGAGAGTGGGGTTAGTTTCTAGAGAAACTGTGGTGCTGCGTCTGTGGGGGTGAAGCACAAGAGTTTGGTTTTATCGACTGAGTCGATAAGGTAAATTAGCCAACGTAAAAAGATTCGAGAAAGCTGACGTTTCGAGCGCTAGCCCTGATCGTCGGAGCGAATCAGAGAGAGTGGTCCTTAAGAGAGAGTGGACTGTATCATTTTTCTTAATGATTTTATTGGATCTTTTAGCCTCTACCCAAGCAGTTTTCATCATTGAAACAATAATGGAACACGTTGCCAAAGAACTGAAAAAGACACCAGAGGAAGTGAGAAAAGTAAACCTGTATCAAAACGGTCAGGTAGGTTTTAACCATACTTAATTATAAGACTCCATCTTATTACCTATTTCTTCGAATAATAGCCGTCTCTCGATTTAACCCCCCTCTACCCCCCCCCCCCCCCCTCCCCCCTCCCTCCCTCTCTCGAAAAATCGTCCTCCTTTGGTGGAAATGCGTGGAATAATCGCCTCCCTCGATTAATCACGCCCCTACCCCTCTCCTTTCTGTCACCTTCTCCCAGTCAAGTTAAAAAATATACTTCTTTGTATAAGAAAAAAGCTTTGATTTAACCGTTACAATTACAGTAAAGTTACACAGTAGCACTTCCAGCGAGCAATATATGAGATAATCGACCCCTCGATTTATCGCATCCCGTGGAATAATCTGCCCCTTTCGGAGTTAAAATAATAATTGTCCCCAGCTTTAAGGGAGCTTAAGCAGGCACGACGATGACGACAGCGAGAACGGCACGAAATGATAAGTTTAATGAGCGAAAACAATGTCTCTGCACGTACTTTTAAGATTTTCGTACATTTCTTTGCCCTTCCCTGCAAAACAACAACGTAAAATTACTTTGCTCTATTTGAACTCGGAAAGCCGTCCCTTCGAGAGTTTAGCTCCTGGACAATCCAGACACATTAGACAAATTGAACAAATCGTTGTCTGTATAAAATATGTACTGCCTTTTAGTGTAGTTCTTGATTACAGACACTAAATTTCGATTGATTTCACAGGAAACTCAGATGAAACAGACACTCAAATATTGCAACATATCTACATTGTGGAGTGGTAATGTTTGTTTTATTGTGCAATGAAATAAGATTACAACTGTTCGTATAAAAGGCGTAGATTTACATTAAAAAGAACAAAAATAGCAGTGACAAGACTAACAAAAAACCACCAAAACTTTCTGTAAATCGAAATTTTACCTTCAAGATAGCACTTAGCAGCTTCTTTGCATATAAGCCCAGAAAACCGGTATATACTTCACGCTAACACACCATATAGGGATCCTATCACATAGGGATCCTAAAAGCTCATTTTAAAATGGTTAGCTTTTATTTACTGTTATGAGAAGTGACATCCATAACAGTAAATAAAAGCTAACCATTTTAAAATGAGTTTTTAGCCCTAAATAAGTGCCGGATTCTTTGATGTGCATAAATTAAAACCCACCATGAAGTATATCCCAGAAAACCGAGCTTATGGAAACAGCCCCAAAGGAATGGCTATCGGATTTGATGTGGCAAAACCTTAAGAAATTTAACGTTCAGCCTCCGGTTGTTCAAAAGGCGGTTTGCGCTTTCCAACGGATAAATCAATATCCAGCAATTGTGTTATCCACTGAATGGGGATTCATCCATTGGATAATGCTATCCACCTTTTGAACAACCGGGGCTGAGCAAAAATTTAATACGGATCGACGGTTAAAACGCAAAATCTGCAACACATGCAAAAAAATTGGTAAGTTTTACTTACGTTCCATAGTCTGTCCATCTATATGTATTAATAATTACCTGCAAATCCTCTAAACCCCGCCAATAGTTGTATGATTCACAAACAAAGTAGAGCGCTGGTCTGCTGAGTGGGAGGTCGCTGGTTCAATCCTGGCCGGACCAACACACAATGTCTTAAAATAACGGAGATCGAATGTGCTGCCTTTGCTATCACATAAGCGAACGCTTAGACCTAATTGACATGGCTCGGGTGACCACGTAAAAATGGCGGCCTCGTCTCCAATGGGGGACGTAAAAAGGGTGTCCTCAATTCACCACTCCAGAAACTTTAGAGAGAGACTTTATTAGCACCAGCTTTCGGCACTAAGCTTTCTGGGATCGTTTGGGTAACCAGCGTTAGTTTCGATAGGTCGATGGTTTCCAAAGGCAACCATTAACCAATCATAGCTCATACCAGAAGCCATAATCGGGGACCGATTATGGCTCCCTTTCATATTGGTTACCCAAACAATCCCAAAAATATCAGCGCCAAAAGTACTCAGTCTTTTGTGCTAAATACATTGACATTTACATAAAGTGATTTTCACCCTTTAAGTTGTTTCTCGGAAGCCATTCATTTTTAACTCGTGAATACGCGAATCGTTGAACGAGTTATAGCAGACGGGGAGAAATATGCAAATTTTCACTCCTTCCATCTATCGGCTGTTAACTATGACCAGTACATAAGGCTTGCGCATATATTTTGCCGTTCCAAATACGATAGGTAATCGTCACCTGCCTTGTCCATAAGGACAGCGTTGGAGGGAGGAGAGGGTGGGGAGTTGGACGCACAGGGTGGGTTCGAATGTTTCGTATTCACGAGTTGGCTCGCAGGAGCCTTTGATAACCTTTGAATAGGAAGAGTAAAGACAACGCCTAACTACAACACATGTTGTAATTTTGAACTTGGAAACTCTTGGCGGTGAAGAATGTGTGAAAAAGTATCCCTTACTTTTATTCTTGTTGCTGTTTTTAGATCTTCTTCAGTCAAGTGACTTCAAGAATAGAAAGACTGTAATAGACACCTTCAACAAGGTACAGGATAATGTTAGCATCGATGCGTGTCATTCGCAAAAACAATCTTCAAGTTTGCTTTAAGCACACTTTAATTTATTTGCAAGTAAAGTTGGTGGATCTTTCTTCCCAACGAATTAGTACATAGCTTGTTCAATACCTGTTCAATGACTGCGTCAACAGTACACCTATCACTTCGCGTGCGTTCGTCGCCCTTAGGTCTTAATATTTCAAGTCACTGAATAAATAAGTGCCAATATTTCAAGCATTATGAAAAGGAATACACGGGGCGGTGTCGCACTAGTCAACGTTTCGTGCAACTTGCAATTCTATGCACGATAAAAGGTGGTCTAGTGTAAAATAACCTGCTGTCCAAGTCACTGATGATTCTGGCAATGCTGCGAGGAATTTTATCAATGATTGCCAAGTGTGACTTGCTCTTGTAACTTGTAAAGCAACCTTTTTTTTTGGTGAGTTAATAACTCCTCTAAGTAACGGTCACCGTCGAGAACGAGACAAGTTGCAACAATTATCACCCAGTGTAACATCCTTGAGGAGATTTGGCGTGCAAAGTCGCAGCATGCACAGAATTTAGCCGTACGAGACAAGTTAAATGAATCATCGCGTAGTGTAACACTGGGGGTGAGGCGGATATCGGTAATATACCACATCATAAAATTCATTTTTAATTCATAAGGAAAATACAAAAAGAAATGAAAATTTAATAAAGGCTTGTAATCGTAATACAGTACAGCTATGAAATGCTAATTAGTTACAACCACTAGTGGATGTATACTGTGGTTGTAACTAATTAGCATTTCATTTTCATTTCATAAGTAGTCTACAACATTCGTGCCCGTTTTCCATGTATATTGTTTTAGTGGATTATTAGACGTATATATGTCTTATTATGTCTTTGCATGAGTCATGAGCCAATAACACTCGTTCGGATTTCTGATAATCAACAAATGTTGCGGGTGGTCGACTCAGCTTTTAAGGTTATTAAATAAAGTTAAATAATTATTGGACTCTATAAAACATGAAACAAATTGACGTGCCGTCCAAATGTCGCAATAATTGTTGTGCAACACTTCGTCACTGCCATGTCATTGGCTGGACTTGTTTAATTTATAGAACAATCGCTGGCGGAAGCGTGGAGTAAGTGTTGTTCCCCTGAAGTATGGAGTCGCATACGAAGGAGCCCTATTCACTGCATTGGTGTCCATATTTAATACTGACGGCACAGTGGCCATTGCACACGGAGGAATTGAAATTGGGCAAGGAATTAACACCAAGGTTAGAATAGCGCGCTTATTTAGTACTACTGAATCTTTTGTTATACGTGTTGTTGTTGTTGTTTATCATCACAGGCTTACCATCCTTTGTTTGTGTGGTTTGCTGTGCATTTGTAATGGCCGCCTCATAAATGGTGAAACTTAGGGCTCTTAAAACTGATAAAAATTTAACAAAACCTCTCAAAATCACTGCCATATCGCGAAAGCGGTATTTTCAAAATAACGGTCCGAATCGCTCAAAAAATGAACACAGAAAAAAAGTTAAACAACATGGCAGTGACAACGTAAAAAATAAATAATAAAATAAAAAATAAAATACTTCTTGACATCATCTCAACATTTTGTCTCAAAATGCAGTAGATTGCATTTTAGCGTATTTCCGGGGAGGGGGGGAAGGGGGGGGGGGGGGGTTGGCATGGCCCCCGAACTCTCTTAGGAAGCTCGTGGTCTTTGCCCATTCGGAACGTCTCCCCCAAACGAAAAATCATAGATAGAACCCTGGAGAATACCATGGACTTGGCTTTACTGTAATCATTTTATAACTTCAACCAAAGACAAAAGTGTTGGGAACGTTCCTTGTTTTCCTCACCCCACACCCCTAATCCCCCCTCTTTCAATGTTGAAGACATCTATACAAACGCAAATACTTAACTTACACTGTCTTTTGTCAGTATAGTCGTCTTCAACATTGGATTTGGGGGAGAGGGGGGGGGGGGCTATAAAAAGAGTTGTGCGCGCCTTTAATTGAGCTGAAACCTAAAGGTAGTGTCATTTTTTAGCGTTTTACAAACCTTCCCAACTAATTTTGTAGCTTTATCTTTTCTATTTCAGGTTGCTCAGGTCGCAGCGTACAAGTTAAATTGCCCATTGGAACTGATTGCCATCAAACCGACTGCAGCATTTACCAATCCAAACAGTACGTAAGAAAACAATCTTTTGCTCAACCTTTCAGTCCCAAGCGAAATGTACTCGGTGTCCTTCTGTCTGTCAAATTTTTAACTCGTGAATAGGCGAAGTGTTAAAGGGGTTGTAGCATTTGGGTAAAATGTCACTCGATCGCTCGATCGGCTGTTAACATTGAGCTTGAGATATGTAATGGTCAGCTGCCTTACCAATGGGGACAGCGTTGGAGGGAGGGTAGGGTGGGGAGTTGGAAGCAAGGGGCGGGTGGTCGGTGGAGCAAAACGCCTAGGAGAGGGGTGGGTTGGTAAACACTGAGCCTGTGATATGTATTAGTTACCTGTCTTACCCATTGGGGCAGTGTTGGAGGAAGGCAGGGTGGGGAGTTGGAGGCAAGGGATGGGGGGTCGGTGGAGCAAAACGCCTAGGAGAGGGGAGGGTCGGTGAACATTGAGCCCGCGATATGTATTGGTCACCTGTCTTACCCATGGGGATGGCGTTGGAGGGAAGAGAGAGGGGAGGGTCCAAAGGTGTGCAGAATATTTTATTTGGAGCGTTTCGTTTTGACGAGTTGGCTTATAGGAGTCTTTGATTCTGTCTTTGGAAATGATATCCATTAATCCCACTGCAGCAAGCTGCAGCAAATGGACAATGGGGTTTATCCCTAGGCGTTCTCGGCTCGGGGCAAGAGAGAACGCCTAGGGACTAGGCTGACCTCGTTTAAAAATCGGCCCTTAAGTTTGCTGTTAAGTGAGTTGATAAAATAAAGAGATTCAAAAGCGGACGTATCGAGACTTGTCAGTCTTCTATTCGTCGCCCTAAAGAAGGGCTAGCGCTCCAAACGTCAGCGTTTGAATCTCTTAACACTGTTTAAGAAGATCAATATCAAACCATACTCTTCCTGCTGCTTATGACAAACATTTCACTTCCAGGTTGGAGCACGGGGGGAAGCATCACAAGTGAATTATGTTGTAAGGTGAGTTGAGTGCTAATATTATATAGATAGGCTGAACCTAACAGCGTAGCACTTTGAACAAGCTTAACTAAGGTGAAACTTAACTAAGGTGGAAGGTCGGAAGCACAAGAATTAAAATTGACGACCGGGCTATTTTTCAGTTTTAGCTCAAAAACAGTAAGCTTAAGGCTTATTACCCGACAGTCTGCACAGTACATTTAGACCGTACAAAAGTTCACAAAAACAACTTTTCTCTGTCTAGAATAACTAGTACGACTACTTTCCGAATAAAATACAGTTGTTGTTTGCCAAAAATTGCTTGAGAAACTGATTTGGAAATCAAAATTGCAAAAATACACAAAAATATTTGCATAAGGCGACGCAAGTGAAGTCTAAGTCTTGTTTTGTTTCCATAAAATCGCTTTTCAATCTATGTAATGAATGAACAAACACATAAAAATGGACAACACAATCTTCTTTCGACAAATTTGATTCAAATCTCCATCAGTTTATGTTTAAAAGCAAAACGCGTACCATTTTAATATAGCGCATCAAGCTGCCTTCGATGAAATTCAAGAAATCGATACAACTGAAATTAAGCTCGTTTTAATTAAAATAATTCTCCAACACTACACAAAAACTCAAAGAAAAAGTCAATCACAGATTGATATCAACATAAATTCCAATCGAAAAATGTAATCTGTTCAGTTTACCTTTGAGTCCCTCGTTTGCTTGTTAATTCTCTAAATTTCCGCTCCTTTGGTTCTGAAATCCGTAATAAAAACAAACATATCTCCCCGCATTGAAATGAAGTTCCTCGAAGCAAGATTTTATACCAGAAACTCTTCTTTTTCTACTAAAGCGACTTCTGAGTATCCCTTAATTAGTATCCCTGTCTTGAGTAGCAAACCGCGAAAAAATGCAGGGAAATAACGACTTTACTTGTCCGCTAAACACTGACCAGCGAAAGATCCAAACTTTTTAAAACATGTTTACCGAGCTGACGGCTGTGTAGCCGCGCGAAAAACAAAACCTCAAAGATCCCGGATGTTGATGACGTCGTACGAGCTAGCCCAAAGCGTACGGCGGGCGTTCGGCGGCGGGCACACAACGCGCCCGCGAAACATTCCGCTAGCCATGACCATGAAAAATGACGGCATGGGTTCTATGAGTATGGGGCTGCGCAGCCGGGCCTTCGGCCCGGCAAGTGCTCCGCTACAAATCCGGGGGCATCACAAATGCATTGTGTTGTAGGGTGAGTTGAGTGCTACAGATCCGGGGGCATCACAAGTGCATTGTGTTGTAAAGTGAGTTGAGTGCTACAGATCCGAGGGGGCCATCACAAGTCAATTGTGTTGTAAAGTGAGTTGAGTGCTACAGATCCGAGGGGGGGCATCACAAGTCAATTGTGTTGTAAAGTGAGTTGAGTGCTAGAGACCCATCTATTTCTAGAGTCATTGGCAGTTCCACACTCTATCGTATGGGGGTGGGGGAGTGGATAAAAGGAGGAGTGCGCCACTTCCCCCTAAAGTAGTTTTCAATAAGGGCTGGTTCCCACTAGTGACGTGATAGAAAGCGGAGTAGGAGTCGGAAGCGTGAAGAGTCTTACGTTCTAGTGTAAAACAAAAAACGGAGTCGCAATCGGAATGGGAAGCTCGACGAAATCAAAATCGGAAGAATCAGAAGGTTTCCTTTTTCTTCCGATTTCGCTTCTGCGGCTTACTTTCCGCTTACGTCATTTTAATTTCCACTATATCGTAACTTTCTCCCGATTCCGATTCCGATTCCGCTTCCATCGCTTACGTCGCTAGTGGGAACCAGCCCTTAGGTGTCGTTAGGAAATACAACATTACAATCAGGAAAACAATTGCTCGTTGCTTACGATGTTATGCACCGCAAAAATAATAGAGACAGAAAAGATGATTGCCATACAGTACACTCAAAATGAAACGTGTGCAAGAAAGTTAAGATAGATTTTGATTTGAGGGTGGCTTGAACAGTTAAAATATTTCTTAGTACCTTTGTTATTTTTAGACTGTCATGGGATGCTGTGACATCTTAAACAAAGTGATTGATCCAGTCAGGAAAACCATGCCATCCGCTACATGGCCTGAACTGATTGCAAAATGCTATGAAAATGGCGTGGATTTATCAGCTAGATACATGTGAGTTGTTTTTAATTGCCCTTCCCCCCCCCCCCCCCCCCCCCGCCCCCACCCCCCGCCGGAGTCAAACCATGAGTCTACTGAATCGTGTGGTTCTAAATTTTCCTCTGTAGATGAAATCCTACAGTATAACCATTAAATTGAGAGCACTTTAGCAGTCTTTTTCTATGGCAATGTGCAATGTTTGTTCGTCAGTATTTATCAAAATGTATTTATCAAAATAAAATTTACCATATTTTTTTATCTATCAAAATGAAATTTGGCATTTTCCTTATTTTAGCTGCTTCTAGAAGTCTGCTAACCAGTTAGGTTTGGTAATAAATATCTTGACGTATGCTCGAACACCAGCCATACCTTCGGAAATACTGAAGGTATGGTATTTAGGACCCTGTTATGGTGCAAATTTGATACTCAAACCTTTTCCTAAGTGTACAAGGACACTTCACCTGCATGTCTTGTAACTGCTAGTGACAATGTGATTGAGCATCTGACCGAGCGTAATATTTACCATCTTTCTCTTTATCAATGTACAATTTTCTTGTTTTCATTTTTCGTTTTGTTTTTGATTATTCTATTTTTCATTTTTTTTTGGAGGGAGAGGGTTCAACAATGAGAAATAATACAAGCTCACACCATACCCTGATTACAAAATCTCTCTGGTTGAAGTGCACTCAATTGAAAACACAGTCTTTGTACGGTTATTTTTGCACCTTTAAGACGCCAAAAACAGTCAAATAACATGTTTTTAACATTAATGTAGTGGGCTAACGTTGTGGACCATGCTTCCTTTCCAGGACGCACAACACAACTCCGGCTTTTGCAGCCTATAACACGTATGGTGTGACTTGCACTGAGGTGGAGCTGGATGTACTGACAGGAGAAAGAGAGATCTTACGTACGGACATACTTAATGACTGTGGACAAAGGTAAATGGACATACAATATACAGCTTCACCGAAAAGTGGGTTAATGTATCTAATATAAAACCAAAAATATTGGTACTATTTCGCAAGGCAAAGCGCATGAAACATTGCCTAGTGTAACTGAACTATGTTGATGTACTCTTTTAGACTTTTGTCAGTAAGATTTATTTATCATCATCCTAACCGATTCTAAGTGGCACATATGGCTTCAGCGATTCTTCTTCACTCCTTCTGATTGACGGCGACCGCACGGGCTTTCTCCCAACTCTTCCACCCCAGCTCTTCCTTTCTTTCCTTTTCAGCCATTATACTCCAGATTGTTCAAGGTCTTCCTACACTTCTACCAATTTCAATAACTCGTTGGGATGTTTATTGGGTTGCATCCTCAAAACATGCCCAATCCATCTCCATCTTCTTCTTTTTATTTCTTTACTAACTGGGAGAACGCCAGTTCTTTTGTATAGTTCGTTATTTACCATTTACCATTTAGCCCTTGGATTCTTCTCAGACACCTGTTCTGAAATGTGTCTAGCATCTTGTTCTCTTTCTTATTCGTTTGCACTAAATTAGCATAAATAATCCATGTATGCTTAAGGGACAAGAGTTCTTCTTTCGTTCTTTCTTTCTTTCTCTCGCTTTTTCTCTTTTTGTCTTCCCTATTTCTTTCGCCATTCATTCATTCATTCATTCCTTCCTTTCTTTTTTCTTTCTCTCTTTCTCTCTTTCTTGGAAATCATGATGAAACACTTTTCCTCGTGTTTGATATATTATATTAAAGCGACTGATCGTCTTTGCTTGACATTTTGTGAATCGCCTATTAAAGTTCCATCTGAATGTCGTTCACGATGATGTGATTTGTTTCTCAGTATGAACCCCGAACTGGACATAGGCCAGGTAGAAGGAGCTTACATGATGGGTATTGGTATGTGGCTGACAGAGAAAATCATCTACGATACGGAAACAGGAAGAAATCTGACAAATGGGACCTGGGTAAGAGTGTTCACTCAATCTGACTCGGAATTTAATCAAAGGGCTGTAAGAGCCATCTCGTCATTACGAAACAACGAAACAACGATCCGCAATACGACATTCGATCCACAGATCGAATTGAAGAGTAAATTATATTTAAAACGAACAAACCATCTTGGCGTGACATAAATATGCATTGTGTGAAACGTGACTGTCTAGACAACTGAATGACGTAATACGCTGGGGAATTAAAAAAAGTTTACATCTGAGTGATTAATCGAGTGAAAATTTGCATAATTGCCACCGTATACTATATCTCGTTCAACGCTTCGCGTATTCGATATTCACGAGATAAAAAGGCGATTTCTGCTACGTTTTTAAAGGGAACATCCACTGCTATAACAAACGGACGTTAATTAATCAAGTTTGAACAAAGAAAATCACAAACGCGATGGTGGTTTGATCTTAATTAGCATACATTTTATTAATTAGCATACATTTTATTCCCTCGTTTTCTCTTTGTTTAAAGATCCCTTTGAGAAGCAACATCAAACACTCGTAAGAGTGTTTCATTGGGTGTCCAAACACCTTGAAGTCGGTGTTTGGAAATCCTTTTCTCAAACTCATTAATAATTCATGAAGAAAATACAAAGGAAATTAATGATTAATGAGTGTTTGGAAATCAGTTGAAACACTCCTCATTTTTGCATCCTTAATTTCTCCTTCTAAAATCATTTTGTTTGAAAAGTAATATCAAACATTCGACACAGTGTTTCATCACAAGATCAAACACCTCGAAGTTCGTCAAAAATACTTCGCTGCGCGTCGTATTTTCAACTCTCTTCTCGGTGTTTGATCTTGTGATGAATCACTGTGTCTCGTGTTTCATATATTACATGAAATACTCTTTCTCGTGTTTAATAAACTGTATTACATGAGTAATGGCTTTTACAGGGTTGGTTATGTAGCTAACATTTTATAGTTAATTTTCTTGCAATATTTGTTCATTTTTATTTATACCCTGAACAATTTTATTCATTCCTGGAAGAATTTCTTTTTTTGTTATCTTAATATTTAGAATCAGGAAGAGTAACATTACATGTGACTATACAAAATCTAAATTATTTCTTCATTCCTTTTGCTGCCAGGAATACAAGCCTCCCTGTTCTAAGGACATACCGATTGACTTTAGAGTGGCACTGTTGAAGAACGCTCCAAACCCAAATCCACTTGGCGTGCTCAGGTCTAAAGGTAACAAAGGGGGGTGGGGTGGATTTGATGAGTTAAGAAGTGAGGAGGGGAGGGAAAGTAATGAATAATTAAATAATTATACTTGGAGACAAGCATGACAGCTGTAAAGTAGGTGCAAATTTTAAGTCGGTATGGTCTTAACATTCATTGTTAAAGCCACTAGTCCGTGAGTGGGCGCTTTGGGTATGCTGGGGAGAGTCGGGACTCCCATTTCTGTCCCCCGTTTTTCAATGAGAAACGAGCACTTGATGATAGGTTAGCATGCCACGGAAATTACCCTTGATAAGCTTCTCCTTTAGTACTCGTTTTCTTACTTTTTATTTAATTCTATTTATCAGCCGTGGGAGAACCTCCCCTGTGTATGTCTTGCGCGAGTTTGTTCGCCGTGAAGCATGCTGTGGAAGAGGCGCGAGCTGAGATTGGCAAAGGAAGCGATTATTTTGCCATGAGTAAGTCTCTGTTTTTCTCATACCTTATTTAACTTTGGAAAAATTGTATGGCCTAGTCTATCCGAGTCCGTAGAGTTGTCGATTAGCCTGTCGAGAAGTCTGACTAGGTAGTCATCCTAGTTGTTATGAAGCTGGTTTTATGTGATTAGATCAGCCAGTGGCTGGCTGGTCAGCCAAGCAATATAAAGAGACAGTGTCTCGGATGAAATATCAACGGAAATATCAACGAAAACATCAACTCCGAATATTGAATAGACATAGCACAATTAGCTTTCTCTGGAAGTTTAAGCCCGATATAATAGATACTCTTTATAAAATCATTTTTAAAACTCAAAATTTTACAAAGAATGGATATCTCATTAGGGCTTTTGCCACCCAACAATTCTGCAGTTTTTAATAGCTGATATTTCCCTTAACATTACGTGAAAAGAGCTAAAAATTGCATAAATTACCAACTTTAAAAAGCTCTCAACGTAAATTCGTATGGTAATGAAAACAATGACGTCAGCAAAGATTCGCATGTAGTATTTATTGTGCATGGAGCATTTTCTTTGGTTGTCAATTTCCTTGATTTGGTGATTAGATAGTTTATTTGTCATTCTTTTCAGATGCTCCCAGTATGGTTGAGGACACTCAGACAGCGTGCCTTGTGGACCCCAGTCAGTTCACCTTGTGAGAAAACAACTTGCAGCAAGGATCTAAAAGTGTTTCTTTTTTTATAACTGCTAACAACGTAAACATCCTCTATATATCAGAAATATATATTTGATATTAAAAAAACCGATATTGATATATCTTACATAAAAAGATAATAATTACAGTCGCCGTTACTGTAGGATAGAACAGGGTCCACGGATTATTAACCGTCGTGATTTTCCTGTAAGATTATTTAGCATTATATGCTGTGACACTAAAAGGTTCAAGGAACCTTCAATAGAATAAATATAGCTTAAAAAGCATAGCGATGAAAGTTAGGCAACCTTAGATAGTATGATTCTTGGAAGTCTGTCATAGCAACAGCATTGTTGTTAAGGGTTCTACTCCCTCAATTATGAGCGTTGTAGTAGCTCCCTCATTCCCAGTCTCTTGCTTTGTATATGAGTGAAAAAATAATTAACAGCCCCGTCTCGCGCTTTCCCGCTGATTTCCAGTCTTCCCTTGTTTTTCGCTCTCCCTTTTTAAATATAACAGTCTGTTGGGTAGGCAGCCATTGTAGACAAGATCCATGAAAATGTCTCATATACTTACGATTTGCAGCTAAACTCCGGCAGGATCACCCTTTATATATATTCAAAATTAGTATACCTACCAACCGATACCTCGCTTAACTTTTCCAATCCATTTTTGTTTTCCCCTTGTTGGGAGACTAATGCTGTGTTTATATCAGCCCCGAAACATGTTTAGGTAAACATGATTCAATGAAACACGTTTCCCGTAAACATGTTTGCAATTTCATTGTTCACATTAGTTGCTAATTTCAAAACACGTTTCACGCCTGCTTTACGACGCAGGCATAACCTCGCATAAAATCTTTTTATTATATAAACACCAATGAAATACCAGGTGAGCTTTCGCGCGTAAACATCATATCTTCACACGTGAGAATAACATGTTATCTTCACACGTGAAAAGATCACCGTTCTACTTTAGGACTACTAAAAAATATTAAAGTGAAATGGTTTGATTTCATTGGTGTTTATATAATAAACAGAACATTACATGGCCGCTTGAAGATAAGAAATTTCTCTTCTCGTGTTGAAAAATATTTCACTCGTTCGCTGCGCTCACTCGTGAAATATTTTTCAACACTCGAAGAGAAATTTCGTATCTTCGCGCGGCCATGTAATATCCTCTATTTATTTACACATGAACCGAAACAAATAAATCTCGACCTTGCTGTTATATGATTTCAGTTGTGGTTATTCTCACTTATCGATGCCGTGATTAACAAGGAGACGACATTTGTGCTGACGTGTTTCGTCTGACTACTACTTCGTGAGATAGTTTCAATCATGCTCAGAGTATAAAACATGTTTCGATCATGATTGCACAATGCGCCGTCTGATGTGAACACTTTTCATAGTAAAACATGTTTCATTCGTGATCAAACTAAATATGTTTCGCCCTAGTGTAAACACAGCATAAAACGGGGAGAAATTGCCAAATCGTACGTGATATTTTGACCCCGGCTTCGTTTTAACCGGGATAAAAGGAATACCTCAGAAATTAGCACATAATTTGCAAACAGAAACAGAAAATGAACTGTTAATTTGCTTTCCAACTAAAGTTGCGGGAATTTGGGGTTAAATGTTAAGCACCCGGGGATCTCCCATATAAATGTGACTGGGGAGATCTCAGACCCCTCACGGGTTAAAACCCATGGTTTGATTAAGAGTGTTTAAATCACAAATGCCTACTGTCTAAGTTATTGTTTCCTTTGAGGGAATAAAGCAAGCCAGAAAAATATGTTGGCAGGAGCAACTTTTCAGAGAGAATCTGTATCTCTTAAGGGGGAAATTAATGTGAGCCACAAACGCAACAAAGGTGGACACTGTTTACGACGAACACCCCTGGTACTAAGTTTTATGTGGGTTTCCTTTTCCAAGTTAAATGTACCATTAATGATTGTTATACATCTTTCAAATAAAAGTCGTGAATTGAACTGTAACTTTTACTACTATTTGCCAGCCATTTACCAGATAGTGTCTTTTAAACTGTTTTAGGTCTCCAGGGTTCCTGCCGACTGAAAATGCAGAGCCTCAAGGGTCAAAGCCACGAAAACTACTTACCTAAGTAGCTCCTTTTTTCCCAAACAGACCCTTGCGGTGATACATTTCGGTAACGACCCGAAACGAATTGATCGCGGCGAGATAATGAGGCACAGGAACTTTTTATATATGTCACTATATACAATGAAAATTTAGTCGTAGTGCGTTCTTTTAGAGCTCTGGATCTTTGGGACGTTTTGATCCCAATTTCAGAATTCGTGTTCTAAGACTCCCAAAAGAAATCAAAGGCTCCTATGAGCCAACTCGAAATGTTCGGACCCACCCCCACCCCCTACGTCCAACTACCCACCCTCCCCTCCCTCCAACGCCGTCTACACGGGTAAGGCAGTTGACCATTACATATCGCGGGCTCAATATTAACAGCCAAGTTTGTTCTATTGTCATAACTCGTTCAATGGTTTGTGTATTTACGAGTTAAACAGCGCCGTAATTCTTCAGCAGGGAGCTGTCAGACTGTCAGTTAAAAGTGGACTCGCTTCGGCGGGAAAGAGGGCCAGGGGATGAGGATGACAGTTGTACACCACGCAACTGACCACACACACTGGAATATCTGTGGAAACTGTTCATAATGCTGCGTGTTCATATGGGATCACCCCCCCCCCCCCCCCCCCCCCCCGGACGAGATGGAATTGCGCGTGTGCTTCTAAGCATGAGTAGCGCGGTGGTTCGAAAACAAAGCTGACAATAGTAAGGGGAAACAAAAGGGCATTATTACAATGAAATTTGCAGTATATGAAGGGTTGAACCAATACATACGTGTTGCAAATAAAAATAACACTGGTGATATACGTTTATAAACTTTACTGCAATAGCGAAAAACGAAATCAAATGCAAAAATTGTTTCATTGTAACAATAGAGATATGACACTCCTGAGATTCATAAATGAAAAGCCACAACTACTAAACTAATGTTATCTCAAATTGGCCTGTTTCTCTAATCAAGAGGCTGTCCTTTGGCCTGCAATCCTGCCTGGGTAAAGCAGCAATACCACCTGCCATTGACAAACCCTGGAGAAAAATAGTCATAACTGTCAACCGCTTGTAAAGAAAAAATTCAAAATGGAACGTAATCAAGGTTCTATATGTGAATCGCCTTTGAGTTCATCATTTTCTTGTTCCTTTACTTTAATATCCTAAGATCTTTATCTTTTTCCCTTTTCGGGGCCCACACTCGTGGCCCACTTCAGGACCCCATTACTCAATGGGCTCCTGACAACAATTTCCTGAGTGCCCATTTCTACCCTTATTGTTCAGGAAATGCATAAATCCATTAGCAGAGCAAATACAAAACTGAATGCAAGGCTGGCACTACGGCAAAGGGCAGATTTATTAATGGCCAATATTTCGACTAATAGTATTAGTCTTCTTCAGGGCCAGGGCTTTACTGGCCCTGAGGAAGACTAATACTATTAGTCGAAATATTGGCCATTAATAAATCTGCCCTTTGCCGTAGTGCCAGCCTTGCATTCAGTTTTGTATTTTCACATTCAAGTGACGCCTGGCACGAGATCTTTCACAAGGAAGAACCGGCAACTACCAGCAAGTTTAATTTATGCGTCGTGTGGACCTCTGCATTCAAAGGTTTTCCCATTAGCAGAGCATTTGACGCTTTTTCAATATCATCAGGGACGGCGGAGCCGAAGGGGCTGGGGGGGGGGGGGGGGGGGGGGGGGGGAGGTAGGGGCATTAGCCACACCTCTCCCCCACTTTTAAACATAAAGATAAAAATTGAAAAAAAAAGTGTATATATATATATATATATATATATATATATATATATATATAGTGTTGTGACAGGTCTCTCAAACAATGCTGTATGCCTTGTCGAAGACAGAGGATCACTCTAGTAAAGTGCGATCTTGTAGCTTGAAAAGATTAATGTAGAATGAGTTGTAATATCAAGCTTACAACTCCATATCTTGACTTGATTGTGCTTTATTGACCCTACGTTTCGGCCATCACGGCCTTCTTCAGGGGAGTTACAACTATGGTAACATACATACATACATGTCACGTTATAGTTTTGAATAGCCAACGGTTTACGCAAGCCTTACCATAGCTGAAGAAGGCCGTGATGGCCGAAACGTAGGGTCAATAAAGCACAATCAAGTCAAGATATGGAGTTGTAAGCTTGATATTACAACTCATTCTATATATATATATATATATATATATATATCGCGTCTCTGGCACTCTCTTTCAAGCCCCCCCCCCCCCCCCCCCCCCCAATTGAAAATACGCTCCGCCGTCCTTGATCCCCATATCTAGTACAAGATCTGAAAAGAACTGTTTTTGTTGTTACACAGGATTGAAGACCATTTTAGCTGCACTTTGCAACCCTATTCTAGACTAAACACCGAAAAATCCTACCCTATCCTAGACCAAACTTTTGAACGCTTTCTTTGTTATTAGTACCAGGGGTTAGTAAAAATGCCGTACTGCCCGCCGTTCCGATTTTTTTTAAAAAATGCCATTTGTCAGTAAACCTTGTCTAGACTAAATGCTTTTCGCAACTGATCAGTTTCGCGGAAAATGATACTCTATTGTAGACCAAAATTCTCTGATTACTATACCCTATCCCAGACTAAACTGCCTGAAAACCATACCCTTCACAGCGGCACATACCTATATAGCTCATATATGGGAGTACCCCCCCCCCGGGGGCCATTGGTCAGTTTTGCCATGATGTTAATGGATCTTGAGAATCCAGTCACGTTGTCTGCAAGCGAAGTCCACCCCAAATTTCCACTCGACCGTACGTATTCCACACGGCCGGAGCTTGACCCTGTTTCATAGCATGAAGCGACTGAGAGTATTATTACTTCTCATAGCCCCCCCCCCCCCCCCCCCCCCCCCCCCCCCCCTTCACGCCTTCAACCCTTCCCCTCCCACCCCTGGATGGCATGCTAGTCTTCACTATCGCATCATGTTCAGTGGCACCCATTTATACACCTAGGCGGAGAATTGACCTGAAACAAGGATAACGGATCAAATATTCATCCATGTGGCAGTTTGACTAACCTAAAGTACGTTTTTCCCTGGAAAAACGACCATGATTGAAGGTTTTCTCGATATGTGCCCTTTGATCCCTGGCTTTCCAATCGTTCCACCAAGCAATCATCGCCTCATTTTCAAAGTAGTAATCAGAAATATTGTCCAAAGCTGAAAAAATAAAAAGGACCTTGACATTAGCTATATTAGAAATTAATTCAATAACTACACTTTAAATGCATAGGGTATTCAAAGATATTAAACAGCGCTTTCTTTTCTTCGCTGCCTATGAAGGATAGAGGGCATATCACTACTTAAAAGTTCCGAAGAATGCATGTGCGAGACCGGATATCAAGAAAAGATGATGAAACTAGACATAATATATCATGTTTGATATGTTATGGCTTTGTACTTCAGAGAAGTAATACCAGCGCAGGGCTCTCATGAGAGACAAGAGAGATCGCTGGGCACGAGTCAGCTGTAGCGATTACATCTAAACGCCCTCCCTCGATTTGGTGTCCCTCTTGGACAAGCCCTCCCTTGGTGTAATCAATCTTGAATTATACACAAGCTAAAATCCATTCAAAAGAATAAAAGAAAATGATAGAAGTTTCTCTAAGTGTGTTGCTAAATATATTTTTATCCGAACTTCAAGCTGGGTATTCAAAGGAAAACGTATTTTCAGGTAGTTTTCAGAAGGATTTGTTAAGTTTCTTACTTTTCATTCCAAGTTCAAGCGCCTTTGAAAGAGCTTCGGCACCAGCCTGTGCAGCTACTGCCTGTGCCATGTTGCTTTCTCTTCACTTTGAAGTGCGTCCCTGTGTAACACAAACGAAATTACCGTAGATTTCCGCCAAAAATTACTGCCTTCATTCAAATAAAGAACTCTGCTTTTTAATGTAAACTTGCGTCACTGGGACGATATAGAACGTAAATAAGAACTATTAAAGTGCACATGAAGTGAAATTTCACTACCGTTTGTTTTTTTAAGGGTTTTATGCTGTTTATATCACCTTTATTTCATTTTCGGTCGATTTTCTCTTTTGCGCGAAGAAGATCCACTATTTTTAATGGTTTGAAAACTGCCGCCGGGGCATGAAATTTGCGACATTTTGCATTGAGCGCGACCAAAAAGACGGTATTTGTGGCGTAATTCGTGTGTTCTATCGCAACAAAACATGGCGGAGAAGGGGACGAACCCAGAGATAAAATACGCGTCGCTTTCAGCCATATTTAATCGAAATAATCCTTACACAAGTTGCCACAACTCCAACGTAAAACGAGTGGCGCGCTCAGTTGTAAACACACTAACCAGGTCCTTGTCTAATATGCCCAACTTGCGTCGCTTGTTAAAATATGTTCCCGCCACTTCAAGTGACTTATTTTCCCATCTAAATAATTCTTAAAACACCTATTTTCAGATTACCGAAAAAAATGGTAGTGAAATTTCACTTCATGTCCACTTTAACATTGAGTTTTAATACAAAACAACAGAGTTTTTTTTCAATAGTAATAACAGTTTTTCTTGAGCATGGCAGATAGAGGGCAAGGGTAGGCTTTTTGATGTCAGCCCTTTTGGACAGCCATGTATCACCTTCTAGGATTTAATAGAATTCAGTTGAATGTTTCTAAGTAGAGCGTACCCTAACTCAACAAGTAATAAAAGTTGAAAATATTAAGTTTCCTTCTTTGTTAATGTTCTGCTGCTTGAACAGAAAATCGCAAAAATTAGTTCCCAGCAGAAATTTCAGTCATCTCATCAACAAAAAAATCCGCAAAAAAAATTCCCGTAAAAATCTCATTCTACACGGTATCGAACGATATATTTATAAAACAGATCTCCTTTCGCATCGATTACTGTCGTTTTCTGCAGTGTTTCTGCAAAGCTTGATTTGTATATAATTAAACTAAATAAAAGTGACTAACGGCGGATAAATCGTTTCTGTAGCTCATTTAGAAAAATTCCGTTTTGTTCGACATTTTGCATTATTCATGCTTCACTGCTAAATTGAAACTTCCTGTCAGCGACAGCAACAACTAATGAAACTGTATTTCGCACAGGCGAAGCTGTGTCAAATGTTTGTTCGACATTTTGCATTGTTCACGCTTCGCTGCTAAATTGAAACTTCCTATCAGCGACAGCAACAACTAATAAAACTGTATTCGCACATGCGTAACTGTGCCAAATGTTTCTTTGGTCTGTCTCTGCATCGTGAATTTTGGTATTTTGCTTTCGATCACTTGCAAACCAGAATTGGCTTCGATGCCGGTTTGAAGATTATTAAAAGCGAGCCATGTTGTTATTACTTTAATGCGAACTCTTCGTCCACATAAATTGCTTTAATAGCTGCGATGGCCACCTCTTTTAATATTTGAAGTGTAGAAGTGGATTGATTTCGCAGTCTTATTGGTGTAACTGGTCAAGAGATTTGGACAAATAACTTAACATACAGTCTTTGAAGTGGCGTTTGGCCTGCTTCCAAAGATAAAGCAAAGTGTTTGGATAAAAATTTTCTATCGTAACATCGTGATCGTAACTAGTTCCGCTTGGGAAACTGACTCCAAACACTTGCTTGAGTTGTTCAGTACCACAATTACATCTAGACCAAATCCTCTTGTTTCAGACTTCAATCAAGCTCAATTGATCGTGTTAGTACTTAAAATCCGTTCGTAATATTTAAATACCATGGTAATAACAAATTTGCTTTAGCATCAAGTACGCAAGCCATCAATTTGCTTAATAATTACATGCAATATAATAACCTTTTACGTCCATCAAATCCAAAGCAGACTTTGTAAGCCTTGTGTGTGTAATACCGATCATGTGTAATTAATATTTACTCAGTACTGTGTTATACTACTGTGTATGTCTAATTTACTACTGGAAAAGTTTTCTTATTTTACTTTCTACTTTATTCGATTAACCTCATTGCCTTCGATGCTACGAAATTATGGCTATTAATGATTGAAGCTATAAACGACGAAGCGCGTTGGTAATTTTGACGAAAAACCAATCAATTGAGACACTGAAGTCTGTCATCAGCAAAAATGATCTTTCGAACAAACTGGGTGCAAAATAGATGTATTTGGTCATGTTTCCAAAACCGTCGGGTAGAAGGTTATTTTGTTCTTTGGCACGTTAAAAGAGAAAGGCATTCGAAATTCAGCAAGCACGTCGGCTGAATTCAGTGATCGTACACAGAGGTTTTCATTATGGTTGATAATGAAGATGCGATAATAATTGCAACTAAAGACAAAACATTATGAAAATATTAAGAAAATATTAACAAAGTTTACCTTGTTTGGAGATCCTTGTTTAACTTGTCCAGTCTGACTCACGTTCTATCGAAAGTCGTTATTTATTGACGCGATAAATAATTGAGCCAATCAAACGTAACGGGAAAAAATAGCGTTGCACGTTCATGGAATTTAGAAACAATGGGGGAACAAAAAAGATAAGTTGATTGAGAGATACGTTCGTCATTTGCGAAATGAAGTGGAACAGTGTATTTACAATGTGCCTTCAAAGCCACTCAAACACACCCTGGTGACGTCACAACTAGTCATGGTGAGACGATTAATTGAATCTTCCCGTGCAACATAACACACCACTAAGTTGGTCAAACTTAGTGACAAAAGCACGTCGATAATCAAATTGTTGTTCATGGACAAATTCGAAGTATCAAAACGTGTGCAGAAAAGATCGGTTGACTGACTGAATAAACTTGTGACTATGTTTGTAACAGGAACTGCGAACCATGGCGATCAGTTCACTCGCAACAGCCACTAAGACACACCATGGTGACGTCACACCTAGTCACGGTTAGAGGATTAATTGAATCTTCCTGTTTACCCCTAAAAAAATAATGATATAAATAAAAATTATTTTAGTGAAGGTGTTTTTTTCTTGTTGAAAATAAAATAATTCATCAGTTTTAAGAGCCCTAAATTTCGCCTTTAGTGAGCCTAGTCTCAGGTCTTAACAGATTCACAGCACACCACACAAACAGAGAATGGTAAGCCTGTAGTTTTATTTATTACACTAATTTACAGAGTGTATCAGAAAACAGCACCAAAATAACTTAGCACATCATCACAAAGAGTGAAACTGATGGGATACGTAGGACAGGAATGACGGATTGAAGCGATTCACCTGAGATGAAACAATGATTCCACAGAAACCCCCTGTTGACGTCAAAAAAGTGCCTTAATCCTTTGACTTCTATAAAATGTGCTTTCAGGCACGCTCCAGGGGTATACACCTTGTAGCACTTGTGACGTTATCAACTTTTTCGACAGTCTTTTGGCAACCATCTGATGCAGCGAGAAACGTTCTTGCATACATGCCTAAACATAGAGGATCAGGCCCCGGTTGTTCAAAAGGTGGATAGCGCTAAGTATTAGTATCCATTGTGTTATCCGCTGGATTGTGATTTTTTTTTCGAGTCTCCCTTTAAAAATATAGCAGTCTGTTGGGAAGGCATCCATTGTAGACAAGATCTATGACAATGTCTCATATGCTTATGATTTGCAGCTAAAACCCGGCAGGATCACCCTTTGAATAATGGTTATAGGCCCGATATTTTCAAAATCAGTATACCAACCGATATGTCGCTTGACTTTTACAATGCGTTTTTGTTCTCCTTGATGGAAGATTAATGCTGTGTTCATATCGGCCCCTAAACATTTTCAGGGCGAAACACGATTCAACGAAACACTCTTCCAGTAAACATGTTTCATGTTTGCAATTTCATTGTTTATATGAGTTGTTAATTTCAAAACACGTCGCCTAGTTGTATAATTTATACTGTTTTACGAAGCAGGCATAAGCTCGCATCAAATCTTTTTATTTACATTTGAACCGAAACAAATAAAGCTCGACCTTGCTGTTTTACGATTTCAGTTGTGGTTTATTCTCACTTGTCGAGCTCTTCGGGAACGAAGGGTGATGCAGGGTTTAACAAGGAGACGACATTTGTGCTGACGTGTTTCGTCTGACTTCGATCGAAACCACCTCGTAATATATTCCCACTGGAGCCCCCACTCCCAAACACCCCAAGCTAGAATGAGTTATGGGAAGAAGCGAGCCCGGAGGCGAAAGGGAGCGGGAGCTCAAAAATGAAAGAACACGTCTAGTCATCGCTGCGGGGAGGAGGGAGGGGCGCCAAGCGGACGTCTGGCGGCCGTTAAAACGAAGAGAGGAATAAACCGGATAACGACGGCCTATTTATGCAAAACCACCTAATATATGCATAACACCACCCCCTACTGGCTCACGGATGCACGGGTGTAGAAACAATAGAATTCTAGCGGATTTGGGAGTGTTTGTGCGTGATGGCACCAGTGAGAATAGTAATATATTCCCACTGGAGCCCCCACTCCCAAACACCCCAAGCTAGAATGAGTTATGGGAAGAAGCGAGCCCTACGGCGGCCGCTTCCGGATAACTCAATAAATAACAGAATGATAAACCATGGGCAAAACCGTGGGAAAAAAAAAACGTATCTCTCCCCACAACTCAAAATTCCTAACCTTACTCCTGACTTTTAGCCGCATGAGTTACAGGAAGGCAGGCCTGAAATTCTTAAGTTCATTAAAAGCCTTATGCGAGGACGCCACATTCTAGGAGGGGACGAAGGGGCCGGGCTTGCTACACGGTGCTTTTCCCCCTTTCCAATTACACCACCGGATGGTATGCATAAAAACTGCGCCCGGATTGAAGTCACAGCGAGGCCTTTTACATGGAGAGGCCCAATGGAGCAAAATGGAGAGGCCCAAAGGAGCAAAACGACGAAGGACTAGTAAACAAAAGGAAAGGGGAAAAGCTAACCGCGAAGCAGCCCCGAAATACCCCGTCCAGGGACAGAGCAATTAAGGGTATTAGATAACCCCATCGAAGACATACTAAGCGGTAGCTTTAATACAAAAACGTGAAACTAAAGATTTGACACACGGACGGAGAAAACTAAATTTGTAACGCAGACGGGAAAACTAAACTTGTCACACAGACTTGTCACACGAACGGGGAACCAAAGTTGACACGCAGACGCGGGAACTAAATTTGTCACACAGACGCAAAAACTAAACTTGTCACACAGATGGAAAACTAAAGTTGTCACACAGACGCGAAAACTAAAGCTGTCACACAGACGGGAAACCCAAACTTGTAACACAGACGGAAAGCTAAATCTGTCACACAGACGCGAAAACTAAATTTGTCACACAGACGGAAAACTAAAGTTGTCACACAGACGGAAAACTAAAGTTGTCACACAGACGGAAAACTAAAGTTGTCACACAGACGCGAAAGTTAAATTTGTCACACAGACGCGAAAACTAAATTGGTCACACAGACGAAGAACTAAATTTGTCACACAGACGCGAAAATAAAATATGTCACACAGACTTGTCACACAGACGGAGAACTTAAGTTGACACACAGACGCGAAAACTAAATTTATCACGCAGACGCGAAACCCAAACTTGTCACACAGACGGAAAACTAAATTTGTCACACAGACGCGAAAACTAAGTTTGCCACACAGACTTGTAACACAGACGGAAACTAAATCTGTCACACAGACGCGAAAACTAAATTTGTCACACAGACTTGTCACACAGACGGAAAACTAAAGTTGTCACACAGATTGTCACACAGACGCGGAAACTAAATTGGTCACACAGACTTGTCACACAGACGAAGAACTAAATTGGTCACACAGACGCGAAAATAAAATATGTCACACAGACTTGTCACACAGACGGAAAACTTAAGTTGACACGGACGCGACAACTAAATTTGTCACACAGACGCGAAACCCAAACTTGTCACAGACGGAAAACTAAATTTGTCACACAGACGCGAAAACTAAGTTTGCCACACAGACTTGTAACACCGACGGAAAGCTAAATCTGTCACACAGACGCGAAAACTAAATTTGTCACACAGACTCGCCACACAGACGGAAAACTAAAGTTGCCACACAGACGCGAAGGCTAAATTTGTCACAAAGACGCGAAAACTAAATTGGTCACACAGCCTTGTCACACAGACGAAGAACTAAATTTGTCACACAGACGCGAAAATAAAATATGTCACACAGACTTGTCACACAGACGGAAAACTTAAGTTGATACATGGACGCGAAAACTAAATTTGTCACACAGACGCGAAACCCAAACTTGTCACACAGACGGAAAACTAAGTTTACCACACAGACTTGTAACACAGACGGGAAACTAAAAATAGTCACACAGACTGAAAATTGAAAGTTTGTAGTCACACAGAGTGAATAATAGTCACACAGACTGAAAAATAATCACACAGACTGAAAATTGAAGGTTTTGTGGTCACACAGACCGAAAAATCGCGACACAGACCGATGACAAAAAGTTTTGTAATCACACGGACGGAAAAATGATAACGCCGAATGAGAAAGCCAAAACCAACTAACATAGACGCGGAGCGGAAAACATACCGCGCACGTGGCGACTAAGAGAACCATGAATTGTAAAATAAACTAACAAATTTAAACCCCGCACCAAAGGACACAAAAGCGGGAAGGGGAAACCGAACCACGCCGGGGAAATACAAACAACTAGAGAAAAAACCAACCTCTGGAGCCACAACTGGTATAGGTGGTTTGCAACCAATCTCTAGAGACATAGATAACAATAGTGAAACGAACAAATGCTGGTGGACGAACAAAAGGAGCTAATGAGAGAACTATTGTTTATGTCCACCAGCATGGCGGCGATGACGTAACATGAAAACCACCTATAGCATCGGTGGGAGCAGCGTCCGGAGCAACATTACGAACAACAGGAGCAGGAAGAGCCGGGAACCGGTAGTGCTGGTTGTTCGGCCGCTGAAGCCGCCTGTAAAGGATTAACTTGAACTGCAGAGGTTGCAGCAACAGCGCCCGCAACAGGGTTCTGAGTAACTTGCTCCGGCATAGAGATTAGAAATACGAAGGCGCAGCGATGACTAGAAAGAGAAATAAACGCCAAGCGGACGTCTGGCGGCCGTTAAAACGAAGAGAGGAATAAACCGGATAACGACGGCCTATTTATGCAAAACCACCTAATATATGCATAACACCACCCCCTACTGGCTCACGGATGCACGGGTGTAGAAACAATAGAATTCTAGCGGATTTGGGAGTGTTTGTGCGTGATGGCACCAGTGAGAATAGTGAGATAGTTTCAATCATGCTCAAGGTAAACATGTTTTGATCATGATTCGCGCAATGCGCCGCCTGATGTGAACACTTTTCATAGTGAAACATGTTTCATTCATGATCAAACTAAACATGTTTCGCCCTAGTGTGAACACAGCATAAAACGGGGAGAAATTGCCAAATGGTACGTGATATGTTGACCCCGGCTTCGTTTTAACCGGGATAAAAGGAATACCTCAGAAAATAGTACATAATTTCCAAACAGAAACAGAAAATGAACTGATACATTTGCTTTCCAACTAAAGTTGCGAGAATTTGGGGTCAAATAACACCCGGGGATCTCCCATATAAAAATGACGGGGAGATTGTAGACCCCTTACGGGTTAAAACCCATGGTTTGATACAACTAAGGGTGTTTACATGTAATCACAAATGCCTACTGTCCGAGTTATTGTTTACTTTGAGGGTATTAAGCCAGCGAGAAAAATATGCTGGCAGGAACAACTTTTCAGAGAAAGTCTGTACCTTTTAGGAAGGAATTAATGTGGGCTACACACGCAACGAAGGTTTCTGGTGCGGTGCACCTATTACGGCGATCACCCCTGGCAATTTTATGTGGGTGTCCCTTTCCAAGTTAAATGTACCATTAATGATTGTTATACATCTTTCAATTAAAAATCGTGAATTTGACTGAAACTTTTTCTTTTATTTTCTAGCCATTTACCAGATAGTTTCTTTCAAATTGTTTTAGGTCTCCAGAGTGCCTGCCGACCGAAAATGCAGGGCTTCAAGGCTCAAAGCCACGAAAACAACTTGCCTAGTTCGGTTTTTTTTTCCAGACCCTTGCGGTCATACATTTCGGTAACGAACCGAAACGAATTGAATTGATCGCGGCGAAATAATGAGGCCCAGGAACATTTTATATATGTCACTATACGATGAAAATTTAGTGGTAGTGCGTTCTTTTAGAGCTCTGCATCTTTGGGAACTTTTGGTCCCAATTTCAGAATTTGTGTTCTAAGACTCCCACAAGAAATCAAAGGCTCCTATGATCCAACTCGTGAATACGAAACGTTTGGACTCTCCCCCACCCCCTGCGTCCACCTTGTTAGGTACAAAATCAAAGGCTCCTATGAGCCAACGCGTGAATACGAAACGTTTGGACTCTCCCCCACCCCCTGCGTCCACCTGTCCGTCCTCCTCCTTGTTAGGTACAAAATCAAAGGCTCCTATGAGTCAACTCGTGAATAGAAAACGTTCGGACCCTCCCCCACCCCCTGCGTCCACCTGTCCACCCTCCTCCTTGTTAGGTACAAAATCAAAGGCTCCCATGAGCCAACTCGTGAATACAAAACGTTCGGACCCTCCCCCACCCCCTGCGTCCACCTGCGCACCATCCTCCTTGTTAGGTACAAAATCAAAGATTCCTATGAGCCAACTCGTGAATACAAAACGTTCGGACCCTCCCCCATCCCCTGCGTCCACCTGCCCACGCGTCCACCTGCCCACCCTCCTCCATGTTAGGTACGAAATCAAAGGTTCCTGTGAGCCAACTCGTGAATACAAAACGTTCGGACCCTCCTCACCCCCCTGCGTCCACCTGCCCACCCTCCCCTCCCTCTAACGCCGTCCACATGAGTAAGGCAGTTGATCATTACATATCGCGGGCTCAATATTTACAGCCAATTTTGTTCCATTGTTATAACTCGTTCAATGGTTTGTGTATTCACGAATTAAACAGCGCCGCAACTCTTCAGCAGGGAGCTGTCAGACTGTCAGTTAAATAGTGGACTCGCTTCGGCGGTCAAGAGGGCCAGGGGACGAGGATGACAATTGCACACCTCGAAGCTGACCACATAGACCAGAATATCTGTGGAAACTGTTCATATGGCTGCGTGTTCATATGGGATCACCCTTAACGTCTTCCCCCCCCCGGACGAGATCGAATTGTGCGTGTGCTTCTAAGCATAAGTAACGCGGTGGTTCGAGAACAAAGCTGACAATAGTAAGGGGGAAAAAAGGAACATTATTACACGGAAATTTGCAGTATATGAAGGGTTGAGCTTATCGAGTCAAAACAAGAACACTGACTCTGAATATACGTTTATTGCAATAGCGAAAAACGAGATGAAATGCAAAAATTGTTTTACTGTAACAACAGCGATACGACACTACTGAGATTCATAAATGAGAAGTCAAAACTACTAAACTAATGTTATCTCAAATTTGGCCCCGTTTCCCTAATCAAGAGGCTGTCCTTTGGCCTGCAATCCTACCTGGGTAAAGGAAAAATACCAGCTGCCATTGACAAACCCTGGGGAAAAAATAGTCATAACTGTCAATTGCTTGTAAAGAAAAAATTCAACATGGAATGTAATCAAGGTTATAAATGTGAATCGCCTTTGAGTTGATCATTTTCTTGCTACTTCACTTTAATATTCTAAGATCTTTATCTTTTCCCGTTTTTGAGCCCCACAGGGGGCCCATTTCAGTCAAGTCACCGTAGCCCTCAGGTGCTACTTAGCCCTTGGAGTTACAATGTACAACTACAGGAGTCACTAATCAGTGAGCTTCCTTGTTCCTTCACTTTAATATCGTAAGTTCTTTATCTTTTCCCTTTTCAGGGCTCACACTCGTGGTCCATTTCTGAAGAAAACATGTAGGAGACCGGAAATCAAGAAAAACAAGTGATAAAATTAGACATAATATATCCGATGTTTGATATGTTGTGGCTTTGTACTTTAAGAAGTAATACCGGCGCAGGCCTCTCATGAGAGACAAGAGAGACGACTGGGCACGAGTCAGCTGTAGCGATTACATCTAAGCGCCCTCCCTCGATTTGGTGTCCCTCTTGGACAAGCCCTCCCTTGGTGTAATCAATCTTGAATTAAACACAAACTGAAATCCATTCAAAAGAATAAAAGAAGATGATAGAAGTTTCTCTAAGTGTTTTGCTAAGTACACAAAATTGTCCGAAGTACAAGCTGGGTATTGAAAAGGAAAACGCATTTTCAGGTAGTCTTCAAAAACAGTTGTTAAGTTGCTTACTTTTCATCCCAAGTTCAAGCGCCTTTGAAAGAGCTTCGGCACCAGCCTGTGTAGCTACTGCCTTTGCCATGTTACTTTCTCTTTACTTTGAAATGCGTCCCTGTGTAACACAAACGAAATTACCGTAGACTTCCGAAAAAAGCTCCCCTCCCAAAGAAAGTAACGTCAATTTCCTGACCTCCATATACCCCATGGCATGAGCATGGCATGAGCATGGCATGAGCATGGCAGAAGGCAAGGGCAGGCTTTTTGTTTGATTTTGGTGTTGCGTCAATCCTTTAGGTCCAGTACTGTATCACCTACGAGGATTTAATAGAATTCAGTGGAATGTCTCTAAGTAGAGTGTACCGTAAGCATGGCATAAAGCAAGGGCAGGCTTTTTGTTTGATTTTGGTGTTACGTCAGTCCTTTAGGTTCAGTACTGATTCAGTGTCTCCAAGTAGAGCGTACCGTGTCTTAACAAGTAATAAAAGTTGAAAATATTAAGTTTCCTTCCTTGTTAATGTTCTGCTGCTTGAACAGGAAATCGCAAAAATTAGTTCCCAGCAGAAATTTCAGTCAACTCGAACCGCAAAAAATTGTTCTCGTAAAACACAAAAAATCGCCAATCTGCAAAATAAAACTCCTGCGACAAAGATTTTTAGACGGTTTGGTTGCGACTGAAAACGACCAAAAACCAAGGTTTTTGAAAACGGTGTGATAACAGCAACGGAACGAGTCACCACAAGTAAGCAGTTTTGAAGATTATCAATCAGCGAAACTGAATGAAAACGCATACATGTGCATACACGCTTACATTGAAAACTCGGGTTTTTTTTCTGTTCTCAGTCAAAAACTAATAAACGTATACAGAAGCTCGTGATAAGCTTCTGACGTATAGTATAGACTGGGTTCAGCCAGTGAGTTGGTACAATATCAAAAAGTTAGTCAGTTTTGTAGCAATATGATATTATTACTTTATTTATAACAAATTAAAGCATTGTATAATCAAACAACTTGTATGTCACATGATTTATAGTTGATCAGTTTGAAAAAAAAACAACGGCTGAAGCAATTGAGAGTTGAGCTACACGTGTCTTAACTGTCTCCGATATTATTTCGATGTTAAGTGTATCAGATCACTTCATTGGCGACGATTTTTTTCTCTGGCAAATTAGGCACTGATTACAGGACACCGGTAGTTTACATTAAGTACGAAAGTAATTAACGATTACATTGGACTGGTACGATTTTAGACTAGCGTGTACCTCAAGCAAATCATTGATCAAGAAACAAAAATCAAATAAAAAGAAATAGGTTATAATATGGATACCGATGGGAAGTCGTACCGGTCTTTGTTCCTGCCGGTCTCATGTAATCACACCCTCAGACAACTGGCAGGCTATCCCGATTAAAATGTTTTGTAACTGGACCTCTCGCTAACACATTAAACCCAAACAAGAGACGATAATTCGACAAATCACTCTCCCCTGCTTCACTACGGGTTTACTGTCAGTTACAATACTTCACCCCCAATAAATCGACTTTCCTCTAACAGGTTTATTTTTTACGCAGGCACCCCAATGCAGAGCTCGTGTAATGTCAGCATAAAAATTTCTATGGCATCGCCGTAAAATCACAACGACATTTACTGGTAGAAGTACAACAGATTTAGTGAAAATGAACATCAATCAAGAAAAATCAAAAATCTCAAAATAATGGTTAATAAGAAGGAGAAAAAAGAAAAAGTAAACTTAAAGTTAATGGCCCAGTATTGTCCATTATGCTTCACACGCCTCTGTTATTGTTTGGTTTGCACAGGGGCGTGGCTTCTATTGTTCAGAGGCACGTGAAGCACAATGGACAATACTGGGTCTTTAAATTGAATTACGATTCAACTACATTTATTTACTAATTTAATTTATTGTAAGGAATTGACCATTTTATTTTTGAGGGGGGCGGGGAGTTGTTGGGCGATTTTTCCGAGCATGAATTTATTTTTTTTCTGTCTTGAGGTTGTGCAAGAATTTTTTTTCGGGATTGTTCGATACTTTTTTTTCTTTGGCTTGCTGTGCATGAATTTTTTTCTCTACTTTTGCTGTGCAAAAATAAATGGTCCATCCCTAAGCTTCAATAAAGTTATACAGTCCTGTGGATATCATATAAATTTAACAAAAAAAAATTGCCAAAATTACAGCGCATCTCATTAATTAAAAATAAATTCTACACTAAAGGAAAACAATTGAAAGTATTACTTACAGCTTAAATTTTGAAATTTAACTATACATCGATTTTCGTATGAACTTCAAAAACGGTCTTCCTGAGAGTTCACTATTTGTTTCATCCGTCAGTAGTTGAAAGGATCAAAACAAGCTTAGCTTGTTTTCCCGCTAAAAAAGATATCCCTAATATGGTAAGACGCTTGTTCGATTGACCTATCAGAACGCTGAAAAGCGAGTGACGTCAAAGAGAATAGCTACTATTAGCTCGCAATCCGTTCGCTTTGCTTTGCGTGTTAACTAAGCCAACCAAAAGTCGCGCATGTTTGCCTTCTTTCGCTACACCAATCAAATACAGCTGTTTGCAAAAATTTTGAATCCCCCATATTTATAATATTACATACATATATCCGGTATTGAGTGTTACGTCGTTAATATCAATGTACAAGCTGAGGCCTATTGGCTGAAACGAAGAGTTCTTTTGTTATAATATGGTTGCAAGTTATAGTTATAGTTATGGTTGCAAGTTTGAATAACAAAAGAGAATGCGTGAAGGTCAAGCACAAGGAGAGCTATTTTAGCGAGCATTGTACCGGATATGGATATAATGATATATTTTGGGGGGTTCAATATTTTTGCAAAAACAGCTGTATTGCTTTTTTTCAAGTTCGTTTGTTCTTGTTTTGATTGTGTTCACGCGTAATCATTTCAGGGTCATGCGCAAGTCGCTCTATCATATGGTGTTCAAGGTAAAATTCTAAAAGCTTTTTTACATTTTAATTCATGAATATTACATTAAGTTCACTGCTGCCGATATCGCGTGTAAAATTCAGTTACTGATATAAAAAAAATCGAATTTGTCTTGAATCGGTAAGTTTATGACTGAGAGCGGGGAGTTCAAATCACGTGAAAAGAGGAAGAATATTAATTATTGCCTCTCTTGGTGTTCCTTCATTTTGCGGATGAAGTTAATCACACCCACAAATGAAGCCCGTGGCGCAATTGTTTGACGGCCTTTTCAACATGAATCCGGTCTTCTTCTGAACAACCTGATCCAACAAGATGAACAATACAACCCTTTGGTAGTTTGGTCAAATGTGGCACAATAGATGTTACTGCATGACCCAGTGGATTGTGCCCCAGGCTGAGTACTGACAGATTAGGAATGAATGAAAAGCTCTCCAGCAGACCACACAGGTCACTTCCATCAAGATTTAAACCATTAAGACTTAACACTTCCAAGTTGGGGAAGAAGCACAGGCGTTTGGCGAGTGAAGCACGACTACCCCTCATGTTGAAATGCGTCAAACGAAGCTCCATTAAAGGAGATGGTTCGTTAAATCCACCAAAAAGCGTCTCCATATCAGCAGCTTGCAAATTGATTCCACCTTTAGTACCAGTTAATTCAAGTTTTTGTAAGGATGACAACTTAGGCAGCGACTGACCAAGCGCCGCAACTACTTCTGGCGTCATTCTGATTTCTATCAGTTGCAGTTCCTGGAGATTCTTGTGTGTGATACTAGAAACCAGGGTGGTCATTGCCGCAGCACTGCAATCCTTTGAGTTAAGGTCAAGAACGATAATGTTGTCAAATCTCGGTAGCAAACCAGCCAGTTCCACTGCTTCCTCTGATTTCAGGTTACAATGAAACGACGTAAAAAAACTCCTAACACCCATTACCTGGGGAAATCCTATACACAAAGAGTACTTGTCAGGGTTTGGTAATTGTTTCAAGATATCACACAATAAGTTGCCGGCAGTGTTAAGTCGGATGTTCCTCAAATGTTTACAATTTCTAAACATTGTACCCAACGCTTTCGGGAACGATTCACCAACAGAATCCTTACATGCTAGAGATCCTAAAAATTTCAGATTAAACAGTTCTGAACACAAATTTGCAGAGTCAGAAGGAACAGCACTCTTAGAAGCTTCAGTGAGTAGAGTGGCATGAGCAGAACAGGACAGCCACAAATCTGTGATGTAAATGTACATCTGATCATTACGTAAACAAATGCAGGAATCGAATGCGCATGATTTACATACAACACTTTGCCACCTTTCTAAAAATGAGCGAAGTTCGTGAAGTTCAGAACTTCCATTATTACACGATACAAGCCACTTATAAAGGTTACAAGACGCTGGCTTGGTAATGTGACTGTCAAGGAAAAGCGACATTCGACCCCAAAATTCTTTTCTCAGAAAATAAATAGACCATGACTTTAAATCATTCACAAACGGTACATGTAGTTCAAAAAGTGTTTTTCTAACAAGGATGATTCCACCAACGCAATCAAAACAATTTTTGGAAAGCTCCGCTTTTGATTGAACTTCTTGAAAGGAATCTAAAACAAAGTCATTGAACTTCCAATGTCTCTCAGTTATGTCACACAGCGGAACGTCTACATCAGGTACTGTGCATAAATTCAGTGAAGTGTCCGATATTCTTACGGAATCCAAATGCTTGAACACCTTCACGGCACCTTCGTCTGTTAAACCGCAAACGAACTGGAAAACATTCTCCAAGGCCTGGCAATCCTCTAAGCTGCGAGCGTGCTTTTCAACTGGACCAAGGTTTCCTTCAGGGATACAAACGTGGGTGATGTACCACGCTGCTACAAATTCTTGAATACTCTTGTGAATAAAGCAAACCATCCCCGCCGGTCGTAAGCTATCTGTGTACTCGGTTACTTGAAGTAAGCCGATGATGAAGCTTTCTTGACATCGGATGGCAGCGGACAGCTCTTCGTATTCAAACACATGATCGTTCTTCAGAAGGCCCTCTAAAGCCACCTTTCCAATTTCTACAAGGATCTCTTTGAAATCGTGTACTTTGCCAGAGCGACGTGGAGAATGCTTCCCTTGGGTGTGATCTAAAACGTACTGAACGATCGCCATGTACAATTTAGTTTTAGTTTTAGGAAAGCTCTTTAACTGGCCATTTTTCCATAGAGTACAGAAATAGAGGAGAAGTAACGGAACTTTCGCTAGGCCTTCCAGGTTTTTCTCTGCAAGATGGTCGAGCAGATTTTCTGCTTGTTCCCAGCTACCAAGAATTTTCTCCGTAAAGACATTCACGTCCTGCAAGCTGAACCCGGTGATCTCAGCATGCAGGTCTTTAAACTCTAGTAGCTCGTCAGCTTTGGAATTTCGAGTTGTTATCAAGACACAACAGTTTCCGAGTCTCTCTCCTTTGAATATCTCATAGATGTCAGAGTTGCGTCCGCTGCGATATTCGTCGTATCCATCAAACACCATCAGAACTTTCTCTTGGTTGTTTGTGATATAAGTTAGGAGGCCTTCTGTCAGGGATTTATCCTCCTCAGCAAAAATTCTAGACCGGCTTATGACATCACTGAGGCTTTCATATTTGGATACTTCTTTAAGATTAACAACAACGACAAGTTCGAACTTCTTCAGGGCAGCTGTTTGTTCGTCACCAGTCTTCTCATCATCAAGTTCAGCCCAGTCCACAGCCAGCTTCTTTACAAACGTGCTCTTTCCAATTCCTGTCTGCCCTTGGACGAGTATTCTCCTACGCACAACACCGTTCTTGTTTGCAGTGAAAAGATCACTGTAAGGCGTCAGCTCAGACTGTGATGACCCAGCTGGGGTTTGTTCCTGTTTTACCCAGGACAGTCGAGTGTAGATTTCATGAATATCAACGCCAGATGCTTTGGCCCACACAGAAGTGGGCACAGTAGCTGTTCTTTGGTAATGCTCTGCAAGTTTAGTTCGACACGTTTTCGCGTCGAAAGTTTCCACAGCAGAAGGCTCTGATGGACATAAAAAAGAGAAATTATTACCTCAATATTATCCCTAAGTACACATGGTCGATATTTTAAACGAGATCTAAATGTTAGCCAAGACGGAAATTTTTTGTTCAAATATGCTGGAAACAATAGTCAGACGCTGGGTTTGATTAACACCTCATTTAAAAATTTGGTCCATAGTATTTTAAAGGCCCACCTTCACCCAAAATGCTATGCGCGCCGTGATCACTTTCTGTGCTGAATTTTGTGTAACACGAAATTCACGCTTGAATGCGTGCAACCAATTAGATCACGCGTATGAACAATGTAGCATTTCAAAACAAACGACGGCGACGTCTTTTGGGTGAAGGTGGGCCTTTAATATTTCCTACTTTTAATTTAGAATTTTCTGTGACTGTGCCACGACATGATGATTCATACATTTTGTAATGCATCTTGTATATCTAACCATAAGTACGCTGAAAGAAGTATAACATGGCATCTTTAAATTCAATCTTCTTTTTGTAGGCTTTAAATTCAATCTTCTTTTTGTAGGCTTTAAATTCTCCCAGCGTCTCCAATCGATGAAAATTGATCATTAGAAACAATCGATTTAATTAATTGATTGTTGGTGGGTTGTATAAAACAATGTACATGCAAACTGAAACTCACAATTCACGTTCTCGTAATTGGTATCATTTTTTTTTTATTTTATCTACTTTTTTTTCTATTTTAATCAGTAACCAGTTAATCACACTGATGATACAAACACTAATGTAGGGGGTAAATAAAATGCCTATACAATGCGTGTACTACACCGACTTTACACGCATTTCACGCGCGTGTAGGTGCTGCAATACACGCGAGCGGTACTGTATTTGTAACAGTTTTTTCAGCACTCGATTTTAACATAGTTAGTAGAGGGGACTAACCCTCTACTAACTATGATTTTAACAAACAAACTGCAATATTATCATTTAACGTGAGTGCTACGCGGCCAAAAAATATTTGTGCTATTCACCAGTTAATGACAGCTCACAAATAATAAGAATAAAGCAAAGCAAAGCAAGTAAAGCTCAAAACCTCGTGCTAATTAATGCGACTAGGGACCTGTATACTTCTCTCAGCAATGGTTGGTCTTGAATTAAATAGCATTTACTCATTAAAGTGTATATGAAATGGAAAATTTTTTTGCATAATTTTGTAGCTTATTATGTTGTTATTTCGAAATGGAAGAAGAAAATCAACGGAACGAAGACTTTTTTTTTTGGTCAGCGTCTTCAGAAGACCAAAATGGTGGGTCCGGAGACTGGTAACGAGCTCGGCTCTGATGACGTAATCAGGTAGATTCTGCATGTACCGGAGCACATATTACGTAAAACAAAAGGAACAAAGAACGACAACAATACAAATGCAAAACAAGACCAAAAATACAATACCTCACAAACAATAGAAGACAATGAGTGGTTCATGGATACCGGTACATGCAGAAAGACCCCGTAATCAGTGGTTCCACTTATTTGTTTACACTCGGATTTATGTTACCACTATGTGATAATTCTACCCGATAGACACGCTGTTAGCTGTTATTTCTTGAAGTAAGTTAACTTACCAAAAAGGGGGTGGAAGCAGGTGATGAGGGGTTGGCAATATTTATTAATCAAAAGAGGACTTTTATTTTAGGAAACACAGCAAAACGTTTCTAGAGAGGTTAAATTTTAGTCTGTGTCTGCCCTTAATGTACCATATCATGTTTGCTGCAATTTTCCTTTTTTATCAGCTGCCAGCTTGTTTCCTGGCAAAATAACAATATGGCTTTAGCTCCTAAATGAAACAAAACATTATTTTTTCTTTGATGCAATGTCAGTAATCTCCTAAATAAACTTAAGAAGCAAAATATGTTCATTATAATAAAGAAAGGATTGTTTATTAGAGCTCTACCGCTGAAAGAGAAAAATCCCCACTAGTACCATACAGAGGGATATGGTGGTGATCAGTGAAGAGAATTTGCATTTTTATATTGGAACTATGGCTTAAACCCTTGTCTGAGGCTCACGTAAATGGCAAATGTTTCAGTTCACTCAATTTTCCTTCTGTGAATAGAAGTATACTAATTTTTCTATTGAAAAAGAGTAGTAAAGTCTTGACTCTGCAGAGTGGCCTACACCTGCCAGAACTGAACCTGGGGTCAATTCAATAAAACTTTTACAAGTTGAATTTAAAAGTGTAGCTATTGTTTTCAACCTCTGAAACAATGGCTACACTTGTAAATAACACTTGTAAAAGTTTTATTGAATTGATCCCTGGTTTTTGTCCCATGAAATGTCTGATTGACTACAGTATGTATTACTAGTCCCCCCAGATGGGATGCCAGTCCACTGCAAAGTTTACATCCCCCCACCCCCGAGTATTATTTATATGTTTGCCAGTATCCAGTTTTATACCTGGGTAAAGTGATAATGTGGAACAAAATTTCTTGGTCGAGGAAACAACACAATAGCAGAAACCAGGTCTCGAATCTAACCGACCTTCAGGTTGAAAGTCTGAAACACTAACCGCTCAGCCTCTGCATTGACATGAGTGCAACATGTTTATCCATTGCAGATGTACATCACCTGATTGTCATTCTGTTATGCTTTTGGAATTACTGACATCCCACAATACACAACTTCCATTTTATTTCTTCTACTTGAACATTAATACAGGTGGATTGTCTGATGGATTTTTATGCACTTAAAGAAAGGTAAAGAAAAGTGACTAAGAGGAAGGCATCAGCCTGAAGGTTTTTAAAATTGTTACATTTAGTCATAACTTCTCAGATTGAGGTCTATTGTTGTCTGTAGGCAGGTAATTAATGAAAATCTTACATTTATTTTTTTGATTCTCTTTCGGGTGACTTAGATCCTGATTATTATATCATGCAACCAGTAGACAATAGTAAATAAAAAATACTAAATTACTGAAGTATTTACATTTATTTCACAGGACATTTCTATATAATACACGTGGCATTTAAGCTTATGTTCACGTCGACTTTTCTAAACATCTGACTTATAAAAGCAGCTTCACTGCAGCTGACAATAATTACAAAACACACAAAAATATATCACACACTTACTCTTCGAGACGACGGAACCCCTCTTCGTCGCTTTCGAGAAATGAGCAGAGATTTACATGGAATAACCGTCCATTTTGTGGAATGAAATGTTTGCTCAATATTTTCGGAGGTAATTAAGTCTGCTGGGTTTCACCGAGAACTGTCATGAGCCGTTCGAATGCGGTCCGAAGCTGTATCGAGTCCGCCTTCGTTCTTAATCTTTTCCCTTTCGAAAATTAAGCCATATGTATTCTCAGTGTGCGATTCCTGTCTTTGTAGCTCAATATATAACGGCCATAGACCACACTAAGGTGCTGCATGTCCTCAAAACCCTCTTGTCCGCCATTACACTCGTGTATTCAGAACCACTGATGACGTCAAACTGGTGTCCCGTTGAGCGTTTTGGCCGCGCACAAAATGGACCCACGTTCGATCGTCAACATACGATCTTTGCGGCTTCAAAAACACTCGATGAAATTGCTTCTGGTCGACTAAACCCAAATATTTGGGTTCATAAGGGCATAGACAAGCATATTAGACAAAATTATTTTTCATTTCATATACACTTCAATTTTTTTATATTAGGAAGAGCTGGGTGGAACATTGAAATGAAAAGCCAGATTTTTCTCTGCACTTTCTCTCTTTGTTGTAAAGTCAACTTTCTTTTATTGAATTTGACTTCAGAGATCATACTCTCAATGGGATTACCGAGGTAGCCTTATTGACATTCTTGCTGAATAATTTCGCTGAAAAGTTTGAACTTAGAAGTTTGACGTTTACTGAGCCCTGGTGAGTTGCAGGGAATGGGTGCCATTGGTGTGCATGAAAGTCTCTGTTCATAATTGCTTGTTCATTAAACCTTTCGCCTTTGAACACTTCTCCACACACAATTCCTCATTCTGAGGCTAAAGGACAAGCAAAGGACTGGGACAAACAATAACAACAACAACAACAAATATCAGGAGGGGAGGGGGTGGGGAATCAGACTTTTGTCATATTCACCTGTTATTCATTCTAACCCCTTCCTCGATTAATCAATCGATTGATATTGACTACTGTTGATTAAAATGATTATATCCATCATTGATTCATAAATTGGACTTGTGTTCACACACTTAAATACGAATACCGAAAGAAGTGGTGACTTAAGAAAAACATCTGACCTGATCTCTTAACATTTAACTAACCTGGTTTGAAATCCTCCATCCTCGTACTTTTTACTTCTTGTTCCAGCTGCTTCACTTTGTCTTCCAGTTCTCTGTACAAAGGGACTGTACGTAAAATAACCAATAAAAGTGAAATTCTGTAAAAACGTAAATAATATGAAAATACTTGCATCACCCTTAACTGCATTGATATACACAAATAGAAGATAATTTAGGAAAAAGCTAAGAAATAAAAAATAATGATGATGATCGTAATGTCTTGGAGTGTCATAAGAAAACACGGTTTTGCAATGTAAAACAGCCATGGTTGATGACCTCAATTGCCTTGAGGGAACATTTATGAAGTAAATCGCGGATATAACATGGGGCTAAAGCATTAAGTGCCTTAAAGGTACATGTAATTAACAATTCTTGCTCCAATTGTTCCACTTTGTCATCGGTCTTTGCAATTCTATGTTCTAGTTGTCTATACAAAGTGTCTACACAAAAGATAGATAATACAAAAGAATGGTAAACAGTTTGCATTTGTATACAAAAATACTTGTCAAAACTACAGAGACTATGGGTAAAGATGTGATGGAAATGTGACAAGTTCAGACTTTTGTCATTTTCTATTTCTTGACCTCGGGTTTCATCAACAGCAAAACAACAAGCCACTACACGCGCCACCCATATTGTCAGATAATAACTAGTTTTTTAAATATAATTATTTTTAAATAGTCACAGACCTCAGTGCTCAGTTACATTTTCAGACATCAGTAGAAATCAATAGGATGGTTTAAAGTTCATCAAGTGCACAAAATCAGTACAGATTTAGGGGCCTCTGTCTAGTCTTCAAATTCCTTGTATTCTTTGACATTTCATTTTCATAAGTTAATTAAAGGGGCAGTTAATTCATCATAGATCAATGATCCCAGCCCCAAACATGGTAAGGAGACCTGACTAATAAGGACCTAACAGTTACCTTGATCACAGTGTGGCCATTCTTGGAAGATTATAGGATCACTTAAAATGTTGGCCACAACAGAAGCTGCAATGGTACTTGCAAAGGACTCCCACTCATCAGTTGAATCCTGACTGTGATCTGCACAACTGGCCACGCCTTTCACTAACACCCATTCCACTTTATCATCGTGGGCTGCTGCAAAAACACCTGGGTAACATAGAAAACGGGAATTGAAGGTATCCGTCTGTCCAAACAGAAGGTTCAACTCCAGTACTGTGTACAGGGTTCGTACTCTTTTCAGATTTTTAAATTCCATGACTTTCCATGACCTTTTCCATGACCTTTTCAAATTTTTCATGACCAAGAGTTCAACAGTTGCTTTCAAAATTTTATCAAAACGATCATTTTTTAAATTTTTTATCTTGCCTTATTATTCCCACAACGTATGCTGCCTTAGTGATTTTGGACCATGAACATAATTTTCCATGACTTTCCATGACCCACTCTTAAATTCCATGACTTTCCAGGCCTGGAAATTAAATTATACAATTCCATGACTTTCCAGGTTTTTCCATGACCGTACGAACCCTGTGTGTATTAATTGAATTGAACTACAACTTTACGTTGAACCAGCTATAAGTGTTTTTTTTATAAGGTATTGAAAGTCAACCATCACTGAGAGAAATGAAGAAAACGTAAGTTAATTAAGTCTGTAAAAAGTTGAAGCTAAACAAGCCAGTTACAATGCGATAAGAAAAAATGGGAGTCACCATGCTCGCGTTTTAGTTGTCTTTTACAGCTTATACCGTTACTAGCTACTGTATGGTAACGTCATGACGATGACCATAACTTGTTCAATAATAACTGGGCATTTGTTTGATACGATATTGTAGCATCAACTGATAAACAGGGTTGCCACTCATTAGAACATAAAAAATTCCCTGACTTTTCACTGACCTCAAAACAATTTTCACTGACTTTGCATTAAGCGAATTATCAAATAAGCCACAACCACTATTACATTTGCTTCAGCTTCTTTTGCAGACCATCAATATTCTTCTTTCATTTTCGATCTCTTTAAGTTTTTCACGGGATTTTGAACGCATGGCATTTGACTTCACCAAAATTCAAACAAAATTCCCTGACTTTTCACTGACTTTGACAAGAACTAAGATTTTCCCTGACCTTGAAAAATTTTTGTTTTTCCCTGACTTTTCCCTGACCGTGGCAACCCTGGATAAAGATATTTAGTATTGATCCATCAAAGTATAAGTGATGGAAAATACTGGGATCTATTGTGAGCCACCGAACTCCACATAACTGATTCAGTCCTGGATGTTGTGGTTCACCATGTTCAGATTCGTGGGTTGGGAGGGTGAGGTGAAATCAATAATGAACTGATGGCGGCTACACTTAGTACCTGTGGTTTAAATATAGTTGAGTTGAATGAGATGTGCATGTGACAAATGGAATTTGTTCTATACAATTACTACTACATTATTTACTACATGCATCTCGCATGACGCGGATCATGTACGCAGGACTCGTGCCACATAAATTATGAACCTAGTTAGTATAAATCAGGCCTACAATGTAGCTCGTCATGAGACGCTTGTAGGTCAGTGGTTAGAGCATCTGACCGATGTGTGGAAGGTCATAAGTTTAATTCCTATCAGGGACACAGATTTTTCCTTTGTTCCACGTTCATGACACGAACATTACAACTTTCTCAATTCATAATATGTCACACAGCTTTCATTGAGCAAAAAATGGGACAGTTGATTACTTTTGAGCACAAAAACAAAAATTATTGGTGTCTATTGAAAGTGTTTATAATATGTCATGCAGCTTTCATTGAGGAAAAAATGGGACAGTTGATTGCTTTAATGAGCACAAAAAACAAATTCCTTCCGATGTGACAATTTCGTAAAATTTCGAAAATTGTAAGATGTACAGTATTTTACCAGTTTTACCAGCAAATGTCATCACTGTAATGTCCATATTCGGCACAATATTATATAACTTAACGGCTGACATTTGGTATCCATTGTTCGTATTACAGAGGATCCGTTTTTTTTTTTTAAGAAGATATAATGTGGAATTATTGCCAGTACAGAAGTGAAGTGTCTGTTATAGAATACCATTGAAACACCAGTAACAGAGCACATACATGTAGCTAGCAAAATTAATAATAAAACTCAAGCTTACCTTCACCTTCTGTGTCAACTGCAATTGCTTTAGGATATTTTTGGATAATTTGCTCATTCTGCCATCCAAAACTGGCTGCCTCTGGGTGGCTTAGGACATCACCGTCACAGCGTACCCTCACTTCCCGAGCATCTGGGTTTTCTAATGGAGCTTTCCATCCATCAGCTACATGTCTGATGAGGTTACCAATATCTCTGCTCACAGGGGTTCTGTAAACGGATGTTGTTAACTTGGAAGACACGACTACATCTCCGAGTTTGGTTTTCTCAGAATTTAAGCCAATACAGGTACCAACAGAAAATACAGCCTTGGGACGCAGAATCCTGACTGCATTCTTTACGGCTGTTAAAGAACCGCCTGGCACTGCAGATCCTTTGGAGCATTTAACTAGCGCAATCTTCAGCTTCTTTTGGTTACCTTTTCCCATGCTTCCAAAGTACACATAACCAATGTCTCTACAGTAGCTCTTGAAGGGTTCATCGAGATAGAAAAAACAGCTTAAGAACTCACAGTCCTCCACGGTCAGTAGCAGAACATCAACTGGAAGATCAGCATCGTTCCAAGGTGTACTCGTGTTCGGAAGATCACTTATCTTTGGCAGCTTAATACTGAGCTGTGGGGGACTGTTAGTGTGATACAATGAACTGATTTCCTTATTCTCCTCAGTTGCTATTCAAAACAAGTGGAAAAAAGACAAATGAAAAAAATATATAAAAAATGATTGCAAAAGAGAACACAGCATTTAGCATACACCTAATTCAATAAAGGTTGCTTTGGCAGTTGGTCATTGGTAATTGGGAATTGGCATTTGGCATACGGAACACAATGCAATGCTTCGCTTGAGTGACCGCCAAACAATAGCTTCCCAAAGCCCAATTACCAATGACCAAAGCAACCTTTTTTGAATTAGGTGTATATCAATTACTGTTGGTTTGTTGTGTGATATACATGTATAATCTATTTTATGGTATTCATGTTATTATTTAAGTAATGATACGCATAAGAAGGATAGTGCTGAACGGCAATGCACGATGGAATGTCAACTATTTTCATTGTTACAACTAGTGATCTCATTGGCCTAGACTCAAAAACCGCTAAAAAGTTAAGGTTCAAGGTGCATAAAGTCTAAATTTTTTAAGATTTCAAGTATTTTGAGACCCAATCGTACAACATGCAATTTTTAAAAGATATTGTATTTGGGGAACTTCATCAAAAGAAGCAAAATTAGTAGCTATTGTCTTCTGCTATTCTGATTGGTTAAGCACGAACATTTCCTAAAATATATTTGACGCAAATGGATTTTCTGTATTTGTATAATGAAATATAATTATGAACCATCAGCTCCTCCTCTATTCTTAAAATCAAAGATATTCTATGTGGGAAAGAGCCATTGCCGTAGAACAATGAAGTTTACTATAGTTCTTATGTGAAGCATTACTTAAATTAATATTTTAATTATGTTAAATAACTCCTCCAGTAAAAAAGAAAAAACAAATGGAAAAGTTAACAAAAGTATGCAAAAAATGTGGTATGCTACAGCTGTTAGTATAGCTTAGTGCATAATGGGAGACATGCATTTTGTGTATATAAGTTATATATAATGTGCAAAGAATAATTATTTTTGATATATTGATAAAAGGTTTAAGACTTTGTGCATAAATGTATGCTACTCAATATTGGAGAAAAAGTCAATTAAAGATCTGCACATTCGCATATGAAAATATTGGAAAGTGGAGCTAATGAAATAAATCATTATTGCACAAACTACATGAAAAGATACACAAGTATCAAATAAACATACATCTGACAGCAACATGTCAGACCATTCAAAACAACAAAGAAATATCAACAATATGAAAAACAACGAGCTACAATCTCGAACAAAACTGTTGAGACACTTAGGCCAATTGTGAGCATTTCTTAGCATTTAAAAGGAATTATCATATTTACCTCCCCCTACCCCCCACAAAACAATGTTGTACATACTCAAAAAGTGTCCCTGGTCTCTGAGCAACCCTTCTAAAGCAACATTGAACAGAGGAGGGAGAGGAGGGCTTCGATAAATGTGATTTTTGACAGGATATTACACTAACGGTTGTCTTGCGCGCGGAAACACTACTGTCTCATCGAGTTCTGTCCGAGATTGTCTATGATTTTGGATTACTACTAGTAGTAATCATAGATTATAGTGCGTCTCCTTATCCCGTGGCACCTCGTCTTAGCCTAGTACCTCAGTTTCATGAATTAATTCAGCCACTGTTGAAAAGGGCTATGTCGCGAGATATGTCACGCAGGCAAAAACGTCGGGCCGTCATCAAACAAATTCACGCTATCGCCGTGGAATCGGGCAAAATCCTGCCGTGCTGTGTACTCCGAAAGGTCTCAGATGTTTCCGACATATAAATAGTATATTTGTCTTGATTTCATTTCGGTTATTTCTCCGATTCTGTAATCATACTCCTCAGTACATGTACCAATACCGGAACCGGAAATGAGAAATTTCGACGTTTAAGTCACGCAACATTCAACGTGAAATTTCGCAAGATTTTTCGGATAAAATTACAACTACCAATTGCAAGTAAGACACAAGACTGTTGAATATAATTCCTTTTTAATATTAGCTAGACAAATTTTAGTCACAAAACTGCGAAATCTTTAGTCGCAAATGTGCCCGATACAGGCGCAATTTCGAGCACTGTAAAGTTAAATTATCTGCGTTCGCCTGGCGCGGCCGGTCAGTGAATTATTGCTACAAGACATAAGCGAATTGCACCGTACCGTAGAACATCGCGAAGAACGACGTCGGTATTTAGGTGAAAGCTTCCCAAATCAGGCAGAGAACCACAGCAAAATCAAGATAGAACATTCAAAACATACCAGAACGGCAGCGAGGAAAATCTGTAACTTCTTGCTTGATTCCAAAGAGACCCAACAACTTACTTGGTCCGGAGAAGAACCTTCGTCCAATTTTTCCACTGCGTACTTTTACTAAGCATTGAAATATTGAGCCGTACGATTCCAAAATCGGGAAAATATCCGAAACTAAATCAAGACAAATAGATTATTCACATGTGACATTTCGAAACCCCAGCTCCCCAGGATGATGCCTGATTTCCACGCGATGCTGGATACTATTGTGACGTTTCAAAATGGCGCAGATTTGGTACCGACACTTTTCTCGATTCGTTCCGCTTAGCCTAGACGACGCGCTAAGAATGCTGGATACTATTGTGACGTTTCAAAATGGCGCAGATTTGGTACCGACACATTTCTCGATTCCTTCCGCTTAGCCGACAAGATTAGGAAGCGTCTCCTTCGTCGACGCAATAACTCCGCGATAAAAAATGGGATCCAAATATTTTTTTCGGCAGACATTGTACATGTTTAATACTTTGTGATAAGGTGTTTCCCTCCAGTTTCCGTGTTGCCGCACCTATCATTTTTGAGCGGCCGTTTAACTAATTGATTTTTGAAGCTTTGGAACAATGAATTTTATTGCACTGAAGTATTTTTAAAACTGCGATATAACGCTGATAATATTGTCACGCACGAATACACCTCATAATTAATTAGTTCTAATTACTGGATTTCGCTTTTTTACGCTTTATGGTGTTTCCCTCCAGTTTCCATGCAGCCGCACCGACCATTTTTAAGCGGCCGTTTAACTATTTTTCCTTTATTGAATTAGTATAAAACTTACACAAAATAGTGTACAAAGTTTGAAGTTTATATGAGTATAACAATTTTGTAAATCGGATTTAAAATTGCGGAGATAAACGAGAAATATTGAAATCACTCGAGTCTAAATTCCGAGCGATTACGATGGCATCTAGAAAAATAAAAACTATTACGATAAACTATGACATATGGCAAAGAAAATATCTAAAAATTAGAAACTTTTGTCAAGCCGATTTTGAGTAAATCAGAAAAACATTTCGAACTTGTGATTTTGATGTGGCTAAATGCAATTTAGGCAAAGTTAAACTCGAGTCTATGCAAACAGCGGAAAAAATTGTAACTTTCTCAATCGTGCGAACATTGCCTTAACTAGCAGTTGTGAGCATTGACTAGAAAGTCTTTCAAATTGAGATACCCAATAAACACAAAAAAGTCAGCGATTTTTGCAGAATATCAGCGTTTGAATTTGGACAATAACAAAAATTACCGTTTTTAACGTCATCGAAAAACAACAAAAATCACGTTTTTGCCTTTAGTTTTTTTTATTCAAATCATCGTGGCAAACCCAAAAGTCAACATTTACAGCAAAATTCAGTCCTAGTCCTAGCTTAGCAGTGAATTTTTTTGCTCTTATTCGTTGCTCGGGCCTAGCTACAGCTTCTTATACTAGTGCATACTCACCTTGCCTCGATTTTCAACATCACCACCGCACTGCATGCTGGGAAATAAACAGATTTTTGGACAGCGCCCATTCCGTCCTCCAAAATTTTCATATATATACTAAGTCCACAGCCACTCTGACCCACCGCCGAAATTTCGCGCTTGTTGTGTTCTCCTGTGGTCGCAACTTCCAAAATATGCCGCGGTAGGTCGAGAAATTCATCCAGAGTCGAGTCCCAAAGCTACTTCGTTTCCACGCGGCCATTTTTCCAGTTCAACGAGCAACGAGCCAAATTCGTAAACGAAGTACAACACCTAACTCGCTTCATTGAGAAGTGGACTCTGAACTACCTCCAAGCTTAATGATGCTCACCAGGCAGCTACTAAAGATGAAAAATGGCTGTGAACTTACCAAAAATCGTAGATAATTCATATTGGACCCTTTATTGCAAATCAACCAAGCAAAATGAGATCGTCACAATGACGTTTCCAGTAAACTCGAGCCTTCAGTGTTTTAGAACAGCAGCACTTTCAATGGTAACTCCAAATATGAAGTCACGAAATCCTATGCGGCGTGTGTATGCAGAAAATCACTGTACAGCCCCCGAAATGATCCCGACCCCGAAATGATCCCCGACCCCGAAATGATCCCCAAATCGACCCCGAAATGATCCCGACCCCGAAATGATCCCAATTTTAAAAAATGCGTTATAATTATTTATTTTAAGAATTGTCCAAAATGAATAAATAAGTGAATACTGCATATAATGAGAATCAAAATTTCCTTAACTGCCTTTATTTTATTCATTCCAGCTTTCTCTGGATAGAAGGCCATTCCATTCCAAAAATTACTTGGGGATCATTTCGGGGTCAGTGTGAAAAAAAATGGGGATCATTTCGGGGTCGGGATCATTTCGGGGGCTGTACATCACTCAAAAATGTAAAAATCCTCAGGTGTCAATGGGTTAAGGACTCAGTCAAAAAACTATGATTTCCTATAGAAAATCGAATCTCCAAAACTAAAACGAAAACGCTTTCAAACTTTCATAGTTTCATCTCATACTCTAAACACACATTTTGGCGTAAGTTTGAGATTGAGAAACTAAACTTTTGTAAGCTTAATTGAGGAACTTATTGATGTGCTCATACACATGCAATATTACAAGTTCGAAATGTTTTTCTGATTTACTCAAAATCGGCTTGACAAAAGTTTCTAATTTTTAGATATTTTCTTTGCCATATGTCATAGTTTATCGTAATAGTTTTGATTTTTCTAGATGCCATCGCAATCGCTCGGAATTTAGACTCAAGTGATTTCAATGTTTCTCGTTTATCTCCGCAATTTTAAATCCGATTTACAAACTTGTTACAATCTTATAAACTTCAAACTAAGTACAATATTTTGTGTAAGTTTTATACTAATTCAATAAAGGAAAAATAGTTAAACGGCCGCTTAAAAATGGTCGGTGCGGCTGCATGGAAACTGGAGGGAAACACCATAAAGCGTAAAAAAGCGAAATCCAGTAATTAGAACTAATTAATTATGAGGTGTATTCGTGCGTGACAATAATATCAGCGTTATATCGCAGTTTTAAAAATACTTCAGTGCAATAAAATTCATTGTTCCAATGCTTCAAAAATCAATACGATGATTCAACATGAACTGACGAAGAGGAATATGACGGTTGTAAACATCTCAGTAGCGACAATGAAGTATCTTGAACACGTAGAAAGAAGAGAAAATTGCGTACATGTATTAAAGGCCAGAAATAAAAAACGAAGCCGAAGTGAAAGCAAAGAGCCTTTAATGCCTAAATAACTAACATCTATACGGTTTACAGCGAAGTCAAGTTTGATTTCATATGGTTCACAAAGACTGAGAATGAAAATTTAACGGTTCACGCAATATATTAACCCATTGACACCTGAGGATTTTTACGTTTTTGAGTGATTTTCTGCATACACACGCCCCATAGGATTTCGTGACTTCATATTTGGAGTTACCATCGAAAGTGCTGCTGTTCTAAAACACTGAAGGCTCGAGTTTACTGGAAACGTCATTGTGACGATCTCATTTTGCTTGGTTGATTTGCAATAAAGGGTCCAATATGAATTATCTACGATTTTTGGTAAGTTCACAGCCATTTTTCATCTTTAGTAGCTGCCTGGTGAGCATCATTAAGCTTGGAGGTAGTTCAGAGTCCACTTCTCAATGAAGCGAGTTAGGTGTTGTACTTCGTTTACGAATTTGGCTCGTTGCTCGTTGAACTGGAAAAATGGCCGCGTGGAAACGAAGTAGCTTTGGTACTCGACTGTGGATGAATTTCTCGACCTACCGCGGCATATTTTGGAAGTTGCGACCACAGGAGAACACAACAAGCGCGAAATTTCGGCGGTGGATCAGAGTGGCTGTGGACTTAGTATATATATGAAAATTTTGGAGGACGGAATGGGCGCTGTCCAAAAATCTGTTTATTTCCCAGCATGCAGTGCGGTGGTGATGTTGAAAATCGAGGCAAGGTGAGTATGCACTAGTATAAGAAGCTGTAGCTAGGCCCGAGCAACGAATAAGAGCAAAAAAATTCACTGCTAAGCTAGGACTAGGACTGAATTTTGCTGTAAATGTTGACTTTTGGGTTTGCCACGATGATTTGAATAAAAAAAACTAAAGGCAAAAACGTGATTTTTGTTGTTTTTCGATGACGTTAAAAACGGTAATTTTTGTTATTGTCCAAATTCAAACGCTGATATTCTGCAAAAATCGCTGACTTTTTTGTGTTTATTGGGTATCTCAATTTGAAAGACTTTCTAGTCAATGCTCACAACTGCTAGTTAAGGCAATGTTCGCACGATTGAGAAAGTTACAATTTTTTAAAGCAGTGGAGTCTTGTACGGGCGGTTACGGGCGGTTCAGGTGTCAATGGGTTAAAGAATAATATTAATATCATACATATTTTTTTAATTATATGAACGGTGTGAACCGTAGCCGAACGAGGTCGTTTACAAATTCCTTTTCCTATGGTATACAGTTCGCCTTGTGAACCGACTGAAAACTGACATATCCTCATATTCAACTACAGTCAACTCTCTCGTAAGCGGACACCCTCGGGAATTGAAAAAAGTGTCCGTTAGTAGAGCTGTCCGCTTACGAGATTTATTCCCATAAGAGGACAACAAAGAAAAATAGGGTGGATGTCCGCTTACGGGAGAGTTATGCGGAGTTATGCGGTTGCTGTAGTCAGGCCTAAATTAGAAGATTGCCGTCTTGAAACCACAGCCAAGGAAAACGCTAACACAGTTACTGGATTAGATGAGATACTTGGTCACATTCCTTTGAGGATGGCTGTATTTGTCACCACGTTTTTAAAGCGCGGAACAAACAAAAGGAAAGCCATCATAATGGGTAAAGGTGTCAACAGAGGAGCTGGTACGGCCTGGGAATTCCTTGTAAATACTTTTTTTAATGGTGATGTTTAAACATTTACCGTGGCTCATGTCCAAGTTTGATTATCTGAGATACAGTGTTCGGTATAGTCAGTGATTGAAAACAGAAACAAGAAGGAAAGTAGACCATGACGAACGTGGCCACAACGTGACACTACAAATGTTACGTCAGACTCTTGTTAATGTCAAACGAACGGACAGCTTGCTTTCCCGCCGACAAATGGAGATTTGACAAAAGCGATCCGGACTGTTCTGTTTCTCTGTCAAAGGTCATTTTTTTGTTTATTTATTGCAAATTAAAGACAAATTTCATTGCCAAGAGTCAATTATTATACATGGGGTGTCCGCTTAAACAAGACACGAGAGAGCTTAAACAAGACACGAGTGAGCTTAAACAAAAGAAAAATCCAATTTTCATTTTCAAGTGTCCGAGTCCGCTTACGAGAGAGTGTCCGCTTACGGGAGTGTGTCCGCTTACGGGAGTGTGTAAATACAGAGTTTGACTGAGAGGGAAAACGGGGATGTGAAAACGCGTCCGTAAGTAGAGCTGTCCGCTTACGAGAGTGTCCGTTAGCGGAGAGTTGACTGTAATTAATTTGATACAACACAGCCGCTCATGTTGTAAACATTACTAACAACACTGTATTTCCATACAGTATTTGCGGGGTTTACATTATAACAAACCTGATTCTTCCACAGTTGTGAGCTTGGCTCGCTTAAAATCTTGGGTGCTGCATTGGAGCAAAAATCTCTTTTTCTCCTCTCCTGATTTATCTGTAGCAAAACAGAATACAAAAATACTAAATCCCTAACTTTTCACCACATAAGAGAGCAAGTTACATGACTGTATATTAATTGTGCATTCCTTTTCCACAACAGTATATTACTTAATATGATTATGCAGGCTTGTGGGCTGGTTTTCAACTGGGTAAGTTTGTTTCCTCTTAAAATGGGCATGAAGACGGGTACAGTTTGAAAATAAAATTTGCTTAATACACCGTGTAGTTCTGTCACCTTTATTGTTACTAGAGACATGCAAAATGCAACATATTAAACCATTACTGAAGCAGGTGTTTTGGTTGTAGTGTACAAGGGTGTAATATTGCTTGTAACAATTTACATGTAAGCTTATTCTCACTTTGTTTATCCAAAGCCAACAAGATGCGACTGATGGCATTTTGTCATGGATCGGTTTTGAAAGGCACGAAGGCACGAAAATGAATCATTTTACGTCTGTCAGCTTCTGTCGATAGAACAAGCATTGAGGACTAGGGTTAAGCTTCTATTTTCTAGTTTCCCATACTCGTGGAATTTTGGCATTCACTGTTATTTTTGTTTTTGCCAGTGATTTGACAAGCAATGAATTGTTAGCCGTCGCCGTTGGATGCGGATCAAACTGTCGAAATCCCCAAACAAGCAAATAAACAGGAAAACACCTACTTTCGTCCTAATCCAGGCTTAACTAGAAAGAAATTGCATCAACCATTACAAAAGGCTATTTATGAAAGTAAATGATGGCATCGACCATTTAAAATTACATCAACCATTTACGAAAGGGAAATCAGCAGCGCTGATACTCGCCAATCTCTCTCCAGTCTCAATCGCCTCATTCATATTCGTGCGAGGTCTTTTGTTCTAAGGCCCGCACGCATTTCTACACCAAATCAACCCATGCAACAATGTTACATGTATTATACATGTATAAAATGTTCATACCAAGTCTACAATGTGTCTAACACATCTGGGGCAGTCGAACAGCGGTGTAATTTCTAAAGTTATGGTAATTATTAGAGATAACAGTTTTACCTTGTATGGGCAGAAGGCTAACATAGTGTAGCTCATGAACGTGTCCCAGCACAAGTGGGTAGGTGGTGGCAACTGGACGATCAGGATTGATGACTATGTCATGCCCAAGATTGCTGATAATATGGATGGGGATTTGAAAGTAGTTTGCTGCAGAAAGTAGAACCAAATGATCCCCCCAGGTTCCGTCCTTTGCCATGCTTCCTAAGTATTCGGGCCATGATGGGTACCCAGAAACAAAATTGAATAGTGGTGATCCATCGTGCTAAAAGAAAAGTTCAGGCAAGTAAATTTTAGTTTTACTCTCATCTTTTATCTCATCTCATCTCACCTGATTGTTAAAAACTTTATTAAAAAAACTGACCCTCTTAGCCATTTTATTTGTTACTGTGTTTTTCAAAACAAGCTATTGTAGCTTCCACACTCCATAAAGACACAGGGTAACTCATGTTCGGGATGTTCATACCGACCTCAGATTATCGGATTACAATAATTGTATTTCTAATTATTAGGTGAAAAGATAAAGTTCTCAAACCGGAAAAGAAAACTGACGTTTTCAGACCCAATAAAAACTATGCCTGACGTTTTCTAAGGGGGTGAAAAATGCTATTTTTCGTTTTCAAAAAGTCCAGCTAAAACATGTGGGAGCAAAAAGCTACCTTACAAAATTCTTAGAAATCATACTTCAGCGAAGTATTTAAGGAAAAGGATTTTGTTCCTAAACTAAAACACTTTCCACGGGCCTGTTGAATTTTCCGCTAAGGCATCCGAACAGATGGAAACCCTTCAAACGGCATTAAATCATCAAAAGAAACATAAACATGACTTTTTAAAGCTTTTGGTGAACTCAGCTTGTTCGATGCCCCTGAAGACGCACTCTCATGAACGATTATCTTAATTCGTCAAGGAAAATAAATGAAGTCTTCACGAAAAGTCAAATCACTAACTGACTTACCAGATTTGCGTTCTCTGAGAGACTCTGGACCAAAGTTTTCCGTAGTTCTTCGTGTGAGATGTGTACTCTTTTTACACTTCGTAGTTGCTCGGACAATGCAAAGAACATACAATTTCCAGATCCTCCGTTGTCAGAAATTGTAAATCCTTTGTCTAAAGCAATCTTTCTCAGATCCACTGGTAGGCTAGTTTTGTTGTTGAACTTGTCTTCATTGCATTGCATTTTTTGTAAGTCATGAATAATGCTTTCAGCTGGAAGAAAATTAAACATTGCAGTTAGATCACATGTTGCATTGGTAACAAAGTTTCTCAACGACAGGTTCACAATTGCCATATAGCTTAATATATATTTGTTTGTATATGATATTATATCAGAAGCTCTGTTATGAGCTTCTGATTATATTTGTTGCGTTCGAAGAATTTTGAGCTGTGTTGGTAATCAAATCAATTATGCAGTATAGCGACAAAATAGAATGAAGGTGGAATAAACAAACCAGTTTCAATTCTTTCCAAGCTGAACTTATCAATATGGGTTATGAAAAGGCATTGTTTATAATTAAGAGACATTGTTTCTGCCATAATAATTCCCGAAATAGTCGTTAAATAGAATGTGCGTTATCTTTCACTTTGCAATAGAAAATAGGTATATGTTAGTTTTGAAATAGAATTAGTTCAAATCGTTGAAGTGCTGAGTATCGTAGCATTTCTCTCGAGGCATGGTTGTCGTAGTTTGTAGTTTGAAGCATCACTGTTATTAAACCTAAACGTAAACAGTTAAATGGACTTCTGCGGGTTGGTCTTTTGTCGCAACAAATGGTAGCAGAGCAAGATTAATCGAATATCTCAGGAAAATGGAAACAGAAGAAGAAAATAACACCGAAACATGTAAGGCGTTACTCGAGCAATTGAGGAGTCGAAATCGAGTCAGCAAGATGCAATAGACCATTTTCGTATTCTCGGTATTGAACTGGTACTAGCTTGCAATGGAGGCTCATGCGGGGGAATCTTTTCACATGCAAATATTTTTAATGATTTTCCCCCGCACGAGCCTCCATTGCAAGCTAGTACCAGTTCAATACCGAGAATACGAATATGGTCTAATATTGACGAAACTGTATTTGCGTTTGGTAAGGCTGACGTCGGAAAATCAGCAAACCAGCGGATACAGAGGCCATTTCATCTGCTCTAGAAGACACCGAAGAAAAGAAATTGGAAGTGACGCAACTATTGGAAGATTTAGTGACGAAGGTGACGAAAGAAACATGGCGCGCTCTGAAGCTGAAATAGATAAAATAACAGAAGATACCGATAGACAAATAACGGCGGTGAAAGAATTTCTTTCTTCTTTCTTGAAGAAATCAAGATCATCACCCAAAGATTCCGATGTTTTGTCAAGGAGCGATTTTTCCAAGGAAAAGGCTCCAAACCAAATGAATTTACAAGAGCAGATGGCTTCAATGTTTCGATTACCGAAACCGAGAAGAGTTGAGGAAGTTGACAAACTTTACAAGGAGCCTAAAAAAACAACTGAAACAATTTTAGATAAAGTGGACAGGAAACTAGAGCGAATTAAGAGCCAATGTCTGAAATTTTCGAAAATCGGGCGTCAGTCACAAAATTTCGGATTTCTTCATATTTTGCCCAAATAATCTCTATAGTGAAGTATTTTCAAAAATAACATTAAAAATTGTAACGGCGTTTTATTTTTTTCGAAAACGGGCAAAGTTTGAAAAACGGCAAATCGGCGGCCTTTCAGTTGTGAAACTGACGAAAAATTACACATTTTTATCTCGCTCGTACAGAAAAACGCGATGCCATACATAAATAAAATGTGGCCACAACATAAACACGCTCTTGTTCTTCACACTACTGTTATTTACTTTGGATTAGCAGTTGAAATAAGAATATTTCGGCCGTTAGAAGAAACATGATTTCTTCCATTTTAAAAATTAGCAAATTTGAACCAATTTCAACGCCGTGGAAACCCAATTGGTACGTTGAGTTTGAAAACAAAATTAAGACAGTCTTGAAGCACAACTTCTGTTGTTTACTGTGGTGAAATATTTCTGGCGGCACTTTAAAAGTGCCCCGTCGAGAGACCAAAATGTGAAGGGTAGTTTGACACCAGGAGAACTTGTGACACGAACCTGAACGCCGACACTACGCACAAAATGTTTATCGCAAAAAATAGTTCCTTTGAGATAGGGCCTTTTCAGAATCGTAAGGACTTCAGAAGAACTTTATCTATCCTTTGCTAACTTAAAATGATATCTTTTAAGCAGTTTGTTGGGATACGGAGTAGAGACACAAACATCATGTTGTGCGACCTTACAAATAACAGCGATCAACACTTACCCGCTTTTTCATCAGAAAATTAAACTGACCCGAACCTTGAATTGCGTTTATAATAAAGACAATCCTGCACTCCGATCCATTATATTGCTGTGTTTGGAATATCTGAGCCTTGTAGATCATATCATAGCATTATTTACTCCAAATGTCGCTAAATGACAGTTCGAAAGTTTCCCACAATGTGTTGCAAAGAGATTGCGTGACGTGTAGCACACTGGAATTTGCTGCGTGCTTATGGTATCGGTCAAGGAAAGAACATTGCCGTGGAAAAGAAACAGGAGTAACGTCCGTTTTTGGAAATGTATAAAGTCTGTTTCCTTCATTTTGGTACAATTTTAATTAATGTTCAAATCGTCTTTCAGGTATATTTCTGGGTATATTTGGTAGATAAATATACAGGTCATTTATGGGGGATGGGGGGGGTGTCACCCTTTCACTACGCCCCTTGCCGGCTCTTTTGCGATAACACACCGCCTTTATTCTGCTACGAAGTTATGTTTTCAATACTCTTATAAACTAATTTCGATTTTGAGGTGTCAACACTGCATTATATTGACGGCTAGTTGGGAGAAAATATATTCCGTATCAGAGGCGGAGTCGCGAAGCGACGGAGCCCAGTACGGAATATATTTTCTTCCAACGCCGTCAATATAATGCATTATTGACGCGCGCCCAAAATCGAAATTAGTTTTGTCTAGATTTTTGAGACGTCAATACGACTTTATATGGACGTCTCAAAAGCAAGCAAAAGTATCTGAGAATCGTGATACTATTACAGATGTGAGCTACAACTGGCTGTCAGTTTTGTTTTCGGCTGGTGGGTTTAAAGCTGCTTCTGTGACATCTCCACCGCAAGTTACAGTCTCAACACCCACGTCCGATGACAAGGAAAACAGTCCTGAACGTCCAACATCCAATGTATTTTCATGCCCACAGAAAGGCTGCATCCCGGGAAGGGGGGAGGAGTGGGGTTCTTCCCAAAAATACCTATACGGGTATGTGCCGCCTAACGGGGTCGTAATTTTGGGACTCCTGGCCTAGAACGAACGGGTATCCATTTTAGAGACATCCTAGAACGAGGTATAATATTTCGAACGCACGAAAGCTTCATAAGATGATGAATCAAGAAATTGTAGATCGCGACTTTATCTTCTGTTTGAAATCAAAGCAATTATGTTGCTTATTTGTGTAGAAGCAGAATTGTCGTATTTTGATGTATAAGTCGAACAAACAAAGAAATAACTTTTAAAAAAAAAAATGGGCTATTGAAAGTTACGCAATTTCTACGAAATCTAAATCGAATACTGCGCAGGATATTCCAGAAGTGGTGTTGACCTTGGGATTGTCTAGTTATACGCCCACTAGTACTCCTGACCAGAATCTGACTTTCAACGTCCACAAGGCCGTGGACAATCAGGGATCTCTGCCATCCGAGATGGCATATCATTTCCGTATCATTTTTCTAGAATTAGAGTGTTGAAAATTGACCTATTTTTAGAATGGGGTAACATTTTGAGTGCAAATTCTTTCTAAAACGGGGTCTAAATTTGGAGACCCGGACGGCACATACCCAGCCAAAACATATCCGAGTACCCCCCTAGCCTGCGAGCAAGCTCTCGGGGTCGGGACCAGGCTCGCGGTTTGGGAGGGGAGGAGGCCCCCCGTACCCCTTCTCCCCAACCCCTAAGCCCGAGAGCCTTGCTCGCAGGCTAGTACCTCCCGGGGGCTCGTGGTTTCTTTCAGGTCTCCTCGCCATTCACTTTTTTCTCTAATCCTTTATTATTTTCATCTTGCTCTGTAACATGTTGTATATATGGCAAATAAAGAATGAATGAATGAATGAATGAATGTTTCAACGGCCGTCCGCTCTGGAACACCATCTGTCATTAGAAGCCTGCTCCAGGTCACCGGAGAGGCACACCCTAATGAACCTGGCCAAATAACAGTACGCCACCCTCCTCAGCGAAAGCGTTGCACTTCTCCCTTTCTTTGCAAGTCTCAAGCTCAGTTAGCAGCTCAAACAAAGGCCAAAGCCTCAAAGTGGGCTGGGCGCTAAAGGAAATGGAACAGCCCTTGCTACCAATTCAATGAAAAGCAGAAAGCCTACCTGGAGGCTAAATTTACTATTGGTCAATCCACAGACAGGAGGTCGACCCGGATGTAGTCACAAAAGAAATGCGTTGTGCCCGTGCCCGGCAGTGAAGAGAAAAGCGGCATCGATGGCCCTCCTTGAAGATTTTGAGGATAGTTGCCCTTGTAAAGCTAGAAAATGAAGGGCCAATGTAATGCAAGATTGCTAACCACTTTTACAGTTTTATTTTTTCTTGTAAGAAGATTGAAGAAGCCTTGTGTGATGCATGATTTCTTTTTCCGCCTTGAGGCTGTGCAATAATTTTTTTCGAGATTATTCCATACTTTTCTTTCGCTCGCTGTGAACGATTTTTTTCTCTACTTTTGCTGTGCAGGAATTTATTTACAACAATGGAGTGCATGATTGGCTTTATCCGCATAAACGCAATTCAAGGCTCGGGTTAGTTTAATTTTCTGATAAACTATTAACAGAAAGCGGGTGCAATAGTGGCTAAAAAGAAAAAAATATCTTTGAATTTCACTTTTGTTTTCGAAAATATCTTGTATTGAATGATGTAAAAAGCACTTTCGAGCCTCCCGACGTCAAAAATCAATATAAAAGGCATGCACTCGGACCCCACTAGAGCCTCAAGTTCTACAACTAAAGGACCCCCAGCCCACTTCATAAATGACACTGACTTGAAACCTTTTCCACGGCAATGTTCTTTCCTTGACCGATACCAATTCCAGTGTGCTACACGTCACGCAATCTCTTTTCAACACATTGTGGGAAACTTTTGAACTGTCATTTAGCGACTGTTGTTTTAACAAATTTGGGGAAAATAACGCTGTGATATGATCTACAAGGCTCAGATATTCCAAACACAGCAATATAATGGATCGGAGTGCAGGATTGTCTTTATTATAAACGCAATTCAAGGTTCGGGTCAGTTTAATTTTCTGATGAAAAAGCGGGTAAGTGTTAATCGCTGTTATTTGTAAGGTCGCACAACGTGATGTTTGTGTCTCTACTCCGTATCCCAACAAACTGCTTAAAAGATATCATTTTAAGTTAGCAAAGGATAGATAAAGTTCTTCTGAAGTCCTTACGATTCTGAAAAAGACCCTATCTCAAAGGAACTATTTTTTGCGATAAACATTTTGTGCGTAGTGTCGGCGTTCAGGTTCGTGTCACAAGTTCTCCTGGTGTCAAACTACCCTTCACATTTTGGTCTCTCGACGGGGCACTTTTAAAGTGCCGCCAGAAATATTTCACCACAGTAAACAACAGAAGTTGTGCTTCAAGACTGTCTTAATTTTGTTTTCAAACTCAACGTACCAATTGGGTTTCCACGGCGTTGAAATTGGTTCAAATTTGCTAATTTTTAAAATGGAAGAAATCATGTTTCTTCTAACGGCCGAAATATTCTTATTTCAACTGCTAATCCAAAGTAAATAACAGTAGTGTGAAGAACAAGAGCGTGTTTATGTTGTGGCCACATTTTATTTATGTATGGCATCGCGTTTTTCTGTACGAGCGAGATAAAAATGTGTAATTTTTCGTCAGTTTCACAACTGAAAGGCCGCCGATTTGCCGTTTTTCAAACTTTGCCCGTTTTCGAAAAAAATAAAACGCCGTTACAATTTTTAATGTTATTTTTGAAAATACTTCACTATAGAGATTATTTGGGCAAAATATGAAGAAATCCGAAATTTTGTGACTGACGCCCGATTTTCGAAAATTTCAGACATTGGCTCTTAAGCTGCCAAAATTCAACAGAGATAAAGCCAAATTCAAACAATTTTGGACAGCCTTCGAGGGCATTGTGGATCAAACTGACGAACCAGCGAAATACAAGATGATAAAGCTGAGATCTTGCCTCGTCGAGAGAAAAGCAGAGGAAGCGATTTTAAGGCTCGGTTTCTCCAAAGAAGCATACGAAGAGGCGAAGAATATTCTTGAGCGTCGATTTCAAGGGAAAAGAAGACAAGTCCAGAATTACCTCAATTTAACCACTACAAGAGGGAAACATCCAGGATCTCGAGACATTTGCTGACATTCTCGTAAGAATGGATAACTGAAGAATCAGAATACCAGGTTAAAGATGTAGAACGTATCAGGGGGCTCAGCGTTAAAGGAAGAAAAAAAACACACCTTTACTACATTTAAGACGTACATTGTAAACCCGAGCAAACCGACGAACTTCGTCAAGAGCAGTCCGAACCCCAAAGAAAGTGAAGCTATTGTCAACGTAATCATGGAATCTGGATCTGTCAGGGATTCAAAGTGGAGAATGTTGACGAAACGTGGCGTCTTGCCAAGGAAAAGAGGTTAATGCTTCTGGTGCCTATCAAACAGCCACCAAGGGAAGTATTGTTCCAGGTCAGGAGCGTGTGGATTGAATGGCTGCAAGTGGACCCATCACAAACTTCTCTGCCACCCGGAAGAATTAGGAACTCAGGAAGGGACTTCCGACGCTGAAAATTCTCCTTCACCTTCCACAAGGGTTTTTACGACCGTTACATGCAAAAACAACGAACTGAACGTTGAACAGGGTACTGAAGAACATTCCCATGTTACCACCCTAACCTTGGCGCAGCAACAGGAGTTTGTTTCGCTCCAAACCGTACCAGTCTGGTTGTCAGCAGGTGGAAAGAAGGTGAAAGTCAATGCCGTGTTAGGCGACACAAGTAGTGTTTCCTATGTAAATGAGGAAGTAGCTGGTGCTCTCGGTCTGTCTGCAACATATGAGAAAGTCAAAGTAAACGTCCTTAAGGTGATTCCATTGAAAAAGAAGGAATTTTTACGATTTTCTAAAACTTGGTCCAGATGGTAATTATGTTATGAGCATCACAAAAATGAAATAAAAAATAGGGGTCCCGTGCTCGTTTTTGCACAACATGGATGGCCATTATAGTAACTATACGACCCGCGAGGTTTCATTACTGAACCCTAATAATCAGAAAGGGGACTATAATTTCTAAAAAAAAATCATTGTTTGGATTAAAATAATAGAGCAGTTCAACAAAATAATTGACTTTGATCTTACATTATAAACTATTTTAGTTGACCAGAAATTAAGATAATGAAAGAAATTAAAGAATTCGCGGCGTGCGCGCATACCCAACACTAAGACGTGTTCTTTACAGCATTCAAATACAAATATTTCAAAGCAGAATTTTTAACTTTTCTTTAAATCGCGATATATTGTAGTCAACCGTGTGTCATTTAAATTTCTGCATTAAAAATTGGGGGCCACCGTGCTCGTTGTCAAGCTATTGTTCCCGACCAGCGCGAAATCCTCTTTGTAATTGAATCCTTAAAGGAAACCCTCTTGCTTCGGAGTGCGCGCGCGTTCGTGCACGCGCAAATGACGCAATTTATTATGCGCAGTAGTGATGCGCAATGCAAAACTAGGGAATCACCTTAACGAGTGCGTGGAAACGTTCGACTCGATGCCTGTCAGCCTAACTCTGGAGAGCTGCGATGGAAATTTAAAGCTCCCCTTCAAAGCTCTTGTCGACGTGCTTATTGGCCAGGACCAAATCGATCTACATTTCTCGAAATTCGATGTTAGAGGAAACCCCGGGGATCCCATTGCAAGGTTGGCCCATTGGGATGGTTGTGTATTGGTCAACCAGAAAGAAAAGTTGTTGGCCAGAAACCACGGACGAACCTGGCGTGCACCTTTTTCTCAAGGCCACAAATATTTGATGAGATCAACGACACTTTAAAACGATTCTGGGAGATAGACACTCTAGGAATCCAACAGTCCAAGCCGCAAATGTTGACTAGAGAAGAGAAGATTGCATTAGACAAGGTGTGTCACTCTCTTGTCTACGATGGGGAACGCTATCAAGTCGCCGTACCTTGGAAGTCAGATAGTCCAACCCTACCAAACAATTACGAGATGGCTTACAGTCGACTTAACGCCACAGAGAAACGCTTGATACGACAATATTCAGTGGGAGAAAACTACAAGCAAATTATCTCCTCGTACACTGAAAAGGGGTACATTCAGAAAGTCCTGGAGTCTGAGAGAGAACCCCAAGGTGCCTGGTATCATCCTTGCTTCCCGGTCTGCCGCCCTGAAAGTGCAACAACGAAAACGAGAATTGTATATGATGCCAGTGCAAAGTTCCAGGGACTGTCTCTGAATGATGAGATTCTTCAAGGGCCTAAGCTTCAGAATAGCCTGTTTTATGTGCTTCTTCCGTCGTTTCCCTATTGCCGTTGTTTGTGATGTCACCGATATGTACTTACAGATTCGCAATCCACCTGAAGACCGTCTGAAATTCAGATTTCTTTGAAAGAACTTGAATGTTGATCAGAAGCCTGACGTGTATGAATTTGAACGTGTGGTGTTTCGAGACGCCTCAGTGCCATTTCGGGCCCAGTTCGTTTCGCAGGAAAACGCGAGAGCACATCAGAAGGAATTTTCCCTAGCAGCTGCCACTGTGAGCAACTCTACCTACATGCAGGGATGACTCCTTGGATTTTGTGAGAGACACTGCAAAGTTCTGCATTCCAGCTGTACCAGGAGCTTCAAGGACTTTAGGGCAAAGCTGGCATGAAGGCTAGAAAATGTTTGAGCAATTCTCCAGAGGTACTTGCAGTGATTCCAAAGGAGCAACGAGCTTTCAAAATCGATCTTGACAGCAGTTTCCCAGCAACGAAGACACTTGAAGTATTGTGGTGTGCACAGCCAGACGACGATAACCTTACAAAGCGAACTATCCTGAGTAAAGTTGCTGGAGTGTTTGATCCACTGGGTTTGGCGAGCCCCTTCATTGTACACGCGAAGATTATCATTCAAGACATGTGGACCAAGGGCCTTGGTTGGGACAAACTCATTGATCACCAGTTTGAAAATCGAGCACGTGACTGGTTCTCTGACCTGGCAAGTTTGGAGGATATCAAGATACCAAGATAGGTGACTACAAGAATCAAGACCGGAGAAACCGACTTACGCCGTCCACACATTTGTGGACGCTTCAAATGATGCCTATAGAGCAGTCAGCTATCTGAGAAGCGAGTATCCCTAAGAGGGCTATGGCGTATCTATCATCGCGTCAAAGACCAGTAATACCTTCCTCATGATGGACTTGCTTGCTTGAGTCTGAAGCTCCACTCCAAGTACTAGGATCATTTCTTCTGCTTGTGCCTTGCTCAGGGCTAGATGGACCTTTAAGGGTATCAACAAATAAACAATAAATTTAGAACTGTTCATCCTATTATATGAACTGGTATTCTGTGAAAAGTTGTGTATTTTTACAACCAAACATGTAGAGCCGTATTTCACAACAATTTTGCTTAATAATTAAGCATAATTATTATATGACAGATAACCTCTCCAAAATCTAAGTTTTAATGAAGTTATTTTCCCTAGCGCGAGAAGAAGAGTGTAATAACATGTCAAATTTGCACTCTTTTTATTGCGTATTCATACTCTAAAATGCCAAGTCAAATAACAAATCAGGGTACATGTAGCAGGAAGCCATGAATTAAAATCAATTGTCAGTTATGTTCTCATGTTTACAGTACCAGTTAAGGCCATGAATTTAGAACAGTTTTCAAATTGGCGTGAGCCATTAGTGTCAAACGTCATTTTGCAATACACCATATTCGAATTCTCGGTATTGAACTGGAACTACGCTTACAATGGAGGCTCATGCGGGGGATATCATTAAAAATATTTGCATGTGTAAATTTTGTCCCGCCTTGACTGCAAGCGAGTTCCAGTTCAATACCAAGAACACGAATATGGTCTATTGCTTTCGTTAAATGCATTGCTACGCTTTGTAACTGGCTAAGAAATCTCATGCCACTTTATTAACCAATCAGAAAAAAAAAACTACAGTAATCATGACTTACTCACATGTGTTCTCCCGCCCTTGGCGCTGGCTACATGTATTTGCATATGAGTTCTGATTGGTTCATTAGATTGTCTGCATCTGTTACGATTGACCAGAGTGATTACTTTGGTTTTGGTTTTACGACACTCAATTGAAAACTGCTCTTACTGAAAAGACTAATTTAAATTATCAGTCAAATTTTGATGACTCTTACAATACCTTGATCATGGTGAACTTGCATGCCTGAGCCTAAGGAACCACTCCCAGCACCAGCATCATTACTTCTGCTTGTGCCGTGCTTGGCCAGGCTAGATGAATCTTAAATTGTATTAACAAACAACAATAACACTATTACCAGTAATAGAACAGCTGTAACTGCAAGATCAATGCACAGAATCAGTACACTGATGAATTTTGCAACCCCCGTCTGAAGTATTATCGTTAACAGTTTCCATTGTACTGTTGGGAGTGTGTGCATAAGGGTCTCAAAACCATCCTCAAGCTCATGCTCATGCTTATGTTATTTTGGTTGGTTTGTATTGTCTTAGTGGGGGTTAGATCTAGAGCAGATGTAATTATAGTTATTCTTTAAATTAAATGAAATGACATGAGTCTCTACATGTTTGTGGAATACATCAATCTTATTTATAGTTAGTAACTTTTTCAGGGTTACCTAGCCATGTGCATCCCAAACAACTCTGTATTTCCTCAATACGGTTTGCTGACATTCACAAAGTACTGTTAGTAATGCATAAAGGTTTGGTTTGGTTTTGGCTGAGTCAGGAGGAACAGAGTGACCCTACCTGCTATCCAGGACATGGCAGTTGTGAATATTGTATTACCTAGATCATGATGACTACCAGCACCTGAAGCCCCAACATCACCACTTGTACTACTCTCCCCTCCCTGCTTAGAATCTTAAAGAATAGAAAGACAGACAACAAACTGTGGTAAGCTGATGGATGTTTGGAAACACACCTTACTTAATATTAAAATAAATTTTAGTTATTTTTTACTACAGTGGAACCCCGTTAATACGGTCACCAAAGGGCCATGAAAATTTGGCCGTATTAACGGGGTGGCCGCATTAACGGGGTGGCCGCATTAACGGGGTTTCATTATAAGAAAATGTATGGGTGCGCGTTTCGCCGGGACAAAAAAAAGTGACCGTACTAACGAGGTGACCGTATTATCGAGGTGACCGTAAGGCGGGGTTCCACTGTATTTAAAGGTTGTTACTATAAGATACATGTAATTAATATAAATATATTAGATAAATGTAGGTTTGTCTGACAGCAGAGCTTCCAAGAATACATGCAATTGTGCTGACTGGGCACATTTTTAAAACCCTAAAAAGTGTGACAAACACCAGGGTCAGTTTTTAATATGCAATTCTACCCTCACCCTTAACCTGGGATTTACAGTAGTTTAGTTCTGTTGTTGCACATTTAGTTCTGTTGTTCCACAAAATATCTACAGCTCCTCCCTCCCAAAGACGGTTTTCTGGTTTACCACATCCACTGCCCCTCCCCTCCCCAACCAACCCCTCTCAGTTAAGCTTTATTTAACTTTCCTTTTAAAGGGGCAGTATCATGAGGGCGAAACTTGAAAACTGGGCCGACGTTTTCAAGTTTGATTCGGCAAATTCAAAAAGGCCGTCCAGAAGTGGAGGTATTTGTTGAATCAAAAAATCCATTTTGATACCCGGGAGAAAGAAAAAAATCACTTTTAACAGTGATGTGTCCAAAATTCTGGTGCAAGAATAGTGAACAGTGCCGCACGTGGAACCTCGTGATACTGCCCCTTTAAAACTTTGACTTTTGAGACCTCAACCCCGCCCTCAGAATTTCCAATGACCTACCATGGAGCTGTGGATTTTTTTAGGAACTGCACAATGCATTTTAACCTCGTCCAGTGTAAATTTTTTCTGTTTATTATTCTTACATGACTTTTTTGGTTCCTTTTCGTTTATTCGGAATTGCTTTGCAGCGCTTCTTAATAATGGTTTTTCAAAAGACACTCCTTTCTTTTAAGACATCCTCTTCCACCTTCACTGTTATTTTACGCCAAACTACAAAAGAAGGTAAGTGAAGTAAGAAAAAGAATAAACCAACAACCTTTGAATTGGGAAAATGTTAAATGCCTTGAAATATCCACAACCCCTCCCTTCCAAAACAAGGCTAGCTTCATTTAACTCTCCTTTTAAACTTTTGAGACCTATTTGGCCCTCTCAGAATTAAATTTCTAATGACCTTCAATTCCATGGAGATAATGGATATTTTAAGAAACTGCACATAATAATTTATCTCATCAAGTTTTTCTGTTTCTTATCCTAATACTTGGTTTTTTGGTTCCTTTTTGGAATTGCTTTGCAAAGCTCCTTTTAATTTGTACTTCCAAAAGACTCTCCTTGCTTTTTAGACATTCTCTTTCGTCTCCACTGTTATTTTAAGCCAAGCTACAAATTAAAGCAGATAAGTGAAGACTATGAAAAAGAATAAACCCTCAACCCTTGAATCGGGGAAAATGCTAAAACACTGCCACAGCCAAAATACTATTAAGGTTTTTAAACATTTCCTGGTTAAAAATGTATTGTTAGTGATGTATGATCAAATGATCTGAGCATTAGCACCTGGCCCTGGTTGTTCAAAAGGTGGATAGCGCTATCCACTGGACAAATCACTATCCAGCATGGGTAACACAAAGAATTTTGTTGATACTTATCCACTGGATAGTGTCATCTGGTGGATAGCGCATCCACCTTTTGAACAACTGGGGACTGAGCATTAACAAAACCTGAATTGGATCATACAATCGCATCAATGTTTTTGGTTTTTTACTATCAAACAATACAATAATAAATTATCATAATTTTAAATGCAGTTAAATGCATTTTAACGGAGTTAACAACAAAGAGCGCTTGCATTCCCTTGTAGTCAGCTTTGTTGGCACATATGCGCATGTGTCGAACTCCACGTGCCTGTGGATTGTAGCGTGGCATAAAGGAGGCGTTTCTTCTAGCGTTTTACCATTGCTTTAGCGTGGCAGCTCATCGCCCAGGCAGTTCTTCTGCATTACAGGTTCTTCGTACTTTTTGTGCGCCACTTCGTTGGCTTGCTTTCTCTTCATGAGTCAGCTTTCGGGGCGATTAACTAACAACAGCGCCGCCACCATGTTGGATTCCTCGGCGACTTCCTCCATGGTTTCTTCTTCAGTGGCAAGTTTTGTGGTTTCTTCGGCTCCGGTAACCTCGTCCTCATCCTTCGTAATGAATGCTCAGGATCTTTCTCTTAAGAGCTCAGCGACTCGCTGTCTCAAATTCTAGCGGCTGTGCAAAACCAAACAAGTCAGCCCTCGGCGTTGAATGTCACTGCATTGGGAAGCATGCCGTCGAGCACACCTTCATCTTCCTTTATCGTTACTTCTTCGCCAGGATTTGCTGCAGGGCTCTCCTCAGGTAACATCGTTGTACCTTCGTTCGTTTCCACCTACTGTACCTTAGGTAATTCGCCCCTTTCACATCCATCGTTGTTTGGCTCCCTCGGTGCCTCGAGCAGAGCGCTTCCCGCCACTGGACAGTTTTTCTCTCCAGCGCCTTCTACATCCACCTAGGCTCACTCGGTCACTTCTTTGCTGCACAAGCCTTTTGTAATTGGCCCAGGATATTCCCCCATCCCAGAGAAGCTGGTTACAAAAATAAAGGCAGGGCAATTCGTCGATCTGCAGACCTGCTACCCGAAAACGTCAAGGCCTAGGATTCCGAGCCCCAACCGTACATGAATGGAAACCTGCTTGTGACTTCCAAGAAGAGAGTACGAGAGATTACAGACATTGTAACTTGGGTGAAAGCCTTCACTGTGTATATGTGGATCTTTTGTTGCTCTCACCCATCTAGATGGCAAGACATGATCCAGTACAAGCTCTTGATTTTGCAGACCGCTCGCCAGTTCTCCGGCAAGGCCTGGCCTCACTATGACACAGCCTTTCGGAAAGATGCAGCCACTTCGGGTCAGGCCGACTGGTCCTGTATGAACAGTGATCTGTACAACTTTCACACCCGCTTGCCACAACAACAGTACCAGCTACCTACCACTTCTGCTTCGTCTTCAAGATCGGTTGCCTCTTTGTCCATTTTCTGCAGATCTTGGAATAATGGTTCCTGTGCCTGGCCCTATGGTCAATGTAGGTACCGCCACTGCTGTGAGAAGTATCTTATGTCATGTGTATGAAGCTCTGCCCTGCACTCCAGTTCTTCTTGCTGTGAACCATTGATTAGGCCATGGGGATATCTATCATAGTACATTGCTGCATATGCTAGTTTTTTCATTCTTCATGGACTATTGTTCACTTTAGCATTTTATTTAAAAGAAAAAGTGTGAAGGAGAGCACCCCAGTGTCAACTGCCCCTTTCGGGCCTCACCCTTCATTTTTTTTTCATCTGTTGCAGTTATGGCTTGAATTTAATTTCCTCTTGCACTATCTTGACGACTTCCATACATTGGGTCCTCCCAACTCTCCCGCCTGTCAGAACAACATTGATACATGCGTCCGACTCTTTAAGGACTGGAGTATTCCTCTTCACCTGGACAAACTGGAGGGACCCTCTACCTGCTTAACTGTGCTTGGTATTGAGTTAGATTCCCTCACCCTCTAGGCCCGTCTTCCACGTGACAAGTTTGAGCGTATCGCTGCTCTACTGGAATCTTGGCCTGCCAAACGACATTGTACGAGGAAGGAGTTGAAATCTCTCATTGGCACCCTCCATTACGCGTGTAAAGTCATCTCTCAGGGGCGTACTTTTATACGGCGAATGATTAATTTATTGTCTGCATTCCGGCGAGAAGACCATCCCATCCGGCTCAACCGAGAGTTCCACTTAGACCTTTTTTGGTGGCGTGAATTTTTCATCTCATGCATGGGACGGACTTAGTTTTCTACTCTCCCCCATCTGAGCACCTTTACCCGATTTCTCGGTGTCATAAGACGCAGCTGGAGCTCTTGGCTATGGTGCAATTTCTGGCCCTGGTTCGTTGGAAAATGGTCCATCGCTCAACAACCTTTGTCAATAGCCTACAAGGAACTCTTTCCTGTGGTTGTCGCAGCTACACTATGGGACCACAGATGGGCCACAAAACGGGTGGAATTCTGTTCGGATAATATGGGGGTAGTCAGCGTTCTATGTTCAGACACCTCAAGGGATCTAAACACGATGGTACTTCTTCGCTACTTATCCCTTGTAGCAGCTCGTAACTCTTTTGCCTTTACCGCATCTTATACACCTGGGCGGGATAATTGAAGGGCCGAGAGCATGTCCAGCCTATATGACTTTTTAGGCCTTTTTTTATTTTTTCTTGCTCAGATTTGTCCAATTTTGGCATGTGAACTAGAAATTAGTTGCAAAACATTGTTCCGAATTTTTTTTCCGTTGTTTTTTCCGTCGTTTTCGAGAAATACCGTATGCAAAAAAAAAAAATCAATCAATCAAAGGCTCCTATTGTAACGCAATATTGCGGTAAGCTTCTGTTTTCGCACTGACACGGTTCTATATTTTTTTTAAATTAAACGTAAGGAATTTTGACGAACGCAAAAAAAGTAAATCACTTTCATAATGTCCAGTTCGAAGAAAAAAAAAAAAAAAAAAAAGTGATGAGCGTGATTCGAACCCGGAGCCGTCCGAGCGCAAATCCCCGACCTAACCACTAGACCACCGACGAACACATGCTCACTTCAGGCTAAGTTTTATTATTTAAAGGTTGATACGCATCAAAACGCGTATCTTGATTTCAAAATCCTTTTAGATCGAATTTAATGTTGCATTAAAGACTCCAAATTCGAAACGTCTTCCCGCCGGCCAGCAACAACTCACTTCGAGCTGCCCAAAGCTGTATTTCAAGTGCCCGACCACGCACAGCGGACCCATCTACCACTGTCGCAAAGCATGTCGGGAAATCCTACAACAAAACCAAAATGGAGTTCCCGCCCGAAAGTTATTGCAAAATACTATAAGTCTCAAAGCACTTCGGATATCGGGCATTTCGACCACGGCACGGGATGGGAAATGGCCCACAACTCTCAACGCTGCCCCTTTTCTGATCCGAAGTGATTCCAGACTTTCCCGCCGGCTCGTCTTCCCGACCAAGGTCCGTTTTTCACCTCGAGCGCTAAATGGCGCTTCAGACACAAGGAAGGACAAGAAACACAACTCGTTTCTTTGAGAAGTGCTAGAGACTCAAGGATTTCCGGACTTAATGATGTCTTTGAATCACCGGACGGGCCTCATACACGTTGGCTTACACACACGCTACAGAGGCGATGTGTTGCCGTAGTGAGCTCACGATAGATAAGCGAGCCAGGCGTGCGTAAATAACGGTATTTTCGTTTAGTTTTTGGCACTGGTCAGAAGTATTGCAGTCGCGTATTCTCACGGCCAAACTTTTCAAATGGCTTCGAAATTGCGCTCTGAATGTACCGTCAAAGCACTGGAGGGCCAGAACTCTGTTTTTTTTGGGTGAAATTGGTCAAATTCCTTAGGGTTAGTGCAAATTCGACAAGGGCTTGTGATATTATTCGCTGTGCGATAAAATGAGGCTATTCTGAGCGAGAAAAAATAAAAAAAGGCCTAAAAAGTCATATAGGCTGGACATGCTCTCGGCCCTTCAATTCTATTGCTGATGCCTTATCTCGTTTTGACTTCCAGCGTTTCCATCATCTAGCACCACATGCAGCTCACATGGCAACACCAATACCACTGTCGCTGCTGGCCCAGCTTCCCGTGATTTGACAGGAAAGTGCCAGTTCCACTTGGCTAATGGCCTTGCGCCTTCTACTCGTCAAGTTTATGGCTCAGCTCAATGCCAGTTCCTAGAGTTCTGCAGTCAGGATATTCCCTCTGATCTTGGTCACCCTCTCCTACCTGCCAGCGAACAAATCTTGATGTGCTTCTGTGCCCACTTAGCAGATCGCCTTCAGCACTCTTCCATTAAGGTGCTGTCGGCAGTTCGCTCCTTACACATTGACTATGACTATCCAGACCCACTCTCCAATTGTCTTCAACTTCAGCGTCTCTTAAGGGGGATTAAACGACACCAGGGTTCAAATCTCTCTCAGCGCCAGCCTGTGACTGCAGACCTTATGGCTGTTCTACACCAGTCCTTGGATTTATCTAACCAGGACAATGTCATGCTGCGGGCAGCTTGGCTTCTTTGGGTTTCATCGAGCAGGGGAATTCACAACGAACAGTTCTTTGGACCCCTCCATACACCTGACTGCAGCCGATCTTCAAGTCGTTTCCTCATCAAATCCTCTAAGCTTTAGAGTGTTCATTAAGTGTGCTAAGACTGATCCTTTTCGGTGTGGCTGTTTCATTTTCCTTGGCCATGGCTCTGCACCTCTCTGTCCTGTATCGGCATTGACAAGCTACCTTCATCTTCGTGGACCGGGTATGGGGCCTCTCATCATTTTCCAGGATGGCCGTCCTCTTTTGAGGGCCCTTCTATCTTCGTTTCTGCAATCCACCTTACAGGCAGCTGGAATTCCTGGGAAATTCTCAGGCCACATCATTAGAATCAGAACTGCGACAACGGCCGCCCAGAGAGGCATCCCTGACCACCTCATTAAGACCATGGGCCGCTGTTCGGGTGAAGCCTACATGTATCTTTTGTCCATGCGCACACCCGTGGACACCATCCTTTTGGTAGCTGGTAGAATATCCTAACAGGTATGTGGCTTACTTCAATTAATTGTGTTCAGTAGCTGGGTGCCTCCGGACTTGGGTGTTTTTTTGGGGGGCTCTGGCTTCACTTTAGCCATAAGCTCCGCTCGGAGGTCCTTCGGCATGGCGTGGGGGCTCATGGCTGGGTTGCCAGGATTTGCCAGCCATGGGAGCAGTCTTCATCTAGGAGCTGGCTGCCAATAGTGGAAGCTCCTGGATGTCTCAGGCACCCAACCTCCATTTTAGCGATGCAGTTGTTAAATCCAGTTAAATGCACTTGCGTTCCCTGGTAGTCAGCGGTGTTGGCACATATGCGCATGTGTCGAACTCCACATGCTTGTGGATTGTAGCGTGGCATACAGGAGGCATTTCGTCTAGCGTTTTACCATTGCTTTAGCGTGGCAGCTCATCGCCCAGGCAGTTCGTCTCCCACCCCTTCCCTCCCTCTTTCCACTGTCTCGACAGTGTGACGGGTGCCTGTTCCTCTTACTGCGTGGGGGCTCATGGCTGGGTTGCCAGGATTTGCCAGCCATGGCAGCAGTCTTCATCTAGGAGCTGGCTGCCAATAGTGGAAGCTCCTGGATGTCTCAGGCACCCAACCTCCATTTTAGCGATGCAGTTGTTAATGGCAAAAAAAATGGCAATAAATAGTTTGACCTTTAGTGACTTAAAACATACTGTATTTTTGTGTACTGATTTTTTCCAACATTTTTTAAGCATGGTCATTATGCAGAAAAATGTGTCGATTATGTGGAAAACACGCTGGATTATGCAGAAATTTAAACAATTTATAAAAGTGATAATTGGGCCTTTCCAATGTACTCATCAACAAACATAAAAGCCAAAGAGATTGATTATTCTGAAGCAGTTTTTTCTCCTTAACATCGATGAAAACATGCCACTTCGTTCGCGAGCGATTTAAATTAACCTCCACGCGTTCCATGCGTCTTTTGGCGATAAGCCTGGATACTAGTCTTGTTGTTACAATGATTTTAATTGGCTGAATTACCCATGATTTTCGTCCAATAGAAACCAGTGTAATAACAAAACTAATATCCAGGCTCATCGCCAAAAGACGTGTGGAATGCCTGGAGGTTAAAACTCGCTTGCAAACAAAGCGGCATGTTTTCATCAATGTTTAGGAGAAAAACTGCTTCAAAATAATCAATCTCTTTGGATATTATGTTTGCGAGGAAGATAAGCAGCTGCTTTAATTATCGCTAATATTGGGCAACACCCGCCAAGTAAAAAAGATAAACCTGTGGTCACTCAAGAAGCCAACCTCGGCACATTTCCATGCAATTTATGGATCGGATATCTCTCCAACTATCAAATTATCTGTTTGTTTTCATTAAAATCTGACAGCTGACTTGTGATCATCGCACGTGGCACAGCAATGCATGAAAATATTGTCTCACCCATAATTCTTATTTTTTGTATGTACAGTACATTGTAATTTCAGCCATCACTTTTCAATTTTTATCCAATGAAGGCTGCAGACTGACAGTCAAAAGCTCAAAATTTTACATTGTAAAAAGCCAGAGAACATTTTTATAAGTTAAAGGGCCGAGAAAATAACAAACCTATAGGTCAAAGTTTAGGTGTTTTTTTTTTCTCGCTCAGATTTGTCCATTATTGGCATGTGAACTGCAAAGTAGTTGCAAAACATTGTTCAGAATTTTTTTCTGTTGTTTTTTACGTCGTTTTCAAGAAATAACGTATGCAAAATAAAGATATATATCTCCATGTCTCTTGCTGAATCGCGCTTGAAAAAATGAATCCCAAAGTTTACCCAAATTTCTCGCTTTTATGCTGATTTTTCACTTCAAATAGCCAAGTTCAGCCTGTGCCACTGAATCCCACTCAAGAATAAAAGGAAACCAAAAAAAAAAAAAAACAATCCCGAACCAAAGTTCATTTCCTCAAAATCACTTCATTTTATCCCCAATAGTCAGCCACTTAGTTTGGCACCATCTCCCTTACAGACCTCCTAGCTAGGAAGCACTTCTGTTCCTCCGCTGCCAGCTCATAGCCTTTGCCTGCCTTGCCCAATTTCGGCCATCCAGCAAGAACTCACTTTGAGCTGCCCAAAGCTGTATTTCAAGTGCCCAACCACGCAAAGCGGACCTATCTGCCACTTTCGCAAAGTATGTCGGGAAATTGTATGGCAAAACCAAAATGGACCTTCCTGCCCCAAAATTACAACAAAATATCATAAGTCTGGAAGCACTTCGAAATTGGGCATTTCAACCAAGGCACAGGATGGGAAATGGCCCACAACTCACAACACTGCCCCTTTTCTGATCCGAAATGATTCCAGACTTTCCCGCCGTCTCACCTTGTCCACGACAGTTCATTTTCACCTCAAGCGCTAAATAGCGCTTTGACCCGAGGCAGCAAGGACACGCACTCCATTCTTCGAGAGGTGCCAGGGACTCAAGGATTTCCGGACCTCGTGATGTCCTTCCTTCACCGCACAGGTCTTCATGATGTCCTTCCATCGCCAAGCCGCGGCCTTAAACATGGGTTAAACCAGCGCTCAACCACTGAGTTGTACACTGTTCAGCCATGTTGTCTTGAGTAGCAAACATGTTTCGATAAGCCCGCCTTAAATGGTGTTATCTTCGTTCAGGTCGTTGCCGCTGGTCCAGAGTATTGCAGTCGCATATTCTCACAGCCAATCTGCTTTGTAATGGCGTCGAAATTACGCTATGAATGTACAGTCAAAGCACTAAAGGGCAAGAACTCTGCTTTTTTCAGGTGAAATTAGTCAAATTCCTTAGGGTTAGTGTAAATTCGACAAGGGTCTGTGATATTATTCTTTGTACAACGACATGAGGCAAATCTGAGCGAGAAAAAATAAAAAAAGGCCTAAAATTCTACTTGAAGGGCTTCCGGCAAGAAATTATGTTCTAAGTCTTTTTTTTCGCAACTTTCACCAAAATTGTATGTTTTATTAGGCCTTTAAAAGCACAGTTTTGTCAAATTAATGAGTTATTATTGTTAAGGTACTTAAAACAGATCCAAAATGGGGAAGAAAATCCACATCTTTGAGAAAATGTTTTGGGCCTTAGGGCACCCTATGTACAGTTTGTATGACTTTTCAAGATAAAATTTTATTCTTTTCGAAGATAGAAGATTTATTGAAATCCTTTCAGTCATATTTACATGATCTAGTCATAATTTTGGCAAGTGAGTCCCTTTTGAGGCAAGGTTTCAGTGAACATTTTCCAACAAGCTACTAACAGTAGGACGTTCTTGCCGGGAGTCCTTCAATTTTTAACATGTGTAGTTCTGGCTATGGGTCTTCAATTTTTAAAGTTAGTTAACTAAGGTGAATTCCTCAGAAATTTAGGTCACAAACTATTTTTTAAAAACTTTCCATAATTTTATTGTTCCCTACCAAGCATTGTTTCAAAAAATGCAATAAAAAACATAGAACACCAAGCTCACGAAAGTGATGTGATGGACTACAGTGTACACTGTAGATATCCTATTTATTCATAAACTACTGCCTATCATGCGCATGCTTACACGTATTTGATCGGTTCATGTTACTTTACATGCTAGCTAAAAGCAAACTTAACATGAAATATTGAAAAATTGTAACAGATTTTTTTATATTATGCATTAATCATAAGGAACAATAATATTTGACATATGATATAATTTACGGCAAATGCAGACAGCCTCAATAACATTGACTCAAAATGCTCCTTAGGTGCATGATCTCAAGGTCATGATTTTATGCTCACGAGTAATGGGTGTGTATGTGTGTTTAGGGATAACTCTTTTTCCTGACGAATAAATTTTTTTTAAACACTTTTAACAGTACAATCGTTATCAAAAACCTTCGACCACTTGACTAAATTTTGGTTAATTTTGTAGTGCATTAACCCCCTCCCCCCTTCCCACCCCCTATATCAATGTTGGGTTGTGATTGGAGATACCGGGGGCTTGCCAACCGCATGAAGATTGATTTGGGTTCCAAAGTTTAGATCCAACATTGTTATTGGGGGCCCGGGGGAAGCGAACATCAGCAATGTAGACTGAAAATTGTTAAAAAGTCAATTAAAATATAGGGTGGTCGAAGGTATTTTGCAAACGATTGTCTGAGAGAGAATTCGCAAAGCGTTGTTTATAAGAAGACGTTACAAACATATATGTATTGATAGGCTATGTTGACAGTATTGACCAAATTTTTTTTTTAGCTATATCCCTATAGACATGAAATATTCGGCATTTTATGTGAAATGTCACGCCGTGTCACGCTACTATAATTCCACGATGCTCGCCTATAAACTCAAATAGCTCCATCCACGTTAAACATTTAGCATTTCATGGTATTATTACATAATATACTACTAAAGACAAACATTATCTAAGCTAATTACTGTTTGTAATTTGCCATAGCTGTACATAATTGACGATTCTCAGCGTGACGACGAAACAAAGAATATATGTCACTGAATCTTTTTATGTCACCAAAAAGCGAGAACCATTGAAATGTAGTTTATTTACCGTCCAAAAATTAACTTTGGCATTCCTAACATGATTATCCTTATTATTTCTCTCTAAGTAGAGTTAACATGCAGTCATATGCGAAAGTAATCGTGAGAAATTAACAATAATCACCGAGCACCGTGCATGAGAATCGTGAGAAGGACACAAACACACCAGCCCTCCCCCCAAAGACATGTTTTGCCGTGTACAAAAATATTCGTTTATTTTGCTTTAATACTTTGTACGTCCACCTTTTCTTGTTATAATAGCATCGATTCTTTTAGGAAAACTATCGATTAAAGATTTTATATACGATATATCAGTCTCTTTGAGCGTATTCAGCACTCGCTCTTTAAAATCCGAAAATGTTTCTTTTGTTATGTTTCTTGAAATGGCATCATTATCTAGCTGCCTCTTAAAAACATTAAATGTATTTACCTACACTATCATACACTTTCGCACTCGACGATTATTGTATGTTTTAGTTTAGACCTATAACATAGTGTGAAATACCGTGTTCGCTAGTTAAAAGCTTGTGTGAAGAAAAATACTTCGGACAATCGTTATCAAAAACCTTCGACCACTTGACTAAATTTTGGTTAATTTTGTAGTGCATTAACCCCCTCCCCCCTTCCCACCCCCTATATCAATGTTGGGTTGTGATTGGAGATACCGGGGGCTTGCCAACCGCATGAAGATTGATTTGGGTTCCAAAGTTTAGATCCAACATTGTTATTGGGGGCCCGGGGGAAGCGAACATCAGCAATGTAGACTGAAAATTGTTAAAAAGTCAATTAAAATATAGGGTGGTCGAAGGTATTTTGCAAACGATTGTAGCTAAAAGCAAACTTAACATGAAATATTGAAAAATTGTAACAGATTTTTTTATATTATGCATTAATCATAAGGAACAATAATATTTGACATATGATATAATTTACGGCAAATGCAGACAGCCTCAATAACATTGACTCAAAATGCTCCTTAGGTGCATGATCTCAAGGTCATGATTTTATGCTCACGAGTAATGGGTGTGTATGTGTGTTTAGGGATAACTCTTTTTCCTGACGAATAAATTTTTTTAAACACTTTTAACAGTAAAATTAAGCAATAAAAAAGATAGGTCATTGTGCTCTGTGAGGATAAGTTTGGCTACCTTATCCTCAAAGGAAACCCTCTTGGTTCGGACTATGAGTGCGCTTGTTTGCATGCTAATGATGAGAGAAATAATGTGCAGTAGTGATGTGCAAAGCAATACTAAGGAATCATCTTAATGGGACACTATAAATTATTGCATTTACTTAATTTCCATGTTGTATCGCCAAATATTAACAAATATATAATTAAATGGAATGAAAAGATCTAACAGAGCAAAACAGAAGCAGCAGTATGTTAAAAAAGAGCAGGATTACAAGGATGGAAGTGGATAACCGTTCAATTTTGATTTTGTGACAGGCAGTGAAGAAATCAAAGTTTCGATTTGCGCGGAATTTTGAGTTTTTTTAGTCGTAATTTTGTCTTCTTAGTTCATATTTCTTTGCGTTCATCACTGTTAGCGATTTTTTCTTCCTATTTTAAGATAATAAACGGCAAACTTAAAGCAAACTCCTGGCCATAAGCTTAATTGCTTCTTGTTTGTATTTTGATTCTCAAACGACAAAGTGAGTCTCAGAAGAAAAACATCGAAATCAACCTTTAAAGGTAGAACAGCAATGACTGTATGTACTTTCTGTGATTGATCTTCAAAACTTTGTTCCTTTCTTCTTCACAACTCAGAAATAGAAACAAGTCTGCCTGTTTTATGTCTAGATATGTTCAAAAATTCTTGAAAAAGCTAACTCTGGTGAAGATGCTTCAGCTAGTAAGGAAAACTTTATTTTATTTCTTCTCTTTTCAGTCTGCCTACATTCCTGTACTGAGGAACACGAAAACCGCGGTCACTATGAACGACAGAAATGGAGTCTAACATGATTATCAACTAACCACGCAGTGCCATTTGACACTGCATTTGAGCGTAAGCGGTCGGCCATTAAAGAATTTGGTTAAAAGATTAACGATAAACCAATTTTAAGTTCTGTTATTAAACATTCAACTTACCGATATTGTAAGAAAAGCTTTCCACCGTTCTACATGAACTCGGTTTGATTAGAGTACAACCTTCGCTCAAGAAAATGACATTTGCCGAAGGTATTTGCGAAGTTTTGCAAGCGTGACCGACAGCGTGACCACCATATTTGAAGGCCATGAACGTGATTGGCTAAGAATTTCACGGACTGAATGAGTGGCACCTCGTGCTGTCCACTGTCCACTGTCGATGTCTACCAGCTGTCTACAAACAAAACGGCTTAGATCTCATGGATATACACACAATGATTCCCCATTGTTATAGTCTTTGTTTGTGATCTATTATTTCCGTGTAGTCTATTGTTTAGTCTTTGTTTCACGGTCTGGTGGGTATATCCATGAGATCTTTGCCAACAAAACAATCACGCGATCTCGACTTTGTCACGAACCAATTTCTTTCCGTACGTCTACGCAGCGTTGCGAAGGTAAAATTCCAGTCAAACGCCGATTTATTGTAAGTATGGTCTGGTTCGACCTTTTAGATTTTAAAAACCCTAGGAACTCTTGCCTTGCGGAGACATCTCGCTATATCACCGTTCAGTTACGAACAGGAGTGAAAACGTCCTAGTCCTAATACGATCTCTACAGCTATATACCGATACCAAATTGTGATTCGAACGTGTCTGTTATAAAGTTATACCGCAGAAGTTGACTGTATATTGGAAATGGATTGGTTCTGATCACTGGTAGAGAAGAAATGTATACAGGCATTTTCACATCACACTCAGAAAGAGGCGTTAGACTTACATAATATATTTCTAATTAAGAATTCAATTACGCTTCAGTCTAGACTACGAGCAGTCTCTTTCCCAGCTGAAAGAGAGACTGCTCGTAGTCTAGCTTCAGTCCAGTGTCCCACTATAACCACAACTTTGATTTCGCGTGACAGACTAACTGCAAGCGATGAATTTTCCGGGTTTGCGTCCTTTGTTTTTTTTTTTATATTATGTTTTATTTATTTTTTTTTTGCGTCGGTCGTTCTTTTCTTAATTGTAAACATTTGTTCCCAAGAAAGCCAACAAAAAAATTACCAATTCGAAATTAAGCGACTTCTCTGTCTCATCTCTAGTTTAGAGTCTCGATGGTCACCTCGATGAAAACCATTTGCGGCCGACATAATGTCCGTGCCTGGTTGTACTTATATTCTTATATTCTTTGCAATATTCTTCTTTCGAGACGTCCGTTAATGTTCTTGAAATAAAAAGCTTCTGGTCCCGTAATAAAAATCCACATCCACAATTCCAAGAAATCTGAAATTTTTATGTTTTATTATTCTTATAGCAGTCATCTGAAAGCGCCGTTCAAAGCCACTGATAACCTTTAACAATGCCCCCTGTTGCTCTGGAGAAGTTGTTCCTTCTTTTGATGCAAGTTGCGTGGATTGATTTTGTTCAACACACCAAAGCAGATGCGATCAGGAATTGTTCCATATTCACTTCATGTATCGACAGCTATGCTGACATTTATAAATCTCTAACATCAGAGGAAAACAGTTTTAACATTGAATCTGCCCTGTATCCAGCAATGATGCCTTCATCACTTGTTGTCAAAGTACAAATCTTTGGACCCAATGAAACGTCAGTGGCAAACTACACTTGGAGTGTGAACTGTTTGTATGTCGCTTTCCCTGCTGAAGTCCTTCAACTCTTGTCTTTCGGCTCAATTCTTGTCACACCACGCATGCAAGACCTAAACATCTGCATTCCACATTTCTGTAGCAATTTTTCATCGGTCAAGGAGCAGAAAGACCTTATGAAAGGGGTGTTAGCTGCGGTAAGTGTTCATGTGTGCTTTTCTGTCATTAATATGATTTCACATAACGAAAAATTTGTGAACGAGAATATGCAAATTGCCGAAATATTATAACAACCCACTTATGGGTTTCTGACTTTATCACACAGTCACGGGGTGTTGTTTTTGTGCCTGAAAATGCACCTTTCACAGTACGTTTTCTATGTGGCACAAAGATATAAGTGGCAGATATCACAGATTCACAAGATGTTGACGTGTTACAAATTTTCGTATTAGAAATTTGCTCTCTGCTTCACTCTCCTTGTCCATGCCGGATACAAAGTCATTTTACTGTTTTTAAAGTAATGGTGCTGCAGTAGTGTCCTACTTTTAGTTCCCCATACAATATTATCTTTTGTCACTTGTTGGGAAGAGAAATTAACAACATGGTGAACAAATAAATAAATAAATAAACAATGGCCATGATTTATTAAAGTCACGGGCAATCGATTTTTCAACGGCGTATTTGACAGTTGAATCATTATCGTATTATTTGATTCATTAACATACAATTTTTCGTTCTGTGAAATCATACTATTAATGTCACGTCTGACAAACAGCAGTATCTTCAGTGCATTCTTTTTAAAAAAATAGAAATTTGTTGGGCACCAGTTGTGATAAATCAGTAATTATATGTATGTAGGCTGGGTGTATATGTTATGGAACTAACAGGAGCTCTATATTAGGAGTATAGAACAGTTTTCAATTGAGTAGCGAAAGTAATTTTGCAATCGCTCTGGGTTTGCATTGTTACGGTTTGTGATTGGATAAAAAATCTCGCGCCACTTTCTCGACCAAATTATCAAAGGTAAAACCAAAACGAATCGTGACTTGCCTGTACGTGTTTTTCCCTCTTGGCGCCGGCTACATGTATTTCCTTCAAGCTCTGATTGGTTCATTGGATTGTTTACGACTGTTGTGATTGGTCAGAGTAATTGCTTTGGTTTTGTTTTCACGACACTCAAATGAAAACCGCTCTATTGGTCAAGATCACCTGCTTTCAACAAAGGCGAGGTTAATCATGATGTCCACGACACCTACGCGACTTGCGCGCAATTATTAGTCCCGTAACGTTTTTGGCCTTATTATGATGGGGCGAAATTTCGAGGACGCGCGCGCGCGTCCTTGAAGTTTGTCCTATAAATAAACGGCGCGCGTCCTCGAAATTTCACCCCATCATTAAACGCCTGCAATGCAGGCTATACCAATACAAACCAAGGCAATCCCAAATTTACTTTCAACGCTCTATTGAAAACTGCGGCTCTGAACACCCTGTCATGTTTGCATTACTAATGCATACACGCAAGCAGTCTTATTTCCAAACAGTCATTCTGTGACTGTCGACCCATTGACGACAAGTGTCATGTGACCATATCAAACCTTAACGGTGTCTTCATGGGTGAATACCTGATGGATGAAATAGTAATGATGGCGATTTAAAATTATTCATTATAAGAAGATTTGTTAAGACGACGCCATCGATGACGTTATGCAAGCCTTTCTTTTTCCTTCCTTTTTTCATTTTAAGAACTGGAAGCTTGTTGTGGAGGACAGGTTTAATTTAACGTACGTTACCCTATTCGCAGCAACCCGGTATCCCGGAACGGTTGATTTTAATTTGTTTCTTTACCTCAGCTTCAAGATTTGGCCGTGAGCCCAGGAATACGAGACCCAAGACTGAACACAGCCGAGTGTGTTATAGAGGGACACAAACCAAACATAACGGCCACAGGACGCAGTTCGTATATAAGAGCATTTTTATGGTGCTCTTTTATATTTACATTCTCAGTCGGTCCTTTTTCAGCCATTGTTATTTTAGATGCGTTGAAAACGTATGCGTTGAATGCGCAACGGGAAGAACTGGTCCCCGGGAACGAGGTAGCTTCAGGTGATGCTTCACTGTTTTGCTGGTGTAAATGTGAGTGTTGTCAACCTTGTAACACACATCAACGTCAAAACCCCTTGGTTAGCTCTATAATTTGCCTCTGTTATCTTTTGTTTTCTATTGAGATTGTGATACTAGGGTTTGTTTTTAAATATTCAAAATCTGCGAATGCTCCATGTGACATTTATATAATTCTTGGGCTTTTAGTTTTAGAAGGAACAGCATTAATTTGCTTCAAAAAGGAGGCCCCTGGGAACGAGGTTATCAAACCTCCAACCTCGGAAGAGGAGGACCCTGGGAAGGAGGTTGTCAAACCTCTGACCTCGATAGAGGAGGACCCTGGGAACGAGGTTGTCAAACCTCCCGGCTGTTGCACATGTGACAGCCTTGTGAATGTCATCACAGGAATTTGTGCAAACCTGACCGTTCATCATTTTTGTTGGTTGGTGATCGGCATTATGATTAATCCAACATGGGGGTTAGCTGTTTTACTCATAGTTTGTTTTTTTGGCATTGCTTTAACCTACACATTTTTCAAGATTTTAAACGTAGACAAGTACCAATGCAAACTGCGGCACATAAAGCATATTTTCATATGTATCGGGTTTTTTTGTAGTGTTTGTTCCCTTGTTGTATTAGCGGTTTTAGCAGGGCAGTCATTCTTTGGAAGAGAGACAGCAGACGATTTAGTGAAAACTGTACTGTTATATGTTATCAGTGGATTTATTTCATGGATATCGTGGCTGAAAGCTCCCCTTCAGAGAAATAAAGAAAAACAGGAGGAGGAAAATGGGGTAGAACCTAAAACCACGGATAGACAAAAATCCTCTCCGGTCTGAAATGAGACACCATAGTACCCGCCATATTTAGCTTTTTAAAAGTAATCGTTACTCGCGAAGAGTATCGTGGTTTTCAATACCTTACGATACTGCACATGTGACAACGAGCCTGCCTCGGAGGGGGAGGGGGAGACTTCCATATAGAAATGACGAAGTTGTTCGTCGTACATTTGTAGATTGGTACCACTTTGGGTGATAAAATCTAAAGTGACCACCGTTAGAATTATCGCGGCACCTTTTAGAGTATTGAGCCTAAAAATATGATAGGAACTGTTTTGTTGTCTTATTCATGACTCGTCAACAAAAGAGTGTTACTATATTCATGTTGGAAAAAAGGAATTGTCTCTATCGTTATTAAAAATTGTCAAAGTGTTCATGTGTTGTTTAAGAATACATGGCACCTTATAGGAGGAAAATCTATTTGAGCCACACCCATCATGATTAACTGAACCAGATGCTGAGCCACGCCCATCATGATTAACTGAACTAGATGTTGAGCCACGCCCATCATGATTAACTGAACTAGATGCTGAGCCACGCCTATCATGATTAACTGAACTAGATGCTGAGCCATGCCCATCATGATTAACTGAACTAGATGCTGAGCCACGCCCATCATGATTAACTGAACTAGATGCTGAGCCACGCCCATCATGATTAACTGAACTAGATGCTGAGCCACGCCCATCATGATTAACTGAACTAGATGCTGGTACCTTTTAGGGTATTTTCCGACGAACACCCCGGTCATTTTTATAGGGGAGTTCCCCCTCACTCCCCCCCCCCCCCCCCCCCCCCCTCCGGGAACCTGCCTTCTTTGAGGTCAGCACCGGTAAACGGAACACTGACACGAACTTACACGAACTGTAACTTTACCATTTTTTATATCTTTATCGATCCATTTTTATCTTTGTTCTTGACATTCTTCTAAGCCATTTTTAGGACAGGTTGGCGTAAATCTTGAGAGATGACGTCATTTTGCTAATGAGTGATGGTGTCATTGTATCAAGGTATCCCATGGAAAATAATCCCAATACCCCATGTTTTTCTACAGTATCTTTGGTGTATGGTATCGCAAACATTCCTGATGAACCCGTTTCTGTAGTGTCATACGGGCCTGGGAGTAGATAAAATGACATCATAAATTCGCGCTAAAAATTAAGCGAGGGGGAAAGGACCCCGTGTTACTTAGTAGACATTCTTTTGTTTTATGTTATAACCGCGGGCAGCAACACAGAGTCTGATTAGTCAAAAACGAATAGACTTGAGATGGGTTTTAGTCAGCGAGTCGTTACAATATCAAAAGGTTTGTAACAATCTTATATCGGTACTTGTTAACATAGTCAGCTGTGCAATCAAAGAACTTGTATGTCCAAAAGGCCTTTATCACGCGGCGGCCATGTTGACTCACCGGAGAATAAAATGCTTTGTTTTTGCCCGAAAAAGTTGAAAACGAGGTTGGGCGGTCAAAAATCCTTTTGTTTTCATACAAAATGGCGGGGCGTGATAAAAGTCTATGATTTTTAGTTTATCAGTTTGTAATAAACAATGGCTAAAACAAGTTGAGAGTTGAGATACACGTTTCTTCACTGTCTCTAATATTCTCTTGATGTTAAGTGTATAGATCTCTACATTGGCGACAGTTGTTTCTTCTCTGTTGAATTAGGCCCTGATTACATGAGACCGGTAGGTTACATTTATACCGTACGAAAGTAGGTATTGATTACATTGGACTGGTACGATTTTAGACTGGCGTGGACCTCAAGCGAATCATTGATCAAGAAACAAATATCATGTAAAGAGAAACGGGATTAATATGGATACCGATAGGAAGTCGTACCGGTCTTTGTTCCTACCGGTCTCATGTAATCATCCCCTTGGTGAACTGTCATGCCATCCTGATAAGAGACAACTTCTCGCAAAGTTTTGGCCTGCAAAGCAGGCGTATTTGGGGGGCGAACGAGCGCTGCGTTGTAAAAACCGCAGACTGAGGCAAAAGATGCGACCAAACATTCCCCCGACGTTGTGCAAGACCAAAATGGCGACCAAACACTAAAATCAGCACTCGCCTACCAAAAAAAAATGCCTGCACTGCGTCTGCACTGCGCCTGCAATGTGGCTGCACTGCGCCTACACTGCAGGCTCATAGGTACTCGGTGTATCCCTGATAATAATGTATAGTACTTCATGTATCCCTTATTGTAATGTATTTAGATATATTGCAGTGTAATAGACGATTTTCGTATTCTCGGTATTGAACTGGAACTAGCGTGCAGTCGAGGCTCATGCGGGGGGATCTTTTCACATGCAAATATTTTTAATAATATTCCCCCGCATTAGCCTCGACTGCAAGTTAGTTCCAGTTCAATACCGAGAATACGAAAATCGTCTATTTAGGGTAATTTACAGTATCTAGGGGTAAAGCACTGATTTTAGTATTTAGGGTTAAGCACTGATTTTAGTATTTAGGGTTAAGCACTGATTTCAGTATTTAGGGTTAAGCACTGATTTTAGTATTTAGGGTTAAGCACTGATTTCAGTATTTAGGGTAAAGCACTGATTTTAGTATTTAGGGTTAAGCACTGATTTCAGTATTTCCAGTGTATCGAAAGGGTTAGTTCTATATATGGTCTGGGTTAGCAGTATATTATCTTATATCCCTTAAAACTGACAGTTTCCGGCAGCTAGTCCTCGGTGGTGTAGTGGGTAGTGTGCATGCAGCAGATCATATGGCCCGGGTTCGATTCCCTATTCTGCTGTTTTTTATCTTTATTTCTACTGAAATAAAAACTAAGTGTTTAAATACAAAATAATAAGGGATACACCAAGTACATACCTGCAGGCCTGCAAAGTTTAGAAAAATTATTGGGAAGAGGTTCAGAGCCACCTTAGATATTCGAACGCAGACATTAAATGAACGTTAACCCAAATTACTCTCCCCTGCTTCACTTCGGGTTTACTCTCAGGTACAATACTTCACCCCCAATAACTCGACTTTCGTCGAACAGGTTTTTTTTACGCAGGCACCCCCAACGCACGGTTTCGCGTCAAGTGAAAATGAACATCGCGCAAGTAAAATCACCTCACAAATTGCCTGTATAAAATCAATCAAACTTTATTTATAAAACAGGGTAGCCCATTCAGCCAAAGCTAGTATCCAGCGGGGCCCTGTATAATAAATAAATCTATACAAATATACAATATCTAAAATCCATTTAAAAGACCATATAACATACAATATAGCAATATAAATGAAACAAAAGCCATGTTGTTCTTCTCCTTGAGCAAAAAGTAAATGTGTTTTTACAGACAAAACTTTTTAGCTGTTTCTTTGAAGCACGTAAACTCAGTTCTGAGCGAATGATAAACGGTTCAACATCGGTCAACAATTGTTGCTACTAAAAAACTTGAGTGAGTGAAAAACACATTAAACATTTTAAAACGATTGACTGACGTAAAGCCCGACTCTATTTTCGTTCAACATTCAACATGGCATGATACAATTTGTTGACCTGTTGATCAACAAATGTTTAACCTGTAAGGCGTTACTAAACTTGTATCTCGGGCGAAGTTTTTTGTTATTGACAACCAAAAATCTCCAAATAATTGTTTATTGGTTTACAAGAAGAAGAAAACGAAAGACAAGTGAACTTGAGTTAAAATTAAATTGAATTAAAATTCAATTCTTTACCATTAGTAAAATATCCAAAATTTTGTTTGTAATTCTATATTGTAAAAACGTTTTTTTGTAAAGTATGGTAATAAAGTGTGTTCTGCAATTGCAGCGCATCTCATTTCACAGAATGCAAATTCTACACTAAAGGAAAACAATTAAAAGTATTTACTTACAACTTAAATTTTAAAATTTCCCTACAGCGCGATTTTCGTATGACCTTCGAAAACGGTTTCCCCGAGTTTTCGCGATTTGTTTCATCCGTCAGTAGTTGAAAGGATCAAAACACAAGCTTAGCTTGTTTTCCCGCTAAAAAATGTCCCAAATATGAAAAGGGTCTTGTTCGATTGACCTGATGACCAGAATTGACCGCAATTTGTTCCCTTTACTTTGCGTGTTCGCTCAATGGTGTTCGCTGAACCAACCAAGAGCCGCGCGCGTTTGTCTCCGTTCGCTTAACCAATTACATTTGCTTTCTTACAGTTCGTTTATTGTTTTGGTTGTGTTTTCGCGTGATAATTTCAAGGTCATACGCTCGCTTGCCAAGGACATCGCGTGTAAAATTCAGTGAGTACATAATAATGTAATACAATTTGTCTTGAATCGCTAAGTTTAAAATTGAGAACGGGGAGTTCAAGTCACGTGATAAGAGAGAGAATATTTTAAAATTACTTCCTTCACCACGATACAGTAAGATGGGGTCGAACTTGTTTCACGGCCTCGCGAACATCAATCCGGACTTCTTCTGAACAACCTGTTCTAACAAGCCAAAGAAAATCAAGCTTTGGCAGTTTGGTGGTATGTGGCACAATAGATGTTACTGCATGACCCAGTGGATTACCATTTAGGCTGAGCGACAACAAATTAGGAATGAATGAAAAGCTCTCCAGCAGACCACACAGGTCACTTTCATCAAGATTTAATTCTTCAAGACATAACGTTTCCAAGTTTGGGAAGAAGTAGAGGCCTTTGTTGAGTGGAGCAAGTGTACCCCTCATGCTGAAACAACTTAAACAAAGTCGTTTTAAAGGATACGATTTGTTAAATCCACCAAAAAAGGCCTCTACATCCGCAGTTTGCAAAGTGATTTCTTCATCACTGCCTTTTAACTTGAGTACTTCTAATGATGATAACTCAGGTAGCGACTGACCAAGCGCCGTAGCTACTGTTGGCTTCATGCGGATTCCCATCAGCAGCAGTCTTGTTAGATTCTTGTGTGTGATACCAGAAACCAGGGTGGTCACTGCCGCATCACTGCAATCTTTCAAGTCAAGGGCAACAATGATCGTGTTTAGAAATCTCGGTAGCAAATCAGCGAGATGCTCTGCTCCTGATGTTTTCAGATTGCATGGAATGTTGGGTCCGCCAAATTCGGGGAACCTTCCTATGTTCAAAGCGCATGTCTGAGAGTTTGGAACATGTTTCAAAATATCGCACAAGTAGTCATCGCCGGAACAAAGTTCGATGCTCTTCAAATATTGACACTTTCGGATAATTCCACCGAATGTTTTGACGTTCAAATTGATACATGTTAGACATTTTAAGAACTTCAAACTAAACAGTTCCGAACACAAATATGCCGAGTCAGATGAAACATCAGTCTTGGCGTCTTCAATCAATCGATTGACATGAGTAGTACAGGTCAGACGCAAATCTGTGACGTAAATGTGGGCCTGGCCATCACGGAAGCAAACGCACGAATGAAAACTACAGCGTTCAGGTTTGTTGTGATCACACTTAGTATTCAGAAACTTATTTAAGAAGGCGCAAACTTTGAGAAGTTCAGAACTCTCATTACGAAGTAATTGAAGCGACTCATTAAGTCTTGAAACTGTATCGATGAAGCTGTTATCCAAAAGAAACGACCAAGACTTCAAATCCTTCACCTCGGGCAGGTCCGAAAGTGGTCTTGTAACAAGCATGATTCCACCAACGCAGTCAAAACAATTCCTTGAAAGCTCGGCTTTTGATTGAACTTCTTGAAAGGAATCTATAACCAAGCCACTGAACCTGCGTTGTCTCTCAGTGACGTCACACAGTGGCACGTCTGTCTCGTTCTGCACATCTGGTATTGTAGAGGATAAATCCAGTGAAGGGTCTGATAATCTTACGGATTCCAGATGCTTGAACACCTTCGCTGCCCCTCCGTCTGATAAACCGCATACGAACTGGAAAACATTCTCCAAGGCCAAACACTCCTTTAAGGTGCGAGCGTGCTCTTCAAGTGGACCAAGATTTCCCTCAGGAATACATCTGTAGGTGATGTACCATGCCGCTACAAATTCCTGCACGCTCTTGTGAATAAAGGAAACCACTCCTGCAGGCGATAGGCTTTCTGCGTACTGGGAAACTTGAAGTAAGCCGATAATGAAGCTTTCTTGGCAACGGATGGCAGCGGACTGCTGCTCATATTCAAACACATGATCATCTTTCAGAAGACCTTCTAAAGCCACCTGTCCGATTTCGACAAGGATCTCTTTGAAATCTTGTACTTTGCCGGTGCCAGGTGGAGAATGCTTCCCTTGACTGTAATCTAAAACGTATTGCACGATCGCTATGTACAATTTAGTTTTAGTTTTAGGAAAGCTCTTTAGCTGGCCATTTTTCCATAGAGTACAGAAAAGAAGGAGAAGTAACGGAAATTTCGCTAGGTCTTTCAGGTTTTTCTCTTTAAGATGATCGCGCAGATCACGTGCTTGTTCTCTGCTGCCAAGAATTCTCCTCATAAAGACTTTCATGTCGCGCAAGCTGAACCCGGTGATCTCAGCACGAAGATCTTTAAATTCTCGTAGCTCGTCAGCTTTGAAAATCCGAGTTGTTATCAAGACACAACAGTTTCTTAATTTCTTTCCTTTGAATATCTCGTAGATTTCAGAGTTGCATCCGCTATGATACTCGTCGTAACTATCAAACACCAACAAAACTTTCTCTTGGTTGTTTGTGATATAACTTAAGAGGCCTTCTGTCAGGGATTTGTCTTCGTCCGCAAAAATACTAGAATGAGTTATGACATCTCTGAGACTTTGGCATTTGGATACTTCTTTGAGATTAACAGCAACAACAAGCTCGAACTTCCTCAGGGCATCAGTCTGTGTTCTGCTTTTTTCTTCATAATCTTCACTTGATGAGCTTCCATCATCCTCACTTGATGAGCTTCCATCATCCTTGCTTGATGAGCTTCCATCATCCTCACTTGACGAGCTTTCATCATTCTCACTTGATGTACTTTCATCATTCTCTCTTGTTTCTTTGCTACATTCATCAAAGTCTCCATTATCATAGTCATGAAATGTTCTTAAGGAAGGTGTTTGTTCGTCACCAGTCTTCTCATGGTCAAGTTCAGCCCAGTCCACAGCCAGCTTCTTAACAAACGTGCTCTTTCCAATCCCCGTCTGCCCTTGCACGAGTATTCTCTTTGGCACAACACCTTTCTCGTTTGCAGTGAAAAGGTCACTGTAATGTGTCAGCTCAGACTGTGATGGCCCAGCTGGGGTTTGCTTCTGTTTCACCCAGGACAGTCGAGTGTACATCTGGTGAATGTCAACGGGAGATGCTTTAGACCAAACAGAGGTGTGCACAGTAGCTGTTCTTTGGTAATACTCTGCTAGTTTACTTCGACAGGTTTTCACGTCGAAAGGTACCACGGGAGAAGTCGCTAATGAATAATAATGAAAAAAGAAATTATGGCGTGATTAGCATTCCATATTCGGAACTGGAATTAACACTTGAAAGCGGAGATCAACAGGCTAAGATCGCAGAGAATACAGTCTGAAAATCGTGGTATCATATTGTGGAGACAACTGGGTGGAGACACTAGGCTGTACACTGTGTTAATCAACAACTATTGTGGAAGCAGAACGTTTCTACCAAGTGCTGGTCAATATCAGTCAAAACAAGCCAAGTGCGAGCATTTCAACTGCTTTAACAAAACTCAGGCACTATTAAACAAAAAAGGGATATTATGGATTTACTGATAGTTTCGTAAAACGAATAACAGTGCCCACGCGGAAAAACCGTTGGTCCAACATGGGATGCTAGTTAGTAAACATTGTTGGGCCTACACTGTTGAAAGGTTTAGCTTCGGCTAAAAGGGCATCGATCAATCATGTGTAACAAATCAGATTCCCACAGTCAGTCAGAAAAGTACTTGTTGAGAAAAAAAGCAAATAAAACGCGGCATATGCGGACAAATATTCTGCAAGCGCTGACGGAATTGGGGGGAGGGGTCCGCTCACAACTTTTCCTTCTTGCCCCTCCCCACTATCTAAACACATGGATCAGGCTAGCGGGTATCACTGAAATAGTTTGTAACTTCCTATTGGTAGTTTATATCATGTGAGCCAGTCAAATTAATGTATGTACCAAGAGATTGGGGATATGGCGAAAAGAAAGGCCATGAGTGAAGCAAGCTGAGAGGAAACTGGGGAGAGAGAGGGGGCGGGGGGGGCTTTCCCTTGGCTCGCTTTGCTCGCGAATTTTCCTTTCTTTTCACAGCCTTTCTTTTCGTCCTACATGTATCCCTAACCAGATGGCCTGTTCACAGGCTACCAAAAATGTCAAATAGCAGAGAAGCACTAAAGTGGCTTTCTCTTTAGCTAACCTGGTTTCACAGCCTGCATTCTCTGACTTTTGACTTCTTGCTCCAGATGTTCCACTCTATTGTCTGTCTTAGCAAGACCGTCTTCTACCGCTTGGAGTCGCACCAATATTTCACTGATGATTTTCTCAAAAGACAGAAGTCTTTCCAAGATTCTTCTGACCTCTTCACTCCTGTCCTCTGATGCCTCTTCAACACATTTCTTATGCTCACTCAATTTTGATCCAATGTTGTTGTAGTCCTTGATGAGGTCTTTTACTTCTTGCTGTACTTGAGTAAGAAAATTAGTATCCTTGTCCACGGCATGTTCAGTAAACAAATGGCGGCCTGCAATAAATCAAAGGTTCCTATGAGCCAACTCGTGAATACAAAACGTTTGGACCATACCCTCCCTTAGACAATTTGCTTCACCGAACCCCCCCCCCCCCCCCCCCACAACCCCTTGTGTCCAACTCCTCACCCTCCTCTTCCTCCAATGCCATCTGCATTGGGTAAGGCAGGTGACCATTACATATCATGGGCTCAATGTTCACATACCCTACCCTCTCCTAGGTCTTTTGCTTCACCAACACCCCACCCCTTGCATGTAACTCCCCACCCTCCCCTCCCTCCAAAACAGTCCCCATGGGTAATGCAGGTAACCATTACATATCACAGGCTCAATGCTGACAGCCAATAGACCGATTGACCGATCACTTCTATTGCATGCATTAACTCCCACCACTGCGCAGCCATTTTAAAATCACAATCAAATGGCCTAGCAAATATCCTCACAAAGTCAAAATCAAATGCATATAATAGCAAGGAGGGGAGTCCTATAAAAAATTTACACAATAAAAATTTTTGAACACCGTAAAAATTATTGCAGTACCTTTATCTTTGCAATACTTAGGGTATTGAGCCAAAAAATATGACATTGTATTGTTTTAGAATTGGCACCTCTTAAAAGCTTTGAGCCACGCCCATAAAACAAGATTCTGGTACATCTTTCAGCGTATTTTTTGAACATTTTCAACAAGCACCCCTGTCATTTTTAAATGAGAGCCTCCCCCCCCCCCCCCCCCCCCCCCCCCCCACCACCACTGGGGAAATGGCTTATTGCAAAAATAAGTTCCCACAGAAAAGAACTCTCGCAGAATAAAACTCTGCAAAAATTTACTCCCTTCAGACAAATAAAGAACTCTACTCTATAATATGAACTTGCATTACTGGAACGATATCAGACATTAATAAGAACTATTAACTATTACAGGGGTTTCTATAGAAGCCGGCTACCGGCGGTGTATCGCAATCTTCTTTGCCTCTCAACGCCGGTTACTGACAACAAACAACTGTCTTACGTTTCACTCAATTTCATGTACAGAATGCTGGAAATTGCATTTCCAAGCCTCTAGATTTCAAAATTTTCTGGGGGGGGGGGGGGGGGGGGGGGGAATGCCCCCAGACCCCCCTAGTGGCACGGGGCTTTATGGCCCTTTATCTGTCACAGCCGCCTATTATACCTTGGTCAGCCGCCTACTTTAATCCTTATTGAAACCCCTGCTATTAATATTATTAACAGGTCATAGCAAAGTAATAACAGTTTTTTTCTTGAGCAATAATTTATTATTGGCAGAGGGCAGGGGTACATGTAGGCTTTTTTGTTTGATTTCATTGTTGCATCAGTCCTTTAGGGCAGTGCTGTTTCACACACAAATATTTAATAGCATTTAGTGAAATGTCTCTGAGTATATGTGGAGCATACCACATAACTCAAAAAAGTAATAAAAGTTGAATATAAAGTTTCCTTCCTTGTTAATGTTCTGCTGCTTGAACAGGAAATCGAAAAATTAGTTCCCAGCAGAAATTTCAGTGATTTCGAACCACAAAAAATTGTTCCCACAAAACACAGAAAATCGCTAATCTGCAAAATAAAACTCCTGCAAAAATTTCATGCTACAGTTGGTAATTATGTGTGACAACGCTGGGGGTGGGGGTGGGGTCAAGAGGCAGACTTTGCACCCTCTTGTCAGTATCCCCACATTTTTCCACTTGCAATATTTCTTAGTTCGTTCACCACTTTTCACAATCTAATGCCTAGATCAGGCTAATTCAGAATAGGAATGCTATGTAACAAATACATGTACCTCCCATTTGCATTACAATTAGACACAAAAACTCTAACTTTATCATTTGTCAATAAAAGTTGACTATTCCATTTAATCTTAAGGGTGGCTGTATACCTCTGATTTGCCAGTCATTAAGCTGATCCAATGTTTTCTTCTCCACACCACCAGTCAGCCCCAGACTCCTCACCAATGTCTCCATCTTGTTAAAGCAATCATTGAAGAAGGCTTCAGTCCATTCAGTGATGTAAAAATGGCCCCACTTGTTTCTGACGTTTTCCCTGACATCATCAGCTGAAGTCTGAGTTTGGGGGGAGAAAATAGGTGCAGGCAGGTAATTAAATCCCAACAAGCGAAGGGTGGCAAGAATGTCCAGTGAATTGTCAAAGGTTGTAAACTGAGCAAGGTAATTTGGCAGATATAACTTGGCCAGGTCAACAGAACTGTTGATGTTGTAGTTGTACAGTTTTATGTTTCTGTTATGCACATGAAGGTTGTTGTTAACATTCTGCAATTTCAGATTTTTTAGGATGGGATCAGCACTGACATGAAGATAAGTCAATGTCTTCAAAGTACAAGCTGTGTTCAGACGACTGCAGTATGTGCCCAGATTTTTGTAATGATTGCCCATTTCCTGTTTGAGAGAATCCCGCAAAACTGGAGCGACAACTTTGTTCATGGCAATTCCCACAACAACCCATCTCTTCTCCTCATTAGAGACCATCATCTTAAGTAAACAAATAATGAGCAAGAAATTAGAAAAGATAAATAAATCAAACAAAAATTATCAGTGCAAAAGTATGGAAAGTAAAAATTTAAAATAATGGCCTTTTCTCAACTGCAAAATGCCAATTGAAGCAGGCCTCCCAGCAAGAATGTCCTAAGTAGCTTTTTTGAAAATTTAAAAAGGACTCGCTTGACTTGCCAAAATTATGACTAGATCATGTAAATATGACTGAAAGGATTTCAACCAGGTCAATAAATTTTCTATCTTTAAACAGAATAAAATTTTATCTTGAAAAGATACAAAGGGTCCTATTAGGCCCAAAACATTTTCTCAAAGTTGTGGATTTTCTTGATCCCCATTTTGGATCTGTTTCAAGTACCTTAACAATAATAAATCATTAATTTGACAAAACTATGCTTTTAAAGGCCTTGAAAACATACAATTTTTGTGAAAGTTGCCAAAAAATACTTAGGACATTCTTGCCAGGAGGCCTGGCATCACTTTCATAATGTTCAGTCACTTTCATAATGTTCAGTTCAGTCCGAAGAAGAAACCAAAAAAAAAAAGAAAACAAAAGAGGTCCCGAGCTAGACTCGAACCTCGGGCCTTTTGGCTGTCATTCCGCGCTTTAAACCACTTGGCCACTGTGATCACTAACTTAAAACAGGATAAATTTAATTACTTTAAGGTAGATACGCATCAAAACGCATGTCTCGGTTGCAAAATCCTTTTAGATCGATTTTAATGTTGCATTTAAGACATTTATTGTTGTTTATATTCGTTTACAACAATTTAGTTATTGTTGTCGCTGGATTCACATTATTCTTGTCACAAAACGCATTCATAACAAAGCATTACGTCACTAAGTTTACAGCTGATGGAAGGAGTGGGTGAGTGCTCATTTGCATATCTGTCTCCGTTACCGATAACCCGTTCATTACGCATGCGCCTATTCACGGGCAGTTAAAAAGTGAGATTATTAGTTAGAGTACATGTACAGTATATAAGCTCCAGCATTCAATACTATTGTCACAAATTTATTATCATTTATTATCTGACCAGCAAAGTTTCAAGATGTACATGTGGCCAGAAAAGCCGGAGGAAGTATTTTTAAGCCAATTAAGTCAACCATTAGGCTGGCTGCACTGATGGTTTCCACAGCAATAAGTAATCAGGAGATTGTTACATGTAAATCGCCTTGGATTTGATGTTTAATCTATGGTATTCATAATCTACACCTTGTTGGCGAGAAAAAAGGATAGCATAGAGGCACTGACTACATAAAATACTCAAAAATAAGGACAACTTTTTTTTTATTCCTTGTGTAATTTAAAGTTTAACCCATTGACACCTCAACCGCCCAAAACCGCCTGTGATGGAACCACGATCCCTCTACCATTTGTGACGTCATCCCTTTTATGATAAAAGATGTCTTGTGTACCTAACTCAAGCAGAAGGAAGAAATCTTTCAAGAAGTGCCCAAATGAGAGTTGCTCTTGTGAATTGGGCCGATCGATTTACATGCAAAAAAACTATCAGATTTGACTGGCAAAATTGAAGGAAAATTTGGTCTTCCTACCACTTGCCACTTCCTGTTAAAAAAGTTTACCTTCTTCGGCATTTTCTGGGAAACTTTTACTTCATAAATAAAGTCTAGTGAAAGGCTAGTAACAAGGAGAAAATAAGATGGAATAAGAACGAAAAAGAACATGGAGTAGAACGAAGAAAAAGAAAAGTCAAGCAATTCTCACTGGTGTTTTCTTCTCGTTAAAAAAAATCTTAAAGTTTTGCTTTGTGCACAATGCTGAAACCAAAAGGTCGATTTATTTGACCCCGAACAAAAAGGAAGCTTAGTTTTCATGTTGCAAACAATGTTTTGGGCAGTTTGTCATCAATTTGCCTCCACAGCAATCAAAAATCGGCATTAATGTCTTCAAATTAATTGCTGTTTTCTGCAAATTCTCTTGGAGTCTGAATGGGTAAAATTCTTTGTAATTTTTTTTGTGTGAATATTTGCTTTATTGCTGTAATAGCCTCATTGTAAATTTTTGTAACTTCTTTGTAGCTCATTTGCAACTGAGGATGATCAAAGATGGATCGAAACATGTCTTGTTTAAAACTCAAAAAAGTAATGTCCTGTTTTTGAGGGAAAAAAATAAAGTTTCTTCTCTTCAAAACACTATCAGAAACCCATAAGTTTCTGAGAAGATCCTTGGAATAAAGTTTACGATAGCATCTGTTTTCTCCTTACAATATCAGTGATAATAACACAGCTCATGAGAATAAAGCCGGGCTTAAAATAATGGCTGGTCAATGGACAATGTCCGGTCAGAATGGCGACTTGACTGGAAAAAACCTTCCATTGCCAGTCATGTTGACCAGTCACGTACATTCTTATACCGTCTAAATAAACAGTCAAATCATCAACTGAATATCTCAGTCACGTTCCAAAAGAATAAGAATTTTGAAACTTTTTAATGAGACATTCAGAAATAGAAAATTTTGCAAGTAGCTTGGGGCCACAGATTACTAGAATACAGATGTTCTGATGATTGATAAACGGCTTTGCGATTGTGATTGTTTCTTTTCCATCCATTCTACATTAAACATCCAGGAGACCCAGATTGAGAGGCCCGGCAGTCCAAGAATAACAGGGTTGGCGTGACTTTACTACGAACTTAGTTACCTTGAAATGGGATATCACATCATGATACAATGACAAAGAGATCCAGAACTTTGCATGTACAATCACATAATCGTTAAACATAAAGCAGTTAACTGAAGCATGGCAAAGTTTCCTCTCTTGCAGCCCTGTAACTATTTAATACAAGCTTACGTGATTACGAAAGACTGTCAGTTTGAGCATTGTCATAAGATTCCTTTACATTACAACCTAATTTTAAATCTTGTCAAAATAAAAAACGAATTAAACTGTTTGCAAATTAAGGTCAAATTTGATGAGCAATTACTTATGACTGTACCGAGTTTCGATTGTTGTTCTAATAAGTTGCCTGCCCCAAATTTTGAGTTTGATGTCGAAATGGAGATCAAAGGCTATAGTGAAATTGTTACTTCAGTTTTGTCGATTAAAAAAAAACACTTTTTAAACGGTCTTCGACTTGAGGGGGCTTTAGCAATGATTGTAAATGATATAAGAAACTATATAGAAATTTTTTTTTTCAATATTTTGACCGGACAGAAACGAGACGTGACCGAGCTAAAATTTCTTTCACCGGTCAACATGACCGGCCACCGTCCGGAAATTATTTTGAGCCCTGTAAAGGAATCAAGTGATCACCAAGGATAAATTGTCTCCTGTAATTTATTGTGGTTAAACAGCTTCTAACCCAACGGATATAAGCATACAAAATACATTTATGAAGACCATTAATGAGAATTTATAAATGTTAATATATAATTAGACATATAAAAGGTTAAATACAATGAAAAAGAAGCCTGTTAACATGCAATCAATTCAGATACTTTGAATTCATAATCTGTACATTTAAGTTCAGCAAGATGTTATTCTGAACTAACCTTGAGTAAGCACTCAGGAAAGTTTGATAATAAAATTATTATGTAGGAGATCACAAAAAAATAATAATTATGTGCATTAAATAGTCCTTTTTACAGTTGTGTGCTTGGTGACCTTGCCTTTGAGTGGAAGCGAGGCTGGAGGTGACCTTGCTTTGATACAGACCTTGGAGCTTTTCAGATGTAAATTTAGCTAGTTAGCATGAGAAAAGCATTATTAACATATGAAAGGCAGAAAGGTTACATATCAAAGCAAGGTCACCTCCAGCCTCGCTTCCACTCAAAGGCAAGGTCACCAAGCACACAACTGTAAAAAGGACTATTAATCAGAGAGAACCACAGCTCATTCGCCTGCAACGCAGGAGTATTTGGGAACATTGGCGTACGGGCAATTTTTTGCCAGGGGGGGCGGTGAACAATTTGCCCAAAAAATTCTCGCAAGTTGCCCAAATTTTTATGAAACAGTCGCAAAGAAACGAGTGTCGTACGATGCACTAACATAGGCCTACATACGAAGTGAAAATATTCTTACATATGAAATTATCATATGAGCTCATAAAACACGTTAAAAGAAATAGCTGTCTCTGCCATTTCGACGGCCGAAAATATCAATGATACGATCCATGTCATTGTTGACTACAGAGTTGGCATATGCCCTTTCAATGTTAATAAGTGTAATGTTACTGACATAAGTTTTCAATCTGCGCAACGCACTGAATGATCGTTCTGCAGAACACGATGTAGCGGGTATCACTGCAAGGATATGTACCACATTAGAAAACTCTGTAAACGTATAAAATAGATCATTCTCGTGCATAGTTTCCAGCATTTCTGAAACAGTCATGTAACCTAATCTGCGCACACGACAAAAACCCGTGTACATTTTCTGCTCGGCTTCCAGAGTCTTATACCTGCCAAGTCTCACGCCTGTGAGCCCAAAACTCCGATCTCACACCAACTCACGCCTTTTGAGCAATTTCTCAAGCCTAACTTTCAGATTTGAGCTATCAGCCTTTAACTGATTGCATGATCCAATTCACAGTATAGTTACGTTTATGAAAATTTGACACTTTTTTGTAGGCTTTTATCGTTCTGAACATTACGATTACAACTGGATGTTATTAAACGGAGGTTTGAGGTCCATGGAAACTTCCGAATTCTTCGGAACATCTTCGGACATATTCAGTATAGCCTCGGGTTGTCTTTCTTTATCAGGTGTTTCACTGTGACAGATATTTCCTAAAACACAGAGTATTTCCTGGTCATTTAAGCTAAACCTGAGCTCAAGCTCGGACAGCACCTTGTCGATGGACGTATAGTAAGTGTTAAGTGTAAGTACGGTGGTGCGATTCCGGTGTCAGCTGCGTTTGTCTTTGCGCATGTTCACTTACGAGGGCTTAATTCACGACTGGAAATATCCCACACCAGCTAGTACAGTGCAGACAGTGCCCAACAACCAAAAAATTACAAATATGTATATCAGCATATGATCCCTTCACTAATAACCACAAACTAATCACGTGCTAGGCAACCACTGTCTCGTGTGAATTTAACTGGCTTTACCTCGCCGACTTCAGGTTAAAATAGAAAATATCTATCTCTTCGAAAAAAAACATGGAAACTTCTTTAAAAACTGGCTTTGCCCAAATTTCTCTTGCATGCTGCCCAAAAATCTGAGTTGCCCAAAATTTGGGGGGGCTGCAGCCCCCCCAGCCCCCCCCCCCCCCCCCCAGCCCGGGAAGAACGAGCGCTGCATTATAAAAACTACAGACTGAGGTGACTTAAAAGATGCGACCAATGGTGACGTGGGAGTCAGGCTGGAAGGTGAAGGAGAAAGACGAAGGAGGGGGAGAGGTAGGAAAAATACGCCTGCCTGCACTGATTGTTCATTTTAGAAACTCTGTTCATGGAAGAACAGAGTTCCTGATTGTTGGGTAGGTTACATATCGATTGATACCTGTCAGTCAATGGCGTGTTTTTCCTCCATGCAGATTCGAGGATGCCCTGGCTCCAGAGTATCAAGAGTGAAATTAGCGGCACAAAGCATTTGTCGCGAAAAAATAGTATGTGAAGTGAAGTCGTTCATGTGCTGGCTAGATAATTGGCATATTCTCAAGACTGTCACTGTACCGAGACAACTACCACAACAGCTTTGTTTGATACTTGTATTTATATCACAGGCAATGTTTCCTCGTCATTTTACCCTGCAGCATTAAAAGCTTGATTGATCAAGGTCGGACGGCGCCTGGACAAAGCTTTACAAAACAAATCAGTTTTAACACATTTTTTAACGCTGTGATAAGAGTTTCAATATAAAATGATCGGTATTGGGCTGTGTTTGATTGGCACCCGAGGAGACACCACAGGCCCGAATTGTATTCGTTTTTAAATAGCTTTATGATTCTGAATCTCCCTAGCTGATAATGTTTTAATTGATATCTTGGTATTTTAGATCTTTCAAACTTAACCTTCACAGTGACGACTGTACAAAAACTCCAGTAATCTATTGACAATTAATGTGTAATACAATTTTGTCAATTTTTTCTCTGCCTGGAATACTCCTGCTGATATTGATGTCAGATGTTTGTCTGGCTTTTCATGCAATTACGCTAATAAAGATTAATTTTTTTCCTTTGACAACAGAGGCAATTCAAATAATTTCATAAAGAGTGCAGCAATAAAATAGAAAGCTTGAAACTAAAAGGTAAAGAAATCAATTGCAGCCATACAGTAGTTAGGCGCGAACTATGCGCCCCTGGACATACAATGTACATGTAAAGTGCGGTGATCACACGAATTATATAAGAGGGGGTGTTTCCTGATTTCACGACCTTATGGGCAGGCGTTTTTTCTTCCTCTTCTCCTCCCCCTCCCCACCCCCTCTCCTCTCACTCCTCCCAGCCCACGACATTGTGTAAAACCAAAATGGTGACCAAACATTAAATTTAGCACTCATCCCCCAAAAAAAACAAAATGCCTGCACTGCATGTTACAGTGTAAACAGCTTATTTAAACTACAAACTCAGAAATTTGTCTGTTCAACAGCAGAAAATAATGGTGTTAAAATTGGACCTTTAATTTATTAGTGCTCATTTTTGAATTTGCTATAATAACAATAAACAAATTCGGCTAACGCATTGTTGCACCCAATTCAAACCTTCTGGAAATAAGATTCTTTGTTGACAATATTTCCATATTAATTATTTCCACGTCAATGCTTCATTGATCCTGCCTTCCCAGGGGGTAGGGGGGAGGATTAATGAAGATTCAATTTGATCGGTATATTAAACAAAATATTTTAAATGACTGTAACGGAGTAGGGACAGGACTTTGAACGCCAATTTAGCTCGAACAAAACCAAGAATTTACGATCTTTCCCATATGTAAACTGGGCTAAACTGCAGAATACCCCGCAACTTTACTTATTTGCATCATATTGTAAAACAATAGTCAATAGTACCTATTGTTTCATGCCTCGTTCTTCAAAGAGTTCCGACACATATACGTAACATGAATCTAATTTGCGGAGTATTCTGCAACTGCTCAAATTCGCATTGACTTTTCATTTTCTAAATAAGGTTTTTCATTTTTTAACTTTCTACGTACAATGGAACCCCAATCGCTTTTCAATTTTTCCTTGGAAATTCACTTTCGCTTTTGGTGGCGCTTGTTCTTGTCTACTTTCACTTGCTATTTTCTTTATTTTACTTACAAAGATTTTATCTGTGATAAATAAACAAAGAGGTTTTGCTACTACTTTCAAAGACAAGAGGAAGGCTTAAAAAACAAAACTTGCTTACCTTCCTCGAGCAGCTCGACCTCCACTTGATCTGCAGGGCGGAAGTGATTACGCAGGCTCTGTTGCCAAAATTTTTCAAAATAAACGAATAATCTACAATGAACACCACAGATTATACACCGAATGATGTTTTAAAAGCTAAAAAAAGTTGGAATATTACCACCTTCAAGGCTAGTAATTGAAGTATTAAAAGCATCAGAAACGAAAGTAAGACACTTCACCGCTGTCCGGGTCGATGTCGTTCCCAGATCAACACGCAAATGTATCTCCGCGCAGAAGAATGGGGAGAGAAACTCAGTTACGTCTCCGGCGCAAAGCGTTTTGTAAAAATCGCGGGGAAAAAAGCTCGAAGGTGCGGGATTGCAGAAAATTGGAATATACTAATTTGCATCTCATTGAATAAGAATAAAGCTCATTGTCTCAATGCCTCGTTCTAAAAAGAATTGAAAAGAATATAACCAATTTTCCGCAATCCCGCACCTCTTTCGAAAAAAGGCATTGAAAACTTTCACTTTGGCTCTACAGTACAGCGAAAATTATGCCTGCAGGGGGCAACGCTTTCAAGAATTGGAAGATTTGTGTTCCTATATTTCCGCGAGTTTGCGTAAACAGATTTTTACCAAACTTCGCAATTTTATCCATCTCATAAATTTATCGTTGTTTTTCAGTTTTAACAAAAAGCACTGAAACTTGCAATTTGTTTGAGATCGGTAAAAAGGTCAATTAATAAGTAAAAATTTTCTTTATTCTTTTTTAAATAAGCTAAGCACTGCTTCTGATCTGTCAAACCGAGTTCACTAACTCGATTCTCACGTAGCCTACGTTACGCATGTGCGTAATAACTCACAATCGGCGCCAAAAGTGTTGAGACATTTCGTTATTTTCGGAGTCGTTTCCTATTGCTTTTATTGTTTCGTCACAAATTTACCACCTCCCCCTCCCCCCAATCAATGTTGATATGCAGAGCTCAGGCCTTGAAGCCTTGTTGAAAGCTAAAACATTGAACGGGGAAGGGGGGAGCTTTGTAGCACCTAATAATATGAATAATAATGAGCAATACCAAATTCATTATTCGATAATGCGATATGCTGAGACTGTCTCAACTACTTCTGTCGCCGATTGCAGATAACTCGACATACAAATTAACATACCGGCAATAGCTGTAACTACGTAGGTCACAATTTGCCAAAGCATTATGGCTAAAGAATTTCCTCATTTCGACTTCGAGTTCAAATTTTTCAAGGTCGAAAAAATCAACAAGGTCGATGAGGCTCCTATTGGAATAAAAACAAGCGGTGAAACCTAGAACCAACTTTTGGTAAAAAAAAAAATAAGTAAAAGAAATCCATCAAAGACAAATTAGTCTGTCGAGTGTTATTGTCCGGGTTAGTGTAGTTCTGGAAAGAACTGTTATTTTTGTTAGCATTGACTGATGTTTCAACCCCAACCGGAGTGGAAGTCATCTTCAGGTTGTTGAAACGTGAGTCAATGTCAACAACAACAGTTCTTTTCTGAACTTCACTAACGCAGATTTTTCAAACTCGACAGACTACTGATACTCCTGGGCTCAAACCATTTACAAAGACAAAAATGTTAATTGCGCTGAGCACTCGTCTGTGGATTCACTTGCATCCGTACTGACGTATATTTAACAATTATTCACCGAAGTGGAGGTGAATAACAATTCAGAAATTTTGTCGGTCCCTTCAAGTTTCAAAAACAAGAGTTCGATTCAATCTAACTGAAGCCGGCACTGCTTCAGCAAGACCAGACTAAACGGTACCTCACCGCAAGATAAACCTCATTGTAAACCTTTGTCGGGTAAAAAGTAATAAACTATGAACGATACGACCGAGTGGTTTTCTAGGAAAAAAATATTTTGTGTTCTTGGATAAGTTGCACATTATTAAAACATAGTATCCACAAAATCAATCTCCGAATCTTTTAGGAAGGAATAGATCTTAAATACTGATAAACGGGAATGTTAACAAGAATTATTTGTCTTGTTCCCAGAATTCCACCGTATCGTTTATGGTTTATGCTGGTTTCTTTTCAACTACGTTCTTCAATTAGGTGATTACACCCATAAAAAATCAAACCAATGCATCTCCGCTCAAAAAGGCTTTTATTTTGTTCAGACTCTCGGTGCATGTACAAGAAAACACCAGCGCGGTAAGGAAGTGTATAGCGATCTCTTTATTTGTCTTCTCCTCGCTCCTTATCCTCCACGTGGTACTTGTTATGAAGACTTTGGAAAGCGGTTTCCTTGTGGCTGTTTGAAACATGATTTCTGCGACCACCAATTTGCTGGCTAAAACATAAAAATCAAGGCATATTCACGTAAGAATAAATTACTGAAATAAATCAAGAATAGTCAAAGTTACCTTTCTTCGTTTAAATACAACTCACTTCAAAGTAATTTAAACAGAAATCTCCGCACAAAGTAGTGGACTTAGGCCAAAGAATTTTCCTTTTTAATCTGGAGACAAAGTTAGTTGGTATTAATAATATCAATAATAATAACAATAATAATTCCCTTTGCAATTAAAATTCGATAAAAGTTTAATAACTGCAGTGTAAAATGAACACGGTTCATGTCTGACACTCGAACTTAGCTTTATTTGGTGGAGAATAGAAAGTACATATGGCAAAAAGCTTTGTTTCTTTCACCACTGAAGAAGGGCAAGGCCCGAAACGTTTCTTCTTTTGACATAAATTTTGGCACTTAATTTCAATTTTCAATTTTACCTGTATTCAACCAAGTGCCATGCAGCCACCGAACTTTTTAGTTTCCACTTGTTGCGCCTTTTTTATTTTGTAATACTTCCACTGGCTTCTTAATTTAAGAGTTATAAGGCTCTGTGATCTATACAAAGTTGAACTGGCCCTGCCTCGTCCCCAGTCGTCTCTCCGTATTGTAGTGCGGGGCGCGTGGAGTTGTGGGATTGATGCACCGCACTCAGTGCATGCGCTTCGCGTTTTGCATCCTTCCCGCCACTCACCGCACGCCCTGTTTCCGCGCTAGACCGGCGCCTTGACCGATGCAGGTATAGACCAACATCCCTTTTCACTCACCTCTTATGTGGCTGGAAAATACACATGGCGAGAGCAATGACCACACCAAGAACAGCTACGAAAATCATGCAGATGTAAAATGTTTTGAAAGAACCACTGGACTTCTTTTCTTTGTTTTCCTTGCTCTTTGGTCCCGAAACAGCGACATTAGGAAGCGCTAAAAACAGAATGACACCACGCAAGATGTAATTTTTGTTTTGTTAAGAATGAACACAGTAAGTTCAGTTCTCTCTCTCACCGACTCTATCGAAATTAACGATAACATACATGGCATTCACATTCCACTCACGCAGACTAGTTTCAAGGATATTTTTTACAATAAAAATATTTTAAACAATAGGCCTTATTCACGATAACCGTCATGTTGGTATTCACATCATAATGCAAATTAGCCACGTACCTCCGCCAGGGGGCAAACATTGAAAAGAAGACAATGTTCGGAATATCGCCTCTTCCTAACAGTGAAGAATCCGTGTAAAAAATCATATTCAAGAGCTACATAGTTGGCAGTTATAATTATTTTTTATTATATGAATGGTTACTCTATATCTGACTTGCATTAGTTTTGTTTACTACACAAACTGTTGACTTGTTAGTTGTTACAAAAACTACGAAAATAACTTACATTAAATTATAAAAACAAATTTAGCATACAAAGAAACTGGTTTAGAAATCGCCCGAGTTGACTTGTTTGCCCCTTCCCCCAGAAATCGCATGTTTTCTTTGCATAACACTAACTATGAAAACCACAGGGTGACTATCGTGAAAAAGTCGTGAATAAGGCCTACGATATGATTTTTGTATACTAAACATGGTGGAGGCAAATGTCATTCTCATCTTCAGAGCCCTCGTTTTGTTTGGTTAGCGGTTGAAACAATTGGTGATGCAATTAAAAAACGTGGAGCTCTGGGGACGAGAAAGGTTATGGTTTCTTCATTTGGTGACGTGACGGTTATCATGGACCTATTACCCGAGAAAGAGCAAGAGTACATTCATCCTTGTCATGTTGACTCTAAGGCCTAGGGCAAACGTCGAATCTAAGTCGCGCCGAATTTATTAAAAATAGGTTGGACAAAGAGTCGACTTAATTCCAGCGTGGTAGCAAACGTCAAACCTGCGTAGATCCTATTTCACAAGTTGCACTTCATTAAAACACGGGAATAAGCACGTGTCCCCGTGCTATTCACTCAATGCGCGGCTAGTTACTGCTGGGACTTGCTAGCGAAATTTCGAAATACAGTGTTCGTCGGGCCTTTCTTTGGTATTTAATTGCGAAAAAAAGAAAGAGAAGACTCGCAGTATGCAACGCTTTTACCGGCTGTCCATCCCTCAACGTCCTCGTTTTCTTCAAACACTGAACATTTATTGCAAATAGGGAATTCGCATCTCAAGCATTTATATTAAGTGTTCGTGAAAAACAAAAAACACATTTCCATCACGCTGTGCGATGTCGGCAATGACTTTCGATAGCTCGCCACTCCCGGTCGTGAAATTGTCTTTGTACAGCGCATGCTCGTCAGGAGGGAAATAGCGTTTGGCAGATGGGGGAGTCGGTATTTTTGTGACGATTGCGCGGTCCATCACATTTGAATCAATTATTTTGTAATTTGCATGATTTATGAATTGAGTTCAGCGCGTGTTTAGAACGGCGTTTGCTGAAACGCCGAACCACTGTCGCATTATCCGACTTGGCAAGTCGAACTTATGCTGGAGTCGAACCAATTAATTTTGAGTCGAATTGCGGCAGACGTCGCACCATTCATGCGCCTATTTCAAAATTCATAGGTTCGACGAATTAAGTTCGACTAAGATTCGACGTTTGCCCCAGGCCTAATTCAGCCTTTTCTTCAGCCTTACCCGCACATCCACCCTGGGATACAACTTTAATGTGCTGGTTTTTCTCGCAGGAATGTTTCTTGAGTTCACACAAGTCTTTGTAGGTCTTTCCATCAGAGCCACAAACCTTCTTTCTATCGTGAGAGCAGCTTGGACATGCGCACTTGTCACCATTGTCTGTCTGGTTACACTGTGCGTGAGGTGGGCATGACACACCACCACACGAGACACTTAAACCACTTCCATAAAAACGGACTATGACGACAACAAGTGAGGGTTAGTCAAAAATAATTCACGGTAATTCGTTAAAGCCTGATTTTCACTAGCGACACAAAAGATGAGACCACAGGGATTTTTAACTTTCAATCGTATCAACCTGTCGGCATTTTAGTGTACAAAGCAGCTATCAACGAAAAATATTGTATTGTGCAGAGCACATAAAAAGGTTTTGTTGCACAAGGGACAAAAGTTTCGTTATATTGCAGTTGAACTGTAACACATGATTCAATTTGCGTCTGTCGTGACATCGAAGTATGGGAATTGAAAGTTCTCACTTACCAAAGGTTACAAACAACAGAAAAAAATCAAATCGCCAGCATTAAAAGTGGTCGCATTCGAGAGGTGTTCGCTTACAAGGGGTTTTGATTACAATTATTTCACTGGAAAAAGTTTGGAATTTTGGAAAACTGGTCGCTTAGGAGAGGTAGTCGCTTACGACAGGTGATTGCACATGGAGGTTCGGCTCTAGAACAAACTAATGTTTATGTAGATGCTACACCTGACGCTAATGCACTTGAGGAGCTAGAATAATCCTGTGAAATGACCTTGTTCATTTAACGAACGAACTAGCCGTTGGCTAAATAAATGCACGTTCTAACCTTGCGCATTTGCTGTGCAGACTTTGCGGCAGCCATCATGACAACATTTCCTGTCATCAGAGCACTCGTCATCAGTTTTACATTCATCACCAGCCCTGTTACACACCTCACCAACACTAGGTCCTGTCCACGGAGATGGACATTTCTTTACAGCCTTAGCTGAAAAGAGAACCAAAAGAGAACTGAAAACTACTTACATTTTACGATTGTTTCCATGATTAATAGAGATAAAGGCATATTCTACTTCTTCTTCTTAAAATAAATAATTGGTACAATTATGATTCTCATTTTTATTTTTATCTTTTGTAGAATATCACAAATTGGTTGGAAGAAAGAGTCAAAGATACTGTCAACGTTGACTTCTACAAAACGTTAATTTATAGTCTGTCCACTACATACAGCTAAAAATGGTAAAGAAAGAAAGTTCTTTTCTTTTTAGAAATAGATGCATGTTCCAACCTTGTTTGTGTGACACGCACACTTTGCGGCAGCCATCATGACAACATTTCCTGTCATCAGAGCACTCGTCATCAGTTTTACATTTATCGCCAGCCTTGTTACACACCTCACCAACAACAGGCCCAGTCCACGGAGATGGACATTTGTTTTCAGCATCACCTGAAAAGAAAATTAAGTCATTTATATCATTTCTGTGTTAAGATCTACCAACATTTCACCCAGAGCGTTTCCATGATTTAATAGAGATTAAATCGATCATATTCTACTCTTTCTTAAAATAAATCATTGCTATAATTTTGATTCAAGTTCTGCTGACTTAGCGAATCTGATTCCATATCGCCATATTCACTTTCCAGTTATTAAGCCTCGTTTGCTTTTGACTCTCAATGAAAAGAAACTTACAAATTAGCTAACTTTTAAGAAATAAACACACGTTCCAACCTTGTTTGTGTGCCACACACACTTTGCGGCAGCCATCATGACAACATTTCCTGTCATCAGAGCACTCGTCATCAGTTTTACATTTATCGCCAGCCCTGTTACACACCTCACCAACAACAGGCCCAGTCCACGGAGATGGACATTTGTTTTCAGCTTCACCTGAAAAGAAAATTAAGTCATTTATATCATTTCTGTGTTAAGATCTACCAACATTTTGCCCCGAGCGTTTCCATGATTTAATAGAGATTAAATCGATCATATTCTACTCTTTCTTAAAATAAATCATTGCTATAATTTTGATTCAAGTTCTGCTGATTTAGCGAATCTGATTCCATATCGCCATATTTTTTCATCTTTTAAAAATAACAACGCTTTCCGTGTTTCTTAGGAGTAACACAAATTGTTTGGAAGAAAGCGTCCAAGATACTGTAAAAACGTCGAGTTCTACAAAACTTTCACAGTCTGTCCACCACAGACAGCTAAAAAAAGGAAAGAAAGGTCATTTCTTTTAACACTAAAGATAATTTTATGTTCTTTTTATGTCAAGGATAAATTTTAAATTTGAGTTGTTGAGCAAAATATTCAGTTTCCAGTTATTAAGCCTCGTTTGCTTTTGAATCTCAATAAAAAAGAAACTTACAAATTAGCGAACTTTTAAGAAATAAACAGACGTTCCAACCTTGTTTGTGTGCCACGCACACTTTGCGGCAGCCATCATGACAACATTTCCTGTCATCAGAGCACTCGTCATCAGTTTTACATTTATCGCCAGCCCTGTTACACACCTCACCAACACCAGGCCCAGTCCATGGAGATGGACATTTCTTTTCAGCTTCACCTGAAAACCAAAAAGTCGTCAATATCATTTATCTTCCAAAATGTTGGTTTAGAAGTCTCCAGTTTGAGGCGTGTTTCCTTAATTGGACTTGGTAAGCGCCCCCTCCCCAATTGCCCTTTAATTTGTATAATAAATAATTTAAATGATTATGATTGCCCGAAGGGAAAGATATCCGCCGATTCCAGCTACTCTGATCCTATACTTCAACGTCCTTTTGAAGAGAGTGAAAGTTTGGCACCACGAGAAAAAGCTCGAGTTCCCTTGAATACACTTAGCCTTCTGATCATGTTTCCTTAGTAGTTTCCAGCTTTAGAAAATGTCTCCGTGGTTAAGCCTTCTCTTTGCGTGTGTGTATTTGGAAATTCCAGAGAACATGCATGCATCGTACGCTTTGGCCACTGTGTGATTTTGAGACATTTTCACTGACCTGGACAACGATCGCGTTTCACAATCTCCACATGCTTGTTGTTCTGACAAGCGGCTTGTTTCAATTCACACTCGTTCTGGTATGTTTTGCCGTCGCTTCCGCAAACCTCTGCGAGTTCAAATGTGCATGATTGAACGCATTTACACTGAGGTTTGCCGCTGTACATAAAGCACGTGGAATGAGAAATGTTCGCGCAAAATTTCGCCTCACAAGGCCTGGGATCTAGAGGTAAAATAAGAAGTTTTGTAAGACATTTGATACAAAAGGAATATTTCAAAATTCTGACTGTGGCATTTGTTTGCCCGCGCTTCGCGTCCCATCTCTACCAGTACATTTATCCTCTTGTCACAAAAGAGACAAATATATAAATCGTTGGTGCTGCTTTAAGAATATTTACCTCACCGTGTAAGATGCACCAAGGAAGGAAAAGAATAAGTACAAATCCTTACCAATTTTTTCCATTCGGTAAAATTATATATATTAATAAAAATATAAACAGAGAAACAATATAAATAGTGTTTCACGCAGTCGTAAGAGTGCTCGATGCAAATACATGCAGAGAGAAATACAATTTTAGATAGAAAATTCCTTAAGACAGTCAGTACTCGAGTTTCACGCACTAAGCGATTATCCGTCTGATGATCGCTTAGTGCGTGAAACTCGAGTTACTGTCTCAAGGAATTTTCTATCTAAAATCGTGTTAATAAAAATATATATTAATCCCCCTCCACTCCGTTTCTACGTCTCTTCTGTTTCATATACTAGATAAACCACATACTAAACCAATTATGAATTAGCTTACTTGTGTTTTACTGTGCTTAAAATTGTTTGTTTCCTGTAAGTTTCAGTTCTAATTAGCTCGTTCTGTTAGTTATTTTTCGTGCAATTGACCAGATTTGATTGCTTCTATTTGCATGACGATAGTCACTACAAAACCGCTTTAATAATGAAGTTGTGTAAAGTATTTTTGTCACTGTAAATTACCACGTGTTTATTGTGTATAATTTTAAAATAACTATTCTCATAAATCATGATCACAAAAATAGCCGTGAAATGTATTTTTAATTAACAATCTGCACGTCATAATCCAGCAAAAGAGAATTAAGCCGGTTTCCTTGGAAATAGTCTTTGATTTGTTTTCAGGGTTTATGGGCTAAACTTTACTAGAGATACCTGATTTATGCGCACACTCCTGTTACTTTTCTTATCACTCTAATAATAATATACCTTACCTTTTGTCAATTTTGCCTTCAGTGTTTCAATAGGAACAGATTCCTTTTTGCAGCCATGAAGTTCAACACGCATGCACCGCTGACCAACCCATGACAAAGGCACAAAACGGACAAAGCGAGCATTGATATGAGGCTTTAACCAATGACGAACTACAGTGGATTGGTCTTTGTTCCCAATAAATACCTGATAAAAGTAACAACAGAAGTATAAAAATCGTTACCCTGAACAAATATATAAACTTACAGGTTCAATTTTGTAACTGACGCATTCCTTTGGGACTTTACTGGCCATTATTGTGCGGTTTGAGGAAATATATTATATATTTATAACCACACCTCCTTCACCCTCATTGAGTATTCCAAGGGTGGGAAAGCTCTTAAAAACCAAAGCTTTTAAAGTGGAATATGAAAATAAACTGAAATTTCCAGAGGGGTTGAAGGATTAAATTAAGAAACCCTTGCACGAGAGTATATATACTTTCTTGAACAACACTTTTAGGTTTAAGCACTTTGGCTGTAAACCGTACTCTACTTTTTCTACCGCTGACGCAAATAAGCAAAGCTTTGAGAGACACAACATGGCGCTTATTATTTTATTGATAGCGCAAGTGTTATTTCTCGTCTTAACAACATAAGATAATATTGTTGAAAAAACCTAATACAATACAACCTAATACAATACAACCTAACACTATCTATCACAATACAGTCGTCGTACATGAGCCATTACCCCGCCTTCTTTAATCATTTTTTGTCTGTGGTTCAAGAATCCAATCAAATGTAACGCATGCGCAGTTAAGCCACATGATTTATAATCAGTTTAGTAGTAGTAGTAGTAGTAGTAGTAGTAGTAGTAGTAGCAGCAGCAGTAGCAGTAGCAGTAGCAGTGGCAGTAGCAGTAGCAGTAGCAGTAGCAGTAGCAGTAGTAGCAGTAGCAGTAGCAGTAGCAGTAGCAGTAGCAGTAGTAGTAGCAGTAGCAGTAGCAGTAGCAGTAGCAGTAGTAGTAGCAGTAGCAGTAGCAGTAGTAGCAGTAGCAGTAGCAGTAGCAGTAGCAGTAGCAGTAGTAGTAGTAGCAGTAGCAGTAGCAGTAGCAGTAGCAGTAGCAGTAGCAGTAGTAGCAGTAGCAGTAGCAGTAGCAGTAGCAGTAGCAGTAGCAGTAGCAGTAGTAGCAGTAGCAGTAGCAGTAGCAGTAGCAGTAGTAGCAGTAGCAGTAGCAGTAGCAGTAGTAGTAGTAGTAGCAGTAGCAGTAGCAGTAGCAGTAGCAGTAGCAGTAGCAGTAGCAGTAGCAGTAGCAGTAGCAGTAGCAGTAGCAGCAGCAGCAGCAGCAGTAGCAGTAGTAGTAGTAGTAGTAGTAGTACATGTAGTAGTAGTAGTAGCAGTAGCAGTAGCAGTAGCAGTAGCAGTAGCAGTAGCAGTAGCAGTAGCAGTAGCAGTAGCAGTAGCAGTAGCAGTAGCAGTAGTAGTAGTTACTAAAAAATCTCATTTACAATATAAAACATTACAAGTATAAATAGGAAAACTAATTGGAATCTAAAGTATCATAGTTAAAAAACTTAAGTAAAAATATTTCTGAAGACATCTTGTGAGCTAGCAGTTTTAATTTCTGTTGGGAGAGAATTGAAAAGAGAAGATCCCAGTTTGACTCATGCTTCTAACTTTTGCTTTTTTGCTTTGATCAGCAATAAAAAATAAAAAATACAACAATAACTGCCTGCGACAATCAATAACACTACTCTAAAGGTCCTTAATATATGTGACGTCACTAAGAACAAAAACGTTTCGCTAGTATAAGTCAAAGGTCGTCACATGAACCTTAATTTCACTTCTCTCATCAGAGACCACAATCCAGTCAATTCCATCCAGGCTGAAATGCACAAGATAACCGCTGACCCAGCTCTTCCCGGTGACTGCGCCTTGCGTTGAAACCGCTGACACAGCATGAAATGTTTGCAGGTCCACTTGTATGTACTGAGCTCCCAAATCAAACGTAGGAGCGGCACACCAGGCGCTGATAGACAAACAAAAAAAGCGCGAGATCGATTTTTTTTTACTGATTTATATCCTTTTTCTTTCAAGCAAAAACAATTCCATTTCTCGGGAAATGGTCGCTTTTGAGAATGTGAACTATACAGTATTTCAAACAGGATGTTCGTAACTGCACTCGTCGTAAGACGTGTTAAGGAAGACTTTTTCTGTCTTGAGTGGTAAGGTTGAATTGAATTGAAAAACTAAAACTAAACTGACGACTGAGTGATCAGAAAGCTGCGCTTCAGAGATTCTGTACAAATAGCACGTGAAAGCATGCCTCATAGACATAGCAAAAACGTTAGAATCAACAGACGCGACGACCCTGGGGGGTACTCAACAAAGTTTTGTACGGGTTGCTCCGCCCCGAGGTCCAAACCCTTACCCTTTTATATACCATTTTTGACAGAAAAGGTAACCCTTTCATATACCGTCTATAGAAAATGGTACCCCTTTCATATGCCTACAGAAGAAACACTGCATCTCTTTACTATACCCTTGAAATAAACTTATGGAACGATATCCACGGAAAAATATCAAGCGTTACCACTATTGATGTTAACCAAACAATATCATTCTTAATTCCAGTTCACGTTGTGGCCGGAGTCAAGATACCCAAATGGCAGTTTTCTCCACCCTTTTCTATACTTCAACTCGTAAAATCCCTACCCCATTACATACCTATTTCGGACGGAACATCTCAGTATAGCCCATTATAGGGAGTATCACCGCCGGGCGCGACGAACTTCATTAGCTTTCTCATCACTAGTCAGTTTAGTTTTTTCACTCGCCAAACCCTTCACCAATCATATATATTGTTTTTATATTTCATTACACATTAATAGTGGTAGCACCCGAAGAAGCTTTGTTTTGCAAAGCGAAATATGGGGTATTATTATATTCCATTTTATTTTATTTGCTATTATTTCTGTTTCTGTTTCTGTTATTTTTGGCCTTACGGAACAGTTTGCCGTTTCGTTTGTTTCACTAAACAAGTAGAAGCACCTTGTACAGTATAATAAACAGTACTGAAGAAATGAGCTGCTGACCACTTTGTGAGAAACAATAAATTACTGACACTATAAGTTGTCATCCGCACAGAAACTAAAACAGTTTAAAACTGGATTAGATAAAGGCTTGATTCTGTTCCTGTCTTACCCGTTGTGGTCTTTCTTCGACGAAAGCCTTCCATGTTTGGCAGAGTGATTTTTGTCCAGTTCAGAGTTTGCAAAGAGTTGCTTATCACTAATTCGTCCATCCTCTACTCCCAGGGATAATGGACAAGCTGCGAGGGATGCAATGGTAAAAGTCAATTCTAATTCTAATTATATGATCTGCAAAAGGCATAACACATCACAACAGATATGTAAATGTGCATGTGTTAGTGTTAAAATGTGAGACAAGGTGCGAGTGCTAAATAAATAATAACAATAAAAAAAGTTCTGGTGTCAGCGTTTTTAAACATGGCACGTTACAGCCATTTTGAAAGCTTCCACTGACTGCTCTTCAATGACTCCATTTGGTAAAGAGTTCCATTCTTTGATTGTACGTGCAATAAAACTGTGTTGGTATTTGTTTGTTTTGGCACTAACTTGAACTAGTTTCTTAGGATGGAATTGTCGCACACGATCCACAGGTGACCCACTCGAGCCACAGGTGATCCACTCGCCGGAGCTTAACCCAGTTTCTGTAGCATGAAGCAACTAGGAGTATTGCTTCTCCCCCCTGGATGGGATGCTAGTCCATCACAAGGTTACCCCAGCATTTTGTCGCCGGTACCCATTTATACACCATTCCTTCTTGTCTAATGGGTAGCAACACGACGGCCGAGAACAGGCCTCGAAACACAGACCTTCAATTCTGAAGTCCAATGCTCCAATCACTACACCACTGTGCTTCCACTGGTGGAGGATGGAATAGAACAATACGTTGATAACTTTCTAATCTTCAATATTCCACACAACATACACACTGTGTAATTAATAGCGATATTTCCGTAATGTTGCACAAGATGTCTGAGAATTTTACGTGGAAACAGCCTGTGAATTATTCTGTAGATTAAACGAAGGTTAAAAAGACCATTTTTTATAGATCAGTATAAAGACACATTTCCTGTGGCTTTAAATAATTGAGGAGGCGCGGTGGTTGAATGGTGATCCACAAAGCATCTCTCTACTCATGTGATCCACATAGTATATCTCTACTCATGTGATCCACATAGTATATCTCAACTCATGTGATCCACATAGCATCTCTCTACTCATGTGATCCACATAGCATCTCTCTACTCATATTAACTTGTTGTATATATTATATTTCTTCTTTTTTTTTTGCTTTCTTTTTTTGCATTTCTTTTTTTTTTTCTATAAATATTGTATGTAAATTGTATTTAGTGTAGTGGAATGTGTCTTAATAAAGTATATATATAAAAAAAAATCTCTCTACTCATGTGTATAAATGGATCCCGCGACATAATACTGGGGGTAGGGCGTGGCAATACTACTAGCTATTATTTTATGCTTCAGAACTGAACCAGGCTAAGATTCAGCAGTGTGGGCTGCCTGTGGCTCTTGTGTGATATATAACTGTCGTTATTAAACATAAAACATTGTATAGAATCTCAATGGAGTTAACTGCCAACCCTCAAATTGCTTAAAACGTTACTGCCAACCGAAAAATGTGAAGGGCGAAGGGTTAAGCCGTCACATCTACACAAATTTAACCAACAATCGATCCATCAACTTTATTCAACGAAGGTAACATTTAACAGTCATACGACTGATAAACACTTCACCACATCTGTGGCCCTCAGATTCTGTGACCCTCAGATTACAGTTGGAATTGTCTCATTTCTTTTTCTGAACGGAGGAAAAATTGGGAGACCCGGAGGATAAAAGATCCGGAGCAAAACCTCTTCATTTGACGCCAAAAACCGAATTCGAACCCGGGTGACATAAGTGAGAGGCGAGTGCTCTCGGCACTACCACATCCCTGCTCCCCGACAATGAGGGGAATTGTTACCCTCAAACGCTGACGCTGGACCTGTCAAAGGTGCTAAAATGCTATTTTTTGCTACATCTCCATAGAGACCCCGCCCATAATACATACATTCCATGGTACATGCTTTTCCATCCGGTGTGAGAGCTGGATCGCAGAAGTGAATCATTAGCTTAGATTTGTGAGACTTGCAGGTGCCACCTAACAGAACTGGCTTATCAGGTTTAGTTTTCTTCCGAGCAAAACCTGAGAAACAAGAAACATACTACTTTAGCGCCAATCTATTAAATTTGACATGGTCTAGATTTGGAGCAAAATGTGCAGTATAATACTTACACAACACTCTTTTATACGAACAGATTGCTAACAAAACGTTAGTTTCGTTTGTTTGTTCATGTACCGGTCTTGGATATACAGCCACTTCACTGGTTTTCCACGTGTTTATTAACGTTCACCTTCACATTTTCGTACGGATCCAACTGAATTTCGGGGGCGGGACTGCCATATGAAATTGACAGGGGTAATAGTTGGAAATTTCGAAAGGACCCACTAAAAGGCAACAGAAACCCGTTTTGTGGGTGTGGCTCACATTACGTTTTACCTCTAAGAGGTACCAATTCTTTCTCATTGTCACGAGCTGTGACGTTCGCCGATTGGCAAACATTTGAATTCGAGCTCATCTGATGTCATCACCACGTGCAATTTGGTAGACTATTGGCGTTCGCGCTGATTTTTCAATCTTTTTGCTGCTACACCGTGCTGACGAGACCCAACCACGTCGAAACAGCTGTCCACGCTTGCATTTTGGCTTTCAGTTTGGGCTCTATCATGTCGTTGTCGCGTTAAATGCTCTATGTAGCATGATCAGCCTTGCTTACTGTTTGTATTACTATTTTTGGCTGATCAGATCTTCTATAGATCCTACGTAATCCAGCAGCATTTTTGTTCGCGGCCCTTTGCTCCTTGTTCTACTATTCTTTCTAAAACGTTTCTGGTTTAATACCCTAAAGGTATCAGAACAACTCTGGCAGTGGTCATTTACGATTCAAACGTCCTTTGTTGTACCAAACCACGAATTGTAACCACTCTCAAATGTACGACGATCACTCCCGTCACATTTACATGGGAATTCTTCCCCGCCCTACGCCAAATTTATCCAATATTGTAAAACGTGGCCAGATAAACGACCATTCGAAACTTACAAGAATATAAACTGTAACGGTCCCGTATAATTATTCTCAACTTTAAATTGTTTTCTATGTTTTTAAAGACAATTTTTAAAATTAAAATTCCCACAGACGTAGGAATGTTTCATTGACCAACAAAACGAAGTAATCTTCTAATCAATAAGCGCACCTTCTGCTGCAATACAAATTTTACGATAACGTTAAATATGCAACAACGATTAGTTACACAACAACGTGTCTATGTAAAAGTATATACAAAATAAATTATGCTAAAAATAATGCCTGTCAATGTACATGTATGCACCATCTTAATTTATAAGACAGCTGACATATTTTATGCAATGATGTGTAGCATGCAACAACAGAAATTAAGCTACCGTAAAACCTACTTTTGTCCATGGTCACTTTTCTACCATCTATGAGTACTGCAGCTTCACAGCTTCACAGCTTCACTTTATTAGAATAACCCACGTTTATTTAAAAGTTATCAACTGAAACTTACCAATGAAGTAATATGTTTCTGCCTCATCCTTTTTAACAATATTCAAAGGGTTGACTTTGCTGTTATGCGGCTGACCACACTTTAGGGAGCCCTGCATTTTACCCTGGGTGGCGTTGCAGTCTTCGTATCCATGGTAATCAACACTGTAGATGTCAATTATTCCTGAAAATTTCTTCATTAAAGGTGAGTCGCATCTGAAACTTGCGGTAGCTTTCACATTAAGCAAAAGTGGCCCAACATTTTCCTTACTCCTATGAATAAACGAAGCAGTTTTTCATTTAGAGCGGTTTTCACTCGAGTGTCGTAAAACCAAAAACAAAGTAATCACCCTGGCCAATCATAGCAGGCGTACGCAATGCAATGAACCAGTCAGAACTAAGCGCGGGAAAATGCGTGCGAGCAAGTCACGATTGGTTTTGGTTTTACTTCTGATTGGTTTAGAAAGTGTCGCGAGATTTTTAAGCCAATCACAAAGCATAGCAATGCAAAACCAAAGCAATCGCTCAATTTCGTTCGACACTCAATTGAAAACCGCTCTATTGAAAAGTACATACTAAACGACATTAAAAGTTGGCAAGAGTTTGTACTCAAGGTAGCGTGGAGGAGTGGACAGGGCGCTGAAGTCGGCTAGTCTTGAAGACAGAGGTCGCAGTTTGAAGTCCCACTTTGATCATAGCTGTTTGCAACCCAGAGTCCTATAAAAAAGACTATTTATGAACGTATCAGGATTTAGCCGAGGAAAAAGACCCCAATACAACGAGAGAAAAGATACTTTCACGTGCCCGAAGGAGGGGGGTGGGGAGGAAGTGAGGATAAAATTTGATTAAACTGTAACGGACGTCCTCGTAACTTGATAAAGACATTGAAAACCTAAACGCATTTGCTTTTAAAATAGGTAAGCGGGGACCTTGGAGACCTGAGGGTTAATAGATCATATCTTCTGGATCACATACGTAAGCATTATGAGCAGCTTGTAGAGAATAGCGTGCATTTTCTCTAATCAGAATTCAAGGATATCTTTTACTAAAACCAACTTAAGGTGCCGTTTGGCCTTTAGTTGGTTTCTCGAAAATATACCTAGACTTTAGTCTGAAGTGAGCCGCTTTCTCGCCCTACCACGCCGCCCCCCCCCCCCCCCCCCCCCCCCCCCGTCCCCCTGTGGGCGTCGCCGCAGAGTAAGGCGAGAAGGCAGCTCATCATCATAATCATCATCATCACCACTTTTATTTATACACAGGTAAAACTTCTTATGGCGGATCGTCCATCTCTAAAGATACGCTTTTAATCACGGGGAAGTCACACTGGCGCCTCGCGTTGTAATATTATAGCATCACTCCTTTTCCGGAATTTGTAATTTGAATTTCCTTATTTAAAGGAAGGACGAGGACGCATGCGCCAGTTTCTCGAATTGAAACTTGAAAAGTTTAGCCTAAATTTTTCAAGTTGAAGGATCAATTTCAAAAATGGCTTCGAGTTTCTTTGTTTTCCGCCGTGACCGCCGCCACTAGTTGACGCCACTTTGAAATGGACACTCTAACTTTTCAAGTTATCTATTCGAGAAACTGGTGCATGCGCCCTCTTGAAAGTGTCCCTTAAAGGCTCAAAAATCAAAATCTCTTACCTCATGGTTTGAATTTGCCAATCGACGCTTTGAGTTGGAGGCATCGCGGAGGACGAGAAACAGATCAACAATATAAAAATACTGAGCTGTGTCTGTGTCATTTTGCTGCACTGAAACCGCTAAGAATTTTCCACTTTGAAGTTTTATCCAGTGTCGGCCTCCATGTTCGTTAATGACGTCACAGAGGGTATCAATTACTTTACTGCGTCACTAGCAATGACGCGCGTAACTAATTAACTTAATTAAAGAAAATTAAACTTGTATATGACAAAAGAAAAGGAGTTTCTAATTCACATACGTTTTGGACCCTATCTTACTTCGAAATCGTTTTTTTAGAAGAAGCGTTTCTTGACGAAGGGGAGGGGTTCTTTCATTGCTGTTGTTTGCTTTGCATCATCGTGGTTCCCTCGCGACCACTACTGTTCTAGCATTTTAAAACAATAATTAACCTCAGTTAATTCCAGGTTTTTCAAGCTGAATAAAATCGTGTGGGCACTTTTCAATGCTAGTAAATTTAAATTGACGGCGAGCTGATTATGGAATTCACGCACGTTAGCAGAGTTGGATATGAAAATTCTTTGAGGAATGAAACGAATTTAGACCGAAGCAAGTTCAAGTAAATGAGTATAAAAAGGGTTACATTTTATTTCCAAAAGCCGTCTTGAACGAAGGATTGCGGAAAAAATCTTGGTAAATGCTTCAGTGCTGAAAGCTCAAATCAGTACAGAATACGCAGCAAAAAATATACGCGCGCTATATCGCGCGTATACAAGCTAGCTGTACGCGTCAGAGTTATAGTTTTTCTGGGCGTTGAGATCAGAACTACTGTGTTTCGCTAAAACCGTGGATAAAACAAATAGCTATTAGGAAAAGTTATTTAGAGAACTTATTTAGTTAACTCAGTGCAAGAGTGTCTTCATATGCTTACGCGTTCAAGCGCACGCAAATTTTGTTCACACGATTCTTTCAAACTCAAGCAGTTTAAGGCCTGGTTGACACTTAATATCTTCGGCTAGATTGCCTAGACCAGGTTGAAATTTCCCTGAATGTAAATCTTGACGTCTTCTTCTGCTTTAATGCATAAGTATGGACACGTGATATGGTCACGTGACATGTCACGTGATAAAAATTTAAAAATTGAGCAAATTAGCGATATGCCATCGAATTTTCTTTGTATAGTTTAATAAATTAGCTTTTCTGATGGAGGCTTAATAAATCTAACCTTCTACGTTTGGAATGATTGTCCGCTCCAGTTTTAAAATTACAGTTATAGATAATGAAAGGTTGAATTTTGGACTTAAAAATTACCTTTGTGCTCACAATTTTTTTACAGAACAATGGACGATCATTCCAAACGTGAAGGGCTGGGAATGTTTATTCTGCATCAAAAAGCGTTTTTATTTTATGTTTGCTCTTAAATCTGTCACCAATTCGTCAAATATTTGCTATTTTAGAAAAATGGCCACGTGACATGTCACGTGACTTATGGGAAAGAACTTAAGGATGATAAGACCTTTCCATGTGCCAAATTTCGATTCAGTTCCATGCCTCGTGCTAAAGTTATCACGAATAAACTGCTGTTTTTTTTTTCTGATTAAAGCCTTTGACCCATAACCTTAAGCTACTTGAAAAGTGCTTGGATATTAAAACTTCGTTTGTCGTGTTATCTTTTGAACAAATCTTTGAAAGCATGTATTTATTCGTTGCAAAAGAAGTTTTCTTGACATAACAAATCCTGACAAAAGAAGACCGAGATTCTACAGGCCTTGAAAAGGGTGTCTTGACAACTACTGCTCGCGTCGGCGGTCACTGGCAAATGTGAGGTCACGTGACGAGACGAATTTTGAATAGATCTTTCACTAGCGTTACATCGTGGTAGAGGTTTCCAACCCCCTCTGACAACGAAACGAACAATTCGACGACTCGAAAATGAAAGGAAGACACGAGAAAAAAAAAAACATCTTCATCCAGGACAAATGACCAAAACTTCTCAGAAGGGGTAAAGTGGGGTTAAGCCAGCCAAGACACTATTTTACTCTCATTCACATTGCTAAACAATTCATTCAGTTGAGAAGCACTGAGAGTTGAGCGCGAAAACACCTTTCGAATGGGCAATTCCTTTGAATCTACTCTTGTCCTGTTTTCAACTGGATCTTAACATAATTTTTAAGGTTCTCTGTCGTAGCAATCACTTCTGGTATGTCACTTTTAGTTCCAAACTTAAAATGCGCCATACTGACATAGCCATAAAAAAGTAGGCACCGTGCACCAAAATTCTCCAAGTTCTTTAGGAGCGGGCCAGTTCTTGCAGTCTTTACAATCAAAGAAATGGCTGGCAATTTCAAATGGAGCAGCTACGACCACAATGTCATATTGTTTGTCTGGAATTTAATCCTCAGTGTTCAATGTGTACACTGGTTTTTCAGGGTTGCCATTGGTATTTTTTCAAGTAACTAGTTCTGTTATGTTGGTGTTCTTGTACAGTGCAGCTTTAGAGGAAGAAAGCAAACCATCACAGACTTTCCGGTTTCCACCGTCTCCTTGGCTGGGCAATCAAAACTGTGAACACTTGAGCTAAATAAACTTATAGAACTTTTAAACTGTTCCGACGATAACGCAATTTTGTTTTGGTTGCATTCTGTCACAAATGCTCCAATCGAAATACCGCAAAAAACATACATGCTATAGATCATTTCCGTCCTTACTTTTTTGAGATAAACAAAGCATACCTGTCTCGTCCTCTACATGTACTACATCCAAAATCTCAAGAATATTGTCAGCTGAATACTTCTGACCACCTGTACGTTTTTTGAACCCGTTCACAATGGAATGCTTGGGTTTCAATTTAAAAAAAATCCGGATTTGGGTCAATCCATCAAATGGATTCATTAGATTAGAAATCAGCCCTTTGTTAGGATTTGTCCAAAGGAACAGAAAATCCATTTTTTGGATTCAAAATCCGGATTTGCATTTTAACCAAAGGAATGCATTCTAAATTGGTAGAAAGGATTAAAAAAAATTTGCCCAAGCCGGATTAAAAATAAAGTCTAACAGGGGAGTCCATCCGCCCTGTTCGACCATTTCACTTATCGCTCCTAGGGATTACTCTTCCAAAGCCTTTCCTTATTGACACTAGCTATATGCGACTATAATGCCACAAAATAAACTTAGAATAAGGGTATGGTTTAAGTTATAGTAAGAGAACATAAAGCTTTATGTTCTCTTGGTTATGGTTATTCCGAGTTAGGCATCTTTTTTGGCAGTACATTCACTTCTGGTCAAACTGGATGTATACTTTATTAGGCACGATTTGATAAAAAAAAATATTCACGGCACAAAATAATGCATACATTTCATCATACACGCTTCTCCATTTGGTGTGAGAACTGGATCGCAGAAGTGAATTATTAGCTTGGATTTGTGCGACTTGCAGGTGCCACCTCATAGAACTGGCTTATCAGGTTTAGTTTTCTTTCGAACAAAATCTGAGAAACAAGAAACATACTACTTTACTATTATTTATATATTTACAATTTATTAAATTTGACTCTTCCTAGTTTTTACAGCAAAATTTGCAGAATAGTGCCTACAGAAAACCCTTTCTACGGACAGATTTCTGTCTGCTTATTCATGTTAGTCTCGGACTGAGACGGGTCCAGTTTTGTTCCCGTACGATGTACAGTCACTTGACTGGTCTTTCACGTGTATAGTAGCCTCGCCCTTCACATTCTTTATAGTAATTCAGATTTCTTGCAAGAGGGAGGAGGGGGTGGGGGGAGGGGGACTCCCATATGAAATTGACGGGGGTGGTCGTCGGCAATTTGGAAAGGAACCCCTAAAAGGTAACAGAAACCTGTTTTGTGGGTGTGGCTCACATTGCGTTTTCCCCCTAAGAAGTGTCAGCATATTTTCTGGCTTGAAAGCTATCCGCATTACTCTGACAGTGGTCAGTTTCGATTCCCATACCCTAAGTAATACCAAACCACGAATTTCAACCCCTTAAAGGTACGACGATCACTCCTGTCACATTTATATGGGAGTCTCCCCCCCCCCCCCCCCCCCGCCCCACCTCTCCCAAGTCGATACAGTGCTAACGTGGAATGACAAACAATCGAAACTCGCGAGAAACTGTGTAATTATCCTCAACTTTAAATATATTTTCTATGCTTTTTAAAGACACTTTTTGGCTTACAATTCCCACAGACCAAGTAATCTTCTATTAAACCAATAAACGCAATTTCTGCTGCAATACTAATTTTACTATAACGTGAAATATGCAACAACGATTGGTTACACAACAATGTAATCTATGCAAAAATATCTACAAAATAAAATATACTGAAAATATTATTTACACCATCGTAATTTATGCGACAACTGAATTATTTTATGCAATGATGTACAGCATGCAACAACAGAAAATAAGCTACCGTAAAACCTAATTTGTCCATGGTTACTTTTCTCGATCTATCTAAGAGTACTGCAGCTTCACAGCTTCACTTTATTAGAAAGAGCCCACGTTTGTGTAAAAATTATCAACTGAAATTTACCAATGAAGTAATACGGCCTTTTCAACAATATTCACGTATTCAGGGGTTTAGCTTTACTGTTATGCGGCTTACCACACTTTAGGGAGCCCAGCATTTTACCCTGGGTGACGTTGCAGGCTTCATATCCATGGTAATCAACACTGTGGATGTTAATTATTCCTGAAAATCTTTTCGTTAAAGGTGAGTCGAATCTGAAGCTTGCGGTAATTTTCCATTAAGCAAAAGTGGCCCAACATTTTCCTTTAATATTCCTATGAGTAAATTAAGCAAAGGTGTTGCCAACGCCTCCGTTTGGCAAAAGAAGTCCACGACAATTCTCAAGTAAGAAATTATTTAATCACAAAGTCCCTAGTTTAGTCACAATGTTCACTATCCCGAAAAAGCGTTCACTCTAGTCGTACAGATGGCCTATAAAGTAACCTTATCTTAACCTTTTATATTTAAAAGCTTTACGGAATCTGATATACTTAATTTCTACTTGTCAAAATAAATCACTTGATAAGATCAATGAATAAAAATATTGAAATGAACCGATTTCCGACACTCTCGCCCCATATAGCTCCTGTAGAGGTATATGTTTCAGAGGAAATCAGTGATTGTCCACTAAATAAAACTTTAACAAAATTCAACTAAATATATATATAATTTCGGAATGTTCATGTCTGTTTAACGAAAGATCTAAATGTTCAGCTCCTGCAGAGCAATAGCTCTAATGTTCTCTGCAGCAACAGCTGCTACTTCACGCCGAGGGCGGAAAACTCTTGCTTCTGGGTTCAACACTGGAGGGCAAGGTCTGTCACAATTCAGCTCCATGGGATAGAGGTGTTGGATTGGCCTCTCCAGTTGTCCCTTCCCTGTGTCAACTTGTACAGCCCGTACTATCCCGTCACGACCAGGATAGAGTCGCCTTACAACAGCAATCGGCCACTTGTTCCGATTCTTCTCTTCTGATTTGATGAGCACAACATCTCCCACCTTGACTTGGACGTTCCTTTGCTTGTGGTTCAAGTTATGCCTCTCACGAAGTGTAGTCATGTATTCCCTTGTCCAGCGGCGCCAGAGTTGTTCCTTGCACGATTTGAGATTCTTTGCACGCCTTCTTAAGTTTACATCTTCCTCCCTCCAAGGCTCCTGTTCTGGCAACAGACTTGATCGTTGAAACAGGAACGTCGATGGGGTTAGGGTGGGCAACTGGATGTCATCTTCGACGTAGCTCAGCGGACGGCGGTTGATTTGTATCTCCACATCGAGCATGATTTCACTAAGCTCATCCCAGGTCAAGGATGCTGCTCCAACATTCTTGTAGAAGGCCCGTTTCACAACGCTGATAAGACGCTCAAATTGTCCTCCCCACCATGGTGCCCGGGACAGATTTAAGTGTCATTTGATCTCTTGCTGCTCGAGATAGTCCTGTACTCTCTCGTCTCGTAGAACTGTTTTAAGCCACTTTGCAGCTTTCACAAACGTCTCCCCGTTGTCAGAGTACAGCATCTTTGGTCGACCACGCCTTGCAATGAAACGCTTCAGGCACGGAAGGAACTTCTCAGTTTCTAGACTCGGTAACAGTTCAAGATGCACTCCCCGCGTCAAGCTACAGGCAAACAGTGCGATGTAAGCCTTCCCTTCTCGGTTGCTCCCCTTTCGGTAGCGGATTGGGCCTGCAAAGTCTACGCCAACGACCTCGAATGCCGTAGTCCCTTCCGTTCTGTTGGTGGGCAGAAGACCTGGTGGGGGGCCGCAACTGCTGTCGCCTGGAACCTCTTACAACCCCAGCATTCCTTGGTCACTTTCTTCACGAGTCTCCTTAGCCTCGGAACCCAGTAGTTTTCCCTGACTGCCGCCATTGTCAGCCCTACTCCCCCGTGCAGAGTCTCACAATGCACTCGTCTCACCAGCTTCCTCGTGAATATTGCGTCTTCTGGAAGGTAGATGGGGTATTTTCCCTGAATAAGCACCCGGCATTCCAGAAGTCCGTCACCGCTCAGCTGCAGATTCAGGGTGCTCCGGATCTGCGGATAATTTGGCATCGTTATAGCTTGTTGTTGCGCTCGTCGGATCCAATCCAACTTTACACTCTCTACTTCAGCAGTCGCTAATGGCCCTGTTAGTCTCTTGGGTGTCTTGCAGTTGGTTATGAATCTTGTGATCCATGCAACAACCCTCAAAGCGCGTCTGAGATCGTGCTTGTCTAGCAATTCGTCCAATCCGTCACTGGCAGAATTAGTCTGCGTCACTGTCAGCACTTCTCGGATAGTTTTGGCTTCAACCTCTGTCACTGGCGAAGGCGAAGTCACAGGGTTAGGTGGCCAGTCCTCTCGATTAGCCAGCCACTTCGGTCCACTCCACCACAGTTCAGTTGTTTCCCCTCCTCTACTTGCCAGGTCAGCTGGATTTTCCCTCGTTGACACATGTCTCCATTGGATTTCGGGATGCTGATTAATTTTGTTCACGCGGTTGGCAACAAACTGCTTATATTCTCCTCCTCCTCGTATCCAGTGTGGAGCCACGGTGCTGTCAAGCCAGCCATACACATTCGAAATTGGTAGACCCTCCAAAGCATTCTTCACATTTGTGACTAAGTTGGTCGCCATGTGGTCCCCAATCAGCTCAAGACGGGGTATGGAGAGTCCCTCTTTTGCAAGACGCGCTTTAGCAGCTACCAGGCGTTGTTTTGTCCCCGACTGTTGTCTCACAACTGCATAAACAGAGGCTCCCACTCCCTGTTTGCTGCCGTCACCAAAGCAATGTAGTTCAACATCTTGCAAGGGTTCTCGGTAGCTTGTGATTGACCTTGGCACTAACTGCTCCAGAGGTAGAGACTGCTCCCATTTCTTCCATCTATGTAGTGGTGGTTCTTCGAGTTTCCCGTCCCATGCTTTAGTTACATCACACACATCTCTGAAGATCATTTTTCCTTCAAGGGTCACAGGTGAGACCAGTCCCGGGGGATCATACACCTTGGCAAGCTTGCTTAGAATCCCTCTCTTGGCCGGTTGGACTTGTTCAGTGGGAAGTTTGACACTCAACTCGTCCTTGCCTTTATCCCATCCTAGTCCTAGTAGGCTCGCCCTAGTTTCTTCTGGCTGTTGGAGCTGCTGCTTGGCGAATGACAAATCACTATCTTTGCTTTCGATACCTCCCTCCAGAATCGGGACGTTGGAATGCCACTTGTGTAGAGTAAAACTTGCGTCGTCGAATATTTCACTGGCTTGCTCCTTGCGGTACTGTGCCTCTTCGACTGTCACTCCTCCCGACAGCAAGTCATCCACGTACAAGTTCCTTCGCAGTTCCGTCACCACCTCTGGCGTTCTCGTTTTCCATGTCTCCAGATGACACTTTATAACTCCCCCAAGCAGGAAAGGCGAAGACGTCAGGCTGAACAACGCTCTTGTGAATCTCAGTGTTTCAAGCTTAGAGTGTTCAGCTTTCCTCCAGTGAAATCTAAGAGCATCCCTGTCTGATGCTTTAATGCGCGCTTGCAGAAATGCTTTCTTCAAGTCGCCAGTCACTGCAACTGGGTAAGAACGCTGACGAACGAGCACATCCCAAAGCTTGTTATGCAGTGGAGGGCCAGGGTTAAGACACTCATTCAAGGATGGTGCTGATGGGTGTTCCCCTGCGGATGCATCATTGACTATGCGCGTTTTGGTTGATTCAGCATCCTCTCTCACTACTGGCTTGTGGGGTGTGTAGAATTCGATCCCTTCAGCTGGCTTATCTGCAACCTCGACTACGCCCTGCTCCCTTTGTTATTCAATGATGCTATCGTATTCTTTTGTTTTCCCGGTACGTTGCAACTTCCGTGTTAAGTTGCGTAGCCGCTGCAGGCTCCCCCGTTCATTTGTAGGCAGAGTTGGGTGGTTGCCCTTCCAGGGCAGTCCGGTCTCGTACCAGCCCTCATCGCTCCTGACCAATTGCTCCATGAACTCACCGTACACAGCTTGCTGGTCATTGAGAGGGGTGTCAGCTAGTCCCAATACGTTGAGTCTGCACAGTTCTTCATACTCCAGCTGGCTAGTTTGAGTAAGCATCATCGCATTCCGGTCGAACTCTTGTCCAGGAGACATAACAAACCAACCAAGTTTGGTAAGTTCAGCGATGGGTTCCCCATCTTTTCCGACGTGCGGTCGATTTTCTGTCTTTATTCTTGCATATTCCCCGGCCCCAAGTACTATGTGCACTGGAAGTTGAGGTTTGTTGTCACGGTCACGCATTCTCACTCCCTTCAAGTGTGGGTATTTAGCAATCACAGAGTCGTAGTTTGGGTTGTCTAATGTTAACAGCTCTCCTTTGTTCACTTTAATTAGCTTCACATCCATTTTGAAGTTTCCACAAAATGATTCAATACAGGACTGGTATGTTTCAAGGCGAGCTAGTGATGCCCAGGGGGGATACTCGAAATTTACATGACGGGGGGGGGGGGGGGGGGGGGGGGGGGGGGGGGGGGGGGGGGGGGGGGGGGGGGGGGGGGGGGGGGGGGGGGGGGGGGGGGGGGGGGGGGGGGGGGGGGGGGGGGGGGGGGGGGGGGGGGGGGGGGGGGGGGGGGGGGGGGGGGGGGGAGTCCTCCGATGCCTCATTTTTTGAACCCTAAAAAAATACTCAGCTTGAAGTTTACACCCAAAAAAATACCTAGCATCGAAATTTTATACCCAAAAAAATAATCTGATCCACGTAAACCCCGGCACTGATCGCAACAAAAACGTCGCTCTGAGATTTGAAAGCCCAAAAAAATACGCTTATTTTTTTTTAAGACCCAAAAAAATACCCGCCGAATTTCTTGACCCAAAAAAATACCGAGGGTCGAAATTTTAGACCCAAAAAAATACGTCGGACCCCCCCCCCCCCCCCCCCCCCCCCATCATGTAAATTTCGAGTATCCCCCCTGGGTAGTGATGTCATTAGCATGTCTACTTGCTTAACTTTCACATCAACGGGTTTTATCTTGAGAAGTTCGATTAATTTCGCAGATGCGTAAGAACTTCCCGCTCCGGTGTCAATCAACGCGCGACACTCGACACCATTGAATTTTACATTTACAACGGGGAAAATGCCATCTTCTTTCTCTGAGGTAGTCAATGCGACTTCTTGATGTGGCTCCGATTGGTCACGTTCACGGTCACAAATAGAGGTGTGATGTCGACGACTGCATCGCTGACATGAGGCTTTGCTTTCACATCTAGAGGCTGGATGGCCGGTGCGTGTACAATTAAAACAAAGGCGATGTTGAGCCAAAAATCGCTTTCTTTTATCGAAGGTTGTTATCTTTGGACACTCCCAGGAAAAATGCGATGTGTTATCACAATAAACGCAGGCACATTGTTTCAGCTTTTGATGTCTTACGTTGAAGAGCTTGTTAACATGTTTGTTAGATCTCTCCCGTCGACGAGGTAACGGATCTGTTCTCTCGGACGGGTTAGTAAACTCAATTGGGTTGCGTCTTGTTCACAGTCTCAAAGCTTCGCATAACTTCACGAAATCCCAACTTTCCCAGGACTTATCCGTGCGTACGAGATCACCTCTAATCCCCGGTAACTTATCCAGTGTCATTGATACATTTCGGTTGACCTTGTCTAGTTTGCCCATTGTTTCCAAAGATTGCACACAATATGTCAAGCGCTCGTAGAATTCGTGGATCCCTTTGACATTCACTCCAGAAATGACTGGCAGCTCAAAAATTTCTTTATTGTATGCTTTTTCAATTTACGATTCCTTGCCATACTTATCCTTTAAGATGCTTAGGGCGCGAAGATATCCCTCAGGTGTAAATGGAAGGGCTTCAATAGACGCTTTCACTTTCGGAGCTAACAGCTCTCTCAAGTACAAAAACTTGGTGACACCAGCGATACTTGATTTGTCGATTGCCTCAAAGTATTGCCCCCAGAATCGTGGCCAAACTTCAGAATCTTGGAATGTGCCGTTGAATTTTAATAGTAGTGATAACTAATTTCGGTAACTTCGCTTGCAACTCAGCCACAACATGATCACTACCAGCTCCCTGATTCACTCTCTTGAGCTTGTTGCAACTTGGCCTCTTTTAACTCGCTTTGAAATTGTAGGCGTGTTTCGAAAAGTTTCCGTTCTCCGGTTTAGCACTTCGTCTCGCAGCTTCTGACTCTCTTCTTTCTTCTTCGCTTCAGCCCATTCTCGTAGGCGTGTGACATTCTCTTCTGCCTCATCGATCCTGGCTTCAATTTCGTCGCTCCATTCCTTTACTTCCACATTTTCTTTTGCAGCGATCTAGCTTCATGATCATCTCTTCCAGTTTTCTTTTAAACTGATCGGCTTCGCCTGCCAATTCCTTTAACGCATTTTGATGCCTCTCTACTCTGTCCCATTTCCCGCTTTGGATGATTTTATCCGTTCGTTCCTTTGACAACCTTAGTTGTGTAAGCTTTGTCTCCAACGCTCCCTTGGTCTCTTCCATGTTTCCCATCACAAATTCGAAATTACTGCACAGGCAGCCCAAGCTCACGTCACGAGAAAGCTAACAAAGAAATCACCAAAACGGCTTGAAATACCCCAAAGGACAAAAGAATACACCAGAGGTGAGTTCAATAGAGTCACTTTATTGAATTAATGCCTAAATTTCGCTTTATTAAGCGTTTGAAATCTACGTTTTTCCCCATGCGAAGTCTTATAAAGCGCTCAAATTTTTAAAACGGCCGCCGTGTAACCCAATACCGCTTTCATCAGAGGGTCACGTCCCGTCTCCCACACCGCTTATTAATCCTTCGCTTTCTCATGACGTGAGCTTGGGCTGCCTGTGATTGCTGCAGTGGATTTACTTCTAGTTCTCTGTTTTCGTCCCAGTGTTGCGTGTGTACCGTCGGAGGTGCCAATTTGTCGCGAACGCCTCCGTTTGGCACAAGAAGTCCACGACAATTCTCAAGTAAGAAATTATTTAATCACAAACTCCCTAGTTTAATCACAATGTTCACTATCCCGAAAACGCGTTCACTCTAGTCGTACGCATGGCCTATAAAGTAACCTTATCTTAGCTTTTCATATTTAAAAGCTTTACGGAATCTGATATACTTAATTTCTACTTGTCAAACTTAAATCACTTGATAAGATCAATGAATAAAAATATTGAAATGAACCGATTTCTGACAAAGGTGGTGAAAATGCATTTAAACCGGTCAGGACACACCAAGGGACAATAAAGTAAGGGTAAGAAGTCTTTATTGTGTAATATTATCGATTTTTCTATCGCTTCTCAATTCCGTGACAAACCGTATTATTACCTATATTTCATTGTACTGTATACCGGCTTCGAATTTGTAATCAGTTTGATGTGGCTCACACACCACGGTTGGGCTGCCTGTGGAATTACAGGAAAGAAAATTTCATGCACGTTACTATGGAAGGCCAAATGGTGCAAAATTCAAGAACTCTAATTTGATCACATTCAAGGATAACGATCACATTCAACAACACATTCACATTCAACATATCTAAATTAATCAATTTCAACAGTCATCTCGATCACATTCAAGGTCACACATCACATCCAACAAGCACATTCACATTCAACATATGTAAATTATCAATCACATTCAACAGACATCTCGATCACATTCAAGAACATTTTTTAAATGTCAACATATCCCATAATGATTTGCGCTACTGTCGACGTAGCCAGTGGCTTAAAAATCATTCTTGGCTTGCACTTCATATCAAAATTCCGGAAGCATTGAAAAACAGATTTCGATTCCAAAATGTTTATGGAATTGAAGAGGATTTAAAACTACACATCTGGGCCAAATTTTGAAGCGCCAGAGCATTTCGCTCAAGAGTTAAAGGCGGACGAATATTAGACATTGTATTGAGCGGCTATCTTGGCCTTTTTACCACTTACACCAAAATGACGGCCAATTACGCAAAAATCCCATCACAAAAGATTGGATTCACTATAAGTTCCATTAAATCGGCTTACCGTATAAGCATGTATGATGCAAAAATAACTTTCCACTGGTCCAATTTTGTTTATTTTCACGGCTTATCTGAAATAGCGTGACGAATTGCGTGACCTTTCCAAATCGGAAGCAAAACATCGTTAAAACCTGAAACTTTTAGTGAATGATTGTAACACTGGTATCTACATACCATGTTAGTAACGGCATGAAGCTTTCCCAGTGAGATGTCTGAGAGATTTGCGTCTTTAGCTCACAGCTAGTAGCTATGAGTTTGTTCTCTTCCATGACATTGACCTTTTGATCTCCGCGTATTTATATCTCTCATATTGATAGGCGGATTTCATGCTGTCCAAAGCCGTTTATAGAATTATATTATTTATTTTATATGCCGTTGTACGGTGCAAGCTCTATTGGCATACATTGCGGTTTCTTCGGCTCACTTTTAATGCAAGACACTAAATCACGGCCTGAGAAATTTAACAATCCTAGCGCTTTCAAAGCGATAACAAACTTTAGCCGATACTGAGTATTTATCTTGCAACAAAAGTGAGCCAAAGAAACCGCAATGTATGCCAATTGTGCTAGCACTGAACAATGCATAAAGAAATAATATAATTTTAACGGCCCTGGACAGCATGAAATCCTCCCGGCTATCAATTTGAGATCCGCCGAGATCAAAAGGTCAATATAATTGAAGAGAACAAATTCATAGCTGTGATTTAAAGGCGAGTGGGAGTCGTGTTTGCGTCGACAGTAGCGCAAAACATTATGGGATATGTTGACATTTAAGAGCGGATGTCTGTAAATATCGAGAATCCGACGACACTGGCAAAATTTCGAATTTCTTTTTATTTTACCAAAAGAACCTATTTAGTGACCTATTTTCGAAAATGGGTTTAAAAGGTTCGATTTCATTTAACTTTTTTCAAAATTTCGATAAGTCGAAAATTAGCCTTTTGAGTCCGCGGGTGCTTTCATGGGCCATTGAATTTTGGCTATTTTGGACCATTTTCAAAACGCTCCTGTTATCGCAACATTCGGTGTCCTACAATGCCTTTGACACAGTGAATAGAACGTCTTTTTATCTTTCTTTTGCAATAAAATTTTGTCGGAAATGTTAACTTTAAAAATCATTTTGGTCTTGTACAAAATACCTATCTTCGCCATGTAAACAAGAAGGCAAATTTAAGGAAACTTCGAATTAGTAAAATGCAGTCTGGTACATGAGTTTTAGGCAAAAAAACAACACTACATTATAGCTGAATCTGTCTTTTATTTATTCTGAAATTATTTTTGGTGGCCCGTGAATACAGCGCTACTGAGAGATTTATCCGTGAAGGCTATTTTTAGCTTGACACCAACTTCGCATTCGATTTAATTGAATTTTAAGCGCTGGAATGACGGCGAGCTTAAGAACGAAACAGCGAAATTGGCCCTTAAACAGGTCTTTAAAGCTTTGAAAACAACATTTACATGTTTTAAGCTATAATATTCATATGATTTTTATCTAGGACGCATTCAGTTAAAATGTAAGCTATAATCATATGTATCATTGATCGACTTTGTTGCCGACGTATCAAAATACGGCATAAGTCTTTGACAGTTCAAGGAATGTTTAAGTTAGCTTGTCTCGCCTTTTCCTTGTTGTAAGCAGCAGCAATACAAGGATTCTTACATAGATATCTCACAAAAACCATGGCTTGCTTGACATTACAGCATTTGATATTCGCAAAATGTTGTTACAGACGTTTCGTTATTTACACACAGTGTACTCACATAAAAATATCCGATGACTTCCAATCCAAATGTCGCAGACATAAATGTACGAGAAAACATTAAGGACAGAAAAATATAGTCACATCTTGCCGTCCATTTAGTTGTATTAAGCGATACAAAAGAAACCATCACTCGTAAATAACAAGAGGTCAGTGAAAGGCCATAAAATAATTGGTTGCGTGACCTAGTCACGTTCACATGCACTCCCAGTGGATCGGGGAGCGAAAAAAGCCAATAATGCGGGCCGCATGAGGAAGGCTTAATTGCATTTGATTCCCACAACCCCTGAACCAAACGGAAAATAAAGGCCTAAACTGAAAGAACTAATTCAATACTACAAACTTGTCACTTTTCCCGTGAGTACCCCCGTCCGTCGCCACCATTGCCATGCTAGATGCGTACTTTCTAACAGCATACCGGTTATACCTAAGGGGTTTTCAGTTAGCTTTCAAGGGGAAGGGTGTATTATATCCGGGGGGCTTGTAAGCGGCATAAAAAAGCGTTTCGGAATGCGATAATATGAAATAAGCTGAGCGGACTACTAGACTTATAAAAATACGTTTTTCACTTCATTTCAATATTGCTCTGCACTATACATACCGTATACGTTTCTAACTTTTTATTTGAAATGGTTTAGTGTTCTGTTAAAATGTTTACATCAAGGAAATAAAGAAAAAAAAGAGGCAGGCTAATATCCAGAGGGGGCTTATAACCGGAATATTATTTTTGTTTGGCTAACGTCGGGCATCCAGCTCACAGTATTTGGCGATTCCAGCGCCTTCCACAAATCACAAATCAGGGACATTTTTCTGGTAAAACAACTCTTAACACTAACGTCGCAATTTCAGAAATGCGGTTATACCCCCCCCCCTCCCCCCCCTTTTAGGTCCATCCACCTGCAAACAAAAATAATATTCCGGTTATAAGTCCCCCCCCCCCCGGATATTAGCCCTCCCCTTCTTTTCTTTATTTCCATGATATAACTTTTTAACAGAACACTATACCATTTCAATTAAAATGTTAGGAACGTATACGGTATGTATAGTTAGGCCTAGAGACAAGTTGCTCGGCAACGTTTTGGCAACTTTTGCCATTTCGAGCAACTTTTTTTTGTTTTACAGCCAAAAGTATTTTAATAAATATATGATTATGATATAAGAGCTTACTTATCATAAATATGACTCAAACATGACATAAAGAGTGCGTGAGCTCCTCTCAGCAGTACTTGTACCTGACCCTTTCTTTTTGGCTACTTAAATGGGTTGCCTGTGGTTTTTGAGGTCACTCCGGTCAGCAGTATCACCAATAAGAGCAAGTTTTTCAACATGGCTGCTCTTGTTGAAAGTTCAGAGGAGGACATTTCTTCGAATGAAGGTGAATCAAATGATCCTATCGAGAAAGCCAAAAGGGCGCTATTTCAAGAAAGCGGAAAATCCAGACGAATCATTATTGATTCATTGGAGGTAATGCTTTGCTGCAATGGCAACCAGAGGAAAAAGCTCTTGGTCCCATAAATGATGACTGTCTATTAGTATTACTGCAATGGCCTTTACTAGTATCACTGCTAAAGGATTCTGTGTACGTAATACAACTGACTATTGGGACACTAATCTGGTCAGTTTTCGTTTGTAATCTAGTTTTGTTAAAAGAAAGAAATATGATTTTTATTAAGAAAAGTATCTATATCTGAAGAAATGAATCACAAATAAAAGCAATTCCACATTATTTTTTCCGCGCCAGTAACTTCGTGGTGAAAAAAAGAGGGCAAAATTGGGGCAACTTTTCGGCAACTTTTTGGAAAATTGGCAACTTTTGAGCAACTTTTTTTTATAAATTTGGGGCAACTTTTAAGGAATTTTCGAGAAACTTGTGTCTAAGCCTATGTATAGTGCAGAGCAATATTGAAATGAAGTGAAAAAACGTATTTTGATAAGTCTGATAATGCTGTGTGTCTCAGCTTATTTCATATTATCTCATTCTGAAACGTTTTTTTATGCCGCATATAAGCCCCCCCACCCCCCCCCCCCGGATATAATACACCCTCCTCCCTTGAAAGCTAACTGAAAGCCCGGTATAACCGGTATGCTGTCAGAAAGTACGCATCTCCCACGGGAAAAATGACAAGTTTGTAGTATTGAATCAGTTCTTTCAGTTTTCGGCCTTTATTTTCGTTTGATTCAGGGGATGTGGGAGTCAAATACAATTAAGCACGCCTTCCCAAGTCCCGCATCATTGGCTTTTTTCGTGTAATAAATAATCTCTCCCCGGTCCACTGGGAGTGCATGTGAACGTGACTAGGTCACGCAACCAATTATTTTATGGCCTTTCACTGACCTCTTGTTATTTACGAGTGATGGTTTCTTTTGTATCGCTTAATACAACTAAATGGACGGCAAGATGTGACTATATTTTTCTGTCCTTAATGTTTTCTCGTACATTTATGTCTGCGACATTTGGATTGGAAGTCATCGGATATTTTTATGTGAGTACACTGTGTGTAAATAACGAAACGTCTGTAACAACATTTTGCGAATATCAAATGCTGTAATGTCAATTAAGCCATGGTTTTTGTGAGATATCTATGTAAGAATCCTTGTATTTCTGCTGCTTACAACAAGGAAAAGGCGAGACAAGCTAACTTAAACATTCCTTGAACTGGTCAAAGACTTATGCCGTATTTTGATACGTCGGCAACAAAGTCGATCAATGATACATATGATTAGCTTACATTTTAACTGAATGCGTCCTAGATAAAAATATGAATATTATAGCTTAAAACATGTAAATGTTGTTTTCAAAGCTTTAAAGACCTGTTTAAGGGCCAATTTCGCTGTTTCGTTCTTAAGCTCGCCGTCATTCCAGCGCTTAAAATTCAATTAAATCGAATGCGAAGTTGGTGTCAAGCTAAAAATAGCCTTCACGGATAAATCTCTCAGTAGCGCTGTATTCACGGGCCACCAAAAATAATTTCAGAATAAATAAAAGACAGATTCAGCTATAATGTAGTGTTGTTTTTTTGCCTAAAACTCATGTACCAGACTGCATTTTACTAATTCGAAGTTTCCTTAAATTTGCCTTCTTGTTTACATGGCGAAGATAGGTGTTTTGTACAAGACCAAAATGATTTTTAAAGTTAACATTTCCGACAAAATTTTATTGCAAAAGAAAGCTAAAAGGACGTTTTATTCACTGTGTCAAAGGCATTGTAGGACACCGAATGTTGCGATAACAGGAGCGTTTTGAAAATGGTCCAAAATAGCCAAAATTCAATGGCCCATGAAAGCACCCGCGGACTCAAAAGGCTAATTTTCGACTTATCGAAATTTTGAAAAAAGTAAAATGAAATCGAACCTTTTTAACCCATTTTCGAAAATAGGTCACTAAATAGGTTCTTTTGGTAAAATAAAAAGAAATTCGAAATTTTGCCAGTGTCGTCGGATTCTCGATATTTACAGACATCCGCTCTTAAATAATGTTCTTGAATGTGATCGAGATGTCTGTTGAATGTGATTGATAATTTACATATGTTGAATGTGAATGTGCTTGTTGAATGTGATGTGTGACCTTGAATGTGATCGAGATGACTGTTGAAATTGATTAATTTAGATATGTTGAATGTGAATGTGGTTGTTGAATGTGATCGTTATCCTTGAATGTGATCGTTATCCTTGAATGTGATCAAATTAGAGTTCTTGAATTTTGCACCATTTGGCCTTCCAAACGTTACCCACGTTGACAATTTCATCCCGACAACCGGGTAGAAATTGTTCCTATCAATACAAGAATTATAAATTCATCCCGCTAACCGGACTCATATGAAAAGGCCCTCAGTTCATCAGCAATTGATATCTTTGGTTACTGAAGCGTGAAATAAATTATGGTTATGTTTTTTTAACTGTCAAGTTTCCTAGAAAAGACGTCAATTTCATTTCGAATTCCTAGAACTGAGTAAATTGTCAGAGCGGAGAATTCAAACGGACACCGAAATTTCAAACTGTCTCATGTCGACGAGGTGCCCGAGCTTATTTTGTTTTCAATCGAATACTGTCTGGCTGTTACAACAAGAATACGCAATATAATGCATTGCAATGCATTAGATGGAGAGAGTTTTGCGTGATGCAGACGACAACCAGCGTTCCTGATCAGTCTGAAAAATACCCCGAAGCTACCGGCCGCCGCTGCTGTACAATTTCTCTCAAAGAAATCCAAGCCCTATCCAAGCAAATACTTAGTAAGTAACTTATACAACTACTTTTAAAGTACAATAATATTTCTGCTCAGATGTCTTTAATGTTTGAACCAAAAAACATTATATCACTAGTTTTGTCATTTGGCTGATTTGCTGTTTCACACATCCGTAACCCGAAGCCCATAGAGGCGTCCAATTTACAACGGTATTAACGCGCGCTTGCCGCTTCTTAAGTTGTTTAGACGTCGTTGTAGAAAAAGCCAAAATAATGCATGTTAATTTGTCGATTGGACAATCTAAAAAGCTTTCCATTTAAGTTACCACGGTTTAATGAAACAATGTTGGATGTAAACGAAATTGTACCGTGATGCTTCAGATCAAACCGGCATTGCATATCGGAACAAGACGCTGTGGGAGCGTATACTTGGGCGTCGTTGTATTAGGCATATTGGAGAAGAATTGTCTTGGGAATCTGCATGCACGTTATTTCACGGTTTGATGATTGGGAGTATTCGGATAGTGTGAGTAGTCTAACAAAGAAGCGCGTTAACCGTCTAAAACAAGAAGACACAGTACACTTAGCGTGTGAGATCGCACGCAAATTATTAAAGTAGCGTGTCCACTGTGTCAAAAGACGAGTACATACTGAAAAATACAAATCGATGCCTACTTTGTAGATCTTTGTACTTACCTTTGAAAGAAAGGCCGTATGTCAGAGTTTCCCGATGGTTGTTATTGGTTTTAGCTAAATCTTGTAACTAGCTGGTCTGTGTTTCCGACACTTTTGAAGTGAATGCAAATGTAGCCACAAAGTGGCCTTTCGAAGCCATGATGTAATTCTGGTCCGGACCCGAGGTCAAAACAACTTTTCCAATTGAAAGTTTTGCTGGAAGTATTCCCGCCGTTATTATAAAAAAGTTTGAATGAAACTTATAAATTTAATCAAAGTTAACGACAGAAGTGATAATTTAGGAGGAGAGAAACAAATTTAGCCCTTTGAAATATATTTTTCAATTGAGGTAAAAATGTTGCAATTTGCATAATGTGAAAGTAATTTGAAACCTTTCCAGTAACGCATAACGCAGCTGTTTCGTAAAACATCTCGCAATCAGACACACGAAAATATATCCAGTTTTTATTCCTCTGTATCCGAAACACAGAAAAGAAAATTAAATGAAAAAGTGATCGCTTTAAGGTTATTTTCGCCCGAGAAACATTCACTAGCGGAAGCACAACTCGCAAGAAACGTCTCGCAAGACACCGCGTGCATTGTTTACATCTTCTCTCGGCGGTGAATTTTTGCACCCAAAGTTTCAGTTGTCTGTTCTGTTCTTTCAACTTCACGAAATAAAAATAAGTGAAAGGCAAACAACCGAAAGAAGTGAAATTAATTGGGATTCCTACCACGCGTACATTTTTTTCCTTCGCTGTCCACTGTTCACTTCTTATTAAATAAGCGCTATGTATTCGTCTAAATTATCTTCTTCATGTTCGTTTTAACATGTTTTAGCGGGTTTCCGTCATGAAGGTATCGTAGAATTATTCGCGAGTGTCAAATACTTTCGCAGTGTCTTCTTGAGTAATTTCCTTACGCATATTGAATATGAAACTGTTAGATGCAACAGAGAAAACACAACTCGCACTTTGTGACGTTCGCCTCGCATCAACAAACAAAGTACTTCAAAGTTAAGGTTGTCATTTTCACTGTTTATTAAAAGTTTCATATATTGACAATACACTGTCAACTCACTAAACGTTTTGAAAGTTTACTAAAAAAAGTTCAAAGCGTTTGAAAACTACGAACCGCAGAACTGTCGGCGCCATTTGCCAACATAATTTTGCTCAGGCACGAAGCGTTTTGATCAGTTTTCAACGATCGAAAAGAAGCTCGTTATTTTGAGCCGGAAAGATGAAAAGATAGCTACATAAACTAATTATTTTATACATCCTTGCCCACGTTTCCACTTAATTCTAAATGAACCCCACCAAATAAAACGAAAAACGCCTCGGACGTGTGACCGCGGCGAAGGTTTGAATAATCCCGCCGTCCCCAGAGTTGCGCAATACTGCACATTTGTGGACGACCAAACTGCATTTTAATACTTGGTCGCTACGCCCAAGTAACTAGTAGGGTCAATACATTTGTCAACAGAGTGCTAAAGATTAACCATACACAGATTCGACGGAGTGAACGATCCAGGACGACTGTAACAGCTAACCTTTAATTTGTCTATATAAACTATAGTATTCTTAATACGATCTAACACCGCTAATAACCATAGTGCTAACTTCTTCCTGTGTTGCGTCGTTTGCGTAATTAACAATTCGATTCTGAGCTCGAGATTTCTATCGTTCGCCCTCATCAACTATCACGCGATAGAAATCAAGTCAATTGACGTTTAAACTTAACAACAAATACTCTTCACAGACACTTCGAAAACGCGAAGAAGCGGCCGCCATTAGGCTACTCACTATACTCACTTTCTACTTTCAGTTAGAAACAAAACCAAATGAACCATAATAAAAGCCTCTCAAATTCCGTACATTCCAAGTATACAGAAGGTCGAGCGTCAAGTTCGATCAAGCAAATTGTAAGCTCCGTACAGAAAATACTAAAAAAAGCTACAATATGTAGGTGATAGACGATATTATAAAATTAATGCAAAGATTTGTGGCAGGCCTGACGTACAGCCAGCCACAATTCTTTGCACCGATTAATTTTATATTATCGTCTATCGTATAATATTTTGGCCGAAATGTAATCCAAATGGGAATCAGCGATATAAGACCAATTGATTCCATATACCTGAATACCGTAAAAAATCTCGGTTATAAGCCCCGGGCGTATTTTTACAACTTCGTAAGGGTTTCCGGCTGGCAAACAAAAATAATGATAAATAAACCTTGTTTCAGTTAACATGTTGTACAGTTTTGTAAAGAATTGGTGTACAACCGGAATAATGTTTTATTACCAAATGTATGGGCCTATAACCGGGGGGGGGGGGGGGGGGGGGGGGGGGGGGGGGGGGGGGGGGGGGGGGGGGGGGGGGGGGGGGGGGGGGGGGGGGGGGGGGGGTGGGGGGGGGGGGGGGGCTTATAAGCAGGGGTGGGGGAGGCTTATAACCAGGAATTTAACGGTACCATTAGATGTTACCGGGACTTCAAAAATATGTTGCACGAATTGACAAATCAAAAAGGTCTGTGATGAATCATTTGGCAGGGACGAAATGTATCGTCTGGCTAGCCACAATTCTTTGTATTACTTTTCGCCGCCATTTTTGGCTACTAATTTTAAAATAAACTCATGGGAGCTGATGCCATTAGAAGGTCACAATAGACCATTTTACAGTTGTGTGCTTAGTACCCTGGCCTTTGAGTGGTAGTGAGAGTGGTGTTGACTTTGTTTTAATACAAACCTTCCTGTTTTTCGTGTGTAAATAATGCTGAGCAAAAACTGGTAAGCATAAGAACAACAAGGTTTGTATCAAATCAAAACAAGGTCAACTTCAGCTTCACGTCCACTCAAAGGCCAGGTCACTAAGCTGACAACTGTAAATTGGGCTTTTTTAACTCAGAGTTGTGATCCCGTTGTGAAAAGCACCACCATGCAGCTTTAACTGCAATACTTTTATGAACCAATATCTTCCTTTGGGGTTTCAGGGCCATCTATCGTGGAGATTCGCTGACTGAGTGAAGATGTATGAACAAGGTAAGACAATCTATAATCTCTCCCTTGTTACATGCAACAGTGCAAGCAAACTGGGGCATATCACCGAATGGTAAAGGGTGGAGGAGAACCAGGCGGACGTGATTACGCAAAGCAAAAAAATTGAAGAAGCTTGAAGAGGCGATGTTGTCAGTGGTTTTTGTCCTTGTGTTGTCAGTCCATAGACAAGAAACCTTACACCACAGTGCATCTTCCCAGGCAGGTGTATTTAGAAAATAGAACTTCGAGGGCAACTGTGAAAGTTTAAAGACAATCTTTCAGCTAACTGGGTATTCTCTGATATACCAGCGTACCAAAGAGGGGCTTATTTATTTTATTACCCTCCAATTAATTTCCCAAACGCACTTTATCGACGTTAACAGCATATTTTGTGGCTTTTTGTGGTATTGTCCGCCTCCGCATTTGCCACCGCATTTTAAATTTTGCCTTTACTAGCATCTATAAAATTTAAATTCGCGTCAGAAAGAAATTGACGCGGGCTATCAAATCAGACACAGGATAACGGTTGATACCCGATATTCGTTTCATATCATTGATGTTTTTATCCAATTAGATCACGAGAAAATCAATTGATGGGTTACAAAAATAGATATCAGCGAGCTCTGTACGGGACTGAACGAAATATTCTACGCTGAGTGGGGGTGGGCAACAAAGAATAAACTGACGTCTTATCGAAAGGAAGTCGTAATACTCCAAGTTACGTATATATTTAAAAACTACTGAGTCTGATCGGAGGTATGCCTTAGTAAACATATGAAATGTTACAACTACAATATATAATGGCTGTTTGTAGTCGTTTCTTGTAACCAATTGCTTGACCTCCAGGTGATGTCATTAGAGATGAGACACTTCCCGTCGTGGTCCATTTTTCTACTTCCGACGATACCGTGTGCACCTCTCCGCCGCCTGGCGATTGCGACAGCGTGTACTATTGGCAAGCTCCAGATTTTATGACAGACTCGCTTTTTGTCGACCTCTTAATGGAAATCGTAGATGCAGTCTCCAATCAAGACACACAAAGATTTCTTCAGCTCCTTGAGCCTTCGCAAGCGTTATGGGATGAGCTGCAACGATGGAACCGAAAACGAAAAAAGTGGTTTGATGACGACAAAACCTGTTCAATGAGAGTACGTGAAGCTTGTTCAAACGTCTGTAGCATTGGGGACTTTTTTTCTCTTTACCCGCCTGAAGGAAGTGTTGGCATTATAAGTGTTGATGTCCTTATTAACAACGAGTCTGACCCATCTGGAGAGCTACTAAGAAGGATTAATCAGGCTATTGCTGCTGACAATGCTCGGTGTGAAGAGTTTGATGACGCTGATGAAACCGTGGAGAGCCAAGACGTCTGCGTGGAAGACAAATACCCTTCAGACGAAGAAGAAGAGATTGACGAAGAGGTAGAAGCAAATCCTGAAAAACCTTGCTATTATCCATCACAGATAGAAATGGCAACTATCCTGAAGAAACGTATTGACACAATTATGTGGCATTACCACAACATTGCGAATCTGAGTGAGGCTTTCGACGATGTTGAGTTTGCCGTCTACACAGCCAGATACCGGATGCTCAGCGATCAAACCGAGAAAAGGATTTGTCACCCAGACGCTGGTGTGCTATCGAAGGAACAACTGGAGTCACGAAAAGAATGTAATGGAAAGAAGAGGATGTTTATGTATGTTCACAGCACGGATACCGACACCCACTTTAAGCAGCTTAAACAGGAAGTTCAAGAAAAGCCTAAAACGCTCTTCATCATCATAGCAGACGAGTGCCACTGGGGAATCACAAAGGACAAGGACCAAAAACCATCTGCTCATAATCTCTTCATCAATGAATGGTGTAAGGACAACTCTCCCAGAAATGTGGTCGTAGTTCAAATCTCGGCAACACCTTTTAATCTTCTAACACAAAACTCTCGCCTTCCAGAGGTCAGTTGCCTTCTTCTATATGACAAGGTCTCTACTACTCGAAGCAGCTACGAAGCTGGTGATCTCTTGCCCCTGGAAGGTGAGCCTGAGTTGGAAGAAAATGTAAAACAAACTTCCAAAGAAGTAGAAATGCATGTTATCCACTGGTCAGAAGTTGAGTTGAAGAACTTTGAGAGGGGAATGCGAATGAAACTCAAGTCGACATTAATCATGTCAGATGCCCCATACCGATACCTCCAAGTTTCTTCACAAGGGAAGCTGGGTGTCACATACAATGAAAGCGATGCTACAGACTTCCTTGTACAAGGTAGCCACGGCATCGTGACAATTAAAGCCATTTCGAACAAAGAGCATGTACGTACAATAACTAGAGACACGAACGGAAGACTGGAAACCAAAGTTGACCCTCAGCAACCAGCTAAGTTTGAAGTGAAGTTGGACTTTGGCGTTGGAGTTGCTGCCTTTTCCTGCTGTGACGATGGAAATCACTATTTAGCAGTCGATGACAAAGATAATGTCACTGTGCAAGCAGCTAAAATTGAAAGAAAATGTGGTGTATCAATCATGGAACCCAAACATGACGTTGCTAAGGTTTCGTTCGAGTTTTACATTGATCAGTGTGGACCAGCAGAGGTCGACTTTGTTGAACGACAGTACATGAGTTTAAACTACTACCTTAGCACCATGAACTGTTGTAACACCAATGATCAAAAGATACGCGAGGACAAGTTTTTTCAAGGGATCGTGGACAAGGCGAAAAGACAAAACAAGATTTCTAAAACCGATTCATCATCCTTAAAGATCGATGCCCTGCTATGCGCGGAGTACTGCTACTACATTCTCTTTGTTAGCACATACGACAGCCAAGACAAAATACGACAAGCACTTACCTCTAACATTGAAAAATCGCCCGCTGCACAGTTCGATGGAAAACTCGCCTCTTTTTTCAATCATCTCCAAAAAGACACAAAGTTCATTCATCACGAGGCCTTTGAATTGGTTCGAAGAGAAATCTGCGACGATGTGAAAGACGATTTGAAAGAAAACCTGAGAAAATTCTCAAAAACGCAAAAGCTCAACAAATCAAAGGGTAAAGATGAGGAACTGAAGGATAGAGAAGTGTTAGAAGCCTCATTTGTCGCCTGTCTAATGCACCTTTCCCTACGAGATCTACAAAAGATCACGGAAGAAACACACGCAACCGGCATCGTTGAAGACATCAAACAATCATTACAAGATAATCACTGCCGGAAGATGATTGAAATTTGGAACAGCATTATTCAAGAATACGAAACAAGTTCCCTGGTGAAAAATTTGATTCAGAGTGGCAAAGGGGAATCGGGCAAAATGAAAATTGTACGAGCAAAGAGCATGGAAACCGCCAATCAATTCTACAACACACTACGACTGGCCCGAGCATTGTCTTCCCTGGAAGAATGTTTCGAAATCATCAGGGATTATGGTGGAATTCAGATTGAGAGACAACTGATGAAATCATCAAGCCCCTTCTTCATGAAGCTCCAGCCAGTTAATTGCCAGTTCAAGTTTGATTGCTGTTGTAGTGAACTTAAGCTACAGGCTGGACGCAAGAAGTGTGTCAATTGTAAACACGTGCATAAGTCAATCACTCAGTACGAAGATCTGGAAAATCTGGCGTGCGTCCTAATCCTGGTTGATAAAGGTCGTATGGGAGACACATTTCCTCAAAGCTTTGATTGCCTTGACCTTCGCCTTAACTACGACAGTAGTCGAGAGTTCAAAGAAGGCTCGCCATTGTTTCTTTCAACCGTCATTCAAGAACTTGGAAGAATGTGCCGCTATGCAAAGATATCTACCAAAGAATCTCATGTTCAAAACACTCCTTATGTGTTGGTTGGGAGGGAACTGTTCAAGAAGCTTAAAAAGTCCGTGAAAAGGTCCCCAGCTATGAGCGCCATTTCTTGTACCAGAGCCGACCGATATATGACAACCAGCAAAAACAAAGGAAAGACTTCATCTTCACTGCGTTGGTTGGACTATGAAGCTCATAAAGATAGCTATGATCACGAAAACAAGCAAAAGCATCGCAACAGAATCCTTCTTCAAGCTGAACCCCAAATCGGAAAAACGGGAACCTATCTCTGTCTCGTAAAACAGTTGAGACTGGACATCCTTGGAAAAGAAAAGGTATCGTCAACAACAACTAGCGCATTCGATGAAGGTTCCTTTTATCTCCACAAACAGTGCGACCATTTTGAAGAGCGCATAGACGACAGTATCGACGTTGACGAAGACTGGCAATTTCCCTATTGGAAGACGATCGAGAACTCTCCAAGCCTTTATGAAAAAGCAGTGGGACAGGGCAAGTATTCAATTGGAGGATGCTTCTACACTCACGACACAGAAGAAAGTCCTTTTATTCTTATGAAGCGCGAAGAGCAGAAACCAGTCAAGTCAACTTACAACTATCAGAAAACCAATTGTACAGATGGCGTGCGAGCTTGGCATTGGTACCATTTCGAGAATTGTGTAGAATGTGGAAGACTTCTCCAGGGCGAACGACCAGATTTGGAAACCATTGAAGTAAACATCGATGGCACCCCAGTCACTGTCACTTGTTCACTACCAACTAGTTGTCTGCCGTACAGCCGTCTACGAGAACAACTCAGTAGCAGTAGATCAATGGAGGAGTGTTGTACCGAGCTCGACTGGCTTGGCGTCCCCACTTTGCGATACTGTATATTTCATCCTTCGCACAGAGATGACCCTCGCAAATGTCTCTTGAATTACCACCACGTGATGCAAGAAGAAAGCGAAGTGGCTAGTTATGTGCAAGTTGCTGTGGTCCGCAGTGAAAAGTTCCAGGCCTACAGATCCACTTGGGGTAAGGTGCTTGCCATATTTCAATTGCCAGATGAACTACCCAAAGTTGAACTTGGACCAAATGAAGGAGGTGTGGGTTATGCCAGGCTGTTTATCCAGAAAATAGCATATGCTCTTAAGCTGGAATACGTTTTCGTGATCGATGACAATGTGGCCGTGATGTCCGAAGCAGTATTCAGACCGAATGAGCAAACAACATCCAGTGAGAGCGTTGTCAGAGATGAGAATGGCGTCATGAGGATGCAACGTTGTTCTTTTATGAGACCACTCACTCATCTTCAGAAAATTGCAGAAGGAAAGGACATTCCACCCGATGGCAGAATACAATATGAGCCACATCCATTAAAGGGGCAGCGTGAAGGCCAACAGTTTCCCCTGTATAGTTATACAGGCCCTGCCAAGTTGTTTGGCGACAAGCCTTATGAGAGTTATGGAGTTCTTGGTCTACTTAGAAGTGTTCCAATAACAGTGAGGCCATTTGCTAAGACCCAAGTTTACGCTGCGTTTCTGTTGAATGTCAAAAGCACGGTGGAAAAGAAAGTGTATTACCGACCATGGCCATGTTGGGAAGACCTACGCTTCAACGACGATTGCGATAAAGCTGGTCTGTGGGTAGTGAAATGCAATCGTTTTCTTTTTCACAAAGTCCAGTACAATGACTGGATCAAGAACCTTGCTCTTCCAAGTGTCTTCGAGTGGAAAGAAGATTGCACCCTGGAGAAACGACCACTTGCTAGCGAGCTACCAAAAGATTTGGAAGAGGGAATAATCCTAGACCACCTTCGCAACTTAGTCAACACTGAGGGGCCTAAGAAGTGCTTCAAAGGGAAGATTGGATATGATCGACCACAAGATAGCGAGGACAAACTCTCCCCCACAAGAATTGTTGAGAGACTTGAAGTCAACGAGAGGACGGAAGACGGTTTCACCAATGAAATTCCAATCCTTATTGTTTCGTACTGTGCGTCTAATCGGAAGGCAAACTGTATGATGCAACTGAATTCAAGCTTTTGTACAGCCAAAGAAAAGATTATTTTCATCACAAGTGCCAAGGATGCGATGGAAAGATGGGGTGGGCTGACCCTGGCGGCTATACCGTCCCAAAATGGAATTTGTTTTTGCTCCGAAATGAGCGAAAGAGATGGTCAGTTTTCCATTTTGTCTGCCGCTGACCCCAGGAGACATAATTTGCGATGGATTCTGATTGAGACATCCTTCTCACGAAGTGATGACACTCTGCTGGAGGAATGTAATACAACGGTTGAAGAAAACGTATCAGAAAATGAGTCAAACGTGGATGAAAGAATTTTATTCGATCGCCAGCAACACTCCAGCCAAGAAAGCACCAAGAAAGCACAATCTTTACACGAATCCCTCAATGCAAGGGCATCCCTTCAAGAATCTCTCGGTGTGGCGACGTTATCCCAAGCCCTGTCCAGTGCAGAACGACGTCTTAAAGAATCTTCCAGTGTAAGGCATTCTATTAAAGAAACACCTGGTGTAAAGAGATCTCTTCATGAATCTCTCAGCGAAGCGACGTTTTCCCAAGGACCGTCAACTGCAGAGCGACCTCTTCACGAATTGTCCAGTACACTGGAACTTCCTCGCGAAACCGCCAGCGTGAAAATGATTCTTCCAGAGTTCCTCAGTTCGAGGAGACCTCTTCAAGAATCTCCCATTGTTAAGACCGGATCTTTTCAAGATTCCCCTAGTAAGCGACGAAAAATTGACGACTACTTTAGTCATCAGGATGACCGAACTTCTGATGATGTTAACACTGATGGTGACAAGACAAATCATGGAAATAAAGCGACAGGTGGGGTGATATCGGAGAACAACGCGACGAACACAGGAGTGGAAAGACGGAGCCAAGATGGCCACGAGCACCTGGAAAATTCAAAGAGAGTCAAGACAAATAAAAAACACGTTAAAGACAAAGGAGAGCTAAATAGAAAGGGGAGTAGAAAAAGCAAACAGCCGAAAGTGAGAAAGAAAAAGGAAAAGAAGATAGAGAGTCATAGCAGTACAAGCTCTGCTCATTCAAGTCAAGGCGAACAGATTGTGTCGAAGAACGCGAAAAAAAAACACACGGCATTTATTTCTAGCGATGAAAAAGACGAAATATATTTAATTGACGATGAGTCGAATGCCAGCAGCCACTCAAGCACAACTTCTGTTTATTCCATACTAGATCTGGAGGAGACAATGGAATGGACAAATGTACCAGAAACATACAGTGCATTTACTTACGCTGATGAAGATGAAAACAGTGACGACAACTCAAATGCCAGCAACCTATGCAGTGGAAAATCAGTTCCAGACACTCGAACGGCCGGGAAGATATCTCCAAGCAATTCAGCTTATATGACGGGAACCACCAGTGTCACAAAAGTTATCGTTGATCTTTGGAGGGAGTACAGACGAATGAAACGCAACAAGGAAGGAGACCTTACTAACGAACAAGTCCAAAACAGCCTCGACCCCTTTAGAAATGATGAGTTGCAGATAGAAGACAAACAAGGTTACACCGCACTCTTAAAGGCATGTTCCTTGCCTTCCACGAGTCCTCATGTGATACAGTACCTGATAATGAAACGAAAAGTAGACCTCAACTGTAATCTTCCTCATTTTTTTGACAAGCACCACCGTGCCGCCAAAGGGTTAATTCCAGGAATGTCCGCTTTGTCAGTGGCAATAAGGAGAGGAAATGCAAACTGCATCTCCACCTTCATGAGACGGAAAACAGAAATTGATGTACGAGGCGTTGACCAAAAAAAACTTAAGTAAAATATATCCTCAAGGAAAGGACGAATGTGACCTGTCAGGCGTGTTCAGATTAATGTCACTCACTGGTAGAAAAGGCGTCCACATAAGTCCTCTTTTATTAATTTTCTCGGACGTTTCGTTGCCCTATCTTTAAAATAGTTTTTAAGGTAATGTTTAAATACTGCGCCTTGAAACCATAGTGAATGCCTGAAATGTTGTGATGCACTTAGGTTATTCAATTGGTAGATAGCATGTGGCATGTTTATGGACTTGTTGGAACAGGTCTTCAAAAATGTACATTCTGTTTACGAACAAACCGGTCTGGTAGGCCAGTTTTGACAAATGGTAAGCGCCCCGCTAAGTCTCCCCGTTACCTCGTGGTATTTTTGTCACAAAGCGCATGACTTTACAACAAAAAAATTATGAACTGCTTACAGCTGCGGAAAGAGTGTTTCATATGAGGATGGGGCAAGGAAAAGACGTTCGACGATAAGAAAACATATATAGAGAAGACGAAAGAGATTTGTAACAAGGTCATGCAAGTTTTGTTGGTAATGGGTTTGTAATCGTGTGAAAGGCCATTTTGTTTCGTTAACTCCAAATAAAGAGTGTCAGTTTCACAGACTCAAAAGATAGAATTGTATTACCGGACCCTGGCATAGAATGGATTAAATAAATAACTTGACCGTTCGAACTCCTATGTACAATCTTCGTATCACTTACTTAATACGTTTTTTACTTATTTGCAGTGGAGACTCGCCTGATGTAGAATCTGAAGAAGGGCGATACAACGGCAACCAGGAGTACACTTTTTAATTTTGATTGAACAACGTAACTACAGTCTGGGCTCAGGCCTCGGCCACCTCTTTTTGTTTGAAGAAAGTTAGACCCAACACGCAGACCTTTTTCATTTATGATTATAATTCCGGGCCACACCTTATAAGCAAGTATCTATGTATCAATGTTTTTCTTGAATTTTATTGTTATGATTAATGGAGAAAAGTGAAATAGTTTAAGTTTCAGTTTGAATAGCCAAAAGCATACAATAACACCTTTACTAAGTGGTCACTTAACAATAGGCTTTGATACAAAATTACCGAAAAATGGGCTAAAATTCTTTCGGGAATTTCTCCAAAAAAGCTAAAAAATGTTCGAAAATTCTTAACGACACAACTTGTTTCTCTGAACTAGTAGATAACTCACTGGAATCAGCCATATTTGCAACCAACGGAAAAAGTATAATTTGAGTGGGGAACCGCTGATTAGTTGCACTGTAGACACTAATGTGAGGGTGAGCTCTGAATGAAATTGGTCAGCGGTAACACAAAATAAACGCTTTCGCGCGTTTTTGCTTGTGTAAAATTGTCAAAGGGCTTAGATCTCATGTATGTACCCACCACGGTTTTACATTGTATTCTCTTTGTTTGTGATCTATTACTTCCGTGTAGTCTATTGTTTAGTCTTTGTGGTGGGTATATACATGAGATCTCAGCCTGTCAAAGTGTCACCTGGAAGCTGATATTTCTCTAAAATTCTACCAAATTTTACTCAGTCTAACATTCCGGAGATTTTCTAAAATTCTTTTCGGTGTCTAAAATTCTCAAAAAAAATCCAGAATTTTGAATCTTGGCCTACTTAACAAAGACCGGAATTAAATTGCTCTCCATGTTTACTGTAAATTTGACTTCTTTTAGCGGTCACCTCTGTTAAGTGGTCAGTTGGCTATTCCCCCGAGTGTCTGCTTACCAGAGGTTTGACTTACTTGTATTAAACCAGGGCGCGACAAAAGCGCTGTCCGATAGCCCGGGGCTAGTGAAGCGACCCGTCGGGCTAGTGTTTTTTTGTCGGAGTTTGCCCGACGGGCAAGCAATATTTGTTGCCTTTTCTCATCATTAGAATTAAAATAAGAACTTAGAAGTGTGTAATAAACAGTTCTCTAGTGAAAGTGAATGCGAGGAACATTTTAAAAATGTAAGAAAATATCAACGGCGAACAAAAGAAATGGAATTGAATGATGCGTTTTCGTAAATAATTATAATGTACAGTTGCGGCCGTAATCTGTCTTCTCACTCCTCTGCTTTTAGGTCTTTAAAATCGCTGTTGTTTTCATTGTATTAAGTTCAAAGTAAACCAGTTAGGATCTGTCTTGTCGATTAAGACCGTTTTCTTTAAACAAGCTAGACAACTTGAACATTTGCCGACACAGTCGTTGCGTTAATTTAATACTGGATAGATTGTTTTTCCCACGAACGGCAAATATTTTTGCCGTCTGCCGTTTGCCATTTCCATGGGAAAGTGAGTAGTTTCACGTTTCTCAAACTCATGAACATGTGAATTAACTTCGATTTTTCTAGTGGGTTGATTCATTTTACGATTCGAGGAAAAGTAAGGATAATAAACTACAAGCTGCCGTTTGCCGTGTACGCGTAGAACAGCGTGCGTAATTTAATCTCTTGATACTCGCAAGCAAGTCACGTAATATAAAATGTGTTATTTTTGTTGTATCAAACTTCCGAAAGGGTTTGCAAGATATTTTACGTTATCCAAAGACGAAAGACTGCGAATAAGAGTACTAGTTTCATTGATCAATCGATCATAGCTTTCATAACCAGCGCAAAAATAAGTTTTTCTCGTAATTTATAATTTATTCCGCAACGTTCGCCGTCGGGAGCGAACACAGTTAGAGATTTTTTGCCTCTTGGTGTAATATTCATCCCTTGTTTAAATTTGTTTGTTTTAATAATTAATTTACTTTTGGGCTAGCTCTTCAGAGCTCCGGGCTAGTAAACTAAAGCAGCAGCTTGCCCGAAGGGCAAGCTGATTTTTTCATTTTCATCCCACCCTGTAAACGAACGCTACAATGTTTTAGTTTTGTTAACAATTACTGTACAAGTACACTGAGGCTCTAAAATCGTGTTTTTGGCCATGGATAGAAATGGATAATGCAACTTGAGAAAAAATAGCCACTTTTCTCAATTGTCTCGTTCTCTCTTTGAATAATGATTTCATTCACTTATTATGCTTTTTGAGCAATTAGTATACTCTTTAATAGAGAACAATGAATTTTGTGTAAGAGCAAAGATACTTAATCGAATATTTAGTACAGTGTTGAGCAAAAGACCCGTGTCACTGCTATGATTGATGAATTAAAAAAATATGTGCTATGAAGTCTTAACTACATTTAAGTTTGACACTCGGCTGAATTTATCAGAACTTAGCTGAAATTCTTTGGTAGAATACAAGTATACTGTAATTCTTTTTTTTTTATAAAAAGATGGGCATCTCTATTAAGTAGCGGTAGACATTTCTAAACAATAAACGAGTAACTAAACAATAAACGAATAAATTTTGATGAATTTAAGCAATGAATTGCCTTCAAATTTCACGTTGAAGGCCTTTCTTTGTTCAATCTCTTTATTTTTCAGGTATTCACTTAGCCCATATTTAACATGTCTTTTTTTGAGAATATTAATGTGAAAAAGTACTGCCCTTGCTGGTGTGTGTGTCTTTTGTGCATGTGTCTTGTCGTTTGTATGTATGTGTGTCTAGCTATCATTCATCTAAGTAGACCACATAAAACTATAGTTCACCCTTGGGGCTGGGACTTGAAGACTTGTCATTTTCTTGGGCACCAGATGCTTCCTCGGTGTAATACTGATGCGCTAACAAAGCTGCATTCTTAGCACTCACTGCTGACATTTCCATTGCACTGGCAGAATGTTCAATGGCATTAATGTAAAAAACACCGTCATCCAGGACAAATGACCAAAACTTCTCAGGAGGGGTAAAGTGGGGATAAGCCAGCCAAGACACTGTTTTACTCTCATTTACATTGCTAAACAATTCATTCAGTTGAGAAGCACTGAGAGCTGAGCGCGAAAACACCTTTCGAATGGGCATTTCCTTTAAATCCACCCCTGTCCTGTTTTCAACTGGATCTTGCTGGCCGATTGAGTTAAAATAATTTTTAGGGGTCTCTGTTGTAGCAATCACTTCTGGTATGTCACTTTCAGTATTAAACCCAAAATGCGTCATATTGACATGGCCATGCACAAAAGTAGCCACCGTGCGCCAGAATTCTCCAAGTTCTTTAGGAGTGGGCCAGTTCTTGCAGTCTTTACAATCAAAGAAATAGCTGTTAATTTCGAATGGAGCAGCTACGATCACAATGTCATATTGTTTGTCTGGAATGTGACCCTCGCCGTTCAATATGTACACTGGTTTTTCAGGGTTGCCATTGGTGTTTTTTACTACTTCTGTTATCCTGGTATTCTTGTACAGTGTAGCTTTAGAGGAGGAAAGCAAACCATCGCAGACTTTCCAGTTTCCGCCTTCAACTGACCACAGCCCTCCCTGTGAACCAGCTAGGGACACAGCCCCTGTTACAGATAAAGATTGTTGGAAATCAAAATGATGTTTCAAGAAAGATAAAGAAAATCAAAGAATACATTTTTGAGACTTCAGAATTAAGGTGTTTAGAGAGACACTAACTGTGGCTAAGTACATGTAGTACTTAACCTCAAACACTTGGTCTCAAGACGCAAATTAAAGGCAGTGACATGATTCTGTCCTTTAGCTCTCATGTTCTGCATTTAATTTGATGAGCAAGCAGGGTGAGTTAAATATACACAACTCATTTAATAAATACAGTGATGCTTTAAAAATGAGATATTTACCTATTCACTCATGACAGAAGCACAAATTATTATTTCAAATACGAAATGTGAATTAAAGTTTGGTACAATATTGTAACAAATACATGTAGATCTAAAAAGGACTAGGAGAATGTACTAATGAATGCTCAGTAGCTGTTACAAGAAATAATGCTATGGTGGTATGTAGCATGTTGGGATTTTATCACAGGCTCTAAAGTAAGAAGTCATTTGTAAGCCCTGTTTCACCAATGAAAGTAATTCAACAAATCAATAATAATTTTATTATCAATAATAATAAATAATTCACATTTATTCACTTAACCCTTTTGGCGTTATCTCCCAATAGTGCCAAATACATGTATTAACATTCAAGAAGTACCCCAAATTTCATTTTGTAAAATAGTGAAGAACAAATGGTACCATGCAAAAGCACTGCCAAAGAGGTTTCACTTGAATGGTCACATCATAGGATTTCCTCCACAGACTCAAAAGTTAGAACTACACTACATGTCTCCATAATATTGACTCTAGGAGTGAAAGGGTTCAACCCTCCAAATTACTAAATTTCCTTATACCTGCAAACCCATTCAAAGTCACATCCTGGCCATAATTGATCCTCATGACAGCTGCCACTAGCTCATCAATCAAAAGCGGCTTGAGGCCAATCTTCTCCAAGGTCTGCCTTGCTGTCAGTTGTGTGTATGCATACATCTCCTTTCCACCCATGGCTTTCAGCATGTCAGGTACACTGGTAAATGCTTGGCGATTTTCTTGCAACTTGTAAATGTTTGAAAATTTTTTCAACATGTCTGTGATGAACGTGTTCATGGTGTAGAGGTCGAATAACCCATATCGCCAAACAAGCTTGATGTAATTCACAATTTTCCACCGGCTGCCATAAAAGACAAATTCGTCACCATTGTATATTCCCAGAAGGCTGTTAGGCTCATTGCTATCAAGCTTTTTCAAGCCTGTTAGTATAAAAGAAAATAATGTCAGTTACATATATCTTATTGACCAAGCGCGAGGGCCGTACTGGGAGAATATCGGCCCGAGGTCTTGACAGACAGTACGGACCGAGCGCAGCGAGGTCCGTACAGAAAAGACCGAGGGCCGATATTCTCCCAGTACGGTCCTGAGCAAGCTTGGTTAATAAGAGATTTATTACACGACTCCTGCCGGCGGGGGGATCGCCCGGGATCATGCGGGACAATGCCCGGTCCAATACTAAGAGAATATTGGACCGGCAATCGAACGTTCTGTTTGGTTGATTTTAGTTATTGGCCCTCTGACTGTCTAAGTCGTGTAATAAACTATATTATTATGTTTATAGTTTTAAAAACAAATTTCATAGTGGCTTTTAACCAAACAAGATGAAACAATAACCCCTAGACATTTTCATTTTTTTTTGTGTGCTTAAAATACCTTGGCCCATACATACAGAAATCTTCCCTACCATACCCACTGTTTCCAGTGTGGATTCCTCATTTTAGCGGAGCTCTGCAGGCCGAAGGCCCACGCGTAGCCCCATACTCATAGAACCTATGCCCGTCGGTTTTCATGGTCATGGCCAGCGGAATGTTTCGCGGGCGCGCGTGCCGCCACCTGCCGCCCGCTGCCGTGCGCCTGTGTTGGACAGGGTTAGTTCGCGGACGCGTATTACGTCCCAAAACATGTGCGTATGACTTAGACTTGGATTTTATAGTTCTAAACTTCACTTGCGTGGCCTTATGCAAATATGTTTGTGTATTTTTTGCAATTTTGATTTCCAAATCAGTCTCTCGGACAATTTTTGATAAGCAACAGATGTATTTTGTTTGGAAATTAGTCATACTAGTATCTAGACGGAGAAAAAGTTCTTTTTGTGAACTTTTGTATGGTCTAAATGTACTGTGCAGACGGTCGTGTAAGTCTGTTTTTGAGAATTGCTAAAATTGAAAAATAGTCCGGTCTTCAATCTTAATTCTTGTGTTTCCGACGTTTCACCTCAGTTAAGTTTATTATCGGCTTTCTGTTCAGAGAGCGACGCTGTTATAGGCTCAGCCTATCTATATACATTAGCATCTAAAATACTACAAAAGTTGAAACTTTTTACTACAAAAGTTGAAGTGAAACTTCTGATTGTGTGTTTTTATTACACATTGTCAAATATATTCTTGAAGTAAGCGATAAAGTTAATGATTATTTAAATCAAAATATCACACAAATTTCCCTATTGTACTGTATACATCGTACATAAGTGTGACATCATTCTATAAATTTGAGGACATTATTACGGATTATATTTTATAGCCTGCTGTTAGTTTTTATGGCTTTTCAATATTTTTATCCACTTCTTGCAAACTCAAGTTTTTCAAGTTTTTTATAATTTTACACTGTAAATTGCTACTGATTGTCATCAATACCTCGCAGCGTAATATAGCCGGATATGTATATAGCTCAATTAAATTCGGGGGGGGGGGGGGGGGGGGGGGGGGGGGGGGAGAAGGAGGTGAATTCGAGCTCGAAAGAACACAGTCCCTAATATGTCAAGTTATTGAGCTCGGATTGATTTTTCTGAATGTAGAGTTGCAATTTGGAGAGGGATCTGGGTCTGAAGATTTTGCGCGAGCGTGAGAACGAATTATACTTACAGAAAATCTATAAACTATACAATAGACACAAGGATGCAAGAAAAGGGGAAGTGGTAAGTTTTCTTTTGTCCATTTTTGTTTCATTTTTGTTTCACTTTGTTTCATTTTGTTGTTACAGGGAGCCCCCATTTTCCACATTCGGAAAAATCAATCCGAGCTCAATAACTTGACATATTAGGGACTGTGTTCTTTCGAGCTCGAATTCACCTCCTTCTCCCCCCCCCCCCCCCCCCCCCCCCCCCCCCCCCCCCCCCCCCACCCCCCGGAAAAATAGTCTCTAGACCAGCTTTCGAGCTCGAATTTAATCGAGGTCGTTTACTGGACGTGTACGACGAGGACAATGGTGCACGATTGTAATCGAGCTCGGTAACTGGATAGTCCACCAACAAATCGAGCTCAAAATGTTTTCGAGCTCGATTGCTATTTTCCCGGTGACTGATTTGTAATCGAGCTCGGTAACTGGATAGTCCACTAACAAATCGAGCTCAAAACGTTTTCGAGCTCGATTGCTATTTTCCCAGTGACTGATGGTTTCGTGCTCGATTTCATGAAACTGAGCTCGATTACTACCCCACGATTCGAGCTCGATAAGTAATCGACGTCGATTGGTAAATTGAGCTCGATGACTATAAACGGAGCTCGGTTGCTCAGGAGCAAAATTTGATCCAGGTGTTGTACTTCGTTTACGAATTTGGCTCGTTGCTCGTTGAACTGGAAAAATGGCCACCTGGAAACGAAGTGGCTTTGGGACTCGACTACAAGCAATATCTACATTAAATTACAAAGACGTACTAACACAACTGTACAAACATTTACAATACACTACTTAATTAGTTACATTACTTACAAACATTGGCATAAAATGTTGCTTTACACTATGTACAATTATATTTTTTCATTATTAATTATTATTATTATTTCCATAGAAACTACCTTTTACATATATTGTTTTACATGGAAACATTATTTACAAAGAATTACATAAAAAAAATATATGATGAACAAAACACAAGGATTATAATAGGCGTGCCCATGTAGAATTAAATTTTTCGAGGGATTTATTCTGAAATGATATTTCTCTTATTATAATTATGTCATTTTTCAACCGTAATAAAAAGCTGTCAAAGTCCAAAAAGCCGTTGCACATGCTGGTAGCGAAAATATGATATTTTGCAATAAGAAGAGCATAGTTGAGTAGATAGTTATATGGTGTGTTTTGATGCCAGCCATACAAAATTATATATTCATTTAAATTTACATTTTGGTTAAATTTCTGGTACCACCATTTAACAAAAGAATCCCAAAATGTGTTGGATTTGATGCAATTGGATAACATGTGAGTGGTTGTTTGTTTTTCACAGTTGCAAAGCGGGCAGGTGTCGTTATCAGCTTTTCCGGCGTGAAACAGATTAATTTGGTTTGGAAGGACGTTATGAATTATTTTATATTGGAAAGCAATTAACTTTGTCTGTTTAGTAACTGTGAATGGAAGCAAGTATACTTTATGAATGTTGTCCTTAGTAAATCCACAATTTAAAATCCTGTTCTCACAAGTTGGAGGCACAGTTATCTTATTAAGAAAAAAAGAGTAAGCAGCGCGGGTGGTAAGTGTGGTTTGGATGGGGCTTAAAGTCACTGCGGCATCTGCATTGCATAACGAAATGTTTGTTATTATTTTCCGTTTTGAGTGGATGGCTTTGATTACGCCATAATACGTAGTAAAAGGTGTGGTTAAATTAAATTTTTCGTTTAGTTCAACCAAAGAAAGGAAATTGTGATTTTCATTTAATAGATCGTTGATATGAATAATACCTTTTTTGAACCACGAGTTGTAGAAAATGGGTTTCCCATCAATTTTTATATTTTTATTGTTCCAGATTATTTCCGCGTCTTTTGAAATATGTTCATTTAGTATCGTTGGTTCATTAAAATCTTGCCAGTACTTGAGAATGGTAGCGTAGAACTCTGGAAGGTTGTCCAATTGAAGTGACTTGAAATCGAAATGACAGTCAGTTAAAAAAGATATTCCACCATATTGCCTTGTACAAAATTCTGGGATCATTTTCCATGAAGCTTCATTATGCGTCTTTAACTGCTCAATCCAAGACAACTTGAGCGCTTTTTCCATAATTTCGAAGTCAATCATTTTAAGCCCACCTTGCTGTCTCTCTTTGATAATCGTTGTTTTTTTTATCTTTGCTCGTTTATCTTCCCAAATAAAATTAAAAGTCAACTTATTAATTTCTTTAACAAAATGTTCAGGTATCGTAAGAACAGAGGTGTTATATATTAATTTCGATAAACCCAAAGTTTTAACAATATTTATCCTTCCAAGTAAAGTGAGTTTTCTTCTTTTCCAGCAGTTTAACGTTTTTTCTAGGCTAAGGATTTTCTCCTTAAAATTTAGTTTATTAGCATTTTCAATGTCATATGAGAAGTGTACACCAAGGGCGCAGATAGGTTCTTTCGGCCACTTAAAATTAAACGGGGTTTCCTTTTTATCTCTCCAGCTTCCTAGCCACATTGCTTCAGTTTTACTGGTGTTAATTTCCAGCCCTGAGACTAATTTAAAGTCATCGAGAAGTTTTAACAGCTTGCTTATTGAGTTTTGGTCCCTTACGAAGACGGTGGTGTCATCGGCGTATTGTGTACATTTTATCTCTTTAAGACCAACTTTAATTCCTTTAATAGAATTGTCGTTTTTTAGAGCTCTTGCTAGAAGTTCAATTCCGATTACAAACAAAAGTCCTGACAGAGAGCAACCTTGCCTTACTCCACGTTGTAAACGGAAAAAACGGCGACGTGTGACCGTTATTTATTACGCAGCTGGAGGCTTCACGATAAAGCACTTCTATCCAATTTAAGAAATTTGGACCAAAGTTGAACACTCTGAGGGCGGCGTTTAAGTAGTTCCATTCTATAGAGTCAAAAGCTTTTTTAAAGTCAATAAATAGCGCTATTCCGGGACTATTGATTTGTTTTGTGTGAAACATGACGTCTTCAATCAATCTAATATTCTCACCAATAAAACGACCTTTGACGTATCCTGTTTGATCTGGGTTAATAATTTTTGGGAGTAATTTTTCTAATCTTTTAGCGATTGTTTTAGTAAGAATCTTATAGTCTACATTTAGCAGCGAAATGGGCCTTAAATTTTCAAGAATTGCTTTATCTTTATTTTTTTTGGGGATAAGTGATATTATTCCTCTCTTTTGACTAATTGATAGAGCTCCTGTTTGAAATGCATAATTGAAACTGGCAATCATTTCAGTGCACAACTCTGGCCAAAAGAACTTATAAAATTCAGCTGACAAGCCATCGGTACCTGGTGTCTTATCATTTTTGAAATCTTTAAGAGCAATGTAACATTCATTTTCTCTTACCACACCTTCACAAGACAACTTTTCCTCTTCAGATAAAGGTGTTATATTTTCTAAATTAAAGAATGTAGAGGTTGAAAAAATTTCGTTATCTATGTTTTTTGAGGTATAAAGTGTTTCGTAAAAATCTTTTTCCTCTTTCAAGATTTCAAATTGATTGTGGGTATAGGTGTTGTTGCTACGTTTTAACTTTGTTATCGTCTTTTTGCAATAATTTCGTTTCTCTAGGTTAAAAAAGTATCTTGTGTTGCGTTCGCCTTGTTCATACCATCTTGATTTACTCCTGAGAATTGCTCCTCTCGTTTTATGCCTCAACAGTTTTTCAAGGCTTGAATTTACAGCATATAGCTCATTAATAATCTTCTTATCGCCGGGGTTCTGTTCGGCTTTTAACTTTAGTTCATTAGCTTTGTTTTGAAGGTCTATTTCTTCGTTTTTAACTATCTTGGCTTTCGTTTTGGAGTACATGATTGTGTAACCTCTTATCTCCATTTTAATTAGGTCCCAACGTAATCCTAGATCGTCAACATCTTTGTATTTTTCTTTATATTGGATAATGTTTTCTCGAAGCTTGCTAGTGTATTTTTCATCTTTAAGAAGTGAATTATTAAATTTCCAAAAACCAGGGCCTTTTTTTTGATCCATTGTTTCAGATTTGAAAGCTATTGAAACTGCGGAGTGATCTGTTTGGGGAGCGTGTGTAATTTTACAGGATGTTACCAGATCACGCAACTCTTTAGAAATCAAGAAGTAGTCTAAACGACATTGTATTTTGAAAGACTTATTTCGCCATGTGAAGCTTTCTACGTCAGGATTCAAAAAGCGCCAAATATCGATTAATTTGTATGTGTTGCATAATTGCTCAATTTCCTTAATTACAGAAGTTTTCTTAGAGACCGGATTTCCACCTTTTTTATCCAATTCTTTTAGCGCACAGTTAAAATCTCCTCCAACTACGATGTTTTCATTTGCACACATTTCCAACTGTTTTCGTATTTCTCTGAAAAACAACACTTGTTGGGTTTGATCATTTGGTGCGTAAATATTTGCTAAGGTTATATGCGATTGATCTAACGTTATGTCAGCGATGACATATCTTCCTTTGTTGTCCGAAATAACTTTTTCTACCTTACAATCTACTTTTGGATTTATTAAAATCATTGCACCTTTGCTATTTGTGGTACCGTGACTGAAAAGGGCTTTGCCACCCCACTCAGCTTCCCAAAGAATAGCGCATTGTTCTGAGCTGTGAGTTTCTTGAAGGAATATAAAATGAAAGTTTTGATTATGCATTCTTCTGAACACTGAACGGCGTTTTATCGTCTTATTTAAACCTTTTACATTTAGTGACTGGCATTTAAAGTCAAAAGTTTCATGCGTGCTCATTTAACGTGTTAAAAAATGATAGCAGCGGTATGCAGGTGATGCTAACAATGGACTTTGGCACAGCTCTTTTCTTAGTTGTAGTTTTAGAGACTATAATTATTGACTTAAATATGCAAATGATACACGAAAGACACATAGCAAATACTGAAAACGGCTCAACTAATAAACAAATGATACACGAAAGTTCCTTAGTTGTAGTTTTAAAAATTATAAATATTGACTTAAATAAACAAATGATACACGTAAGACACATACCAAAAATTAAAAACGGCTCAACAAGTGGCCTTAAAACGCACCACGATAAAGTGATCGTGCGTTTAGGGCTGGGTAACATCACTTTAGGGTGAAGGGCGAACTACCGCGTAACTTTAGCTTTTGAAACTTGTTATACTTCAGTTATTATCATAAACTTATGACGGTAAATAATATAAAGGAACCTACTTATCTTAATGTGAAGACTAAATTTTAGCGGATTACTGCATTATCTTGGATAATAACAGGGATTTCTGTGTTTCCTTCGGCGCTTGTGCTTGCATTTGAACTTTCGACGCTTGCACTTGCATTCCTTTCAATGTTTGTGCTTGTGTTTGGTGACATCCACGAGTTTGGAATGTCGTAATGATAGTATCGCTTTCCGTCGACAATTAGCTTGTCTCCCAGAACAGTAGCTTTCGAGTGTGGGCTGTCTTTCTTGATCCTTTTCATAGCGGGGATAAGAACTTTCTTCCTAATATCTTGGATTTGTTTTGGTAGGTCTTCACCCATTGAGATATCGGAATTTTTTAGGCGATAACGACATTTCCAGACTTTATCCCTGTCCGCGCGGCAGGTGAAGCGAGCGATGATAGGCCTCGTCTTGTTTCTGTTTAGTTTGCCTAGGCGATGCACGCCGCAGAACTTCATACTCTGAACAACTTCATCTGGTATTTCGAGCTTTTCTGTCAGGATAGATTGAAGTTTAGCGGTGCAATTCTCTTCTGGAGATTCTTGAATACGATAGAAAATAATATTCCACCGCCGGCTGTATATACTTTGTTGTGTTATTTCACTCCACTGGGCTGACTGATCGTTTTCACAGTGTGTTACACGTTCGACAAGGTCTTCTTGCTCGCCTTGTGTGAACTCTAAAGACTGCTTCGTTTCGGTCACGGATTTTTCAGCTTCATTAAGTTTTAGTTTTAGGCTATCAATCTCCGCTTGTGCTTCATCCAGTCGCGATTCAAGATTGAGAATTCTCGCATCTCGTGCTTTAGCTTGGTCTTCTATTGTTGTCAGCTTTCCAAGCATATCTTGATATTCTTTAACTGTCATCTTAATGAAGTCGCCATCTTGGTCTTCACTCACGATTTCGGCGCCAGAGCTGCTAACTCTTTGCCTTTTTTTTCTTTATCCTTGTTTCCCATCAATGTCTCAAGGCTGATAAAACGAAATTAAGTAACTTTCAAGTATCTTATGCACAGTTTTAGTTCACTTTGGTTCACTTACTGACGGTTTTAGCGGAGCTCGCTCAAACACGACTACTCTCGGTGAGTCATACCCAGATCTCGTCTACATATATCTTATTGACCAAGCGCGAGGGCCGTACTGGGAGAATATCGGCCCGAGGTCTTGACAGACAGTACGGACCGAGCGCAGCGAGGTCCGTACAGAAAAGACCGAGGGCCGATATTCTCCCAGTACGGTCCTGAGCAAGCTTGGTTAATAAGAGATTTATTACACGACTCCTGCCGGCGGGGGGATCGCCCGGGATCATGCGGGACAATGCCCGGTCCAATACTAAGAGAATATTGGACCGGCAATCGAACGTTCTGTTTGGTTGATTTTAGTTATTGGCCCTCTGACTGTCTAAGTCGTGTAATAAACTATATTATTATGTTTATAGTTTTAAAAACAAATTTCATAGTGGCTTTTAACCAAACAAGATGAAACAATAACCCCTAGACATTTTCATTTTTTTTTGTGTGCTTAAAATACCTTGGCCCATACATACAGAAATCTTCCCTACCATACCCACTGTTTCCAGTGTGGATTCCTCATTTTAGCGGAGCTCTGCAGGCCGAAGGCCCACGCGTAGCCCCATACTCATAGAACCTATGCCCGTCGGTTTTCATGGTCATGGCCAGCGGAATGTTTCGCGGGCGCGCGTGCCGCCACCTGCCGCCCGCTGCCGTGCGCCTGTGTTGGACAGGGTTAGTTCGCGGACGCGTATTACGTCCCAAAACATGTGCGTATGACTTAGACTTGGATTTTATAGTTCTAAACTTCACTTGCGTGGCCTTATGCAAATATGTTTGTGTATTTTTTGCAATTTTGATTTCCAAATCAGTCTCTCGGACAATTTTTGATAAGCAACAGATGTATTTTGTTTGGAAATTAGTCATACTAGTATCTAGACGGAGAAAAAGTTCTTTTTGTGAACTTTTGTATGGTCTAAATGTACTGTGCAGACGGTCGTGTAAGTCTGTTTTTGAGAATTGCTAAAATTGAAAAATAGTCCGGTCTTCAATCTTAATTCTTGTGTTTCCGACGTTTCACCTCAGTTAAGTTTATTATCGGCTTTCTGTTCAGAGAGCGACGCTGTTATAGGCTCAGCCTATCTATATACATTAGCATCTAAAATACTACAAAAGTTGAAACTTTTTACTACAAAAGTTGAAGTGAAACTTCTGATTGTGTGTTTTTATTACACATTGTCAAATATATTCTTGAAGTAAGCGATAAAGTTAATGATTATTTAAATCAAAATATCACACAAATTTCCCTATTGTACTGTATACATCGTACATAAGTGTGACATCATTCTATAAATTTGAGGACATTATTACGGATTATATTTTATAGCCTGCTGTTAGTTTTTATGGCTTTTCAATATTTTTATCCACTTCTTGCAAACTCAAGTTTTTCAAGTTTTTTATAATTTTACACTGTAAATTGCTACTGATTGTCATCAATACCTCGCAGCGTAATATAGCCGGATATGTATATAGCTCAATTAAATTCGGGGGGGGGGGGGGGGGGGGAGAAGGAGGTGAATTCGAGCTCGAAAGAACACAGTCCCTAATATGTCAAGTTATTGAGCTCGGATTGATTTTTCTGAATGTAGAGTTGCAATTTGGAGAGGGATCTGGGTCTGAAGATTTTGCGCGAGCGTGAGAACGAATTATACTTACAGAAAATCTATAAACTATACAATAGACACAAGGATGCAAGAAAAGGGGAAGTGGTAAGTTTTCTTTTGTCCATTTTTGTTTCATTTTTGTTTCACTTTGTTTCATTTTGTTGTTACAGGGAGCCCCCATTTTCCACATTCGGAAAAATCAATCCGAGCTCAATAACTTGACATATTAGGGACTGTGTTCTTTCGAGCTCGAATTCACCTCCTTCTCCCCCCCCCCCCCCCCCCCCCCCCCCCCCCCCCCCCCCCCCCCCCCCCCCCCCCCCCCCCCACCCCCCGGAAAAATAGTCTCTAGACCAGCTTTCGAGCTCGAATTTAATCGAGGTCGTTTACTGGCCGTGTACGACGAGGACAATGGTGCACGATTGTAATCGAGCTCGGTAACTGGATAGTCCACCAACAAATCGAGCTCAAAATGTTTTCGAGCTCGATTGCTATTTTCCCGGTGACTGATTTGTAATCGAGCTCGGTAACTGGATAGTCCACTAACAAATCGAGCTCAAAACGTTTTCGAGCTCGATTGCTATTTTCCCAGTGACTGATGGTTTCGTGCTCGATTTCATGAAACTGAGCTCGATTACTACCCCACGATTCGAGCTCGATAAGTAATCGACGTCGATTGGTAAATTGAGCTCGATGACTATAAACGGAGCTCGGTTGCTCAGGAGCAAAATTTGATCCAGGTGTTGTACTTCGTTTACGAATTTGGCTCGTTGCTCGTTGAACTGGAAAAATGGCCGCCTGGAAACGAAGTGGCTTTGGGACTCGACTCTGGATGAATTTCTCGACCTACCGCGGCATATTTTGGAAGTTGCGACCACAGGAGAATACAACAAGCGCGAAATTTCGGCGGTGGGTCGGAGTGGCTGTGGACTTAGTATAAATATGAAATGTGTGCGGAAAGAATCGAGCCCTGTAAAAATTTTTGGCTTTTTCCCAGCATGCAGTGCGGTGGTGATATTGAAAATCGAGGCAAGGTCAGTATGCATTAGAACGAGAGGCTAGAGCTCGGCCCGAGCAACGAATAAGGGCAAAAAAATTCACTGCTAAGCTAGGACTAGGACTGAATTTTGCTGTGAATGTTGACTTTTGGGTTTGCCATGATGATTTGAATAAAAAAAACTAAAGGCAAAAACGTGATTTTTGTTGTTTTTCTATGACGTTAAAAACGGTCATTTTTGTTATTGTCCAAATTCAAACGCTGATATTCTGCAAAAATCGCTGACTTTTTTGTGTTTATTGGGTATCTCAATTTGAGGGACTTTCTAGTCAATGCTCAGAACTGCTAGTTAGGGCAATGTTCGCGCGATTGAGAAAGTTGCAATTTTTTAAAGCAGTGGAGTATTGTACGGCCGGTTTTGGCCGGTGTAGGAGCGAATGGGTTAATTTGATATTTATAAGTGTCATTTCTTTGCAGGTTTAGTTTACGTTATGTTGTGCATAATAACACTTTTACCTTTGTATTTTTTGAGTGCCTTGTAGTTGTATGCTAGTGCAAACCTTGCACCATTTCTATATAACATTGTTTTTACTGCATGACATCGTAGACATTAAGTCATTACAGCACAAGAATGAATAATTGAGTTATTGATCACTTTTAAGACTTGCTAAAAAAGTTGATATACCAGTAATAAGAATCGATCCAATTGGAAAAAAATCAATGAGAATCGATGACAATCGATCTTGTTAAAGAAGTCCCAAAATTTTCCATAATCGATTGGTCATTGATTTCCAATATGAATCGATTAATTGACATCAATATTATTGTTACTGAATGATATCGATTTTCATCGATTTTAAAACCATCTATATTTGACAAAGCGTCACGCAATCGCAAACGAAGTGCTATTTTCATCTACAGTAGAACCTCGATTTAACGAAGTCGCTGGGAACTGGCCAAATTTGTTCGTTAAATCGAGGGTTCGTTATATTGAAAACCTCGATATAACGAACTTGAGGGGAAACGACTAAAATGTTCGTTACATCAAGGTCATAGTTAATGATTGATTTGTAACACAGGTGACTTCTGTCACGCAATTCAATGCAATTTTCGTTGCCCAGAAGTGCTGTGTTTTGAGATGCAATTCATTTAAAGCATGGTGGCTTTCAGTAGCAATTATTTTCACTTTTGAGCAGACGCGCAGCTTTTGTTTACAAAAAAACGACACTTTCTCTTTCTTTCTCGTTTTTCTGTTTGAGCTTCCGGATTATGTTCGTTATATCGAGGTTCTATTCCATACACTACATTTTACAGTGACTTTGGCCGGGACATAGAATATCGTTCGTTATAGGGAAGATATCAATGACGTCACCAATTGTTATTAATGTGCCAACCAGAGCCTTATTGGCTGCCGAAACAAAGGGTTCTTTTGTTCCAGTGGCTGGCACATTTGAATAACAAAAAGAATGTTTGTAAACAGATATCATCCCTATATCGAGGACTTCGTAAATAGAGGTTCGTTAAATCGAGGTTCCACTGTAGTTTGTCTTTTTTAATTTTCGTTAAAAGAAGATCAAAATGTTACTTTTTTCCGCAATTAAAGAATTTTTCGTGGAACAAATTTCATCAAATTCCACGTCTTACAAAATTACATACCGAAAGCTATTTAAGTCGTCTTACTTACCAAGGAGCTTTACGAAATCTCCCATGTATTTGTTGTCCGGATGAATTATAGATCCTCCAGATTCAAACTTTTTGCCAGCAAATTGCACGGTGTCCAACCTTCCTCCGATTCTATCAGACGCTTCAAAAACATCGATGCTCGCCTGCGATCCAAAGAGTTCGCGAATGAAGTGAGAACAACTTGAACCTCCAATGCCCGCTCCAATAATGGCGATGTTAGGATGCGAGGTTCGCTCGGCCGCGCTAACTGAGCGATGTCTTGTGAGAATTAGAGTTGGAATAAAGAGAATACTGGTGCTTAAGCCAAAACCTAAAGCTCTAAACATTGTGTTTCTGTAGAAATAACTAACAAATTATCGCCCAGAAACCACACCAAAACCGCTCTTGACATCTACTAGTACTTAGTTTTTTTCAAATGCGCACAAGTGTGACAACTAAACCCGTGCGGGGTAGCCCGAGGAGACTTATTTGAAACTGACGGGGATCACGCAGAATAAATTTTGCCTTGGTACAAAGGGTTAGTGAGGAGGAGCGTCGCGTGACGAGACAAATAACGGCATTTTTGTTTGCACTATTGCTTACATTTCACAGTTTTGCACTGAAACTTGCTGTAGGTATGTCCATTAGGATTTTGCAAGTATAGTCGTAGATGCAACTCGGGAGTCCAACCGCTCTGTGTGGGACCATCGCTTTTTATTGGCATGTACATTTTTCTTTGCGAGACACCATTGACATTTTGGGACTCCTTGTTCCCGGGAACACGTGATGTGGCACTCGTGATTCGGGTGACAAGTTAGTTCCAAGATACGGAACCTGGTATGGTGAACGGGTCATTGTGTAATCTATTCACGCCTGCATTCTTGCAGCCGTGTTTTCTATGTTTAGTTTGCTATATCGTGTTGATGAGCTCCAATAAGAGCGAAACGGCTGTCCACGGTTGCTACCCTACTTTATTGGTTTCAGTCGTATTGGTGTGGCTCGCAAAGTCAACTTTTTTACATAGTCAGATCGATCAGCCTTGCAGTTTATTGTTATGTCTGTTCATTATTTTTGGCTGATAAGATCTTTCATAGTTCCTACGTATTGTTTACAGCATTATCGTTTGCGGTCCTTTGCAGATTTTACTCTCTTCTGGCTCCAAGGGATCTGACTCGTCCCCAGTCGTCTCTCAATTAACGAGCTGAAGCACGGTCGAGGAGGCCGGGGGGGCGCTATGCGCTATTAACCTGCGATCAGGCGCTTTGTTTTCGGAGCGAGTCGGAGGAGCGCGAAGAGGGAAGAAAAAAGCGCCTTTCCGCCGACTTTCGCGCACTCGCGCTCCGAAAAAGAAAACGAGCGCCTGATCGCACTTCCCTCGCGCTTCTCTCGTTCCGTGTCTATCTCCCTCCTCCTCCCCCCCCCCCGGCGCGTCTCCCGCGTCTTGCGACTCGGAAAGAATCTGCCAATTTAGTCAAAACTTATTGATTTCACTCCTCAGCTTCGATGTGCTTACTAGAATCCCCGTGACATTGCCGAGACTAAAAGGGTTATTATAAAAGTGAACTCCCAAAAACCAACAACAATGATGACAATAAAATAAAAAACACAGCTATGTATTTCACATTCGTTTGGCTTTGCAGCACAGAAAGCTCTTAATAGATTAAACACAAAATGCTACTCATTAAAAACAAAAAAAGCAAACTCAACAGAAAATAAAACTAAACGAATTACAAAGCGTGTTTGTAATGGTTTTGCTCATCCATTTTGCTCGTTCATCAGTTAAAAAACAGCGATACAGAAGAACTTGAAAGTTCACGTACGATTTCTTCAAGAATTATCTCTATGAATGTGAATACACGAAAATCATATATTTGAACTGCGGATAGATATGAGTGAGATTTGTGATCCTCGCAGTGTGCTCTCAACTTAAGCAGTTGAAAAAGCAACATGAAAAAAAATTCAGGCTTGAACGGGATTCGAACCCATGACCTTGCGATACCGGTGCAATGCTCTATCCACTGAGCTATCAAGTCACATGGATAGATGGTCAATTGTGAGTTCTGAATTTTTTTCAGGTTGCTTTTTCAACTGCTTAAGTTGAGAGCACACTGCGAGAATCACAAATCTCACCCAGAATGATTTCTGCAGTTATATCCAGCTATTAAAATCCATTTGCGTTAGCATAACGGTAAATTTTTCTTTTGTCCAAAACGTGACAAGCGCATGAAGTAACACGTTTCATTGTACAATCATCAATGAATGAACATGATGATTGAGAGAACCAAGTGACCAATACTGACCAATGACAAAATAGAGAAATACGTGAAGGAATTAAAACGTTTTTACGGATTTATTTTGTATTAGCTATAATCATTAGAATTCTATCACACTACAAACTCCTATAAATCCCCCCTTATGGCATATGAAATTTAAAAAACTTTAATTCATAGTTGTAAAATTTTTTAGTCTGTTGATGAAACTGAGCATTCAAATGAAAGCTACAAACTAGTACTTTTCTGTGGTACTGTGTACTATGCTTTACAAGGCAGTTCTAACTTTTGAGTCTGTGGATGAAACCCTAAGCTACTGACAGTACTTTCCTGTGGTACTGTTTATTGTGCTGTATAAGGTATATATACACCAAATTGAAGAAACGTCGGATAAAAAGCATAAACCATGAACGTTGCGACCCAAAGGTTTATGGAAAATTGGAAAAATTAATCTTCGTCTGACAGGATACACATTATATTAACACAGGATGCATAAATCATGTTCCAAAATGTCTCAAACAAACAAAATATCTTGATATATTACTAAGCTTGACAATGCTGCCTACCCAGAATCCCATTCGGTTTCATCGTTCATGGTTTATGCTTTTCGGCACGGGTCAACGTTTCTTCAATTAGGTGTATATATGTTGTGGTTCAAATTTTTCTTTGGTTTGAAAATTTTCAAACCAGTTTAATTTTTATTTTCCTTTGTCTCAAATTCATTATCATATTCTGAGACAAAGGAAAACAAAAATCAAACTGGTTTAAAAAAAATTGAACCAAAGAAAAATTTGAACCACAACATATATATATATAGAGAGAGCAGTTTTCATTTGAGTGTCGTAAAACCAAAACCAAAGTAATTTCTCTGACCAATCACAGCAGTCGTAAACAATCCAATGAACCAATCAGAGCTCGAAGCAATTACATGTCGCCGGCGCCAAGCGCGGGAAAACGTGTGCGAGCAAGTCACGATTAGTTTTGGTTTTACTTCTGATTGGTCGGAAAGTGACGCGAGATTTTTTAGCCAATCACAAAGCGTAGCAATTAAAAACCAAAGCAATTGTGTAATTACTTTTGACACTCAATTGAAAACTGCTCTATATATATAAATCAATATACGAACTATTCAGTTTGCGAGCAGATAGATTTTAACACAAATCTGTTTCGTAGAGCGACATGATGTCGGTCCACTCATCAGTTAATCTCATATATATTTGAACAGTCTGTGGATGAAATACTCTACTGTGATGAAAGGAACTGAGTAAAAGTATCTTTTAGAACCGTTTGCATGTCAAAAGTTTGTAAGTTTAAACTTAGCCTGCCGTGGCAGTGAAAGAATCAGTAATGGCTAAGATAAAAAAACAAACAAACACGAATTCCAACAAAGGCATAAGGAACAGAATAAATGTAAACAATTGTAAATACTCAGGACAAAATTACGTTTTGATCAATTTTGTAACCAAGTTGTGTTCAAACGCAAGCGTTTGGGACACCCTAGGACCAGCCCGGGATAAAACAAAGGCAGTGAGTGTGATAACAAAACATGCATTATATTAATTTTATATTATAGTGACTCATTCTGTATTAAACTAAATACTTTATAATAGCTAGCACAATAAAAAATAACGAGGTAATAATATTAATAATAAAATCTAGCCAATAATACGAGCTTCGTTGCTTTTTTGCAAATACGTTACTTGCTAATATGGTTTAAAGGGCCACAGCCCTGCCGGAATAACAGAATTTTGCTTACTTAATTTCAATGTCATATCGTCAAATGCCACCAAATATACCACTAAATGGGATAAAAAGATTCTATAGAGAAAAACAGAAGAAGTAGTTTGGAGAAAACGTGAAGGATTACAAGGATGGAAGTGGATTACAGTTCATCAAATTTGATTTCGTGACAGGCGGTCAAGAAATCAAAGTTTCCATTCTGGTGAAATGTTTGAGTTTTTAAGTCGTTATTTTGTCTTTTTAGTTCACATTTCTTCGTGTTTATCACTTTAAGGCGATTTTTCTTTCTATTTTAAGAAAATAAAGCAAGCTAAAGCAAGCTTTTGGCCATAATCATGAAAACAATATATTTCAGCCGGGACAGTGTAATTAAAAACGCGAGCTTTGTCAATTCCTTGATCACGTTTGTGATATAGTAACTGAATTTTAATCAAAAGAGAAAAGACAGAGTTCTTTGCCAATTTATTACCAATAAAATAAGAATGTCTTCCATTACCTGGCACTGATCTATTTTGCTTTTTAGGCAATTCATTTTGCAAGAAAAGCAAAAACAAATTAACTCAATTTTTGCTGTCAAATGGGAAGATAGTGTCATTTTCAGCCATTATTTAGTTAATCAATATTCAACAAAAGGGCAGGAGCGTCTTGAGTATACAATTTGCATGCAAAAATCTTTACCAGCTGGCAGACAGATTTTGTTATAAAGTAGTCTTTTGGTGTCTTTTCATTTTCATTCATTTTCACTTGTGTCTTTCAGCACTTCTCCCCACAAATGGCCAGGTTTTTGTTAAACTGAACTGGGTAATACTAAAAACGACCTTTCCAACTGTTAATCATTTATATTGCATGAGACCAAGTCACGCAACAGCACATGTATGCCTGACTCAGTTGAAATATACGACACCAAGTCACGCAAATACATGTATATGTGACCATACACCGACTGTCACAAATAGAGAAATATCCTAACCATGCTAGCAATGACCTTTTCAAACAATTTCAACTCATCACAGAAGTGACAATTATATTTAGTTCTGGTGGACTCCATTCTCTTGGGGTTGGTTGTTGCCGATTTTGTACATACAGTCGAGGAATCCGCATGCCAGTTCAGACACTATGGACCTGTCTGGAATTCCTTGTGCCATTCCATAGATTGCAGCCTATAACAAGGACACCGACCATCATTAGAATATGACTGACAGGTGCCAATCAGTAGCTTTTTAAACGCAGAGAGAGACTGATTGTGATACATTTCTTTTGATCCTTTCGTTCTATAAATCAAACTGAGTCAAATAAACTTTGAGTCTGGCATAAAATTCTAAGCATGACCATTCAAATGAAAGTTACAGAACAGTACTTTCCTGTGGTACTGTTTACTACGCTGTACAAGGTCCCTTAATTATTGAACGAGTGAAAGCCTAAAAATTGTAGGACAGAAAGATCTTCCTAGGGAGCTGTTCATTATGCTGTATAAGACGGTTCTAATTTTTGCCCCTGGGTGAAATCCTTAATTGCAACCAACAAAGTGAAAGTTATTGAGCAGTTCTTTTGTGAGGTGTTTTAACTTTTTAGCTGTGGACGTAGCCCTAAATTACAGTAGAATCTTGATAACTCGAACAGTCAATGGAAACACAAAACTGTTCCAGTTATCGAATGTTGCATTATCAAGATTCTACTTGATGTCCTTTCAGTGCTTCTTGTGGTGCCGTTTATTATGGTGTGATAAATGAGTCAATCCTTTGAGTTTGTGTATGAAATCCTAATGTGCTTGTTTAATCAATACTATTATACACTTTACTCAATATCTCTTCTCGATAACTGGCAAAATACAGCTAAGTGTTATTCTAATCAACATGTGTGGTAGCAATAGGGTTTCCTTAAAAGGTTAACACTTTGGGTAAGTTTAATATACTGTGCAAACCTATGTCTCTTTGTGCAAAGTTTGTTTGCTGTACAATTTCCCCCGGCTTATGAGTTTCGTTCTCTTTTGTTATCTGCCAATTTGATCATAATTTCCAAAATATCAAAACTCACCATGCCGCCAGTGTCAGCGGGAGGTTCTTTCAATAGCTTAGCACAGCACTCTTTCGCGTCCTTCACAAATGACTCAGCCACACCCTTCTTGGTGTTAAGGTAGGTCACACAAAAGTGGATACTACAAAAAGAATCAAACTACCTCAGATAAGAGCGGTTTTCAATTGAGTATCGAAAGCAATTTCGCGATTGCTTTATTTTGCATTGCTATGCTTTGTGATTGGCTAAAAAATCTCGTGCCACTTTCTCGACCAATCAGAAGTAAACCCAAAACCAATTGTAACTTACTCGCACGCTTCCCGCGCTTGGCGCGGGCTACATATATTTGCTTCGAGAGCTTATTGATTCATCGGATTGTCTTTGTCTGTTGTGATTGGCCAGAGTGCTTACAATTGGTTTTGGTTTTATGACACTCAAGTAAAAACTGCTCTATGTGTGATGATGAGATAAAAAATAACCATGCAACCAATCAAGTTAACCTTTTAGGTCCTGGGGTCAATTCAATAAAACTTTCACAAGTGCAATTTACAAGTGTAGCTATTGTTTTCAACCTCTGAAACAATGGCTACACTTGTAAATTACACTTGTAAAAGGTTTATTGAATTGATCCCTGGTTGTACAAAAGATGGATAGTGCCATCCACTGGATTAACTTTATTCAATGGATAAAGCAATTGCTTAAAGGGACACTGTCCTGCCTTATATCGCAAAATGCCACCAGATATAGATAATGAGATATAGTACAGTCCTGATTGCAAGGATGTGAGTGGATTACAGTTCGTTAAATTTGATCAGTGTTGTGACAGGCAGTCAAGAAACCAAAATTACCATTTGTGAAGAAGTTTGACTTTTCAGTCATTATTTTGTCTCTCTATTTCATTACTTTTGGCGATTTTTTCTTCATAATTCCTGGCCATAATCATAAAAACACAACATAATAAAACACAATAAATCAGCCGGGACTGTGTCCCTTTAATGTATATCCACTGGATAGTGATTTGACCGATCCAGGCATTGAACAATCGGCCCCCCCAGCCCCTCCCCCTCGTACGCCTCTAGGATGAGAGGATTTATTAGAATTAACTAAAGCACTTGGGTCAATATATTCTATGCCATAAAGCCACTGAGAGTACTAGGTCTGCTGCCCAGTATTCTGTTAAGTTTCCCTAACGGCTTGCTAGTATTTATATGACTGGGTGGAGAAAGACTCAAACCACCCGGCTGACTTTCTATCAAGAGTCTCACACTTCTTTCTCTACTGACTGGTAGGGGAAAACACAAACCTTGCAGGAAACTGAAGTGAATTAAGGCACCAGCCTCTCTTGGTAAGAGCATCTCCAAGATGATAGATATCAAAATCATTGGATCCAAATGCCACCACACTCACTTCAGGTTTGCCGAGTATATATAGGCCTTTGATCTTTCGTAAGCTATAGTGGATCAAGGGGGATAATAGCAGTTACATCCACACACTGGTTGCTTCTCTAAAGTACTTTAATTTCCATTATTTTTTTATTTTTTTCCCTCCCCACTCCATCTTATAATGTCTAGAGGAAAACTTGCCCACCTTGAATGCTTAAATTCTAGAAGTCTGAACGTTCTACAGTTGTGAAAAGCCAAACGTTTCACATGCATTAATACCAAACGTCGCTATACCAATGCACTGAAACTGTAAACACGTCTTTTCACTTAAAAGCAGGATGGAAATGGTTGCACAAACATTTCCATGTAAGAAGTTAATAACCCCTTTAAGTTCTTACCCTTCCTCAATTTTCATTCGAGTTGTTATAATTTTCCTTGTACTGTCAACATAACCTGGGTAAAAAATAACTTTATTAAATCAAATCAAATCCAAAGCGAGTAGTCTTTATCACACAATAAATATTGTAAATGCTAAACTTATCTAATCTTAACTATTCTCTAATTGTCCTTTTTTTTCAATACAAATCAATACTTCGTAAATTTCACAATAAAGGACAATACTAACAGAAATAAAGCACAATACAGAAAGAAAGGTTGTACGATACAACTAAGACAGAAGTAAAACTGTTAAAGTAAGTGCCTTATGTCATCAGAACTGTGTCTCCATTTCATCCTTTTCGCACTCCTTTTAATCTCTGTATGTAAACGGCTACTAGCTGAGAGAGACCCAAATTTAATGAAACAAAACTTGATCAATCGGTAATGTTATACTCAGTGAACTGTCCCTAAGCTGGACACTCTCCCTGAGGACCAGTTCTAGCCGTCTTCTCTAGCTCTAGAGGTGTCCACCTTACAGACATTAAGTGAAATTCGGCCAGATCCAGCCAGACACTGATGGTTGCCATAGAGGAGCCTTAAGGACGTTCGCGTGAAAATCTTCTACAGGACAGATTTTTTTCAAACTTATGCTACGGTCTGATAATGAGTTACTGACGTCAGAAATGCAAAAAAAATTGGGGGTCACCAAATTGATTTAAGAGATATAGTGTGTAGAAATATACCCTGTTTTTGAAAAGTTAGTCCTCGTAACATGACATGGTGTCCATGGCTTTTAGTTAAAAAATATCAAAGATGAATCGCTGGGGAGAAACTATTATATTCAAATGTTATCTAAGTGGGCCTGATTCGTAAATAATTCGAACTGTTTTCAACCTTTAAATGAGTTAACCCTTTAAAGAGGGCATTCGGAAACAACATACAGCTGAGATATGAGTGCAATCCGACGTCGCGTGGATAAAAAAAATGAAAAAAATCAAACTTCTACAAGACAGATTTTTTTCCTTTTTTCACAAACTGTAGATAATCGGTAAAGAAAGTGATATATGAAGAAAAAAATAGGGGTCACCGAGCATCCAAGCGAGTAAAATCTAAGTGAAGTTAACGCAACGGCTACCAGCCCTTTATCTGTTTAGATTTCTTGCTTTGCGCGCGCGCTCGTGCATGACGTAGCATGGCGTTGCAATACGAATTGCGTGTGCAGTAAAGATGCGCATAAACAATTAGCGCGAACGTCCTTAATACAGCAATGTTTGCTTTCAGAGAGTTGACTGACAGCACACTATACTCAATATCTCTTCTTGATAACTGACAACATACAGCTAGTTCTAATCAACAAGTGTGGTAGCAATAGGGTCTTCTGCCAGCAGATAACCTCACAGTTGCAAAAGTGGGCATCGCGTGCTCGAGTTTCAAGCCATTTATCCTATTGAATCTTATGTACAATAAGTTGTTTTACTTGCAAAGTGAGAGAGGGGGGCTAACTAGAAAACTTACCCGTTAATTTAGCTCCCAGACTCAAAATTGTATTAACTATTTAAATTATTAGTACTTAGTTCAAAATGTGTGTAGGTATTGTTTTTAAATATAGTTGAAAAATGAGTAAATAAAGAAAGTTTGAAGTTTGAAGAGGATGATTGTCAGTCATTATTTTCTTTCATGGTTGGAAACTTTAATTTTTACAGCACTTGTCAAATGGTTATTTAAGTGACGTTCGGAACTGCACCAAAAATGTACAATTTGTACTTGTCCAAGGAAATTTGACACTCCCCTGGACGAGTGAGAGTGTGCTAATTTCCTTCCATGTTTAATCCAATTTTGTCAAGATGTTCCCTTCCCATGTATGATTTTGCAAAATTACTGTTTATGGTAAAATGACTTGTTTCATACCTGATTCTCCAAAGTGCATCATTGCTGCCCATGTTGATGCAATGATTGCACCTGGTCGACTGCCAGGCATTGTAGGACAAGCATAGATTCCACCTTGCCAGTCAGATGCTACAAAGAACTGACAAAAACATAAAACCACCCTTAACTTTGACTTCTGAAATAAATGTAGAGCATGTTCAAAATGGAAAATTTTGGCAAAAGTTGAAAAGTTAGCCAAACCATTAGAAATTACTGCTCTTTATCTCTTTCTTTCATCACACACATGTACATGTCATGCTTGCAGTCTACATAAATATAATAGTAATCTTCCGTGCCTCATTTTCTGTATAGCTTGAGCAAAACTGCCCATTGTGTTGATACCTTCAGTGCTCACAGTTATTTTGTCAAATTGACAACCTACTGGCCCCGGTTGTTCAAAAGGTGGATAGCATTATCCACCGGATAAATCACTATCCAGTGGATAAGTATTAACAAAGTCTATAGTGTTATCCGCTGGATAGTGATTTATCCGGCGGATAGCGTTATCCACCTTTTGTACAACCGGGCCCTGGTAAACAACTGCATTAACAGTAACTTACTTGAAAATGCCTAAGATGCTTGTTTTTGTACATTATAACTGAAGATCCCTTTGGTGCAAATCCATACTGAAATTGAAATAAGATTGTCTGTGATCATGTGGTCTTGCCAGTATCCGCAAGTCAACATGTGTGTCAGAACATTATGGAGCCATACAGAGACATATGTTGCTATCAATACATATTCATTATTATTCAATATTAATAGCATTTTAAAGTACGAATATGCGCCAAAACGAGTGCTAATATTAACAATTGAAGGGCTCCCTGCAATAACGTCCTGAGTGCGTTTTTGGAAACTTTTCACAGAAATCTTGGATTTTGGCCTCCAAAGGGACTCACTTGCCAAAATTATGACTGGATCATGTAAATATGAATGAAAGGATTTAAACCAGGTCAACAAATCTTCTATCTTCGAACAGAATAATTTTTTATTTTGAAAAGATACATAGGGTGTCCTGGGAGCCATAGGGTGCCATAGGAGCCCAAAACATTTTCTCAAAGATGTGGATTTTCTTCCCCATTTTGGAGCTGTTTTAAGTACCTTAACAATAATAAATCATTAATTTGACAAAACTGTGCTTTTAAAGGCCTAAAACATACAATTTTAGTGAAAGTTACCAAAAACACACTCAGGATGTTGTTGCAGGGAGCCCCTCAATTATTGGATGAGGTTTTTATGATATCATGCATTGTGCACCCACTCTACAGATTATTTACTAGCTGGGTGAGCTGCACAATGCATGGAAAATCATGCATTGTGCACCCACTCTACAGATTATTCACTAGCTGGGTGAGCTGCACAATGCATGGAAAATCATGCTTTGTGCACCCACTCTACAGATTATTCACTAGCTGGGTGAGCTGTACAATGCATGGAAAATCATGCATTGTGCACCCACTCTACGGATTATTCACTAGCTGGGTGAGCTGCACAATGCATGGAAAATCATGCTTTGTGCACCCACTCTACAGATTATTCACTAGCTGGGTGAGCTGCACATTGCATGGAAAATCATCCATTGTGCACCCACTCTACAGATTATTTACTAGCTGGGTGAGCTGCACATTGCATGGAAAATCATGCATTGTGCACCCACTCTACAGATTATTCACCAGCTGGGTGAGCTGCACAATGCATGGAAAATCATGCTTTGTGCACCCACTCTACAGATTATTCACTAGCTGGGTGAGCTGCACATTGCATGGAAAATCATCCATTGTGCACCCACTCTACAGATTATTTACTAGCTGGGTGAGCTGCACATTGCATGGAAAATCATGCATTGTGCACCCACTCTACAGATTATTCACCAGCTGGGTGAGCTGATTTCCAAAATTAACTGTAGGCTCTTCGCCAATGAGAAGACAGATTGTGACTACAATGTATAAGACATGCTATTACACTCTTCTGAGTGCGCCCTAGGGAAAACACTTTCAAAAATAGACATCTGGGAGATGACTGTCATGTAATAAACAATTTTTCAGCAAAAGTTGTGTCATAATATGGCTGGTTATTTTTACTCATTTGTGTTTTAGGTAACAGCTGACTTGTAAAAATACCCACTGACACAGCCTATTACAAAACTTTTCACTTAATAACAGTCTATTTATTGTGATTTTACCAAAATTGCCATTTTGGTCACATAGCTATCATGGTCATGTAACCATTTTGGTCACATAGCTATCGTGGTCATGTAACCATTTTGGTCACATAGCTATCATGGTCATGTAATCATTTTGGTCACATAGCTATCATGGTCATGTAACCATTTTGGCCATACTAGCAATTTGGTCATAATTGCCATTATTGTCATATTATACATACATGTATACTGTCATATAAATGCCACTGATATTAACGAAACGATTTGATAAAAAAGCAAGGCCGATTCACGGAAACGACTATATTTGTAAAATATCCAATATTTCGTAAGGCACAGCCTTTCTTCTTCAGGACCCTGAATAAGAAAGGCTGTGCCTTTTCAAATACTGGATATTTTACATTAATATAGTCATTTCCGTACTGTGAATCGACCTTGCTTTTTCAAATTATTAAATTAGTTTTTAGCCGATTAAATCCTTTACTACAGGATCCAGAGCACTTCTATTTTGTTATGGTGGTCTTTGCAAATACAGTTACTTGTTCACTGATATTAATATTTGTGGGTACTGCTATCCCTCTAATCAGTACCATACCTTGTGAGTATCACATGATATACTGGTTACACCTTCCACTGTAAAATCAAATGGGGGAATATCAAACCTAAAAGGTAAACAAAAGTGAGAAGAATGAACCCTGAAAAGCTATACGAATAATGATCTTGTGTTATTTGTAAAGCAATTTGACAATTCTGGACTTGAGCTGAATTTTAACAAGGATTGCAAGGATTAAGAGAAACATACAATGTCCATACTGGTTCCAAGAATATTCAACCAGGTGAAAAACTTGGAATGGCTTGGAAAAAAGTAGCACTGTTACATAGCAGGATACAACTATGGTTAAAGCAATGCAGGAATGGCTCGTAAATTATTTTGTTCACTTACTTGGCATAATTTTTAGGATATATATACTTGGTATAAAAATTATTTCAAGGATACTTGACTTAATTTCAAGAATACAGGACCCTCAGAAGCAATGCGCACAATGCGCCATTAAATAATGTCACATAAAAACTTGGGCTAAAGTGAGGAATGCGTTATTTTCACAGTATATAAAGTTCTGAAACCCTTTTGTAACTGGACCTGGCTGTGCCACTGTAAACTGCAGTGTAAATGTATATGAACCTTCAAAGTCTGTTATGTAACATACCCTGCTTTCTTCATGAAAGGAACCAAAAATCCACCCAGGCATGAATCTACATGAAGTCCAAGGTTGTACTTCTTGGCAAGCTTGCCCATTTCCACAATGGGATCTATAACACCATGGGGAAAATGTGGCGCAGAGCCAACAAGCTGAAAAAACACACCATTTAGAAGATGAAAAGCACTGATGGAGCTTAATTGAGTCCATTTTTGTTTGTTTGTAGCTATTAATTTTTGTCCATTGAGGCCATGCATGTAACGGAGCTTGTCTGTGACCAACACTAGACTGTCATTGTTACATAATAATGTAATTTGTTTATGGAATGGGCATGTGAGGATGATACCATCAATGCACAAATGTCAACAGAAACATTCATGAGCTACATGGCACCTGTTGGAAGACAAAACTAGGCAATGAAAGTGCCAAACTTTAACTCCAGACATTTTGGGTTTCTACCATGTTTCGTCTGGCTTAGATCAAAACTACCTCACTACATGTAGGTAGTTTCAGGCATACTCAGAATAAAATAATATTAATTTTGATCATGATCATACTAAACATGTTTGGCCCTAAGTGAACATGTAGCATATGAAGTGTCACAGCACATTTAATATATAAGATCTTTAAGAGAGTCAATTATGCAGACATGAAGTGTAGTTCTAACTTTTAAATCTGTTGACGAAATCCTATGGTGTGACCATTCAAATGAAACCTCTTCAGCAGTACGTTTTCATGGTACCATTTGTTTTTCAATATTTTACAAAATGAAATTTGGGATTTTTCTTGAATTTTGATGTTTGGCACTCTTGGAAGTGAAAGGGTTAAGAAGCACGAAATGAATCAAATAAATATTACTTACTAGTATAGTGTTCTTTGTAATGGCCTTTCTCATTGCCTAGAAAGAGAAATAAAACATAAACACAAAAATTGTGATGATACTCTTGCTTGTTCCTCCTAACAGTGCAATGCAAAAATGTAAACACAGAGCAAGGTAATGGCTCTAGAAGAAACCTAGTACATGTAGTTGTATTCTAATTATTGAAAAAACAAATAGTTGAAATATCCACAATAATAATTATTATTATGGTAAATGTACTTCAAAGTTAAAACCTTATTCATAATGTACCTTCATATTGCATTTTCTTGTTTTCTCATCAACAGGAACATGGACTAATTTTATGTTGAAATAGTGAGCTGCCTAGATACAAGGTAAAAATACAAACCATTTATTAACATCACAGTGAGACTTTAGGTATTAATAACTTTTATGCTACAGTCCCCGGTTGTTCAAAAGGTGGATAGCGCTATCTACTGGATAAATCACTATCCAGTGGATAACACAAAGGATTTTGTTAATATTTATCCACTGGATAGTGATTTATCCGGTGGATAGCGCTATCCACCTTTTGAACAACCGGGGCCTGGTCGTTTAAATTTATGTTTGTTTGGCTTTTGATTTTTTCCCTTCCACTTTCTTTTCTTCCAGATTATAAAAAAATGATGATTGATGAGTAAGATTCCAACAATATGGATATTAATTTTAAGAAATTGAAACCAAAAACAAAACAAAAAATTTTACAGTGTACTTTAAACCACAACATGAACATGTTGCACAAAAAAATCACAACAGCATCCCTAAGTCCACATTTTTTTGGCAATTATTGCGAGGACTTTGTCAAAACGATTATCATAACATTACATAGATTCACTTACTTTATCAAAAGCTGCATGTGCACTAACTGGTGCCACACTGTTGGAAAGAAAAAAGGAGGGTAACATGTTTTTTAATCATACAAATAATGTACATGTACAGGATTTTCAGGGCTCAAGACTTGAACTAGCCCATGCCTAGACTAGTAAAAATCTATTTTGATTAGAAATCGAACTGTGAGTGGATTTTATAAATGCAAACTTAAGAAAACAGAAAGCTGAAATGTCCACCAAACTACGTTAATAAAGAGTAAACACTGCGTTTACACAAATTAAGGTTTATTGATAACTGACCACAAAACATGTCGAACAAGACAAAGCAGAGAGGGCATGCGCGTCACTTACAACCGTTAAGGAGAAAGTACAATGTCAACAATGGAGTGGCACTACGCAATACATGTATGTAATGATATTGTTTTTGGCATAAAACAAACCATTAACTTGGTATTTATGCTTTATTTGGTGCCATGATTTGTGAGAAGTTGTCATACCATTGCATGGAAAAATAATATATAATGTCAGACTTGGGAGTAAAAGGTAACCTGAGGGTCACTTACATCTCAGGTCTCTCGATTCCACGATCATATGCCCAATCACGGTACGACTTGCAAGCCAACAACAGACTCTCTGTACCTCCAGTGGTCATCTAAATAAAGCACAGAAAATAGAGCAGTTTTCTTTGGAGTGTCAATGAAAAGTTATTTTGCAATATTGATTTGGTTATAAATAACTGTGTTTCATGATTGGCTAAAAATATCCTGCCATTTTGTTGACCAATTAGTGGCAAAATCAAAACCAATCCTAAATGTTATTGACTCATATGCATTTTTTCTGTGCTTAATGCCAGTTCTTGTATTTACTTCAAAATCTGGTTCATTTTAGCTAAGGGCGATATGCATCATCATTTGTTGCATCAACAAAACAATGTTGGTATCATTGAATTTTTGTTGTTGTTGTCTACAAGCTAAAGTATGGTATACTACTGTATATCAACCAGTACCAGGCTAGTATGGTTAGTACATGAACAGCTGTACGTACAATATAGAACTTTGATCTTCATAAATGTATTAAATTTAATCTTCAGTTTGTGGGATGACACATATATCGTTATCTGTACAATGTACAAACATGTAACAAGGTTATTCCCCCTTTCTTTTACCTAGAGAAAATAGTTTCTTACAAGTATATTTAAAATCACAGTAAGGAACAGCATGGGTTAGGGTTACTAGTAGCTGTTAAATGTGCGAGTGTTTACCGTTCCACAAGCTTCCTTCCCTCCCTTGAACATATTAACACACATCTGAACCACTTCTGCTTCCATCTTTCGCACTGTTTGGAATAAAAGAATATTTAGCAAAATATTCTGTGGATGTACAGTAAGATACATGTACATAATCTCTGTACATTTATATTTATTTGTTAATTGCATCGAAGGCAAAATTGATCATTCAATATTGGATTTACTGGTCAAGACTTGGCAGGCATTTCGTGTGCAATAAACATGTACTGTATACAGATCAGTATTTGATTACAGCTGTCCTAATTACAAGTGTTTGTTCAGGGTTGTCACTAATTTATCAAATCGGTGTAAAAGTGAAGAAAGTAGCCAGGAAAAATTGGTTTCTGGTGTGGATAAAGTTCTGTTTTACTATTAAAACAGTAGCAGCGGCTCAAACACAAAATAGCTGGGGGCGGGGGAATCCCTGGTTTCCAGCCCTATTTGACACCCCCGTTAACAACTGAATAATTGTCACTTTTCACTTGCATCGCTCACTTGTTAAAAACAGACTTTATGGGCATCTCTTGGGAATGAACATCATTCTGTTAACAGGTGTAGTGAATAAAGGTGTCTGTAGTTTTCCATTCAACGTCATTTTTTATAAAATTGTTTCATCAATTAAATAAAACAAAGATAAATATCAATAAAAAACTAGTCACCATCAGGAAAAAGGTCGGCATGGAGTGGATTGGTCCAAGCAAACTTGGCATACACCTACAATCAAACAACAACAAGTATTCACTCCAGATTAATATTATTAGAGGAATACATATATATTAATTAAATATTACTGCCTATTCTGCCTGTTCTTTCTTCAGTTCACATAGTATTGTATTTAACAGAATAATCAAAACATTAACTTTCTAAAGAAATAGATCTTCTGAAAACTTTAAAATAATATCATTGTATTCACATAGGATTTATTTTGGACGGAGGTAACCACTGCACAGATGGAAACTAGCACTCGCCCACTTGCCTAGGTGAGACTCAAATGTTCTTGAATGAGTACAAATTGTACATTTCAGGGTTCGAGCCAGAGCGCGAACTTGCGACATTCTTCCCCTCGCAAGACAATTTGTCCCTTAAAATTTAGGCCCCGTCCACACGTATATGTTTACGTTCGTAAACGCATATTTTTTTTTATCTAAAACGCACCCGTCCACACGAAGCCAGCCATCGTTTACGATTCTTTTTTACCTGTCCACACGCAAATGCTAAAACGATATGCAAATGCTTCAAATCTGCATTGCGCATGCCTGGATAAGTACTTGACCGTCCGCCATAATGGATATCTGCTCTATTTTCTTTATTTGTGGACTGGGTCAGAATCTGTGACATCAGCATTTATGAAAATATGCATTTACACTGTCCACACTTAAACGGGAAAACGGGTAAACGGCGTTTTCGAAAATATCCACTTTGGAGCGTGTTTTCGAAAATATCTGTTTAGGGTGACCGTTTTCATCGCTTACGTGTGGATGGGAGGCCTATAAATGCATAAAAAAATGCGTTTATGAACGTAAACGTATACGTGTGGATGGGGCGTTAGAAAAAGCCAATTTGAAATCACCCTATAATGCATTGCAAACTGAAACATTTGTTTGTCGTGTATGCTAACGGATTGTGTCTCAAGTTAAATTCAAAATGGTGGATATCTGACCAATTTTGTAAAATATCCAATCAAAATGGAGTTTTGAGAGGATACATTTTTTAAGTAAGAAAAACTATTTCTATGCAGCAGTGTAAGATCTTAGATGCACATGACACAGCCAAGGCCTGGCTTATATAGTTGTTGATCCTGTTGTTTTGCAGTTAAGTTCCCTTGTTCTGTATGATCAGCTGCTGCTTGCTTCACAATGTACATTGTATCATTAATCAGATACATGTATGTAAGTAACTTATAAGTAAACAGAGACAAATTCCAAGAAATATGACTCTATTTAACTCAAGTTGCTATTTTTATGTTTCATTGTTTTCCATTACAGCTGTACAAGTAGTGATTACATTTCATCTTTTCCTTACAAATTGCCTATATCTACTGTACAGTCCTCTGACTAGTCTGTTTAGATGATATGTAAAAATGAATAAATTTGAAAATAAATATTGGGTTTACAGTTTTTGTCCCTCTGAAATGAAAACTGTCCCACAAAACTTTTGCTGAAGGGACATATTGGCCCCACTCATGAAATCCTGGCCCAAACTCCGCATTTTTTGGTGCAGTTCTGAAAGTCACATGCCCAAATGGTGAGTGCTGTCAAAAGTCTCCAACCCTGCCACTGAATTTTAAAAAAATGAATGTAATTGGCAATTTTTGGTCAGAGGGTTGGTTGCCTCTTATTTTCACACCAAAAATTACAAAACCCCTAATATTAAGTTTGGCCTATTTTCAATATTCTGTTCTATCATTAATTCTGCTATGAGGAGAAGATGCCAGAAAGCTAAAGTGTACATGTACTCAAGGCTGTGCTCTTAGAAGAATCACAGGGAGCCCAAAGGCTCCCAACTATGAAATCTGGGGAGCCCAGCACTTATTAGCTTTATGCAAAAGTAAGTTTTTCTAGTCGCCCGAAGATAAAAGTAAGGAGCCCGAGGTCCCTGGGCACTGCTAGAGCACAGCCCTGGTACTAGATACTTGTTCAGACAAATAATATCAATTTGGTTTAAATGAACCTACACTATTAGTAATAGTATTAGTAATAGCATAGTCCAGGTAAAAGTTAGTCCTGAAAAGGACCATTGTTGGATAATGACAAAATGATGTTTTGACAACACAATTGGAACTTCCGCCATTATCAACAAACACGTTTTTTTCATGCCATATAAGGAATGTTTCTATGTAAACATTGCAAACCTTAGTGAGCAGATCAGTGAGTTCTTTTCCTCCACAATAAACTGTCCCAGAAACGCGGCCTTCCTCCCACTTCATATCACCTGGGAATAAAATATGGCATAATTGAAGATTTTACATGTACATGTATGTAGATTTATAATGGTACTTATGAACTGATCTAGAGTCCAGGGCTCGAAATTGCACATGTATCGGGCGCATTTGCGACTAAAATTTGTGTATTAGTCGCGATTTTCTGACTGTTTTACGGCCGGCCTAGCTAATAAAGGAATTATATTCAACAGTTTTGTGTCGTACTTGTAACTGGTAGTTATAATTTTATCTGAAAAATCCTGCAAAATTCACGTTGAATGTTGCGTGACTTAATCATCGATTTCATGCTCCATTAACATGGTTTCCAAGAAGTGTGTCACGGACGCACTTTTTCAGACTTTCTCAGAAATTTCTTGTTTCTCATTTCCGGTTCCAGTAGTAGTAGAAATCTTGTTTGCAATGTTTGAGACTAAAATTTTCAAACTTGCAACTAAATTTTAGGAATAACTCGCAAATTGCAATTGAGAATTTTTTAAATTTCGAGGGTCATAGGGTCAGCAGGAAGAACAGACTATTTATCCAGATGGCCAGCTGCAGTTTGACAGGGGATTTGCACTTTCCCAGGATATCAATTGACAAATTTGGTTTTGACAAGTTTGAGGCTTGGTCTATAAACTCTTAAAAAGGAATACATAAAAAAATAAAAATCTCCAAATGTAGACAGGGCTTACAGTAATAAAAAATAAGGTACAATCATCAATAATTTTTATTACCAGTTTGTTTTATTAAATTATGTTTCAAGCTTTAGAAAAGTTCAGCAGTTTTCATTTTCTTCACAGAGCACCTTTTACTGCCGTTAGCGAATTCACAAAGTAGAATTGCATTTGAAAAAACATCACACATCAACAAAATTTAATGGGCAAATTAAGAAATTAGGCTGACTTACACAGTTTTAAGTATTCATCAATCTCTGCCATAAGTTCTTTCTGTAGAAGATAAAATGAAATGCAACAATTGAACAGTGCATTGAACAAAATGCACTATACTATAAATGACAATAATTCCAAACTTGACAAAACACATCAGTTAAAGTTATGGTTACCAACCAGCTGCGCCTGAATAGAACAAGCTCTGAGATACCAGTTCCCAAGCTCAAATATTCCTTACATGTATTAGGTTCAAACTACAATCTGTAATGTTGTGAGATTATATTATTTAATATATAAATTTTGAATTTTTCCTATGTCTAGCTAGAGCACAGTACTACATATACAAGATGGAGTTTGACAAATTAATAGGACAGTGTAAAATTGTCAAGAAATAATCACCTCTTTCATTCCCTTGGCTGGCAGCTAAAAACGAAAGAAAAAAAAGTTATATTTATCAGTGAAATTATAACACTGTTAATAGGACTTATTTATAGTTCATCCCACTCCAATAAACCCACACTCCTTTCCAGGACCTGGTCAAACATTGAACAAGCTCTCCCACTTTCCCACTTTCTCTGGGGGCATAATTATAATAGTATGGTAAGCTAAATATAAACTACATGTAGGTACCGTCATGTGAAAGGTTTCCCCCTTTCTTGGTGGAAAGGCAAACCTCTCCATTTCATCCAGTGATTGCTGCATTTCATTTGCTATCTGTTGGCAATGAAAAATAAATAAAATACAATGTAATGCAATGTCAGTTATGATGCTCTTTAACCAGGTCATTTAAATATCAATTACTATATTTCATTTCATTACATCAGATTTTATAATTCTGTGGTAAATGAATGTTGTTTTTATTTGTGACACAGTAAAAGTTCAATTCCTGAAGTACATGTTCATGTACATGACATAATGTTGGATGATGCAGTATGTGTTGGATGCTGTTAGGTGATACTACTACTACTGCTGCTGCTGCTGCTGCTGCTGCTGCTGCTGCTGCTGCTGCTGCTGCTGCTACTACTACTACTACTACTACTACCACTGCTACTGCTGCTGCTGCTGCTACTACTGCTGCTGCTGCTGCTACTAAACATACTTTGCACTATCACTACCATAAATCCCCAAGGGGCGTATTTATTTCAAGTGCAATTGAGGGGAGGTGGGGGTGGGGGGTTAATAGAATTATATAATAATTTATTAAATGTAACACTCTGTAAATTGGGTATAACATCCATAAACCATACTTTGATTGATCAATGAGGTGTTATTCATATTACATGATTACCATAATTATTACAATATTGTTTTTTTTTGACAAGTACAAGTACCGGTAATATTTCTCCCAAAACTCACAAATACTGCATGCAAATTTGCGGCCAGATTGGAATGGGAAAAATGTACCAGTAATACAGTCTGTTGTTTATTGTTTTGGATACAACGGAAATGGGGGGGGGGGGGGGGGGGGGGTATTATAGAGGGAGGGTTTGAGACTGATTGGGTTATTATAACAGAACATTCTTACCCTGTCTTTCAAGTATGGCAACCTTCTCACTAATTTAAAAACTCCTTTCTTTACTCTTTCAAGGAGACCTTTAAATTTACAAATCAAATATTAATCAATTTTTGTTATTTACACTGTCATAAAGGAGGATTTTTCAGGTATCCCATGATGCAACGCGAATGAACTATATTATCAACTGAAAATTGCGTGACCAGTCATTTGCCATGGAGTTGCTTGAAGAGAGCGCATCATCCACTGCGTAGATTTTAGCAGTTAAACATATATCACATCGTCCAATCTGGCTTGTTGCAGGTTCCCAACAGTATTTAGTACATGTTTGCCTCCCCAAAAAGTAAAGAGAGCGGCGACTTGATCTATTTCTGACCACGGACAAATTGAAAGGCATTGATGAAAATTTAGACTTCGATTTCCGGATTTCCGGTAGATGAAAATATATTGCCATCTTCCATATCACTTGTAAAAACATAAACATCAAGCGATTTATTAGCTTCGAAGTGAAGGAAAGTGTCAAACGATCATATGATTTGACCAAACTCATAAAAGGAAGCTGCAATTGCACTAAATACGATTTTTCCTTCGACTATAAAAACCAAAACAAAGAATCTACGCGATCAAAGCGAATTTCAACAACGTTTTGGCGCCGATTTTGACCAAAATTCAACGGTCATAAATTCCTACAAAACGTGGGGACTTAAGGGGACCTTGTAGTGCATTTAAAAGAGTCACTCTCCGGGCACTATCAAGCGTAATTATATGCTAATGTCCCCAGGATTAAAAACGAAACATGGCAAAACAGATCAAGGGTTAAAACACAACAAAGAAACGAAGCGGATCAGCCATGCATGCCACTCGAAACAAAGACAAAAATATTGCGATACATAGGCAAACAGGCTCGGATAAATGATATCTAAGTAAACTTTAATGTATATAGAAACCAAATAACGATTTGATTCACCTTTTATCGTGTTGGAAACGAAGAAAATGTCTCGCAAAGATCAGTAAAATTTCACCATGTGTACTCGCCATCGCAGGAAATTTGACACACCAGGATCGATAATTATGCGCTAGGCGTCATGGGATACCTGAAAAATCCTCCTTTCACTGTAATAAATTACATACCTTGTCTGTACATTTAGATACTGGTTAAAGTCTAGTGTTCAAATGACAGTTATACTGTCTGGCACGTTCATGATACATGTACATGTAATTACGTTTACATGTGCATGCAGCTTGCTACTAATAAACCTCTAAATTGGTTTGTGTAAAAAAAACATGCACTCAGGAATCAAAATGAAAACCGTGCCTTATCATTACAGTATGGTTAAAATTTGGTGCCATCAATTATATAATTTTGAATTACTCACAAATTTAAACAAGACACAACTGCTCTTACTTTTTTCACGGAAGAAGGCCCATCCAATCACCCAACGTAGAATTTCTGTCACAAGCCAGACGTAAAAACAGTAGGTAACCGTATTTACAACAATCTGTAAATACAAACAAATTAACAATAAAAAGTTCACATTACAATATTGATTAAGTGTGCTGAGTATTATCATTAAATTAACAACTATAGCTACAAATTTGTTTTTGGTACCTCAAATTAAAGATAGATGTAATGAAATGCAGCTTTACTAATCATAATTTACTTGTTGAACTGCCTTCTCTAACTTAAGGTGATTCCCTAGTATTGCACTGTGCATCACTACTGCGCATGATATCTAGTGCCATTTGAGTATGTGCATTCCGACCTATGGGGGTTTCTTTTGAGGATAACTTTGCTAAATAAATAAGTGGTTGTTTTCTCCTAAACTAGCACAGTGCCCTATCTTTTTTATTTCATGTATTTGAAGAAAATACTACTCTCAACGATAGAGGGATTTTCATATGAACTTGAAAAACGGTTTGGGAAGTGTTTGCAATTTGTTTCACCTGCCAGTAGTTGAAAGAATCAAACAAGCTTTGTTTTTGTTTTCCCACTCAACATATTCCTAATAAATGGGAAGAGGCTTGTTTGATTGACCTATCAGAATGCTGGAAAGTGAGTGATGCAGAGACAATCAAATTCTAGTAAGTTCTCAGACAACAGATCATTCTGCGAGGGATTAAATTAATGATTGTATACAATTGTAAAGCTTCAAAGCAAGTCGAATGAAAACAGAACACCACCCTTTGGGAATAATTATGCTACAGGTGTTGATCGTTAACTTCTCCTGTGAAATGAATTATTTTGGATTATAAACGTGTTTTGAACTTCCAATGGCCCGTTGACCGGTAATTTGCAGGTGTAATTAAGCTGGATGTTAGACTATTTATTTATTAATACAATGCAGTATAAATCACAGTGAATTTATATCATCAGTGTTTGATACTATAATACCATGAAAGAACAATCTACTCTAGCTCGAAGAACATAAATCTAGGTAGTTCTGAGAATAAAAGGACAAAGGGGCCATTAATAAGAGGACTACAGAATCACTACAAGAAAATGGTTTACTTGTAGATCCAATGTAAAATCCCCCAGCGAAGTAAGACATTCGCCGAAAACGAAATTTCGCAGGTCCTACTTTTTTGGCAAAAATAGACATTTCTGTACCACTGAGCCTAAAAAAGCTGAGAAAAAGAGCTAGGGAATGAATCTTCAAAACATTACCACAGCAAGAGATCCTGGCAAGACATTAGGTGAAAATCATTTCACAGCATGAGGCAGTCGAGATAATTTATCCAAATTAATTATGGAATATTTTAATCAAGAACCGCAGGATACGTGGACACAGTTCGAAATGGTGTTATGCAGATGTCCTTTTCTGCATGAAGCAAAGGAAAGTAAGTAAGTTTAAGTAAGTAAGTAAGTAAGTAACCTTTATTTAAGCATGATGGGTATTAAAGGTAGAAAGCTTGTGGGGTCGTGCACTATATTACATTATACTAGTGTATCCAAAAGATAGTAATTGCTGCGGTAAATTTGTTGTAATAATGCTGTTTTATCGCCTCGCTGGTATTACAGAATTTTCTCTTTCGTTTTTTGAGGGAAAGCAAAGCAAATGTAACCGGGATGAATCGACGAAAACTCCAGCTGATAAGACTAATTTTGTTTTGTAATTCACGCATCAAGTTCTTGCAATGTCTGTTGAATATTGTTGAGCAAAGGACGCGTTTACCACGAGGAAGGTGTGAAAATTTAGGTTTAACTTAATTATTGATAATGAATATGTTGCGTTGCTAGCTAGCCGTATCATATTTGCGTCTCCACGCGCTCAGCTCAGGTTTCGCGTCCCCACGCGCTCAGCTCAGTCTCATTGACCGCTGTCAGAGTGATTTCAAAATAAATTTGTCTTTTATTCCGTACAATCTTCGAAAATCTTTGCCATCCAACGGTCCTATCACCATGCCTCACAGTCCTCGCTCAACTCGCGGTAGTCTTCGACACTTCAGTTCCGATTACGACTGGCACATGTTGGACCAAAATATTACAAATCTCGCAGCCAACAGCTTGAAGCAGCAAGCGAGGCTATTGTTCGTGGCGCAGTGAATTCTGGCCCAAAATGTGTGCGTGGCGCAGTGAATTCTGGCCCAAAATGTGTGAATGGCGCAGTGAATTCTGGTAAAAAGCGATCAAATCGAGATTTTTCATAGCTTATATTTTTTTCTCATATATTTCTCTTAAATCCTGATTATGTTGCTGCTCACTCGTTGCGCTCGTTCCGCAGCAAAAATTCATTAATAATTTGTAACAGTTATGACAAATCAATAGGTGGTATTTGAGTCACATGTACACCTCTGTAAATCCCAATAAAAATCAACTGAGTTGATGAATTATTAAACAGTAGAATTAACTTTTGATACAGACACCTGCTCAGCTAATTAGTAAACGCCCATACAGTTTAGACACGAATATTTTATTTACAACTTACGAACTATTTACATCTAAAACTAGTGTATCCAAAAGATAGTAATTGCTGCGGTAAATTTGTTGTAATAATGCTGTTTTATCGCCTCGCTGGTATTACAGAATTTTCTCTTTCGTTTTTTTGAGGGAAAGCAAAGCAAATGTAACCGGGATGAATCGACGAAAACTCCAGCTGATAAGACTAATTTTGTTTTGTAATTCACGCATCAAGTTCTTGCAATGTCTGTAGAATATTGCTGAGCAAAGGACGCATTCACCACGAGGAAGGTGTGAAAATTTAGGTTTAACTTAATTATTGATAATGAATATGTTGCGTTACTAGCTAGCCGTATCATATTCGCGTCTCCACGCGCTCAGCTCAGGTTTCGCGTCCCCACGCGTTCAGCTCAGTTTCATCGACCGCTGTCGGAGTGATTTCAAAATAAATTTGTCTTTTATTCCGTACAATCTTCGAAAATCTTTGCTATCAAACGGTCCTATCACCATGCCTCACAGTCCTCGCTCAACTCGCGGTAGTCTTCGACACTTCAGTTCCGATTACGACTGGCACACTGTGTTGGACTAAAATATTACAAATCTCGCAGCCAACAGCTTGAAGCAGCAAGCGAGGCTATTGTTCGTGGCGCAGTGAATTCTGGCCCAAAATGTGTGCGTGGCGCAGTGAATTCTGGCCCAAAATGTGTGCGTGGCGCAGTGAATTCTGGTAAAAAGCGATCAAATCGAGATTTTTCGTAGCTTATATTTTTTTTCTCATATATTTCTCTTAAATCCTGATTATGTTGCTGCTCACTCGCTACGCTCGTTCCGCAGCAATAATTTGTAAATTCTTAGAAATACAATAAACAAGTCTATTGTTTAGAGATAATTATTAATAAATATGATTAACATAGGAGAAGTCTGCACGCAGGCTACAGTTTTCAAGAACCTCCTGTAAGCGACCACCCAGAACGCAATACCAAGTGCTCACTTATGGGGTGGGTGGTCTAGAGACCTGACCACAGGGGACTTAACTTTGAATCATATGAACCCTGTAGCAATTTTAATTGTACAAACACCTACAGCTACAGCTGTACATGTATATCAGCGCAAAATATTGTATCATATAGATGTTTTGATGCAAGGGACAAAAGATTCATTTTATTGGAGCTGTACTGTAACACATTTTTTATTATTATTTATAAAATACATTAATAATTCATAAGGAAAGTACAAAAGAAATGAAAATTTAATGAAGGTTTGTAAACCCCAATACAAATCAACTGAGTTGATGAATTATTAAACAGTAGCATTAACTTTTGATACAGACAACTGCTCAGCTAATTAGTATGCATTAACTTTTCATACAGATCTCTACTCATTGTTTCATTTCATAAGTACGATAAAATATTCGCGTCCGATCTGTATGGGCGTTACTACATAAACACCAATGAAATAGCAGGTGAGCTTTAGCGTGTAAACATCATATCTTCACATGTGAGAATAACATGTTATCTTCACACGTGAAAAGATCACCGTTGCTGCATTGTTCTACTTTAGGACTACAAAAAAATATAAAAGTGAAATGGTTTGATTTCATTAGTGTTTATATAATAAACAGAACATTACATGGCCGCTTGAAGATATGAAATTTCTCTTCTCGTGTTGAAAAATATTTCACTCGTTCGCTGCGCTCACTCATGAAATATTTTTCAACACTTGAGGAGAAATTTCGTATCTTTGTGCGGCCATGTAATATCCTCTATATCTGCGTCTGAAATGACATTCAAATATGAGCAAGTGGTCATTTACGAGGTTAAAAAAAATAGAAAAATTCAAATCACCAGCAATGAAAGTGTTTGTGGTTGCTTACAAGAGGTTTAGAGTATAATGATTGGACTAAAAACACTTTTGGTAATTTGGAAAAATGGTCGCTTAGAAGAGGTGGTCAGCTATGACAGGTGGTTCTCACATGGAGGTTTGACCTGTATGGTGTTCTGCTAAGGAGCTCCTCTATAAGTGATATCAGTATTCTACAATAGGCGACAATATTGTTGACACATTGTCATTTTGAACCCCATTTTCTTCGGGTAGAGAGGCATTTCAGCCCCGCCCCCTTATCCTCAACCCCCACCCCCTCAGACAATGTTGTGTATCGTTTCGTCCGGTCTGTCGCTACAATCCTACAACATTGGATGGGGAACGGGGGTTAATGCGGCCTAGTTTAGTGAATGGAAAGATACAGTGATAAATATGGCACGAAAACCGTTTTTGTTATACAGTGTGTCAACTATTTTTGTCGCCTATTGTCCGATATACAAAAATTGTTATTTGGACATTCATGGTAAGGTAAGGGCGCTGTAACTTGTTTAAATTATTATTTTGGGGACTTTCTGCTGTATCACACAACAGACTTTCATAGATGACCAAATTTGAGAATTATTTGTACAAATGAAATCCGCTGTGCTACCAGGAGAACACGCAAATGCGTCAAGTGCCTCACTATTGTCAAAGCGGGAAACAGACACGTATATGGTGTGTGCGCAGCACATGTGTTGCTTAGTTGCCAGTTGCTATGTAACTGAATTTATCAGCATTTTCCCAAAAAGATAAAAGATAAGATGGACTTGCGAATTCCTACTCTTTTTTGCAAGTGGCAAGAACCCCATTGTGTTTATGACGGAATGGCTTGCTTGACGGGAAGGAGAACTGAAATGATAACGGTACGTTCTTTTGAAGATCTCTCGGTTTCATGTTCAACTTCGCAATAACAGCAAAATAAATGCGTTCTTGTGCAAAATTTTCTTGGACAAGAAAGCGGTGTCTCGAATAACCACGATTAACCACGATTAACCACGATTTACCATGTTGAAATAAAAAACGGCTTAGTAATGTTCTTTGTTTACCTATGGTAAATCGTGGAATTTCAAAAGACAGACACATATTTCCCTTTTTAAAGGCTGATTTTAGTACAGAATGAAAGAGTGAACATATTTCATGTTCTAAATTAGGGTTTGATACATGAATTATGCGAGAAATGAGAAAGAATTTCTTGTAAATGCCACATCAAGTGACAGTAATTTGATATGTCACGCGCGCGTGTCACGCTTGCGTTACAGCGTCGTACTGTTCTGCAAGAAACGTGGTACATTTTTAAGCCGGCCTCTTCCATCATCCGCTTTACGGTAAAATTCCCTTCTTTTTCCTTAAAGAGCAAATCTGTCGAAGGAATGGCCGCTGTACACGGGAACTCAACTTTCTTGGCCGGCTTGGTCGCTCATTCTTGTGGCCGGACGTCGTTACATTGTCCTTTTTTCAGTCTTTTTAAAATCTGATTTTCTGAAGACCTTCAAATGTATAATTCGTCCATGATTTCCTTCAGTCTTAACCCTTTGCATTTTCGAGCAATGCGCCCAAAAGCGCGAGTTGCTCCGTCAATTTTACCAGCGAAGACCATCTTGCCTCGCTTCATTCACATGGTTAAGACTATTATAACATTACCAGAAAATTCGATAAACGGCTGTAATTAGAATGTAATTAATCAGCTATTAACGCCGTTCGCATGAAGCAAAACATCGGACGGTGTAGACTAATATTTGTCATAACCGATTAATTTCCTCGCACTTTGGGTAATAAATAGCACATTTCGTACTTCAGACAATAGGCGACAATATTGTCGACACATTGTCATTTTGAACCCCATTTTCTTCGGGTAGAGAGGCATTTCAGCCCAACCCCCACCCCCCCAGACAATGTTGTGTATCGTTTCGTCCGGTCTGTCGCTACAATCCTACAACATTGGATGGGGAACGGGGGTTAATGCGGCCTAGTTTAGTGAATGGAAAGATACAGTGATAAATATGGCACGAAAACCGTTTTTGTTATACAGTGTGTCAACTATTTTTGTCGCCTATTGTAGTACCAAAGTTGCTATTTTCTCTGCCTACATGTAATGATTTAACACTTCACTTGAATAAACGCTGTTTGATGACACTGACTTTGTAAGAATTTTTTGTCTACTCAATAAGGGGTGAGTGGAATAAAGCCCTAAGTGACTTGTGATCAACTGCTAGATTCTCCTTCCAGTTTGTCTTGTATATGCTCATGTAACAAAGGGAGAATTTGGTTTCAGATCAGTAGTCACTTAGGGCCTTATTCCAGTTTGGGATAAGGCCCTAAGTGACTCCTGATCTATAGCCAAATTCTTCTTTTGTTATATGAGCATATACAAGACAAACTGGAAGGAGAGGCTAGCAGTTGATCAGAATTCACTTAGGGCTTTATTCCACTCACCCCTTTTGCTTCTTTGTCTGGCAAAGCTTTTAAGATTTTAAAAAAATTTCATCGACTTGTTTTTAAATAAATGCTTCCCTAACAAAAGTGTTACTTCTGTGAGTAGAATGAGCATATTTAAGACATTGCTTCCGATCATATCAACTGAAATCTAGTGAAGCAAACAGGATGAAACCTTCAAGGAATGTAGTTTTATGGCACATGAATAACATATGGTGAAAATATTGTTTCAATTTGTCAGAAAAGCGCTGGCATCGACGAAATAACAGAAAGTAATGCGAATTTTTAAATTTTTGATGAAAAAATATTCAACTCAATTTTATTCGAAAATGCTCTTATAGAATTTTTTCAAACTTTGCAGTCTTGAAGACATACATCTAGACTATAAGAGGCATACAGTCGTTTTAAAAGTTTAGGTCTAGATGTTGAGAAAATTACTAATATGCAAAAACCATGACGTCATCAGATCATTGTTATGGTAACACCAATGTCAATCAAATCTACTTTTTTGGAAATTTCATTTCATCTCTAGTTTATGTGTGAAGCAGCTTGCCTGACCGATCTCAGACAGTGAAGTATCAGCTGTTCAAAGTTGGGGTGTTATGTCGCCAAAAAACCCAGTCGAGCCACCTTAAGTGCAAGCATTTTGTATAATTCTCCAGATAATTTCCGATCCCAGAAGAGTTTCAATTTTGACTTTGTGCATTATATAATGATTATGAGTGGATCTTAATTTTTTTCACACTAAAGTTTTAATACTGAGGGCTCTTGAGACTGAGAGATGGCCATGCAAAGACAGAGTGCGGGTAAAAATATCACACCAATGATAGTTTTGTCTTGGAACCAAGTTTGCATCTCCTTCTATGAAAGAAAGGTCTCCTAGTTTATGCTAAAATTATGTTGGTTGAATGAAGATCACCTCATCCCTTATTTTGACTGCCATGTAAGTCACTTGATATAATCACCCCCAAATAATATGGGAATAATATAGGGTGTAATTGTATTACAAATAAAATACTCTCTGAGCAGACAAGCACATACATGTATATGTACAGTATGTTACAATAGATGGAATAGCCAGTTAAAAAAGACTTTCATACATAAAACAGGTTAACCATACTGGAATTATAATAAATAATCTTCTTCAAACTTTTGTATCAACACAATATAAACTTTCAAATTCACTTCAAAGTTCACATGGCATTGAATGACCTTTGGCCAGTCACAATATGCATGCCACAAAAATAATTTTGTCTTCCAGCTGCAACAAAACCCAATTTAAACTACTGTTTGCTAAGCAAAAATGATTTAAGAATTTCTAGTTGATTCTCGCTGCAAAGTAAACAGCACGGATCAACTGAAAGATGTGGAACTGTTCAAGAATATAGAGAATATTGTCAGAAAAAAAAGCCAAATCTTAGTTGTACGTGTACCTCCCAAGCTTCCATCCCTCTGCACCATCGATGAATATGACGCCTTGCTTCTGCGAGATAATAAACAAACGTCCACTAGGAAAAGAACAAGTAAAGCATAAGACTTTGAATTGCTTGGGTAAATTGTTACGTAATAAATATTAAGCTTATATATCTGGTTGTATACCGGCAAAAAAATGCATGATAATGAAATTCCCTTGTTTACGCGCCATAAGCTTTAAGCACATAACAACATAACTTCAGCTTACACATATTTCATTCCAGTGCAGATGTTCAGGTAGATGAGGCTCTACGGTATCTAAAAACCGCTCCCATAACGTTTTTTCCAGCATGATGGAGGTAAAACTTTTGAAAGCTGAGCTAGTAGCGACAGGTTAGAAAAGTTGTGTGAGCCTTCACTCTTGTGAAGGTCACGTGATGACGTATTTACCGGATATTCAGGTTTGTGTTGGCTCGAATTACTTTTTCCGGTTTGATGTTTTGAAGTTATTTTGATGTGTTTTACTCAGGAAATTTGAAGAAATCTTCACTTCTTTTTATCTTAAATTTCCATTTTCTATCTTCTCTAACTTTTGCGAGCGGAGAAAATGCCATATTTAAACTAATTTCTCTCAAATATTATTTCACAGAGGCCTGCTAGTGTCGTGACGCACTTCCGGAATTTCATCTCTTGATAATTTTTTGAGAGGAAGTATTTCGAAACAAGAACAACAAACGCCGACAAATCATATCTTCGATAGCGGCGAAAAACAGTCTGCACAGCATCTTCACATAAAGTTATTGTATGGTATTGTATTTTACATTCTTTTTACTAGGTTGTTCGATTGGCAAGCAGGAAATGACGGACTAATCCGGAAACTATTTGTGAATATTCGTAAATCTTCGTTAGTATTCGGAAACCCTCTGAAGCACCGACGCGACACACCGGGTGATGTAGCAGTGACAAGAAATGAATCCTCTGTATGAATCGTTGGAAGGAGAGTAATGGCTCATGACAGATATGTAGAACTTGAAAGGCATCCTCTCGGCGGTTTTGGCTTTAGTGTGATTGGAGGAGTGGACACGCATCTTCCGCCTATGGTCTGTGCTTTGGTTCATAATGGCTCCGCACAACTGAGTGGAAAGGTGAGCATGTTCATTTTGATTCCTCAACCGTCTTTTAATATATCCGCATTACACACAAATAGCTCTTAGTTTTGGCGTATTCGAGTGCCTTTCCTCTCGAGGTTTTGTTGGATTATTTTCTTTACTAGTAAATTTATTATTTCCGAAAACCGGATCACCTCTCTTCAACGTGGCAATTCTTCTGAACGCGAAGATAACGTGAGCCGGCTTATTGTAGTTTCCTCGGCTTTGGTTATCAAAACACACAACATATAAACTTTTGCTCACTGAACTAAACATTGACCCAATATTTTACTTTTACTGAAGTTTTCCTTTCGCTTTGCTTGTTTAATTCATGTTTGTTGTTTGAAATTTAGCTTGCACAAAGCTTGTACACCTTTCATTCATAAGCGCAGCGTTTTTAGCTTTTAATTAAAACTCTACATCGCGATCGGTTCGTTTCGTCTCTAACTGCACGTTATTAATATTGACTGAACCGTTTTCTGAGATTTAATTTAATAATATAATATATATTGGTGGTTTGAACAGTGGTTCCAATAACGGATAAAATAAATCAACCATTAGGGTGGGATTTCCTTAAATAATACTTAAGCGTCGTCGTCCACTCTTCGTCCATTTTGATTCACGAATTAAGCTTATTTGCAAGACTGACAGACTGAAAAAAATATTATTGCTTTTCGTGTACCATTCCATGTAAACTCAGCCTCGTTAAATGCCAACTTTGTTTGTGTTTTATTTAACTTATTAAGTAAGAAATTGCTGTAAATGCTTGTACACATTTCTCGTTATGAACAATTGTAAAAATGATCTAAAGTTATTTTCAGCTGTGAAAAGCATGTGGTAGAAATTAGCGTATTTCAATTTAGTGTGTTTCGTGTCGTGCTATCGACACTGCCCCAGACAAATTTGTCATGCCGGGCGACTAAACGTCAAAGCCGCCCAGTCTGTTGCGCAAACAAAACTAATAAATTGTATTGATAAAAGCAGACAGATTGATGGAAAATTTGATATAATTGAAGATATATATTGGGTTCGTACCTAAATAAAACATTACATGGATTTCTTTGCATTTCTCCCCTTGCATGGTTTGTGTGAGTTTTTACCAGTTAGTGGATTTAAAATTAGTCATTCTGTAAAGCAGTATACTATCGTCAAATTTTGTAAAAATTGAAGGTAAATCAATCACTGCATTTAATAGGCGTGAAATAATTATGTAAACAATGGCTTTTATACAAAACAAACATGTCAAACATGGTGATATGTGCATACAGTGCTGCAAAGCTGATAACATAATTTAACATAATTATTCAAAAACTCACTTGATGTCAAACTTTAACCTGTAATATCTGAAAAAATCCATGGAATAAAACAGCACTGCAAGTTTACCTCTAAATATTTCAGATAATTTTCATTTTCAAGGAACCGCAAAAATCTATATTGTTGTGGTAAAGTATAATGGATCCTTTTCAATTTCTTTGGTTTGGAAGTGATAAAAGTTCTTAATAATTTAATTTGCAAGGTTCCCTTTGTCTGCACTGAACATGTCAGGCTAGCTTTTTTCTATTAGAATAGCAGTGTGTTGTTTTAAATACATGTAGGATGAATTCATAGATTACTGTATTAATTTGTTATTACAGTGAAACTACAGTGAAACCTCTACCTTGGGACACCTCAATTAAGGGGACACTTCTCCTGGTCCTGGCCAGCAAAATGCTCATATAAAAAGTAATCTTGGTAATAATTATCATCTCTTCTCCTGGTCTCGGCTGGCAAGATGATCATACGTGTTGTGTATAACTTTGTAATTACATGTACATGTATCGCCCTATTTAAGGCACACCTCTATAAGAGGACACTTCTCCTGGTTCCAGCCGGCAAAACGCTTATATAATCTTTGTAATTATCACCTTTATTGAAGGGACACTTATCCTGGTCCCGACCTGCAAGATGCTCAATTCCATGTAATCTTTGTAATTATCACCTCTATTAAAGGGACACCTCTTTACAGGGACACTTCTCCTGGTTCTGATGGTGTCCACTTGGTCAGATGGTCATGATCATGTTACAGTATTCACGATATTTACAATATTCAAACTTGTGTGCGTAAAAAATTAACAAAATATTCTTAAGAAAAACAAGATATTGAGTAACATACATGTATATTGTATACATGTACAATGTATACTGACAGTTGTTCTAACCTTAGGTTTTTGCTGGAGATGTTATTTTGGAGGTCAATGGTCAACCTATTACTCATTTCACCACAAATCAAGGTAAGCCACCCATAGTTAACCAAATAGTATTTTTGTTTTAATGTTCAAAGAATACAGCTAACTGCTTTTACATGTACATGTATAGAGCGGTTTTTAAATTGAGCGTCGATAGTAATTTTGCAATTGCTTTGGGTTTGCATTTCTATGCTTTGTGATTGGCTAAAAATCTTGAGCCACTTTCTCAACCAATCAGGTATATGTAAAACCAAAACCAATTGTGACTTACTTGCACAAGTTTCCCTGCACTTGGTACCGGCTACATGCATTTGCTTTAAGTTCTGATTGGTTTATTGCAATGTCTGCATCTATTGTGATTGGCCAGAGGTTTTGGTAGTACGACACAATTGAAAACTGTTCTTATTACTGTACATGAAGGTAATATCTCAGGTTAAGCTTACAGTTGTGTGCTTTTTAAAGAAATTCTTGAAAAGTGAAGTTTTATAAATTTTATGACAGACATGCTTCCAGGATGCTCTGTCTTCAATTTCCAGCTGAAAGCCTGCAGCCTAAACTAATAATTTTTTAAATTTCCAATTTTTGCCATTTGGTGCAGCATAGCCTAAGTACAATGTAGTCATTTCCCATGTTTTCTCTATTTTGTAGTTCTTTTGTTTGCCAAATGTTACAACTCATTCAGTTGCTGCATAACTTTACTGCAATTACTGTACCTCTTTTTCTTTAATTCTTTCTCCCACTGTTCATATGAATTTATTTCATATAATTGCATTCATGTATTTTCACAAACACCCATGTACATGTATTCATCATTCATCACACAGGTACATCATAATAGATTTTACAATTGACCAAGCTCCCATCTGGCCCCGTCGAGCCCTGAAAATACATGAAAATACATGAAAATACATGAAAATTGTATAAATTCAGTTGCTAAATGTACAATAATCTCTTTTTCTTTAATTCTTTTTCCCGCAGTTCATCCACTTATCAATTTACTGTATTTCATTTTTACATACAGTATTATCACATTTTCATCATTTCATAGGTATAATAATCTATTTAGAGCTCACAATTGACCAAGCTCCCATCTTGTCCGGTTGAGGCCTGAAAATCTGTTCAGCACCCTGTTCACACTGTGATGATCTCTTTCTCTTTAATATTATATTTATAATTATATCATTGATAAAATTACATTATTGAAGGCCTGGCAGGGCTCTGTTTAAAATTTATAGCTATACATGTCAGCATGTTCTAATCAGATGTCCCTGGATAAATAAATAATACATGTATCAGTAAATAAAAAAATATTAAATAAATAAAAAGGTCAGATTGTAATATTAGAATCCTTGTAAGTACACTGTCATTATCCACATGTACATGTACTGCATTTTTTATATGTAGCAGTGCTTTTACTATTTAACAGTGCTAACATATTGTTACAATATTATCTTTTTATTGTTTTAGTTGTAGAAAGTATTCGCCACACACAGGATAACTTGAGAATCCGACTGAGGGATGGTAAGCTGATGGCATTTGATTAATTTCCTTTAGAATTAGGGGTACAACAAATACCATGCATTCATTTAAAACTTAAGATCTTATAGCTGTAGAAAGTAGAATGTGTGTGCCACACACAGGATACAATTGTAGCTTGAGATTTCAACTGAAGATCATGGTCAGATGACAGAAATCATGTACTGTACTTTACCCTTGGTGTTTGAAAAGAGGAATCCCACTTATGAAATTCTTATTTTTCTTCTTGGATACAGGACTATCCCTGATGTTCCTTTTTTATAAAGTCCAGTTTATGACAGAAATGAGACTGTTTTTCAATATCCCACGAATCAAACTTGTACATGTATCTGAAAATTAGTATATATAATAATTTGTTTAATGTACATCTCAACACGTGGGAGGCTTATTCCGGATAGGGGTGTGGGAGAATAATTGACGCATAATGATTCTAGAGTGGGCGTTTGGGTTGAACTCAGCAGGAGCCTGTCGATCTGTGATTTTTTTGATAAAAGCCCTGGTGACACATAAAAAAATATCAACATTATTGAAACCATTGTTGGATAATAATTCTTTATTTAAATAAGAATAGGAAGCTTTTAACCCTTTCACTCCTGTTTACGTCAACCAACATAAAAAGTTCATAAAGTTGTTAATACATGTACTTGGTCTATTTCAATGGAATTTTGCCACAAAAATGGTCTCGGAAAGATCAGTTCATTTCCAGAATAAAATTGTACTCCCCTATTATCTATGATATGGTTGACCACCCCTGGAACTTTTGACAATTTTTTGTTTTATACATTTGCAGTGTGAGACATAGCTCATGTTACTCTATTAACTGAGAGCTGCAAAATAAGCTATAGTTAGGAAGTATACCTAGTACTGTATGTCTGAAAATTGAGGCATTTCTGAACTTTTTGACTTTGACATTTTCAGCCTGTTTATTTCAAAGCCATGATTTCCTTCCCCATTTTTGATATGAAATAAGAACTGCACTCATCAAGACCTTTCAAATGGTATATCATACATGGCCATTAAGGTTTTACTTACGAGTTTGAATAAAAGGGTAGAAAACCTCAGGAATGAAAGGGTTAACCTGATTTTTTAAATAACAGTTAGGTTTGTGTAATACCTATTTTGGGCTAATTTGGTTTGTATTTTATTGCTAAATATTTGATACCTGACTATACATGTAGAGTAAAATTGGCGTTGTGGTTTAAATTTTGTTTTTCAAACCAGTTTAATTTTTATTGTCCTTTTATTGTCTCTAATTCATGGCCATAATTAAGGAAGATAAGAAAATGAAACTACAGATAACAGTCTGTAGTTTGAAAATTTCCAAACTGAATATAATTAATATTCATTGATTATAAACAACCCAAGGTACTGCAAGTATTAATTTTACAATGTAGTTATGGTTACATGTACACTCAAGGTTAGTTACACTGTACTTGTGCAAGAAAAATTTCAAGGAACCCTTTTTTCACTTAGAAATTAGGAGTCCAGGATGTTAACTGCTAGATGCCTTGGGCAGCCAAAACTTAATAGTCTCTGTGGATTATAGTGATAATACCTTCATGTATTTGGAGCATCATTCAGAGTGTTGACCCTCTTACAATAAAACTATATTTGCTATAAGAAAATGAATACTAATGAAACAAATTTAAAAGAATTAAAAGGTAATCATTCAAACAACCAATTGACAGTTCTTTTAGACATAAAAGATCATTGAAAACTACATGTATTCTTAAAATGACAAAAATTATTGTAAGATAGATCAAGATTAATAACTGTTTTAAAAATGTTTTGAAGAATCTGTGTGTAAAATGGTCAGGCTGCAGATTCCATTACGATGACCATAGCTCTTGGTATGGGTTGCTGCATTTTTAAAAATGCAGGGTTGTCAGAAAAGTTTGATTGGAAGTAGATGTCTGTCACTTTGGAAAGTAACTGGTAATTTTTTATTGATTTATTTTAACTTACATGTGCATTAGCTTTGAATTTAAAGCTTTGGGTTGTATATTACATAAACTTGTTACTGGAACATTGCATTTTATATACAATGTTATGGTTGAAATTTTTCTTTGCTTTGAAAAGTTTCAAACCGGTTTGAATTTCAGTTTCTTTTGTCTCAAATTATGGTAGAAAATCTGATACAAAGGAAAAAATAACTGCTTAGAACATTTTCAAACTAAAGAAATCAATGGAAAAGTGAATGTGTTGAATGGAAATTGATTAATACAAGATTTTATAATTATGCTAAATAAAGGTACATAGTAAGTTTGTGGCAAAATACATGTAATAATAATTATTGTTCTTTGTTATGATGCAGGATTTTTTTTTATTTTGCAATTTAAGCAATATTATTAAATAATATTGTGATTTTTTGCCATGCTATTTTTAACAATAATAAAGTTATGTTACTAAATAAATTAAATTAAATGCTTAAGATTTTAGTTATTAGTCCTGTGCTATTGCATGTTAAACAGGTGTATTTTGGAATGATGCATGAAAACAATTTAAAATTGCCATTTTGTGCATTTGAGACAAGGACATTTTGTTTTTTCTACAGGAAATCTACATGTATTGTATCAAGTTTCTTTATCCTCATTTTTTGAGGAGATCATTATTAATTTTATTCATGATTGATATTTTTAAAATTTAATGAGAAATTTCTTGTTCTTTGTTTAATATTTTTGAGTCAAGGAACAAAGGCGTCCCATCACTAATAATGATGTCATTGCTTTGTCTTGAGCTGTCAAATGTTTGTGTAATTATGGTAAATTGGTGTTTAATTCATGGACTAAAACTAGCAGTCTTGACATGAATAAAAGCTGATAGTTGAATGCCAAAAGCTTGCCTCAAGAACATCCTGTTTGCAACCAAATCCAGTGTCATGACCTTTTAGGATGTGAAACTTGAATCCAGTTGTTATATTGCGTGCTTGAGTGGTTAGGAAGGTCGTCAGCTTGAGCAATAATGAAAAGGTATGATAAAGCATTTCTTTCTAGACACTTCCCTACCCTTTTTGTGCTGGTACTAGAAGCCACATGACTGACTGTGTGGCTTATCAAGTTTGTTATGTTAAGGTTTTTGTCTCAAATATAAACTTGTGTTTGTAGTTAAACGAGTAACCCTTTCTCTAAAATTTTGCATGCATTATAAATGGTGCAGTCATGTGTTTCATTTATTTGGCTGATAATCATTGCCATTAATAACCTTTTACTTTCCAAGAGTTTCATAGTGTACCCAGCTTGACAAATTGCCACAAAAGTTCTACTTAATGGGAAAATTGAAATTAAAACACCAAAGGAACAAAATGTTACACAGCTTTCATTGAATGGCCACACTTTAGGGCCCTGAAGTTGGAAACACTGAACATGACTTAAGATTCACTACAGTTTAGTCTACTTTGATGCCAATATTAAGTATAGAATTATGATTTACATGCGTTAATTCACACCTCACGGAAGCTGAAGACTTAATTATGGATGTTGTTGCTATATTTACACAACTGGCTAACCATGGCTGTGTCTGCATGTTCTATTCTTCGAATGTGGCTGGGTTGTTAGGAGTTGCAAAGTAATATTGTATGTCCTTGAAGATAATAGTCTAGAGCAATTTTAAAGTTCCAATCTGTGAGCAAAAATGGCGTGAAAGATTTAGCAGCATTTATGTATATCAGGTATGTAATATTACCAAGTGTGTTTTGTTTCAGAAGTCAAGCTGACAGTCAGTTCATCTGATTTTTGATAAGTTTCTAACAATGGTGTCATTTTCTTACCTGTTATCAGTAGTAAATGTGATTATCTGTATTCTCTTGTGGCTTGTATGTTACTTACAGTATATTTCATTGCTAAGAAGTCAGTCTTGTCTGAATCTTGTTCTGTTTAACTAATTTACATAATATTGAGATGCTGATATCAACACATTTTATTCTCAAGAAACACATTTTGAATATACATAATGTCCTTCCTTTCCCAAAATATTGTTGTTGTTTTTTTTTTTGTCATTTAAGTTCCCTTTGAAAGAACGTTATGAAAACCTGACAGCATGATAAGAGAGTACCATGTACTTTCAGCAGCTTTTATTTGAAATGGCAAGTTATACACGTATGCTTCAGGATTTGATCTACAGACGCGAAAGTTAAACTCATCTTTTACAGCATAAAATAATCAGAAATGCAGGAAAGTTTAATTTCAATAGTTTTTATCCATTGTCTCAACAGTCAAAACCACTTTGCATAGAAAAATAAAACATACCATGTGAAAATACTGCTGAATTAATATAGGCTGTCATTTAATGAACACTTTCAACCATCTACAATGTATAAAGACCCAAGGATTGACTCGATTTGGTATCAATATTTCTAATTGTATGGAAAGGAAATGAGTTGTAACACTTAGGGGATATTGACTTCCAATTAAAAATACCTTTACAAAACATTAAACTTGAAGCTAGTGAACATCTCTTTAAGTTAAATTGTATACATATATTAAGAACTTGATCAATATTTCAGAATATGAGAACTTTATGCACTCAGATGGATATGTTTCGACTGTATAATAAATTTATCATTTGCCAGTAATTTATTATGCTGCAGTTGAGGAAGACATCATTGAGCCTCATCTACGGTTAAGTTATACCATCTTAATGTCACTGTTCCTATGTTGCTATTTGGACTTATTAGACATAACCAAACCCAAACAAACACGTTGAGATGCAATAAAACAACAACAATGTGGCGTAATAGGGGTGCACAGCCCTGTGGCAGGTAATTCGCGAATTCGGGTTATGCGCACAATGTAAGCCTCACTTATTCCCCCTGCAACTTGGGGATAGGACAAGAGTATTGGCAGAGCCTTCCTTATCTCCCCAGCACCGCCCGGGCTGGATCACGAACAAGATGAAGGCAAAGGTAAAACCATGGCAACACACAAGGAATGGCAAGAGCTTGGGGGAAGTCACTATGCAGACTTAGCCAAACCACAAGGAGTGACCCCTAGTTTAATAAAGTAAACAAAAACAACTCATCTCCAAAGGGAGGGAGGGTGGGAAACAATTTATAAGCTGTTACTACTTCATGCAATGCTGCCAGGATAATGACCTGGGATTTTGTACTACTGCTTTTATATCGAGACAGTGTCTTTGAGTGCGACCACTGACTACATTTGTACTATAAAGTAAAAATACACAACGTGGCTAACTACGAGCCATGAATAGAGCTTTTGAAAACAACAACCAATCAAGGTAAAGCTAAGATATATTTCTAGACTATATATCCACATATCTGATTGTAATCTAGACATGAATACCATTCATTTCAAGCTAGTGAACACATGTAGAACGCATTCATAATGAATGGAAGCTTTGCTTATTGTTTACTCGCTGGGCAATGTTTGCGTGACCAGCTACCCCTAGGGTGTCACGTTCCATTAACTGCATTTAACCGCTCGGTTAAGGCTTTAATAATCTAGAATTCTATTAAGTCACAGTACTTTGCAAATACAAGATTTGTGAGCAAAAGATATTGGAAGAATTAAACTGTATATCCTTGGTTCTATGTTTTATATATTCTTATCTCTCTGACTTGAGTTTTAATTATACCTTTGGTGAATATTGCCCAGTATAAATTATTTATAGCAATATAAAAAAACTGAGACCATACAGAGACAGTGTTTTTTATAACTATAATGACCAGTTATTGGTTTAATTTATAATAATGTACTTTAAAGGTTCCATTTGGCTTGAAGAATTTTTTTAATGGTTTGCTTTTGTATGCTTTTGTTTTCTTATATTTAATCTTATGTACAATGTAGCAAGCAATATCCTGGGTACATACAGTCAAACCTCCTGTAAGCGACCGCACAAAATGCAATGCCAAGGTGGTCGCTTACGGGAGGTGGTCGCTAATAGGATGTGGTCGCTTACAGGATGTGGTCACTTACAGGATGTGGTTGCTTACGGAAGGGGGTCGCTTACGGGAGGTGGTTGAATACAGGATGTGGTCGCTTATGGGAGGTGGTCGCTTACAGGATGTGGTCACTTACAGGATGCGGTTGCTTACAGGAGGTGGTCACTTACGGGAGGTGGTCGCTTACCGGAGGTGGTCGCTTACGGGAGGTGGTTACTTACAGGATGTGGTCACTTATGGGAGGTGGTCGCTTACAGGATGTAGTCACTCACAGGATGTGGTTGCTTAGGGAAGGTGGTCGCTTACAGGATGTGGTCACTTACAGGAGGTGGTCGATTACAGGAGGTGGTCACTTACGGGAGGTGGTCATTTACGGGAGGTGGTTGCTTACGGAAGGTGGTCGCTTACAGGATGTGGTCACTTACAAGAGGTGGTCGATTACAGGAGGCGGTCGCTTACGTGAGGTGGTCACTTACGGGAGGTGGTCATTTACGGGAGGTGGTTGCTTACGGAAGGTGGTCGCTTACAGGGTGTGGTCGCTTACAGGAGGTGGTCGATTACAGGAGGTGGTCACTTACGGGAGGTGGTCACTTACGGGAGGTGGTCATTTACGGGAGGTGGTTGCTTACGGAAGGTGGTCGCTTACAGGATGTGGTCACTTACAGGAGGTGGTCGATTACAGGAGGCGGTCGCTTACGGGAGGTGGTCACTTACGGGAGGTGGTCACTTACGGGAGGTGGTCGCTTACGGGTGGTGGTTGCTTACAGGAGGTGGTCGCTTACAGGAGGTGGTCGCTCACGGGAGGTGGTCGCTTACAGGAGGTGGTCGTTTACGAATTACATGAACCTGAAATAATTGGAATATACAAAGCACTAGTCTTTCAGTATCAGCACAAAATATTGTATGATATTGAAGTTTTGATGCAAAGGACAAAATTTTTGTTTTTTTGGAGTTGTACTGTAACACATAATTCAATATGCGTCTGTAGTGACATTGAAATATGGGCGAGTGATTGCTTACCGGAGGTTAAAAACAACAGAAAAGTTAAAATCACCAGAATTGAAAGCGGTCACCGTCGCTTACGAGAGGTGGTCGCTTTAAGAAATTTGTTGCTTTAGAGACAAACAAAAGTTGTTTTAATTAAAAAATATATTTATTATGTTCTATTCTGTTGAACAGACCCTGGGACAAGGGAGCGTGCACGACCATACCTCAGAAAGTTTACAGTGGCCGATCCTAAACTAGCAATTTGTCAAGCAAGACTAAAAAGATCCACCTCGGCACCAAATCATCATAGGGAACGTTCCCACACTGATCGACTTCCTAGAAAAGGGATAAAAAAGGTGGAAGAAAACAATATGCACAAGGGAAACAGTACAAGCTCTGATAACATCAGGGCGGTGGGCCGGTTGAGCCTCATAGGACTGGAGCAAGGTGTTGATGGGATATTTGTGAGAAGAAAAGATGATATTGTGGAACGGGTGATAACTGATTTTCCAGTACACATCAATGACCCTTCAAGTAGAACTGATAAAATTACACGACCAGAAAGTTACAAAAGAAAGAGCTTTCCTGATGATGGAAGTAGAACTAGTCAGGAGTCTTTACCAAAGAGTTGCATAAACTGTGGACAACCGATAGATGTTTCTAGAGATGCACATTGCAATACATCAGTGGCATCAGCTAATGCAACAAAGTATTTAACATGCAAAAAATGTGGACACGTCAGGAATTATTCTACTTCTGGGGGAAGCAGTCTCCCTGGTACACCTTATTCTGCGCATCGGACATTGGAACCTTCACCCTTTGGACTGCCATCTCAGCGGACAGCACAATCACCAACTAAAGTCAATGGAAATTTAGTTCAAAAACCTGCACAAATGCGTGGAGATAGTGAACACCATTTACCCAAGAATAAAGAACCTTCTAGTGATACTAAAGCTGTTTTAAATGGCAGTCTTAAAACTGAAGATGTTTTAACAAAACCCTTTGAAAGGCTGCCTCCTGATTCTTATGGCAGGCAGTTTAATGATGTACTTTATGAGACTCCAAGTTCTCTAGCACAGAGGTTATTTAACTTAGAAGGATTTGACAGAGATGAGGTCGCACCAGAACTAAGTAAAAAGTGAGTACAAATTTTTTAAACTCCATTGAGGCCTGTTAACACATGTAATTTTTGTCACCCTTTCCAGACGAGTGCAACTCTTGTTGCAGTTGTAAACAAGTAGCAATTTGGGCATGTCATTTGCTGTGATTTCCCAAGAATCATCACCTTGTTACATTGGGTCTTGAGCATGTTCGAAACCTCTGCGATATTGCCCTGACAAGTTGTGCCAAATCACACCAAAATTGCCCCTAGTTTACTCCTGTGTCTAATTTCAACGTGACCTTGAGCATGACAAAAGTTGCATTAAAAAGCATGACAAAATTTGCATGTCAGATTTTTTACATTAATTTTATGGACATTTGTTGATTAAAGTGTCTTGTGTAGTAGTGCACCATTGGTAGAGAACAGATTTTTGATAGTGAACTTAAAAGTTTACATGTAATATTCATGTGCTCACTTTGAGAATATCATCCCTGTGATACAAATAATGACTATGCATCATCTGTCAGTGTAGGATAGTTGAATGGGTTAAAATTGTTATGATGTGACCCTAACCATTAGTACTAAAACAGCTCTACCAATTTCCAACTTTGCAAATAAATGAAATAATTACCCTTGGTGTTACTCATTAGACATGCAGTTTCGACCAAATCTTACTAAATTGTCTGAGTTTAGAAACATCAAACCTACATATACAAGATAAATATTTCCTGTAAATCAAGCCCAAATTTTCCAAATTGCTAACAGTGTATGGTAGGTAAGTCTTCACAAGCCTAATGGCTCACAACTGCTGGAGCATAACCTGGTTTCTGTAGCACGAAGCAACTGAGCATATTACTACTCCCCCCTGGATGGGATATGCTAGTCCATTGCAAGGTTACCCCCCAGCATTATGTTGCCAGTACCCATTTATACAATGTACACCTGGGTGGAGAGAGACAACATGGAGCAAAGTTTCTTGTCTAAGGAAACAGCACAACAGCAGAAACCAGGCTGTGAAGAAACCAGGCTTGAAAGTCGGATGCACTGACCACAAGATCACCGCGTCTCCATTTTTTATGGCAGTTGCATATTAAGTAAATTATTACATGAAAAATGTTCTTGGATAAATTTGAAGTAATGTTTAAAACACGAACAGCAGTGTTTTATCAAGGTTAAAAATTCGAGGCGTAGCCGAGAATTTTTAGACTTGATAAAACACGTGCTGTGAGTGTTTTGAACGACTTCAAATACATTCCTCCAAAAGCGTGTCCCTAAGGAGCACAAACAATTGCGCTTTTGCGCAAAGAGGAAATTAGCATACAAGAAAAACAAGTAGATTGATTAGCATACAACACATGTGCCGCATAATATACCGACTAGCTTCGACGATGTGAGCATGGCTTCCCGACTCCTGTCGAAAGTTTTGGGATTTTAAAATTCTGCGGAAAAAAATAATCTAATGAAAAATGCTATACAAAAGTTGACAGGTACGGTGGACAATTTTTTTTCCAGTGGTAGAGAATGAGTAGAAATAAGCAGCTTGCATCTCTTGAACACTCGCTTACCTACCAATTTACACGCGGGCGCTGGTTTCATTCAAATAACGGCTTTCTTGTTAAACTGTTGGTTGCTTATTTTGTTGGAGAAGTTTCCAAATAGAATGCAAAAGGCTAAATATCGTAAAACAGTAATGAACAAAAATATTAAAGTCACCATTTGTTGTACTAAGAATCCTGAATAAGTACTACCCATATAATAGTATTCTCTTTATAATGAATACTGATCAGTAAAGGAAACCTATTTTCTTTTAGCCTTATTAGTATTCTTTATATAAAGAATACTAATAAGGGGTGTTTTATCAATAAAAAGAGTACACACGTGATGCATTATCATTAATTTGATTGGGTCTGGGGCTCATGAATTATTAATCAGTTTTTGAAATATGTCTAAATAATAGTGAAGTTGAATGTGATTTTCGCATGCAAAATTTGCAAGCAAAAATCATGCTCAATCTGTCTTAATCAGCTTCTACAAGATGACTCCTTAAAAGAAAATACAAGTTGTGAAGCTCATCAATCGATAATAATTTTTTCTTGACACTTTATAACTGGTTTCTAATTATCTTTTTTTCAGTACTCCTTATGGAAAATTGGTGGCTTTGGAATACCTTAAATTCTTTGATTTTAGCAAAGAAACCATTACTCAGTCACTGCAGAAGTTCCTCAAAGCCTTTCACTTGAGTGGGGAGACCCAGGAGAGAGAAAGAATCTTGATTCCTTTTTCAACAAGATATCAAGAATGTAACAATCCAGATTATGGCTCAGAAGGTGAAGGGTTACATTAATTTTATGTAGCTTTCTAGTGGTAACTTGCCTGTTGTAAATGTTGCGGTTCAAATTTTTCTATGGTTTGAACAATTTCAAACCAGTCTGATTTTTGTTTTCCTTTGTTTGTGATTATGATAATAAATCTCAGACAAAGGAAAATAAAAATTAAACTGGTTTGAAATTTTTCAAATCAAAGAAAAATTTGAACCACCTCATAAACAAGGCATTTCTGAATATTTTGTTGGCTCTTTTTCAAAGCAAGTGTAATGCCCAAGCCCCAGAATATAGAGCATCAGACAGGAGTAGCCTGCATAGCAGGCGTCAGGGAGAAGGGAACTGGGGAGAGAGGGAAAGGACACCATGATTAAAGCCCCACATTTGTTCATTTCTGTGGCTGCAAAATTCTGATTGGCTAATTCGCGCTGGGCAGCAACATAGTAAATTCCCGAGTGAAATCATCCATGCGTATAGCTTGTGCCAATTTCTGATTAGACTTTCTCAAAGTCCGTTTTAGGTATTTTCGTTTTGAGGGGTCGGGCAGAGAACGGACTTTTCTCGCCTGCAGCGCGCCTTTTTTTTACCGACCTGTTTTTAGGTCGGCGGTGTGTCGGGGGTGTGGCAGCATTGATGTCCAATCAGAGGGCGCTTAGTTTCATGACGTCATTTTCCGGGAAACTTGATAGAAACACAGAATTACAAAACAGCTATCATACTGGAGATTCAAATATTTGAAACCGGATGCAATGACGCCATACTTCTGACAATGCAGATACTGCCTAGCTGCGAGAAACACATTATATAAAGTCTATAAACTCTGAGGAGCTAAAAACAATTGCAAGATGCCACTCTTCCAATATAGACCGTGACTATCGCATAACACTTGGATCTTAGAAGTCGTGATGAAGAAACACAATATCAGAAGTTATGCAAACCGCAGACTTGCGGTCACATTAAATCACGGACTGAGAAATGAACTGATCCAAAGCAATGAATAATTCCTACTTAAGCGAATACTACTGATCTCGCAACTCTTTCAAATTGAGCCAACTGAGAAGCTCCATTGTAATGCCAAGAGCTAGCAAACAAACGATGGCGTAACTAAATATTCTAAACGGCTCTGGAAAGTGTAAATTTCTCCTGTCAGTATCACAGCTAGAGGTTTTTTCCTAAGATCAAAGAAACGACAACATTTAGAACAACAAGCCTGTTATATCTTTATTTTGATCTGAAAGGAAAAATCCCTCAGGCACGTAGAGTTATTCGTATAAAGCTAGGCTGAAATGCTTTTAGCGACGAGCAGGATTTCTGCTAGGCCAGTCATCCTGTCACCTTTTATAACAATTCATTGTGGAATTCAGACTATCCAGTCATTTGAGAACTGTTTATTTTACCAGCCCGATGCGTGAACCATTACGTCACACCCATATTTTCGCGCCAACAATATGCAAATTAAATTCGATTTCGTGCAGACGAAACAAGTCGACTCGCGACTTCGTCGCTCGCTTTTCGCGACTTCATCGCGCTCTCGGGGGCTTCGCAGTCGACTTGTGTGCAAGTCTAGTTTCTGATTGGCGAACGTATTGGCAGTTGATGTAATTTGATTACAAGGAAATCGGTGGACATAATACAAATAGCCAGGTTCGCAGGCATTCCTTCCCTTCTCCCCCTCTCCTTTTTCTCGCCCCCCTCCCCCTCCCCGTTTATGCCTGCCATGCAGGCTGGACGGGGAAAGGAGTGAGTTAATCCAAGTGACCTCAGACCATCCAAGAATCAGGGTATATCCCAGAAAGTATATTACAGTAAGTGTATGAGCAAATGATCCTGAGATGCGAGTGGGATATTTAATGTTTTAATAATGTTTTTAATTTTGGCTTTTCACTCTTCAGATGCTACTCATACTTTAGTGTGTGCTATCCTTTTGCTCAACTCTGATCTACATGGTGAGGTAAGTCAGTAGTTTTTAACACAAAGTTTTAAACTGTATAACTGATGATTGCATTCCCTTTAACTCTTGCAGGACGGGCCCTATAAAATATTGTTCCCTCAGGAACGATGACGAAAAAAAATCGGAAAAAATTTGCGTTATTTTCAATCCCCCCCCCCCCCCCCCCCCCCCCAAATTTTGAGGGTAGCGTGACAGTGGTCTAAGCCAATCACTGAGCAAGTTTGAGCCGGACAGCTTACCGTTTGAGTACATGAAGTTGCTTACAAAAAAAAACAATCAAATTTATGTGAAGCGAGCCGAAGCGGCGAAGAAATTAAGATACTCCTGTGTCGACCCAGACGAAGTTTTGGCGCTTGAAAAATGGAAGACAGCGACAATGGATGAATTTCAAGCAATAAAGAATCTGAAATTGATCAGTTCTAGCGAAGAATCAATGTTATTAACTTTGAAAGTGAAGCGGTGTTTTAACACGCGGTCTTGTGTAAACATGGGGTCCGACAGTAAGGTAACTCAAAAGGCAATTATGATATTTAGATGTGATATTTACCTTTGAAATCTGGTTATTGCTTTGAATAAACGTCTTGGCTTTTGGAAAGATATCTGGCAAATAAAATGGTTTTTGAGCCGAGAGGAAACCAAAATCGAGACGCGATGCGAGATCTTTTCTTATCACATATCGTGTTTGCATAATTAATAAGGTCAAATTACATGCACGAAAATTTCATTTGCACGTAAGTGGATTCCTCTGTATGGATTCACTTTGGGAAGACCCTGGTACTCAATATAGACCTCTTCCATAATGGCGGCCAATTTATTTATTCTTTTTTATATAAGTTTATTAGCCTCACTGGCCTCGGTAACGTGCAAAATTCAAAAGAATTTTTACTCTAAAATGAGGCCAGTGAGGCTAATTAACATACATATAAAAGAATAAATAAATCGGCCACCGTTATGAAAGAGGTCTATAACAAGGAAACTTTTTGCTTTTAACTCTTTTCTTGTACTACACATCAGTTTGAACTAATATGCTTTTTTGTCCAAATTTAAAGGCAATTGTGGAATAGTTATGCTAATTAAATGCAACATTATGGTATATTTTTTCAAAAAAAAATTGTTTTTGGAAAATTTATTTACTACCCTTTCATATGAGATATAGCTTTCCACACAATTGTAAATACCTTTGGTGTAAATAAATAAAGAATAACGCTGTCCATTTTGACACTTTTTTGCGCAGTCCTGCAAGAGTTAATTCTTTCTCCACGGTTCATATGAACTTAGTTTCATATACATAGAACTCACAACTGACCATGCTTCCATCTGGCCTTGTAACTCAGTGGTAGAGCATTTGCACTGGTATCGGGGTTTAATAGAATCCCACTGAAGCCTGAATTTTTTTCTTAGGCTCTTATTGCAACACCTTCAGTTGCTGCATAACTGTGATGATCACATTCTCTTTAATTCATTCTCCACAGTTCATAAGAATTTATTTTCATACCCACGGTATCACATTCATCACTTCATGGGTATAATAGAACTCACAATTGACCAAGCTCCCATTTGGCCTTGTAACTCAGTGGTTGCATGATGAGCAATTGCACTGGAATCCTGTCAAGGCCTAATTTTTTTTTAAATGCTGCTGTGGATGCAAACTTGTTGCCACGTTTCTGTCTGAACAAAAACAAATCGTTTTGAAAACATATCAGTGTGAATGGGGCCTCAGATTCTGTTTTATTTTTTCTGTTCCTGCAGAATCTTCATAAAAAGATGACTCAAGCGCAGTTCATAGAAAATTTATCAGGACTCTGCGACGAAAAGGACTTTCCTAAAGACTTACTCAAGGTAATAAATATTGTTGGCAGCACTCATGAATATAAAAATAATGTAAATAATTCCTTCATATTGTAGATATTTGTAAAGTTCTGAACTGTTATCTTGCACTGTTACTTTGCAGGCAATATATCAGGAAATCAAGAGTAAACCATTGGAAGGATTTGGGTAGGTACTATATATTTTCAAAACCTTAAATGGCTTAACTGCTTCCAGTGTAGAAAATAAACCCAGTCAAACAACAGAAGTGCAATTTGTTACAATTAATTGGGAAACATCTTGTTAGGGACTAGGATTTAAGGGGAGGGGGTGTGGGGGGGGGGGGGGGGGGGGGGTAATATGGTGGCAGTGTTTATCTATATGGTCCAAATTTGCTTCAGCAGGTTCCTCTCTCACCTTTCTTGGGTAGAGAGAGGCACTGTGATGAAATTTGATAATAGTTACAGGGCTTGTCTGGGACAAGTAGATTTTTGTGTTGGGCAAGTAACTTTCCCCACTCACTTGCCCAACGGGCAAGGATACAGACAAGCTGCCTGTGAACTAAGCTTAAGTTACAGTTCACAAACACTTGTCCGGGCAAGTAACATTTAAGAACTGGGAAAGCTTAATATTTTAGTTTTTTTCGAGCCCTGAGTTAGATAAAGGGGTTAGTTTCTAAAGTGAAACACAAAAGTTTGGTATTGTTGATCATCGGTTTTCGTGTCTCTTTATGGTGACAAACTTACTTTATCAACTTGGCTGATGTCAAATTTAGTGTTAATAATAATTGAAAGATTTCCTCCTTTTGGTCATACACTGTAAATCCCTGGAATATTATTATTAGTTATGTAAATTTGAACAACTTTAAATGGAAATTGCTATTTTGTAACTAATAAAAAATATTGTTCTCTTAGTGTCAAAGAAAAATTGCCAACACCGACCCCATCAAAGAGGGCTCTCACACCTAACGGGTCCAAGGTAACTGGAATTTAAATAGATATACTTCTTGGGGTTGAGTCTCATCAGGCCAGTGCTCGTATCAATATACTGTGCATGTACAGCACATTTCTTACAATGAGTAGTACAGTTTCAAGAGAGAAGATGAATTGTTTCCATTAACTGATGGCAATATTTATTTTCATTTTTTTGTAACATTCTTTATTCTCATGACCTACCTGTACACACTGTACATGTATGTTTGATCATGTAATGATATTACAGGAAAAAATTAGCTGTCGATCAAACTTGTTGTTGAAGATTTGCATGTATGAGTATTTGAGTCTTGTACAATGTACATTCCCTCAATGTGACATGTCATGAACAATCATTAAAAGTAAACTTGTTCTGTTGAATGGGCATTGCCATAATCACATAGGCAACACAAAGTTCTCTTCCTTTGTTATACATTTGAGTTTCTTTTTCTAATGCTGTATATTGTTTTTTTTTTTGTAGGGAAGTGCTTTTGGAAATCCATTTGTGGAGGTACGTAGTCAGTTTGGTAACATGACAAAATTACAGTTCTGCATTGTATGGTTAGGGTTACTGAACAAAAATGTTTTCCATTTAGGGGGGCTTTCATTTATTTAGTGCATCACATGGGGGAGGAGGGGGGGGTGGCAAAATCACTTGGAGTGTCTTACAAAATAATATAACCCAACCCCGCTTCCTTGGTAGGCAAAAATGTCATATCCCCCCTGTACTTCATCCAGTAATAACTTAATAAATGAAAGCCCCCATATTTATTTACTTATGTTTTCTTTTTCATATATTGTTTTTAGAAACCCCATGTCCCCAGAAAAAAAAGCCCTATTTTTTAACCTCACCCCATAAAGGAAATCCCTTTTCAGACAGTTGATAGAAAAAAATAATGACGTAGGTTAATAAAACTTGACCTACAATAAGTTGAAAAAAATGACCTGAATTTAATTTTGACCTGTAACATACACAAAGTGATTCGTTGTACAGAACATTCTCCATTTTTGAATTGCCCATAATACACTTTGTTTACCCCCAAAATTTTGCATAAACTTTTGTTTTGAAATACTCTTGGGAATATGCAGTCCCCCCAAGAGCATTTAAAAACAATAGTTTATGCAAGATTTGGGGGGCAAACAAAGTGTATTATGGGCAATTCGAAAATAGAGAATGAAAATAATATTGTTAATTTTTGGATGATAGATTCAAGCGAGTGATACTGACAAGGTGTACAAAGAAGGACTGCTGTACAGAAAGGTCACCATGAGTTCAGAAGGGAAGAAAGGTGAGTCAAGCAAGATAAGTACCTTTGTTGATATTAGGCAAGCAATTGTAAGAATGCTACATGTACAGTAAGTTGTGCCAATCATGCAGGGCCCAGTTCCATCTTTTTTTATTCCACAGAGAGTTCTGCTTACATGTATATGTTGTGGTTCAAATTTTTCTTTGGTTTGAAAATTTTCAAACCAGTTTAATTTTTATCTTCCTTTGTCTCAGATTCATTATCATATTCTGAGACAAAGGAAAACAAAAATCAAACTGGTTTAAAAAAAATTGAACCAAAGTAAAATTTGAACCACAACATATATAAGGAAAGCCTCAAAACAACAATACACAGTACATGTGCAACTGTTACATGTATAGTTTTTTTAGGGAAACTGAAATGACAAAATACTCTAGGAAAACTACATGTATATTAACTTTAAACACAAGATCAGGTTGTGCATTTTGAGAGCATGGCAAATTGTGTGTGCATTGCATTTACTGGACAGCTTTGATGTTGCAACAGAAGTTATTATCAATCATGAATCAATTTTTTTGATGTCATGTGGGTATACATGTATGTTGTCACTCAAATTTTTCTTTGGTTTAAAGAGTTTCAAACCAGTTTAATTTTTATTCTGTCTCAGATTATTGTAATGATCTAAGACAAAGGAAAACAAAAATTAAACTGGTTTGAAACTTTTCAAACAAAAGAAAAATTTGAACCATAACAAACATGTACACAACAGTCAGTTTTGTTCACTTGACCAACAACATTCATAACATTAAAGGCCCATTATTGTCCACTATGCTTCACGCGCGTCTGTACTGTAATTTTTTTGTTTAGCACAGGAGCAAGGCTTCTATTGTTCTGAGGCGTGTGAAGCATAATGGACAATACTGGGCCTTTAAAATTCTTGATAAAAGAAAATCCATTGAACTGTTCCTTGGTGGTACGTAGTCATTATAAAGGCAGATTTAGAAGGCACAACTTTCTCGCATGCGATTTTTTGTAGCAAGGGCTGCTTGCGTCAGATTAAAATTGTATACAGCTCACATCATAATAACATTGTATGTGTCTACGGTTTTAAAACATGTTTCAAAATCCTACAACTTTTTTTGTGTTGCTCACAACAGTTGTGACCGAGTTGTAGGCTGATTTAGACAACACGATTCGTGTTGTTTGTATGGCATAAGTAGGTTGCAAGCGATAGTTGCAGGCAAAAGTTGTGCCGTATAAATCAGCCTTAATAAGTGCCTATTCAAACAACTTCACTGACTCAGATACATTTGTACATTTGTACAAACATGCACACATTGTAGGCTCCCCTTTGTTATAAAGTAGAGGTATATTAAATATTTATACCTGTCCTTCTATAGCCTCAGCTTGGAAAAGAAAATGGATGCCATTCTTTGCAACACTGAAAGGAATGATACTATTTCTTCACAAGGTAAATATAAATCAATGGAACATTCAATACATGTGATACTATGTTAGTTGTAAAATGTCTTTTTTTGGCCCATTCAAGATGCCAGTAAGCTTATGTGCTGTCCCAAGGTACAATGCTGAATCAACTATTTATTGAAATGTTTTGTATAATTCTGTCATCTGGAAGTTTCCCAGTGTTGCATAATGCAACAAGTTTTGTCCTACTTAACATTCTGCTGCACTGATCTACATGTACTAAAAATATCATTTTGATGTTGTAACACTCATTCCTTCCTCACCTGTCATGCATTAAGTTATTTTTAAATGTACAATAAAGTGTGTTTTAACCCTTTAACTCCCAAGAGTGCCAATTATTGAAATCCAAGAAAAATCCCAAATTTCGTTTTGTAAAATATCGAAAAACAAACGGCACCATGCAAAAGTACTGCTGAAGAGGTTTCATTTGAATGGCCACACCATAGGATTTCGTCGATAGACTCAAAAGTTAGAACTACACTACATGTCTCCATAATTGACTCTGGGAGCGAAAGGGTTAAGGGGAGAGGAGGCATTCATTTGTCTAGCCAGGCATCATAGCTTGTCTTGAACAGATCTTTACCTTAAAGTTTTATTACTTTCCAGTCAGATGAAGTCACTAGCCCAGAGCATACAAGGAACTGTTTAGGAGTACACCACGCTTTGGCCAGTCGAGCTACAGATTACATCAAGAAACCATTTGTATTTAGATTTGTGACTTCTGACTGGAGGGAGTTCCTCTTTCAAGCAAAGTATGTAGTATTGCTGTGATGTAGTAAAGTGATGAAATGCCATCTTAGATACTTTTTAATAGCCACATCCTAAACATTCATAGAAGTCTTCCCTTTGAACTCATCACCGAAGATAAGCTTGGGAATGTCTTTTAAGCTAGAAAATTTAACTGCATGCAGCAAACAAACCAGACAAGTTATCAAAATTCCCTAAAACTAATTTTTAGACAAAGGTGTTAGGTACTCGGTGCAATGTTTATATCCTTTAGATTATTTCCAGCTGAAGTGGAACTCAATTTTGTGAAATACAGTGGAACCCCGATATAACGATCTTCGATATAACGATATCCCCGGTATAACGATGAATATACTATGTCCCGGCAAAAGTTACAGTAAAATGTATGGGACAGAACCCCGATATAAAGCTCTTCGATATAACTATATTCCCGATATAACAATGAGAATTTACCGCACCGAGCGTAAAATCTTCCCCGATATAACGATATTACAGTAAAAAAAAAAGAAAAACCTTTCAAGCAGATGTCCACACGACGCAGAAATTAAACTTGCTGGTAGTTGCCGGATCTTCCTTGTGAAAGATCTTGTGCCAGGCGTCACTTGAATGTGAAAATACAAAACTGAATGCAAGGCTGGCACTACGGCAAAGGGCAGATTTATTAAATGGCAATGTTTCGACTAATAGAACTAGTCTTCCTCAGGGCCTGGGCTATACTGAAAGAAAATATTGTAACGGCTCCTAAAGTTTCAAAATTACATGGTTATAAATGATTGGCTAATACATGACATGTAGACAGCGCACTTGTAAACATAAGATAAAAATAATGTATGACATATTATAAAGTGTATGATACAAAACTTAGTTCAGCGTTCGTTCCTTCGGTTAATGCTTTCTGGTGATTACAGTATCAGTACAGTTACAATTTAAGCAAAACATTGAATTTAATACAACAACATTACAGTAATCGAGTACAGTAATCTGTTAACGTTTCTGTCAACAGCTTTCAGTTTACGATGCCTCTTTATCCTCCTTGTAATTTAATAGTTCTCTCAGTTTTAGTATCTTTGACTCCTTCTTGTGACAAAACGCATACATGTACGTCGCCGGGATTTCAATACCCCGATTTAACAATATTTTCGCCTTTTTTTCAGCCATGTCATTATATCAGGAGTCTCGATATAACGATATAATTTCACTGCTCCCTTGGCATATTGTTATATCGGGGTTCCACTGTATGTACTTTTTTCTTCAAATAAGTACATTTCTGTAATCTTTAATAATAAGTAAACTTTCAGAAAATATAATAGTTCGTTGGGGTGTTTATTTGGCATAGAGCAAAATACAAAATGACACAACAGCAATTGAAAGTGTTTTTTTTTTTGGGGGGGGAGGGTACCCTGATACTTTAATTCTATTCAGTTTAATGCCCTGATGTTGTTGCACAACCGCCTCATGTGACTCTTGACACCTAGAATATCCTGTCAGAACTTTAAGTGTGGCAATATGGTAAAGATTGAAATTTCAGTGCTGCGCAGTGCGAAAATAAAAATTCAGTAAGATCTGACAATAAACATGCCATGTTTAATGCTGAAATAATCTAGAGTGATTCATGTTTGTATTTTTTAGTGTCCCAGACAATAGCTGACAACAATGTTCTTTGTTTCTAGGAACCTTCATGACATGAATGAGTGGATTGAGGCCATTAATCTTGTAGCTGCCACATACTCATCGCCACCCTTACCAGCTCCTGTTGGTTCATGGTAATATACTATGACTTAACATGATTATTACCAATCATAAAATTATTACCATGATGATAATGGTATCAATAACAAAATTCTTGATTGTGATTGGTCATCAGCATGCCTGTTTCTTACATAATTGGCATGTGGTCACATGAGTGTCCATTGAAATACAGCTACCCAGAATTGCAATTTTTGTAATTGGATAGCTGTAATTGGACACCTGCATTGCAAATGTGTCAATCCTGAAGGTGCACTTAAATGAGTTCTTTTTTGGGTGTTCCTTAACTGGTTTCAAGCTGATTATAGTAGAGTATAGTTCACTTAGATTTTTTAATCTCAAATCTTCTTCTTGATGTGATTAATTACCAATAAATTGCTTTCTTTTTTCAGCAAGAGGTTCCAGCGTCCCGTTCTTCCATTTTCCCGTTCTCAGTTGCCACTTGTAAGTTTTCTTACTGTTTTTCCGTGCATTTAAACCTTGTTTGCTGTGTATATATATTAATAGGAATTATTTGAATTCATCATTCTTTTTTAACTTTTTTTCCTTTTGAGGGAGAGTATAGTTGGGAGAATAGTTACAGTTGAAAGCATGTTTATAACAAAGAAAGGTTGAATAGTTTTCTATAACCATTACCTTTCCTTTTATTAACCATTGACAACATAAAAACAGATGATACAGTGGGTGAAGTTAATAATTTGTGGATCTGTCCTGTTGATTTCAACAGACTAAACAACTGGAACATCATGAAACCAAGGTAAGATTTTTCTGCAAGCTGAACTGGGTTGCTTTAATTTTTTAAGCTCCAAAAGTGATCATCATCAAATTTCTCCATGTAATATTGATGCTTAATTAATCAGAGATGACATGCAAATAAAGGACATCATCACCCAAGATGAATTCTTGCATGGCGGGGACAAGGAAGGAGCCAGAATTTGTATTTTAATATTGGGGCAGAGGGTTAAAGAGTTACATGTAAATATGTTGCCTAATGTTATTAATACTCTGATAAATTTCTTGTGACTGGTGCTATTTTCTGCTACAGTTTTAAATGCTTTTAGTATAGGTAATCATACGGTTTCGAGTTCAATTTGGGATTACAATGTAACTGCACGAGTGAGTTTTTCAAAAAGCTCAAAATTGCACGAGCTGCTTCGGCGAGTGCAATTTGAGCTTTTTGAAAAACTCACAAGTGCAAATTAATCCCAAATTGAACGAGAAAACTGTATGATTACTTATTAATAATTATACATGAAAAAAATTGCATCCATTTTTGTTTGGAATTTTTTTTTTTTTTTGCAAAAAATTTTGTTTGGAATTTTTTTTTCGATTTGTAATTTGCACCGGTGTTACACTTTTTGCACTGGTGTTACACGTTTTGCACTGGTATTACACTTGAACTGCACTGCTCTTAGCCAATCAGAATCGAGTAATTTTTTCATGTATATTATTATACAATGTAAATGCACACACTCACCCTCTCCTCCTTGATGTGGCACCACTTCAATTGGCATTTAACTTATTCATCTCTTTGCTAAGAGCAGCCATAAGATAGTACTTCTTAAGAGCTTTCATTTGAATGGTTTCTAACAGACTCAAAATTTACAATCATATTGCATGACTCCAGGTTTAATTCTGGTAGTCAAAAGGTTAAAGAATAAACATACTAGGAAGCTCAACAGTGGTTCTCTTATTAAACTATCAGCTTCATGTGATTATGATAACTTCTAGCTGCTGCCTTGCATCATTGAATTGATTATGTCTTAAGCGTGGACTGACTGCCTATTATTTAATATAGAAAAGGCTATACATGCATGTTTAGTGTGCACTGGTACTGGTGCAGCAATATTATTTTTATTGTAAAAATGTTCAAAAAATAAAATAGGAGACGATACATGGGTGCACATGCAGAAAGTGCAGCGAACAGTGATATATCGAGTTGAACATGAGAAGAGAAATTTCATATCTCCAAGCAGCCTGACAGCCATGTAGAGTTTTCAGCAATTTTCCAAACCTTTTCGACTACTCTCCAAAGGTTGTACAAACATTTCCAATCATTTGTCGAAATTTTCCGAAGATTGCCAAAGATGAACAAAGATTTCGGAGAAAGATCTGAAGATGTTTCAGTTGTAGGCCAACACCTGTTAGCTTGTTCAAAATTTGATAGGGGCAAACATTAGCCAACAGAAAGATATTGATATCTTCACTCTTCACAGAGAAGATAAAATTGATATCTTCATGTGTTGAGATATGATTTTTCTATGGTGGGAGAATCCTTGTATTTCACTAAAGTTTGTATAATGAAATATGTTCTTTGTTTTCAGAGTGCAAAAGCTGAAGAGCAGCTTATCCAAAGTTTACAAAGTAAACCCAGTGTTGGCTCATTCAGAGAGCAAGAGGTGATTAATCATTTTTAAGATATACTGAAACAGTGGATAGCATTGTTGGCGTGCGCTGATTGGCTACTGAAACTCGGAATAGCAAGTGCTATTCACCTCCCAGCAATTTGCGCGCGAAAATTATAATCGTTGACAGGAATAAATGAGTTAAAAAGCATCATTTTCATTATATTATCTCACTGTTTCAGTATATACTAAATTCGCGGCTCGGTAAATATCCACCACTACCCACCTCCACTTCGGTGGATAGTTGTTAACTATCTTTCTTCTTACAACAAGTTTAAGAAAGCAGATCTTGAGAGTAACAAAACTGATCATCTCATAACACATACACATAGCCATGTTAAATTAATAGTTCTTGTTGGTCATCTCATGACCCTACAGATAATTCATATGATTTTCACTTGGTCTCTTTGGATTGTCAAGGAAATTTTGCTGCATGAAGTGATAAATTTGCTAGTAAGCTACCTGTTGCTTAGCATACAAAAGTGCTTTTAAATCCAGAGGAAGATTTCAAGTAAACAGTAAAGTGGAGGGCAAACCATAAATTAATAATTTTTCCAAGACAGATTTTCTATTAGGACGGCAGAAGTTAAAAACGTTGGCCCAGTTTTTCAATCAGTGTCCTTGTTGACATTTTTAATAGTTTTACTGTAGTATTAATAGTGATGTTTAGACCATTTTACCAAGCAACATGCTTGTTTACTTTGTTAAGGAATGGCAGGAGAAACACGAGTTCCTGGAGTATGAGGTGGGTATTTACATAAAAAAGCATAACAATAATTGAAATATTATGTATTTAAGCAACCACACAAACCACGGAGCATGCTGGTCACCTAGTAGGCCAATTGTTCCACAGATCATTGATTAAGAATAGAACCCAGCATATCCTCCATCACCCAGCCAATCCTCCATCACCTAGCCAATCCTCCATCACCCAGCCAAACCTCCATCACCCAGCCAAACCTCCATCACCCAGCCAAACCTCCATCGCCCAGCCAAACCTCCATCGCCCAGCCAAACCTCCATCATCTAGCCAATCCTCCATCCAATCCTCCATCACCCAGCCAATCCTCCATCACCCAGCCAATCCTCCATCACCCACCCAATCCTCCATCGCCCAGCCAATCCTCCATCACCTAGCCAATCCTCCATCACCTAGCCAATCCTCCATCGCCCAGCCAAACCTCCATCACCCAGCCAAACCTCCATTGCCCAGCCAAACCTCCATCACCCAGCCAAACCTCCATCATCTAGCCAATCCTCCATCCAATCCTCCATCACCCAGCCAATCCTCCATCACCCAGCCAATCCTCCATCACCCAGCCAATCCTCCATCACCCAGCCAATCCTCCATCGCCCAGCCAATCCTCCATCACCTAGCCAATCCTCCATCACCTAGCCAATCCTCCATCGCCCAGCCAAACCTCCATCACCCAGCCAAACCTCCATTGCCCAGCCAAACCTCCATCACCCAGCCAAACCTCCATCATCTAGCCAATCCTCCATCCAATCCTCCATCACCCAGCCAATCCTCCATCACCCATCCAATCCTCCATCACCCAGCCAATCCTCCATCACCCAGCCAATCCTCCATCGCCCAGCCAATCCTCCATCACCTAGCCAATCCTCCATCACCTAGCCAATCCTCCATCGCCCAGCCAAACCTCCATCACCCAGCCAAACCTCCATTGCCCAGCCAAACCTCCATCACCCAGCCAAACCTCCATCATCTAGCCAATCCTCCATCACCCATCCAATCCTCCATCACCCAGCCAATCCTCCATCGCCCAGCCAATCCTCCATCACCTAGCCAATCCTCCATTACCTAGCCAATCCTCCATTACCCAGCCAATCCTCCATCATCCAACCAATCCTCCATCACCCAACCAATCCTCCATCACCCAGCCAAACCTCCATCGCCCAGCCAAACCTCCATCATCTAGCCAATCCTCCATCCAATCCTCCATCACCCAGCCAATCCTCCATCACCCAGCCAATCCTCCATCACCCAGCCAATCCTCCATCGCCCAGCCAATCCTCCATCACCTAGCCAATCCTCCATCACCTAGCCAATCCTCCATCGCCCAGCCAAACCTCCATCACCCAGCCAAACCTCCATTGCCCAGCCAAACCTCCATCACCCAGCCAAACCTCCATCATCTAGCCAATCCTCCATCACCCATCCAATCCTCCATCACCCAGCCAATCCTCCATCGCCCAGCCAATCCTCCATCGCCCAGCCAATCCTCCATTACCCAGCCAATCCTCCATCACCCAACCAATCCTCCATCACCCAGCCAAACCTCCATCACCCAGCCAAACCTCCATCACCCAACCAATCCTCCATCACCCAACCAATCCTCCATGACCCAGCCAATCCTCCATCACCCAACCAATCCTCCATCACCCAGCCAAACCTCCATCGCCCAGCCAAACCTCCATCATCTAGCCAATCCTCCATCCAATCCTCCATCACCCAGCCAATCCTCCATCACCCAGCCAATCCTCCATCACCCAGCCAATCCTCCATCACCCAGCCAATCCTCCATCGCCCAGCCAATCCTCCATCACCTAGCCAATCCTCCATCACCTAGCCAATCCTCCATCGCCCAGCCAAACCTCCATCACCCAGCCAAACCTCCATTGCCCAGCCAAACCTCCATCACCCAGCCAAACCTCCATCATCTAGCCAATCCTCCATCACCCATCCAATCCTCCATCACCCAGCCAATCCTCCATCGCCCAGCCAATCCTCCATCGCCCAGCCAATCCTCCATTACCCAGCCAATCACCCAGCCAATCCTCCATCACCCAACCAATCCTCCATCACCCAGCCAAACCTCCATCACCCAGCCAAACCTCCATCACCCAACCAATCCTCCATCACCCAACCAATCCTCCATGACCCAGCCAATCCTCCATCACCCAACCAATCCTCCATCACCCAGCCAAACCTCCATCACCCAGCCAAACCTCCACTACCCAGCCAAACCTCCATCACCCAGCAGATTTCCAAGCATAATATATCATTATAATTTTGAAAGGTCCTGGTGAGTGTAATGGTTAGGTCTCCAGACTTTAATTTCATGCTAATGATTTTCTTAGTAATATAATGTTCAATTAGCTTGAATTAGCTTGGCGAATGAACTTGACAATAAAATTTCTAACACTGCTTTTCCTACTCATGTTCACAGTACAAAAGATACAAGATGTATGTGAATGTATTGCGTGGCTCAAAACTGGAGAGTAAATTACGTGACAAGCCTCGCGGGTCTGTCAGGTCTGTTGAGTCTATCATGTTACAGATGAAGCGGTCTAGCTCTGTGGGGGATTTAGATCTAAGAGGTGGCTACAAAGGCAGAAATGTCCGAGAAAGCTACTTTATGGCTATTTATAAGGGTTAAGGGTAATTTTTGTAATGCTGTAGAGTAACTGGGTTGTTACTCTTGATTTTGCCAATTGTCAGGCATGTCATAAAATTTGCAATCAACTGTTACAATTTGCATAAATGTTGCAGACATTTAAGTTATATTTGCATGCATTTGCATAACAAAACTGCTTTTGTACATTTATTTAGTACTTTTTATAGTTATAACATCTGCCATATGATATGGGTAAACATATTTACATGTTATCTAGATGTATGCGATAACATAATGCACAGGTTTTTTAAAGTTTTTGTGAGCTGCTTTTTGTTTGATGAAAAGTCTCTGTGGACCATTTTCTATAAAGTCACCATGTAATTTTTCAGTCAAAGCTTTGGTGATAATTATATGGACAGTCTTATAACATTTGAGTTAGTAAAGTTATTTTTGACAAAGTGTGAAATACTTTTTAGGCATTGTGATATTATCCCTTTGGGGTAACTGGTCTGAACTTTATGTAGAAAATATATGTCACAAGTAGGTACATTCACTTTTTAGCCAATGTGCATACTTCTGTCAAATGTATTTTCTACATACTCTGTAATTAGAGAGAAATATTTCCAATAACAAGAAGTACTTTGTTAAGTAACTTAATTTTACTTAACACTCTCTAACATAACCTGAAGCAAACACTTTATGGGAATTTGGGAATTTTTTTATTTTGAAGTTTAAATGAAATGGAGACATCAAGCCCAACTAGCTACATGCAGGCAAAGGTCTTGCATAAGTGCTCTTAAATTTATTTTCCGAAAATCCCTAGAGTGTTTGTAGCGGCCTTTGTTATTTAAAATGAGTGATATTTTATATTTTTTTTTCTAAAATAAAGCCAATAAAATAAGATGTGACCTCATATCCTTCTTGATATAGCCTCATAAAAATGGGTGTCAACCCCAAGACTAGCTATATGCATTAATCAAATTAATTTTTTATTACAATGTATTTAAGATGGACAGATGTGTCATCAAAAGCAAACATTTATCATACATGTGTACATTGTGTACAGAAAATGTCTTTTTATAGTTTTTTTTTTGCAAATGGGACATGAAGGTTTTCAAGTATTTAAACAGATTTCGATGACCAACAATTTTTGCACTTAGCAGAAAATACAAAATATTGCATTGATATTAACAGAAAATTATCCTGTAAGGGCAAATTAGTTTTTTTGTGTATAAAGAGTAAATTAACTACCTTGAGCTATTTGCTCAATGAACATTTTATCAGTTTATGCTGCATGTTTTCATAAAGAAATTTAAAGTTGTATCAACATGTTTCAGTTTTGAAGAGAGCTTTTGTATAAATTGTTTGTGTGAATTCTGTATCCTAAACACAAGAAGCTAGAATTAAAAGATTCCAAAAAATTAATGGATGGAATGGTTTAACAGTACAGGTAGCAAACATGCTCATTTATAGGTCATTCTTGGCTAATAAAAGAACTCGATAAATTTAAATGTTTGATTTTATAACATTTCACACTTTACCCTTTTCACTTCCAGAGTCAATACATGTTGTTTTGACACCTATAATTTAGTCTAACTTTTTTCTGACTACCAAAGTAACAAAGTTGCTTCTAATCGCTGAATGCTTGCTCTACAATATAACTGTTCAGTTACTAGTAACAATTAAACTAACCTGCTCCCTTTACTCTCCTTTTGCTATCTTATAACGTCTAGCTGCATTTAACTATGTTGTGTTGTCTGTTAACGGAGCATTCTTAATGAACAGTTAAATCTCTCTAGCTACAGTTAAACCCAAACACTGTGAACTTAATAATTCTGCTTAACTGCCAACAGTCATAATATTATAATGACGATCTGCTCTGTCAGTGCATATTCTGTAACTTAATAAGACCTTTATATCTGGTGCCTTTACCATCACCATTGTAACCAACTCACATCTATCTGCTCTTTCATTTCCTTTGTGGCAGCTGATACAGTCGTTGTTTGATTTGGAACCTTATGTTTATTTGAAAATTGTGCTATGCATAATGACAATTTTTATTGGATAGACATTGACAGGCCAAAATATTTGCATAAGTATTACCACACTGCTGATGTGGTGATATTTTTAAAGTCATCAAAAATGAAAATGTAGAAATGCAATACATGTACCAATACAGTTCAAGTTTTTTTGCCGGCCATTGAAGAGTAGGCTAGTTTTGTTGAAGGCTTTTAACTTGTCCATGACAAATGCTCATTGATGGGTGCTAGCTAGTGTTACTTCATAAGATATAGTTGTTAGTATATTATTAATATTTATTGAAAATCACATTTTAAGTAGGGAAAACATTTTTAACTTCAATGGAATTTTTCTTTACTTTTATAAGGTTTTGTTTTTGTACAAATGGGTGAATGCACAGATGAAGCTATGGCTAAATGCTAATTTATTACTTTAATTTGTCTAATTAAAATTCCAACCTTACTTGGCAAATACTGATTGTTAGCTTCGTGGGCCACATTCACCATCATGCATTGCTTTACATTTAACATAGACTAGGCCTAAGATATATGTACTGACATGTGTCATGAAGAATATACATTGTATTACGTATTTATATTAATATTGCTGAACTAACTACTTCTATAACCAAGTGCTGTCTTTCTTCTGTCTTACATGTATCTCTGCTCCTCTTAATCCTAGTGCAGTGACCAGTGTCTGGTAACAATAAGCATTGGTGATGGCAATCTCTCTCCTTGGACAAGAAATAATATCCTTCACTCCAACAACTGAAGTTTAGAGACATGACATGACTTGACTTACAAACTGCTACTGACCTCTTATGAAATTAAAAAGAATAAGTAAGAAAAGCTGTTCTTAAGGCTCAGGAATAAATTGATATTAAATGACCAGGTTCAGACTTACACTTAAGTTGAAAGGCATTTACTTTATGAGTTTGTGAATGAAATCCTGTGTGCGACAGTTCAATTCTGATACATTCTATTTCAAATTCTTGAAAAATGAAATTTTAAATTTTTCAACTTGGGTGCTCTTTTGAGGGTGAACGCATGAATTGCCAACTAAACAAGAAGCCTTAGATGATTCAAGTGAGCAAATGGAATAAGATAGTTTCAAACCAAGAGGTGTCTTGAATGGTCCATCAAAAATTATGCATCTCGGCAAATTTTATCCCAATCTCGAACTCTTTGTTAAACGAGACTTAAAAAGTCTCAGAAACCTGTGTTTGCCAAAATTATAAATAGAGACAATTCAAGTCACTGTCTGTCAAGACTCAAGTGCAGATTTAAAAAGGTCTCGGATTTACCATTGTACAACCTCTAAAGGAAGTATAATTAGAAAATTAAATTTCAGATTGACTGGTTCAGCCTGCCCTGTTTAGTATTGGATATTTACCTGTTAAACATGCTGAAGAGAGAATAATTTATTCTTTATTTATTAATTTAAATGTTGGATCTATCTTCTAATTTTTATTTTGGGGGGAGGGAAGATATATTTAACACTTATTCTAATCAAACATCATCCACAGATGTTATGCTTCATCCTCATTTGGCATTTAATCAAAGGCTCTCTCAAGATTGTTTGATACTAGTAAGATCACTTTCATCCATTATAAGACAAGCTACATACCAATACACTGCAGTGTAAAATTGCTGTGAAAGGGAACTCGAGTGACTTTGAAATTCATGATTCTGCTTTTAATAGGTCTCCACTATAGTCACTTGTATGTGAAAATAAATAATATTAATGGAGATACCCTGATGCGGCTTAGGCAGTTTATGCCATTTATAGCAATTTTGCATATCACAATCTTTCCTCTCCAGCATCTTTTTTTTTTTCACTTGATGTTTATGTGTTATTGATCAAACGTTGTTGGGTAATAGGTAAAAACCATAAATGGTACAATGAAATGGTGTTCTGGGAATCAGAAATTAAATCTTTCTTGTACTGTGTTCTCAGATAGTGTCTGTACATTATGGACAAAGTATGCCTTAACTGTCCTTCAAAGCTTGATTGGAATGGAAAAAATCTTCAATAGAGTTTTTGCATGGCAGCCATGTTGCATGGCAGGTACAATAGATTCTTTTCCCTATGGGAAAGAATGTTCTTTCTAATGCAAAACATTTTCATTGTTCCTGCCATGCAAAACCTCTATACCAATAAATTGAATTATTGGAACAAGCTTTCTTGGCCTTGCTCTCAGAATTTTATTGTCATGGTTTTTGCTTTTCATCTGCCGTTTCTTTAATTACGGTGGGTGTATATGACAAGAGTTGATGAAATTTCATTTGGCATTTTTGCATGTTGTTGCAAATTTTGTTCTAATCCTGAGTTGGTTAACCCTTCAAGCCCCAAAAATTACACCCCTCCCAACTTCTCCTCAGCAGTCAGCACTAGGAACCAATGCAATTCTTATTGTTTTAGTTGGGAGAATTTCTTTTGACATCAAGACAGTTAACCTTTGGTGATCTTTGGTTATTCTGGTGACCTGGAGTGATTTTGCAAAACCCGTGAAACAAAATTAAACTAACTTAGTTTATTGTTAAATAGTCAATAGTATAATTGAATTAGCATCTGATAGTTGCTATTTATGTATTTGTCTTATGATTTTCTATTTCACGGTTTACTTTATGTGAAACCACTCTTACTATATGTTTGACGATGCACTGCTTTTAGAAAGAGAAAATTAATGGTATCTAGTATTGGGGCTTCAAGGGTTAATCATTATGCATTAAGGGTAAAAGTTTATGATTGACTTTTTTGTAGGGATCAGTAACTATCGCTAGTTTGAATCAGTATTTATGGGAGAGAAAAATTGTTATGAGTAGAGATATTCATAGCATCCTAGCATCCCAGGGGTATTAATAGTGTTTTATTTTGTCAATGGGAATTGTAATAAGAAAAGTGATTGGTATGTACAGTTCATTAAATAAAAATCTTTATTTTGAAACTCCAATGAGTGACTACATGTATGTTTCAGCAAGAGTAATTAAACGTTTGTTAATGTTCTGCAAAACATATATTACCATTTAGAGATTTTCTAACATAAATGGTATTTATTAAGAATGTTTACAATACTATAGAGTCATGTAAATAACATGTAGTTTTGCCATTAAGTTTACAGCATTTGCAGCATGTTGATTGTTAAGCTTTATAAGTGCAATCGAGAATTGCAAAGGCAATATTATAATTAAAAAAAATATTTGTGATGACATCAGTCTGTGAGGTAATGTTTTCCCTCGTTTTTAACTTGTAAATATGTGACATGTAGCCTGCAGTGGAGGCGTTTTTGTTGGAGTGCTGAATTTAGTGTTTGGTCACCATTTCGGTTTTGCACAACGTTGGAGGCTGGGAGAAGCTGACTCCCACACCCTTGGTTGCATCGTTTGACTCGCCTCAGTCTGGTTTTTATAACACAGCACTCGTTCGCCCCCCAAATAGGCCTGCCTTGCAGGCTGCGTGACATGTTGAATGGGTTATAGCAGTGGGGCAAATTGTACTGGATCACTCAATTGGTAGAGTCTACCTGCTATAGCTCAGAAGGACGTCGGACACCTTATTGAGAATTATATAATGTAATGTCGACACTTAGAATTTTATTTTCAATAAATTTTTAAGTGTAAAAAAGAAAATCTTAAAATCCCCACTCAGGAATGAACCTGTGACCTCAGCTAGGCTTAGGCTTACATAGCCTACCAGGGTACCACCTAGCTTCTCGGGTTGTTTTGGCCTAAATTTAACTAGTATATAAACTGCTAACCCTAACCTCAACTGAAAGCTAACCAGTTCTCATTAGGGTGTCCGACCTCCTGAGCTATAGCATTTAGACTCTACCAACTCAATTGGCTGTCAGAGATATGTTATGGTTACCTGCCTTACCCATGGGGATGGCATTGGAGGGAGGGGAGGGTAGGGAGTTGGACCCAGGGGGTATGGGGTAGGGGACCGGTGAAGCAAAACATCTAGAAAAGGATCTGAACATTTCTTATTCACAAGTTGGCTCATGGGAGCCTTTCATTGATAACGATTTCTTGCCAGCAGTAGCCTGTGAGAGCACACCTTTTTGGGGTTCTTTTGTTTCACCTGCAGCATTTCTTGGTGGGTGAAACAGGCTGAAAATTGAATGTATACTCTGGATCCGGAAAAAGTGTAAAATGCTCTTGCAGGCTACACACGCAAGCAGTTTAACACAAAATTAATTATTGCATAAAAAATCACCCCATGTGTTGTGTTACATGGTGCAATTTTGAAAATACTAGAAGATCAATCCAAAACGCTAACTACCTGTAAAAAGATTTTAGTGCCAAATGATAAGCCAAGTGGGGCTTTAAAAAGATGTTGCATTGCAAGTGCACAGTTCACATGGCAGAAGGATAATTGTAGCAATAAGATCATCCAAGTGCTAAAACTCCTCATGTAAACAGAAACAAGAAACATAGTACATGTCACGCTCAAATGACCCACTTAGTGCTACATGTAGGATCATTCTCTTTTCATGTATGCAGCCATTATTTGTTGCCATGCAATGCTCACTAGTTTACTGGGGAGGAGCATTGTGTGACGACACACCAGCTGCATAGGAGACTACCTGAAACAGTATTTTCAGGCAAATGAAAGTTGCCATATTGTGCTTCAATTAATGCAGGAAGGAGTGTCTCCAAAGTTTTCTGGGGAATAATGCTCCCAGACCTCACTTGTGGCTGCCCCCACTTGTATTAAAATTTATGTGTCACTATAATTTCAAATCACATTTCTCTTAACCTAATGTATTCATAGACTGAAGTTCCAATTTTGCTCCTATTTCTTGAGAATTTTCCCAATTTTTTCCCAATTTTCCTATTTTGTTGACCAAAACTAATAGTTACTGAGTTCCAAACAATGTGTAAAATGTGGGGACAGTCCGTCCTATAAATCTGGATTGTAATTAAAGAAACAGTCCTCAACATACAAAAGGTAAACAAACCATGTTTCTTGTGTAGTTATAATTCAGAAAATTTGTAAAATTCTTCAACACTTAATGTATTTGTCACTGAAAACTTATTCCCAAAATTTTTTCTGAGGATGAGGTTGGAATGACATTTTGTTTTTATTTGCCAACGAGATGAGCAAACTTGTAAATTAATTTTATACTAAATCCAAGTTCTGGCCTGCAGCAGATTGCCTCATCACTTATTTTCTCATAATACATTTTTCTTTATCATTCTGTTTCTACATGCATCCTCTAGCGATTATACTTATTTTCAAAGTATAGAATTAAATTCACTAGTCAGACTTCAAGATTAATTATTACTTCAATCTCAGATCAACTACATCAACTCTGGCAACTTTGTCCCATACTATATGTGAACTCTCCTAAAAGAAAAAAAAGAAAGGGAACATTATATGTTTATTTAGTGCTCAAAATCTTGGTTGTAGGATTGAGGTAGAAAGAAAGCATATTTAAAGACCTGCAGTAACGATGAGGGGTTATGGGGTGGTGTATACAGAGACCGCAGAGCAAGGTGAAAAGTGGGAGGGCTGACAATTGAAAATAATTTTTTCATATTGAAAATCGAAAAAAAGTGGGGGCGGGGGCGCAAAAAAGTGGTGGGGCCGCAGCCCTACCAGCCCCTCCCCCTCCCCCTCCGCGATCCCTGGTATAGAGAAAACAGAATGGTCACAACACCAGTCTCCAAACTGATGCTGGAAACAGAAAACAAGACATACCTGGTATAAAGGAGGCTCTTTAGGATGTGGGTGAAATCCTGGCTTTTTACAATTTAAAACAAACTGAAGACCATACTCTTGTGTAAGTGAAAACACTCCAGTCCTGCAAAATGTACACAAAAATGTGTGACTGATTCTAATGGTTATAGGACTGCAGTTACTGTGATCATACTTAAAGAGATTATCATAATAATATAAGCTAATAATATAATAATAATATATATCGTAATAATATATTACTAATATCAGCTTGACGTAACTCACAGCAGTGTGTGAGAAAAATACAGTATCATAAGTATGGCAATGTTACTCTGTATCACACAATACGTACTCGCCAAACTTTGGAGAGCAGACAATAGCGATTGCTTCAGGCATGATCAGTTGATAACTACAATGAGTGTGGAGATCCACACTTGACATGAAGCTGGTCTGAGAAGGGTGCGTCTGTGAGAAGAAAGTACACAGTTAATTAAACCTATCTTTTACTGTGCCTTTCAATAACATGTGAACTCTGAAGTTCTAAGTTCAACAAAGGTTTAATGTTTATGCAAAAATTGGACTCCTGAAAACAGAAAAGACAAAATGGATCGAAATTCACCAATCGCAACCCACAAATGTGACCTTTTGACCATTTTGCATTAAGCATCTTGTTTCCTGAGATGTCTGTTACAATATTTGCAGCATTGAAAAATGAGAAACTGTTGGTTGAGTTTTGAACTTCATATTTCAATTGTTATTAACCCTTTAAGCCCTAATATCAAAATTTAAATTCTCATTTCTTGTCCCTATACATTTCCTATAGAAGTAGTGGGGAGAAATTGTTTGGATATCAAGAGAATTCATCTTGTGTGATCATGTCCTTAATTCTCATGACCTTTTTGATTGATAAGGCATTGATATTACAAGGAGAAATTTGATGCTGATCACTCTTAGGGCTTAAAGGGTTAAAAAATGCAGTACTGTGAATGACCATTTCAAAAGTGTTCCACATTCATTTCATACAGCATACTCACATGAATCCAGCCTAATGTAATAAGGTCATAAGAATCTTGAATTTCAAACAACTCCTCTTCACTCAAAGTGGTGCATGAATCTGAGGTAGCAGTTTGCTTTGGAATCAACAGATGAGTAATGCAGAACATATTGTTTTGCTGGAAATAAAAAAGTTAGAAGGAAGAATAAAGAAGTTCTGACTGGTCATATTTTTATTTACTGGAGGTCTAGTTATTTTTTTTTTTTAATGTCTGGCCATAAATTTGAAGTGGGGGTGTTTTTAACATGCTCAAAGCTTCAAAGGTTTTGACTCATAATATTATTTTAAAATTTTCCCAAGATAAAAATACTGTATAGCACACAACATTTTATGACAGTATAAACACAGAAGATCTAGTAGCAGACTACATACATGTACCTATAATTTTAAGAAAATGCATTCTCTTTTTTCTTAAAACTATAACATCATAGAAAATTTTTCACACCACTTACAAGGCGACCAGTAAGAATTCCACAAGTCTCCAGGTTCTTTCGGGTGTTTTCTGATGCAAGACGTAGAAAATGGCTGATAAGCTCTCCAGGAATATGAATCTTTCTAAGGCCAATTGATGAAGATGCATCTACATGTATTGAAAGTCAAAAAAGAAGGGACCAATTTTTAAAATGAGGTCTACATCTCAGCCAACTGTTATTCTTTGTCTTAAGATGTTGGTGGAAACAATATTATAGCTTGATGTATGCTTATCTTGGCCCAAAGAGTTGTTTTAACAGAGGGTGGTCTAGTGTTACATTTCAACAACCTACATGTACATTGCAAGAAGACATCCTCTTCGGTGTCAAGTGAAGACGTACGTTGATGATATCCAGTCTCTAATAAATGACCTGATTGGTAGCTTACATACAGCAAATTTTAATTGAGTGTCATAAAACAAAATCAATGAAAGTAATTATTCTGGCCAATTATAACAGATGCAGACAATCCAATGAACTACTGAGAACTCGAAGCAAATACATGTACATATAGCCACAGCCAAGCTCGGAAAAATGCATGCTAGCAAGTCAAGATTGGTTTTGGTTTTACTTCTGATTGGTTTAGAAAGTGGCGTGAGATTTGTTAGCTAATCACAATGTGTAGCAATGCAAAACCAAAGCAAACACAAATAAATTACTTTTGACACTCAACTAAAAACTGAGCACTCTATAGGCTACAGCGATTGGTCACTTGTCATTCTTATCCATTTATGCAGACAGTCTAATTATCACCAGGGCTCGAGACTAACTTTTCACTAACATGTATATGTACGGAAAACGTTGAGAAGATAAAACTAACACCTTACGAACGTACAGTCTGTACTAAAGTAGGGGAAAACGTAAGATAAGACCTTATTACGAACGTACTAGTGTAATGTACGGGGAAACTTCAATAAGATATAACTAATATCGTACCGAAAATTGTTATGAAGACAAGATATACATGTACGTTGTACGTAACGAAACACGGAGAAACGTAGAACGAACAAGACTGTTACTGTACTAAATGTACTGAACTTCACTACATTAGCACATTTTTCGTAAGAAATAGCCGAAACAAGAATTGAAATAGCCAAGTAGAGATCCCGGTGTTCCGGCTCTAACAAAAACCCTGGTCACCCAGAAAATGAAAATCGGTTTCCAAAAAAAAAAAAACTTTATCGCTGTTTCAAATTATTGGTTGAAGGCATTAAAAATATGATATCTGTGACTGTCTACAGTTTATACAGCTATGTTTCAGTTTTTGGTCTGTCAATTGGCTTTTGCGATTCATCAGAAATAATTTTCAGTTTGGTTCCGTCCGGTGCTTTACGATTTTCACTAGCCCAAATGGCTAGTGAAAACATAAATCCACTAGCCAAAACTGAATTTTTACTAGTCTTTGGCTAGTTGGCTACCGTTAGTCTCGAGCCCTGATCACATTGTTTTCATGTGGAGTTCATCTAATGCACATTCAAATATTGCAAGCTTGCACTTTGGCGACTTATACCACCAGCCACTAAAAGTATTGTTGTTGTGCCGTAGCATGACCAAGCTTAAAAGCAACCAAGGTAATCTCTTACCTCCAGACATGACTGGTTTAGTTGACCTGTCTACAGATGGGGTACTGGAAAAATAGCAATCGATAATTAATTAAAACAAAAATGCCTACTGTATTAGATAAAAATAAAAGACTTGGTTACACTGTATGTACAAATTCAATAGACAAATTCGGCTAACGCATTGTTGTACCCAATTCAAACCTTTTGGGATTAGAACTCTTTGTTCGTCCTATTTCTATATCAATGAAGCATTGACATGGAAATTATATGGAAATATTGTGAACAAAGAATCTTATTCCCAGAAGGTTTGAATTGGGTACAACAATGTGTTAGCCGAATTGGTCTATTGGAGCCGAGATATAACTAATACTCCCTTAATCATGCGGCAGCCATGTTGACTCCTAAGAAAAGGAAATGCTATGTTTTCCCCACTTATAATTAACCTCGTTTTTAACTTTTTCACTGAGAGGCTTAGCAGGGTGAATCTTTTGTTTTCATACAAAATGGCAGGGCATGATTAAGGCCTATATAAGCTATATATAGGTAATGTGCAGCTTAAATTAGCATGGCGCTTGGGCCACTTTGTCCGAAAATGGGTATCAGTTTTTGCCAATGAGGAAGTTTTAATGGTCTAAAGGTCTGAAAATTGGTCTGAAACAAGAAGCAGGTGTAAGAATCAGGCTGCACACTCCCACCAACAAATTGGAGAAGTCCCCCTCCTCCTCCCCCTCCAGCAATCAAGAGGAAAGGGTAGAGGAAAAGGTCAGCTCAAACCTCCATCTTATCACCCAGCGAAACTGTAAAATGTGAAGATTTTAATGTTCACCTTGGAGTGGGTACAGAATACAGTGAAGAAAAGCTGGGTGGCTGCACAGTACTGTGTGTCTGTCCAACATCACTAGGTGCAGGGTGTTCACGCTGATTACCACCCACTTCTGACTGGTCACTGACAAATGATTCCTGATGCGAGGTGGGTGGGGCCGGATAGTCCCCGATCAATGAAGGTGCACTAGGCATGACTACATGCACCCCTGTGTCATGTGTCGCATTTTCATTCTGTTGTTTCATTCTTTGAGCCTCTTGTTCTCTCCTTGCTCTTTCTTCTGCTTGTGCTCTCTCAAGCTCTTTCCTTTTGGCTTCCTCTTCTTTCTTTAATTAAAGTAATGAATGAAAATCATTATTAAATAACTGTTATTTAGTTTTGGTGTAAATGCAGTAGAGCCTACATGCATGAGTAGTAAACTGGGGCACTGCAAGAAAACAGTTATGAGGGGTCCGAGTTAAATACACTGTTTTCATCTCATGTCTAAAAAAACAGAGAAAAGATGTTGCAAAGAATGCCAAATGAAATGACTTATTCTCAATAGAAAATTTTTGAAACCTGACAATCTTTAACAACTGAATACGGAGAAAAGAATGTTTAGGAAAATAGAGAATTTTGCATGCGTCTGTTGTGTTGATATACCACTTTGGTACACCAACATGGCAGCCAAATTTGCATTTTTTTAAAATTCTTGACATACAGCTGTTCAGTTCAAAGATTTAAATGACCTTCAATTTGCATCTTTATTTTAGAAAAGTCAACAAATTTAGTAAAAAATGCTTGTTTTTGTTTCGCACATGGCGATGCTCAGCTGCACTGCCAAAAATTATTAAATCTACATCCAAAAATTTAAAATCTAAATCATTCTATATCTCGAAAGCAATGTGATGTATCAACATGAAACTTGGAACAGCGATTACCATAAAAATGTTGCCGATACGAAGAACCTGTTAAAAAAGGGCTGTGTGAACCTGTTTAGATTTTAGAATTTTGATGAATTGTCAGGTGCCACATTCAAGTTATTGTATGAAAGGGTAAGGATTTGAGGTTCAGGGGCATGGTGGGACTCTCCCAGATATAAAATTATACAGAATTTAAAATTTTACTGAGTAGGTCTTTCATGGTCCATTACCTTTTTAGCTTCTTCAGCAATGAACTGCTCATATTCCAGCTGATATTTTTCCTTTAATACTCCTTTAAGTTCCTCTGCCAAGTTAAATGCCCTTCTGAGGATCTACAAAATATCAATTTTATAATTATTATTTTAATTTATTTCTTTACAGAAAACTCTGGGTTCAAACAAAGTTTCAAAACCAAAGACCCCTAGTTAAACCATTTGATCCTCTTCAGAAAGTACATGTAATGACAAAATTGGATGTTTATCAATAAATCCTGAAGGAAGTGACCAACAAAATAAATTATTTTGAACAATTTTACCTTCTTATTGTTTGCTTTATCAACTGGTGGTGCCTTGACATATTCTGGATGTGAAGGAAGCTTTTCCACAAACAGCCTACAAGATGATAACAGAGATAAAAAAGCACATTGTACAATAAAGGTCTATTAGCAAAGATCAGACTATTTCCCTTTATCACAGACAAAAAAGAGAAAAGAAGTGTTTAACATTAATGTGTATTCAGCAGACACAAATTAATAATTTGAAAGAAAAGGGGAAGGGCAGAGACACAGAAGCATCACCCTCAGTATTTACAATGTAACATATTTCTTGTCTTTCATCTGATATTACATTTTTACATTTTACCTTGTATATAATGCTGAGGGCCACAGGTTTGTTAGTAGTGTTTTTATCCTATTTTTATGCTAGCCTACATGTACCTTTGTTAAATAAAGTATTTACTTACTAACGGAACAATAATTATCTCAACTTCTTTTTTAATTTGCATTTGAATGATTTGAATAATAGTCTTACATTTGATCAACAAATTTGCCAGGTATTATATATATTTATTAAAGTGCCCCTATGATCAAATTTTTGATTTTTATGTTTTTACATTTTCGTGTACTATTAGACTTTCTTACTCATCTTGCCAAATTTCAATCCATTACGAACATCAGAAGTCATTTATTTTAACATTTATTTCCAAGAATTTACGGCCGACATTAATCAACCTTGTTCCAAGGCTTGGTTGCGAATGGGAGAAAGTGACGTCAAAGACTCAAACATACCTCACCGGTTGAAATTATATAATAACAATCAGCATAGAAAATTGCACGAAGAACAAGTCCAAAGTTTTTGTTGCTTTTCGCGTGATTTTCAATACTTATTGTTATTATAATTTCAACCCGTGAGGTATGTTTGAGCCTTTGATGTCACTTCCTCCCATTCGCAACCAAGCCTTGGAACAAGGTTGATTAATGGCGGCCGTAAATTCTCGGAAATAAATGTTAAAATAAAATGACTTCTGATGTTCGTAATGAATTGAAATTTGACAAGATGAGTAAGAAAGTCTAATTGTACACGGAAATGTAAAAAAATGAAAATAAAAAATTTGATCACAGGGGCACTTTAATACTTTGTTACCTACTGTTAACAGAAAAGGAAAAGGTGTAATGTCATGTAACTCCATACACAGCTCCTTATCAATGGAGTTCTCTAACCATCTGACAATCATCTTTGAATTACTCACGTGATAAATTTTGAATATAAAATGAATGCACTTTCCAAATCCCCTTCATCGTGGTAAATCTTTGCCTGCATTTAAGGAATATGAATAGCAATAACTATTAATAAAGCTATATTTTATGACCAGGGAGTTCCAGTTGAACAATGCTGCTTTAGATATATAATGGAGCCTTGGCTTTTAATGGGAATTAGGCCAGTGCACACCACAAACCAGGAACTACACCTCCTCCTTTTTTTTTAAACAGTGATGTGGGTTCCTTAGCATCTCTTACTAACTAGTTTTACTTTGAGAAGTCGTACGAATCAAAGCCAATGGCTTAATGTCAATGCCTATTGATGCAATCATCTGGACTGAGACAATAAAGATGTTGTACACTGTAGCCAGTATATGCTCTTACCAAAGCCTTGTTTGTGGTTTGGCAGGGATTTTGAATGATAAAAAGATCCGCTCTGCTTTTACATGATCGAATTTCGTAAAGGGGAATCTCATGATATTGCAGCTATAGTGTCTCGGTGAATCATGGAGCTTTACTGAATCGGGCTTTAACTAGTCCCTGGTAGTTGTAGCAGAAAATTAGTTGAGAGTAAAAGCCTGATAAAAGACAGCTTCTGGTCCTCCAGGTTGGAGGCTGGTACAGGTTGGCCAATCGATCCCATGAAAAGTAATGTGGCCATAATTTTAAACCTGATGAGAAACTTTTTTCATGAATTTTATGAATAATCACCATGATTATTATTGCCTATATTTTCCCCAGTACCTACTCTACTTGAAGAACGCATCAGCATTATGTTGCTTTTTAATAAATTACTTCAGTTCTTTTTTTAGCAGATGACATAATCTTAAGCTTAATGTGCATCAAGTTCACTTTGCACAAAATCAAAACGAATAGCCCACAAAAGTGTAAAAAATAAATCAAAAATAAACTGACGCGATTCTTTGTTATCCTAAAATAATTATTATCTTTCTAACCAAAGCAAGCTTACATTTTTCATATTCCAAAATACTTAAAAAAGTAAGCTTAATTCACGTTTGGTCATCCACAGCCTTGTGAAATCTTGGCATAAATTCCGTCGCTTATTATCTGTATGAAGAGTCAAAACTCACCATTTTCTCCATTTCAATACCTGACCTAAAGTATTTCTTGGGTGCTATACTGTTATCGACATGTACTTGCCCAGCAAACTGCACAAGTTTTCGCACTCTTTCGCCAGGATCTCGCTCGTCCGCCATGTTTTATGTTGTCCCTGTCACTCTATACGTCAAATAAGATACACCAAGTGACCTTCGAAAACATGCAGGGGCTTCCCCCATCCCCGGGGGCGTCAAAAATGAGCGCGACGAAAGTTTTCAAGAGCAGGCGAACCTCCCGCTCCGACTAACTGCCCCCGGGTCCGGGTCTCCTACGATGGGGCTCCCCAGTGGTGGATAAGAGAATACTGGGGCGGGGGGGGGGGGGGGGGGGGGGGGGGGGGGGGGAGGTGGTGATCCTGGGTCCCCAGGACCCCTCCCCTACATCCGCCACGGCTCTCCTCAAGAAAAATCTGTGAAGGATCTTTCTCTTGAGGGGAGAGTTGCGGCTGCACACAGGCTCGTAGCGACACTTAGCCTTCAGCTAATTTTTGTGGTTTCATATAAACCGTTAAATTTATATGGAAATTTGTTTTTCATCAACTGAGTCGATAAGATAAATCAGCCACCGTAAAAAGATTAAAAAAGCTGACGTTTCGTCAGAGACTCAAAAATTTGGATTCTTGCCAACTGGGAAATATTTTAACTACATAATTTATATGGAGAAAAACATTTTGGCAACGATGTTCCCTAATTTAGGCAGGCAATTACAGTTTACACGAGCTTAGTTAGGGCCTAGCTATACTACGAAAAACATTTGTTTCGGAAGCAAAATTTGCTGTCTCCTGTAAGCAAGAATGTTTGACTTGATTCAATATCATTTCCTGGCAAGTTCGTTTTGGACTTTTTGTTTGGTTTTGTTTTATTTACTCTATTTTTTATTTTACATACGTTTTTTTGAAGTTAACAAGATAAGAAAAAAATGGAGAAGGGCAAGATATAGGTAAACTAATTATATGCCCTATAACTAAATTACAATTTTTTTTAAGAAAACTGAAGAGAAAACACACTACTAAGAAAGGAATAGAATCATAGAAGTAATATAGCTGTTACAAGATTGTTTGACTTGTTTCATTTCCTGGTTAGAATGTTTTTTAATTGAGTCAACATTTCCTTGACTCGTCCCCAGTCGTCTTTCTTGGCAAGACGCTGGAGACGCGCGTGGGGGATAGACGGGGAACGAGAGAAGTGCGACCGAAGGGAGTGATGGTAAGAAGGAAAAGGAGGAAAAGGAGGTAAGGGAAAGACTTGGAAAGTCTCCTCTCTTTCCTCCTTCCCATCACACCTCACGCTCCCTTTGGCCGCGCTCCTCTCGTTTATTGAGAGACGACTGGGGACGAGTCAGCGTTCCAAATGCGATAGGTGATGGTCACCTGACTTACCCATGGGGGCGGTGTTGGAGGGAGAGGGGGTGGGTGAGTCGGTGGAGCAAAATACAAAAAAAAGAGGTACGGGTAAAGAGATGAATTAAAGTAACAGGATAATCGATTGGACAAAGTGTCACATTAGGCAATTTTATTGCTTAGAAACAATGAACAAAGGATATAATTATGCACGGAACAAATTTGTAGATTCTGAGAGTGTTGCTCATCTCGCGTTTTCACTAGTAGAATTTAAAATTAAACGTTATCTTTATTTTACACTACTTTGTAGCTAAAAATGATTTCACCTTAAAAAGAATAGACACAACAAATGTAGTTTTAGAAACTCCAACACATATCATCAGGCTTCTGTTTGTATTCATTCTGTTAAAAATGGACTAAAAACATACAGCATTTCATTTTATTCAACAACAAAAACATATACCTCTAACTAAAAGACTTGACTGTGTTATTAGCGAAATAGTAAAAGGTAACCGACCTCAATGTTGAGTTAGATAGGCACGCGGGAAGCAAAAAAAAAAACACGATAGAAGTGCTTTTAAAATTCCCGTGTACTTATATCGAGTTATAATGAACACTATCTGACCAATCATAGCGCGCACGTTTCTTTGAAAATATAAACTCTTCTTTCTTACGAATTTTTTACACAGCAAGTTCAACTGATCAGTTGAACCCAACCTCGTGTCCAGGTCTTATTCTCCGCCGTATTGCAAGCGGAGAAGGCGCTGGGGACGAGTCTCTACAACGGCCATGCTTTCTTGTATCGCTGTCTGATCGACATCTTTACAACAGCCGTCATTCTACAGTGACCGAAAAAAACCTGCCCGAGTGTGGCCCTTGTAGAGAGGTTCCGGCCTCCTATAGTCATAATCAGGAGTCCATAAATGGAACTAAAACTAAGTTCAGTGGCTGCGTGGCTTTTGGTTAAATACATGAAAAATTGAAAATTGTTAAAATTAAAGTGCCAAAATTTTTGTAAAAAAATTAATGAACTAAAAACCAACAAAATATATGGGCTCCTGTCATAATCTTCTTTATAACAACATTTTCCCACGCTATTAAATAGAAACCTGTCGCTGCCCTTTTGTAACTAAACTAAGTAACTAAACAAGTAACGAGTAATTTAGCCAATCAGATTGCAGCATTTGCATTACACAAGAAATAATATGTACCAACATATTAATATCCCCAAAATAACTCTTAGCTGTTCTCCGCACATATTAAAATAATCAGCGGGGAGATGAATGCTCAAAGAACAAACGCAAGGTGGACTCAGTATAATACTCCATCTGTCTTCATGCACTGGTTTTGTCTCAATCACTTCCTGCATCCTCCAGAAATTCCCAGTCAAGCGTCTGAAAGAAAACGGTGACCTTTAACTCCTAATCGCATATTGATCAACACCCAATTTCTCCTTTCAATTTCGATACATGATCAAGATAAAAGTCATTAGTAAATTTTTACCTCTCGATAATGATTTTCTAGATTTCTGATTGGTCCAACAGCTACCGATCTGAGTCGTTATTGGTTAATTTACCCAAATATGGAATTACGCGAAAACAAATTGTTTTCCTCGTCGCGGAAAAAAATGGCACGTGCACGTGGCACGTGAACGTGCACGTGGCGGGCAAATCTTTCCTCCTCCGCAGCATAATTTCTACAATTGTTATGTTCAAATCCATAACCATTTCTGCCAGTCCGATTAAGACTTATTTTTGAAGGAAACTTTGGCATTCTTCTCGATCTTATTTTGAAGGAAACTACTTTTGAAAGAAACATTCTTCTCGATCTCGCCGCCTGCTTATAGCATTTACTCGCTTTCGATTTGTGAAGCGGTCATGTGACACTTGTTCACTGACGTGACAGTCATGTATTTTTTTTAGAGCGGAAATATTTTTTTTTTCCAATTTCCGGTTATCTGAGTGTTTGAAAATTTACTAAAAGTTATTCATCTCGGCCTCGCCGAATATGAGCTGATATATAACCAACTCGGCGCGGCGCCTCGTTGGTTATATATATCAGCTTATATTCGGCTCGTCCTCGATGAATAACTGTTAATGAGCATATAGGGAATGACCACCGCGGATAAATTCTTTGATACGTATTTAAACAAGTGTACCGAGACAAGCCAGGAGAAGTTGGATGCTGATAGTGGGGTTTAAAGGGTTAAATTGCCAAGATTAATGTGCTTCAACCTCAAAAGTTAGAAACACTTTATGTCACTGCAAGATTGCCTTTGGGAAAGAGAACATCGAAACATTGTTCACAAAAGTTTTCCATAGAAGGTTTTTCCACACGCGCAAAATTATTGCGAAAGCATAATAAGCTTCTAGCCTTGGAGAAATGCTGTGTAAATTATTTTTCCGCGACAATGTTCCGTCGTTTTCAGGGGCCTAGACTCTTGTGCTTATGCTATGCTTGTGTCACATTTATGTCAAGTGAGAACGGGGATGAAATAAGCACAAGCATAAGCACAAGGCAGTCAACCAAATCATCCGCCATCTTTGATTCGGATCTCACAGCCGAGGAAAGCTGGTATCGAGAATTTCGTTCATACTGCGCTTGCGTATGTCTTTATGCTTATGTTCTGGCGTTCTCACTTGCTTTTCGGCCGATTATGCTTATGCTTATGCTTGTGCTTATGCGCTAGTGAAAACCAGCCTTAATGGATCAGCACATATGATGTAGAGCAATTCAAATAAGATACATACCTCCGTGTCGTGGACCTGATCTATTTTCAGGTTGTTTAATATTTCGGCAAACCTACAAGGTATGAAAAGGCGAGCAGTTAGAAAAACGCTTCGCATGTTTACATTGCGTGATGGAAATAAAATGAAGAATTTGAAAGGACTCGAAAGTTTACAGGACAGGTTTACATAGTTAACTAGCATGCCACAGCTATTCACAGCAGAGCAGTCATCGTCTGGACCAATCAGAGTAGGACTATTATCCTCTCGACCAATCACAGCAGAACTGTCATGTCCTCGGGGAATCATAGTCACGCACTTTTTCAATTATGCAGCGTGCTCCAACTATTCAGGGCAGAGCAGTTGTCGTCAAAACCAATCACAGCAGGACTATTACCTTCTTGACCAATCAGAGCACAACTCTCATGTCCTTTGGGAATCATATTCCCGCGCTTTTCCATGCACCGATTGCACGCTTTCGATTCGAGTCCTTATGCCCTTTGCCCTCGTAATGATTTGCCATGTGATGTTTGTATTAAAAGACCCAGTACTTAAAACAATGCTGTTTGCCTTACTTTTCAAAACTTCTGCAACTTTCCTCTATGAGAACAATGGACTGTTGACTGCAACTAATAAAAGAATGATACACTGATGATTAGAAGCAATTTGTATTGCCTCTTTTCAATCTTGAGTAATTGTATAAAAGCTTATTAAAAGCCCAGTACCACCCAAAATGCATTGCGCGCCCAATGCCTCGACGATTGAATTTAACACAGTCGAAAATTCCCGAAAGAGCCAATCACGAGCAAAGCCAATACTGGGCCTTTAAAGCATAACGAATTTTCTTTTCGTTTTTACAAGTAGAACGCTTATTTCGGCGCGACCTTTGTGCTGAAGTGTTGCTTCACGGCTTTGGTGGTGTTGCATGTGATATACTTTACACTTTACTGTTTTCCGTGCCGCTCAAACAGGTAACCGAAGGCCCATTTATATGGTCTTGGGTACCCGAGACAACCCTCCTCCCGAGTTACCCTGGCCGAGCTAACGTTACACTATTTCTTTGAAAAATTCAACCAATACAACCGTTTACATGAAAATCGCGAACTTGTCTCGGGAGGGCGAGACAACTCGGGTGGGCGAGTTGTCTCGCTTCGGTAGGTAGGGTAACCCTGACAGACGGGACAACTTTTTCTCATATAAACACTTTGGTTCGCCTACCCAAGACGAAACGGCTCAAATTGTTCTCGGAGCCCGTGTGTTTTAGGTCAGCGGAGACCAAACATGCAAAAAATGGCCTCCCGAGAGAGACTGGTGAGCTAGAGGGGACAGCTGTTACAACTCACAACTCCATATAAACGCTCCGTAAAGTTGTCTCGAGGAGGGAGGGTTGTCTCGGGTACCCGAGACCATATAAATACGGCCTGAATCAACACACCACACAAAACCTTGATGGGATTTACTTTAGCACGTAACCTGTACTACTCCAGTGAAAACGCCTTGTGCTGTTACTGGGCAGTGTCTGTTACTGGACAGTGTCTGTTTATAGATGATAGCATTAATTTTCTGTGCCAGCACAAAACACATATCTGGTAATAACGCAGCGTTACATGAACATAACCTCAGCTATAAAGTGAGATTGTGAACTGATCAGCACCTTAGTGGGCTTTAAATGGTTACAGAAATCAGCGAGTGAAGCGACCCTTCTTTCAGTGATCAGAAAGGAGACTGTTCACAGGCTACTTTAAAATTTATAGTCAGTATAATGCAATGATAGTTACGTACCAAGAGGAAGAGAGAGACGGAAGTGATGAATATGACCCACTCGATACTCGGCGCCCATCCTGTCCTCTTTGTTTCTAACAAAAAAAGAAATTGTTTAATGCACAGGATAATACGCAAGTAAAAAGAACCTCAGAGGAATGAACTATTAAGCATTGTGTCACCAAACCATGAATTACGGTCGTTTTGTCGCTAAAAACGAACGTGTCACAGTGGATTGAAAGGATTAATTGCAATACGTTTGAATGAAAACATAAAAACTAAAATCGAATGTCAAACCCGTGAGCATGCTTGGTGTGGTGTCTGTTCTTTCGGAAGTCATTACGAAGTCATTACAAAGTCATTACAAAGTCATTACGAAGTCTTTACGAAGTCATCCCGAAGTCATTACGAAGTCATTGCGAAGTCTTTACGAAGTTATTACTAATCTTTACGAATCATTACGAAGTCTTCCGGCTTCTTTTTCTTAGACCTAAGGAGTAAGCGAATTATCATTGCTACAAGTGGGTTGTATATGGCTGAAACGTTCTCGTCCAAAGACAAAAAGTAAACGAACAAATAACCAATTAAGAAACAAACAACTATAAAGCATAACATGACAGATCAACAACCTTTGATTGAAGAAGTTTCCATAAGTCAACTTGTCTTTGTCTTTGCATCTGGAAAAAAATTAAATTTGCAATCAGTTTTGCCAATTCCTTTAGCCATGAATCTATTAGCTCTTAAAAATTAATATCCTAAAGAACGACACTTCGTTTAAGTTTTGATAGAGCAGTTTTCAATTGACTGTCGAAAGTAATTACACAATTGCTTTGGTTTTGCATTGCTACGCTTTGTGATTGGCTAAAAAATCTCGCGCCACTTTCTCGACCAATCAGAAGTAAAACCAAAACCAATCGTGACTTGCTCGCACGCGTTTTCCCGCGCTTGGCGCCCGCGACATGTAATTGCTTCGAGCTCTGATTGGTTCATTGGATTGTTTACGACTGCTGTGATTGGTCAGAGTAATTACTTTGGTTTTGGTTTTACGACACTCAATTGAAAACTGCTCTATGATGAGGAGAAAAGACTATTTATTCAGTGTGGCGATTATTTAGAATGTTTCCTTCGACGTTTAATATTCGAGCAAGAACTTTCATTGAAAAAATAAAGTACCGGTAAAACTGCTAGCGAAAATAGACAAACCTCGGTGAGATCATCTGCTCGTTCCACAAGTTTAGATTTGGCTTCACTAAGACGAGTCATCAGTCCACGGATTTCATTCTTGCAGAATATAACTTTACTAAAAGTAATTCAAGAAAAAAAGCGCGTTACAAAATAATGCACCATAAGATACTCAGTTAGGTTTCAAAAGTAACAATTATGGTCCTTGTTACTTTCGATTGAGCTGGTTGCAACTTCCGGATAGCTAAAACGTGTACTGCTCATGGAATGATCTACATCAATTATACATCTACTTTATTAACCGGGCGGAGAGGGGTAGATTTTTACCTTAAATGCGTGAAAATATCCTTATGTAGCTTTTCTCTCTGAGCAAGGAACTGTAAAACAACTGCAACCATTTTGTGAGAATCCGACGGTCTCCTATCGCCTGAAAAAAGGTCTGGTTAAAATACTATTAATTCTCTAACCCAAGCAAGTAGCTATTCTGAACTTTCCCAATCGGATAATTTGGCACCAAGGTTACAGTTCTCGTAAGGTAACTTAGTTCATTTACCAATTGTGAAAACTAGACGGCTAAACCGGCCAATTGAGAATAAGAATACGCCATTTTTAACAAGTACTTTTACAAGCCCTCTGTTTATTTATTAAAGCGCAAGGGCGTGAGAGCAGGTTTCGAATCGCCAACCAGTGACATGAATTTCGCGCCAAAATCAAATGAACGAAAAGAAAGCGGCTAGGTAGTAGGTTGAAGTTACTTACCCATCCATTTCAGTTAAATAGCTTCAGAGCTTGTCAATTAACCAGTTGATAGTCAAATTTAAAAGCCCCGATATTGATGGTGCACAAAGGTAAGCAAAAGGCACCTCAAGTGCAGTGGAATACCGTTGGGTAATAACTTACTCTCACACATGCAGCTCCACGCGGTACTTACAGTCTGTACCCGCATACAACAGATTCCATTAGACCCTTTACATCATAAAGGCGACATCAAAATTCTGCTAAAATCATTTGTCGCAAATATATTTTTTCAAGTCTCCTTGGGAGAATGCGCTGTTTTTGCACATATGATCAGAGGTTTCAATCCCTAAACCTGAGTGCAAACCAACAGTTGTTAATTGCCAACGAGCCAGCCGAGCGAAGACGCGAGGCTGGCGAGGCGGCAGAGAATAGTGCCGCGCGAGGAAGTGCTAAGGCAGAAAAATTCTCGATCGAGCCTGAAAAAGTGTAAGGTAATGTAATGTAATGTAGACTTTGGTTTGAGCCAATTGCAAGGCGGGAACTATTAGAGCCAATGAAAAGACGTGTTATTGCCACACCAAGAACCCGTTGCCTAGCACGTGACCAAAATCTTCCTGAAGTGAAATTCTTAAAATTACAAACTGATTTTAAAAAGATTTTGCACATATCGCATGTTTTAAACTCCTAAAACTAGGCATACCTATCGATAGAGTGCCAACGAGGAAATGATTTTGATTTGTGTGGCAACGGAATTATGTTTTTGACAGTTTGGTGGCCCTTTGACCACACTCACCGAAGAAATAAAAAATGTCATGCTTTGATCGGCTAACTGAAATCAAAATCGCTGTAATGTTGTAGTAAACATTTCATATCAGACAATAAAGCAGCCAAGAAACGTTTTAAAAGCTATTAAAAACGTTTTAAAATGAGTAGAACGAGTAGAAAAAGGTTTGGAAATATGAAGCGTGCTGCAAAAGTTGAAATGGAGAATTCTTGTTCAAAGGCTAACCCTTTTACGTGTTTGTTCAAGCGTGAAACATGCAAGTCCGTTGCGTTACCGCCTTCATGTTTCTGCACGTGTAATCAAGATTTATTTTGTACAAAAACTTGTTGGCACTCTATCGATAGGTATGCCTAGTTATATGTTATAATGGTAAATGATCTTCCAAAAGATGAGATATAGTTGAATCTCCACGTGTAAACCTCTCTCCTAAGCAACCACCTGTCCTAAGCGACCACCTGTCCTAATAATAAATAATAATAATAACTTTATTTATTAAGCGACCACCTCTCGGACAAAGCGACCACCTCTTCTAAAGGCTGGTTTTCACTGGCGACGGAGTCGGAGTCGGAGTCGTAATCGGAGTCGTAAGAACGCTTCCGACCTAGTGAAAATCGAAAATCGGAGTCGTAAGCGGAGTCATAAGCTCGACGGAATCGGAGTCGAAAGAATCAGAACGGTTCCATTTTCTTCCGATTCCGCTTATGACTCCGACGCTTATGATCCAGTGAAAACTAGATTATCGGAGTCGCAAGCAGAAGCGAATAAACCAATCACAATGCCGCCATTCCTTGCTTACGACTCCGACAATCTAGTTTTCACTAGATCGTAAGCGACGAAATCATAAGCGCAAACGGAAGCTCTGCTTACTAATCCGTTGTTTGATTTTCCCTGGATACGCTTCCGATTACGACTCCGACTCCGACTCCGTCGCTAGTGAAAACCAGCCTTAAGCGACAGCCTCTCGTAAGCGACCACCTCTCCTAAGCGACCACCTCTCCTGAGCGATCACCTCTCCTATGCGACCACCTCTCCTAAGCGACCACTTTTCCAAAATACCAAATCTCTCTTCCAGTCAAATCATTATAGATGAAACCTCTCGTAAGCGACCACTTCTCGAAAAGCGACTGCAACCGCGACCACTTTCAACACTGGTGATTTGAATTTTTCTATTGTTTTTAACCTCTGGTAAGCAACCACTTGCCCATATTTCGATGTTACTGCAGACGCAAATTGAATCATGTGCTACAGTATAACTCCAATAAAACGAAAATTTTGTCCCTGTTCGCTTACCTCCCGTAAGCGAACATCTTGGCTTTGGATTTTGGGTAGGCGCTTACGGGAGGGTCAACTGTAGGTACAAAATGTACCTAAATCAACTAAGAACACTATAGATGGTTTTCAATCACGTGACCTTCAGTCCTGTGGGACTCAATGGAAAAAGGCCAGGGCGGCCATGTTGATGCACATAACAAAAGAAGTTCATTAAAATTCTTTTGTAGGTGTGCACCAACATGGCCGCCGTGACGTAACGTGAAAACCACCTATACGGGGCAAACAAAGGTATTGGACATAGCTGTTTCCTTTCTTTGTAGAACTTTCCTCCAACTAACTTTGTCTCAGTTCCTCATAAAGTTGAACAGCTCGGTCGTACCTACGATAAAAACAAAGTTAATTAATCCAAGGAGATTCTTTGCCAGCAATGCATAGGTAATTCACCCATTCTGTAAGTATAGTGCTCCGCTCGCATGAACTGAGCAGGAACTCCGCTAATGTAGAGTACATAGTCAGTAAAAACTGCTAAAAATAAGAATGTCGAGTGCTTTGTATGATTAAGACTTGGCAAATGATATTTCAAAACAAATTGGGGCGTATGCGTCTGCCACATTACTATCCCGCTTTGGAATATCGACATGTAGGCTTTGAAAATGCAAAAAATCATTTACCCTTTTCAGTATTTATTTATTTGTCTATTTATTTATTTATTTATTTACCGGTATTTATTTATCAGCAATATGTATACATGGCAGGATGTCCATTCAGCATTGCTGAATGTTAAATTAACATAACATACATACAGGAAACATAGAATAGAAACGTACAATAATAATTACGAAGTAGCAAGGTGTCTCCTGAGGCCTTTCTTGAATTACAGAAACATTTGTTTTCATTTCGAAGTGCAGTTGGTAGTGCATTGCATGTTTTGCCCCATTATATCGCAAAGAGCTTTGATACTTGACGTGGAACTTATGCGAACAACTGAAATCATGTAGCAAGTTAGCTGCAGGCGCTAGGCCATATAGACATTTGAAGAGTGAGAGAGTGGGAGACAAATGTGATAGGCTATAATCAATATTGACGAATCAATAAACAATTAAATTAACGAATAAATGTGTAAATTAGTTAATACTTACATTCCATCCAGTTTAGATTTTGACTGCGTTCCACTTGAATACGGACTCTTTTGTAGCTCGACCACCTTACTCTGTAGTGCTGAAGTCAAATCTCTTAGCAATGAAACATCATTCTGCACAAAATTAAACATAACTGACGTGTAACTAAGCACCGACCAAGAATAAAGGTAAACGTTTTAACAAACAAAAAAATAACAATTAACGGAGTTCCAAATAATGTGTTATTTTATTTCTTGGAAAGAGATGTTTCATTCTAAGGCTTGGAAAACTGAAATTTTCTTTTGACAGAAGAAGTTTATTCTTGACAGAAGAAGTTTATTCTTGACAGAAGAAGTTTCATTCTTGACAGAAGAAGTTTATTCTTGACTGAAGAAGTTTATTCTTGACAGAGGAAGTTTATTCTTGACAGAAGAAGTTTATTCTTGACAGAAGAAGTTTCATTCTTGACAGAAGAAGTTTCATTCTTGACAGAAGAAGTTTATTCTTGACAGACGAAGTTTATTCTTGACAGAAGTTTATTCTTGACAGAAGAAGTTTCATTCTTGACAGAAGAAGTTTATTCTTGACAGAAGACGTTTATTCTTGACAGAAGAAGTTTCATTCTTGACAGAAGAAGTTTTATTCTTGACAGAAGAAGTTTCATTCTTGACAGAAGAAGTTTCATTCTTGACAGAAGAAGTTCATTCTTGACTGAAGAAGTTTCATTCTTGACAGAAGTAGTTTCATTCTTGACAGAAGAAGTTTATTCTTGACAGAAGAAGTTTATTCTTGACAGAAGAAGTTTATTCTTGACAGAAGAAGTTTATTCTTGACAGAAGAAGTTTCATTCTTGACTGAAGAAGTTTATTCTTGACAGAAGAAGTTTCATTCTTGACAGAAGAAGTTTCATTCTTGACAGAAGAAGTTCATTCTTGACTGAAGAAGTTTCATTCTTGACAGAAGTAGTTTCATTCTTGACAGAAGAAGTTTATTCTTGACAGAAGAAGTTTATTCTTGACAGAAGAAGTTTATTCTTGACAGAAGAGGTTCATTGTTGACAGAAGAAGTTCATTCTTGACAGAAGAAGTTTCATTCTTGACAGAAGAAGTTTATTCTTGACAGAAGAAGTTCATTCTTGACAGAAGAAGTTTCATTCTTGACAGAAGAAGTTTATTCTTGACAGAAGAAGTTTATTCTTGACAGAAGAAGTTTCATTCTTGACTGAAGAAGTTTATTCTTGACAGAAGAAGTTTCATTCTTGACAGAAGAAGTTTCATTCTTGACAGAAGAAGTTCATTCTTGGCAGAAGAACTTTCATTCTTGACAGAAGAAGTTCATTCTTGACTGAAGAAGTTTCATTCTTGACAGAAGAAGTTCATTCTTGGCAGAAGAACTTTCATTCTTGACAGAACAAGTTTATTCTTGACAGAAGAAGTTCATTCTTGACAGAAGAAGTTTATTCTTGACAGAAGAAGTTTCATTCTTGGCAGAAGAAGTTTATTCTTGACAGAAGAAGTTTATTCTTGACAGAAGAAGTTTATTCTTGACAGAAGAAGTTTATTCTTGACAGAAGAAGTTTATTCTTGACAGAAGAAGTTTCATTCCTGACAGAAGAGGTTCATTCTTGGCAGAAGAAGTTTCATTCCTGACAGAAGAAGTTCATTCTTGGCAGAAGAAGTTTCATTCTTGACAGAAGAAGTTTATTCTTGACAGAAGAAGTTCGTTCTTGACAGAAGAAGTTTCATTCTTGACAGACGTAGTTTCATTCTTGACAGAAGAAGTTTATTCTTGACAGAAGAAGTTTATTCTTGACAGAAGAAGTTCATTCTTGACAGAAGAAGTTCATTCTTGACAGAAGAAGTTTCATTCTTGACAGAAGAAGTTTATTCTTGACAGAAGAAGTTCATTGTTGACAGAAGAAGTTCATTCTTGACAGAAGAAGTTTCATTCTTGACAGAAGAAGTTTATTCTTGACAGAAGAAGTTCATTCTTGACAGAAGTTTCATTCTTGACAGAAGAAGTTTATTCTTGACAGAAGAAGTTCATTCTTGACAGAAGAAGTTTCATTCTTGACAGAAGTTTATTCTTGACAGAAGAAGTTTCATTTTTGACAGAGGAAGTTCATTGTTGACAGAAGAAGTTCATTCTTGACAGAAGAAGTTTCATTCTTGACAGGAGAAGTTTATTCTTGACAGAAAAAGTTTCATTCCTGACAGAAGAAGTTTCATTCTTGACAGAAGAAGTTTATTCTTGACAGAAGAAGTTTATTCTTGACAGAAGAAGTTCATTCTTGACAGAAGAAGTTTCATTCTTGACAGAAGTTTCATTCTTGACAGAAGAAGTTTCATTCCTGACAGAAGAAGTTTCATTCTTGACAGAAGAAGTTTCATTCTTGACAGAAGTTTCATTCTTGACAGAAGAAGTTTCATTCTTGACAGAAGAAGTTCCATTCTTGGCAGAAGAAGTTTCATAATAATAATAATAATAATAATCACTTTATTTAAGTGTCAAAGGTATCTAGCACGCGAGTACTAATTGGGGACACTTTCCAGATCTAACTGGAATTTGGAAGTGTTGGTTTTTGAGGAGAGGGGAAAACCGGAGTACCCGGAGAAACACCTCTCGGAGCAAGGAGAGAACCAACAACAAACTCAACCCACATATGGCGCCGAGGCCGGGAATCGAACCCGGGCCACATTGGTGGGAGGCGAGCACTCTCACCACTGCGCCACCCCTGCTCTCCGACAGAAGAAGTCTATTCTTGGGAGAAGTTTCATTCTTAACAGAAGTTTCATTCTTGACAGACGAAGTTTCATTCTTGACAGGAGAAGTTTCATTCTTGGCAGGAGAAGTTTCATCATTCTTGGCAGAAGAAGCAGAGGCAGATCCAGGAATTTTTGATTGGCAGTAGCAGCAGCCGTGGAAAAGATGTGTCAATCTTTCCAATATTCTTGTCTTGAGAAAATCGCTCTAACTTTTAATATCAAATTTGTATAACTTGGATACTTCATAACTTCGCTAACTTTTTAGAACTTACCTTCTGAAACGACTCCACTTTTTTCTGTGCCTTTTTCCACCCTCTAAGTATCTTGTCATCTGAAAAAAGAGATAGTCAGGTCCTACGTCGTTCAAATCAAGTGAACATATGATAATGAATATCTTTCTTTTGATATCGTGGGAGCATTGCGTGTACAAAGCACTAAGTTTAATTTCACCACAGCTTGACTCCAAAATATAAAGATCCTCATAACATGGCCCCTTCAAGGCGCGTTCACACGAAAAACTAAAGTTGACAAACTCATGTTGGCAAACTCAAGTTAGCGTGCGTGAGCGTGACATCAACACTTCGTGAAGATGTTGGCAAACTGTTGGCGAAAAATATAATTTATTTTATTCTTGCCAACGTCCTCGCCAACGTTTTTGCGTTGGCAAACTGGCATTTGACGTGTGAATATTTGCTACAAATTCGGTTTGTGCAATTTCGTTTTCAATAGCCTTCTCTCTTCCTCCCTCGAGAAAAAGGGACCCTATGAACGAGGTCAGTTGAGTGGTGTGAAGGGTTTTCGTGTGAAAACAAGAGATTGCATGGATTTTGTCGCGTGAAGGCAGCTTTAAAGTCTGGCAAAAGTGCAGTGAACCCTGGATTAACTATACTGTGCTGTAATACTGTTACCATAATGGCACAATATAATACGGAAATTGACCGAGCGAGTTTCAAATGGCACATTCAAAACATATGTACTAATGCAGGATCCAAAACTTAAATCGACTAAAGATAATTTGTGGGAAATCTGAAGCAAAGTCCATTGACATTTTGACTATTTGTTGTTGTTGTTGTCGTTGTTTCACAATCACATTGCTTTTGGATGGCGAGATTGTCTCAAAGAAACGCTGTTCTAATTATTACACCGGTTTCAAACTTACTTTTAAAAAGGTTGATATTTTCTGTATAGCACTCTAAATCTTTCTGTACACTGAAAAAAAAAACATCACAGTCAACTCTCGCTATTACGGACACCCTCGGGACTCTCATTTGGTGTCCGCATTTACACGATAAAAAGAGTCGTTATTCATCCACAAAAAGAACGAGTTGGTGATACAGATCGGGGCTCAATTCAATAAAACTTTTACAAGTGTAATTTACAAGCTAAAAGTGTAACCGTTATTTCAGAGGTTGAAACAATAAATACACTTATAAATTACACTTGTAAAAGTTTTATTGAATTGACCCCAGGCGTGTTTCTCAAAAGTCCCGAAAACGTTTCGGGCATGAAAAGCTATAATATGCACAGAACAGTTACCAGCAAAGATTCCCAATTTTTGTTGATTTGAAAGCTAAAGTAGTGAAATTCTAAGTTGACTAAACAGGTTGGGCTGGATTGACCAAACAGGTTGGGCTGGATTGACTAAACAGGTTGGGCTGGATTGACTACAGGTTGGTCTGGAGCTAAAAACTACACCATCATTCGTTAGAAAATGAATTTCAAAAAAAGGTCTCGGGCCTGAAATGTCTTCAGGAGTTTTGAGAAAAGCACGCCAGGTCAAGATGTGTATTGTGAAGACTATATTTGTTTTTGAAGAAAAGTACAGAAAAACGAAGCGACAAAAACGTCGGAGCGAAGGTAGTTAGGATATTTTGTCATTTCCATACAACTAGAACTATCAAAATGGTTTGTACGTATTTTAGTTTTACAGAGCCCGATTAACTAATATTATCAAATTAATGTCTCTAATAGTTGTACCTGGCATTGAAAAAGTCTACTTTGGCCTCTAATTTGCTGAGTTCTGTCAAAAGGTCACCCTTCAACTGTCCAAGTTTAGCATTTGAATGCAGCAATGAAATCCTTTAATACGAAATTGAAAAATACAATAAACACAAAGCAAGAGCCGAATGACAACAGGCAAATCAACACACACACACACAGCATTCATCTGGCTTCCTTATTTATGAGCGCTAAGTAAATAGACAATGTGTTAGTAACTCACTGCATGGCTCTGAAACCTTCAATCAACAGCTGGTTTATCTTTCTCTGTTCTTGGCAGCAACTCACTCCCTGTGCGAAGGCTCTTTTCAATTCCTGAAACCAATTGTTTCAAAGTTTTAGGCTACAATATAAAATTCCCGCCATTTTGAAAATGGGATGCTAACGGGGCAGTGTCATACAGCTGACGTAAAATTGAAATCGAAAACATTAAAAGTTGTAAGTTTGAGTTACCAGGTAAGACTTTTCTGTTAACATTTGAAAAGCGTAGCTACAGACTCGTACCCATTGCCACTGGTTTATTTTATTCGCAAAGTTATATGGGAAGGAAAATTGACGCTCGCAAAGATGCGTGGAAAAGAGGGAGAAAAAATGATGCACCGCGAACTGACTAAATCCTTCCCATCAATCACAGCGCGAATACAGAGAAGCGACTGGGTACGAGTCTGGCGTAGCTACCTGACAAAAATGTAATCGTGCATTAACTTTTCCATACATGTGTCTGTAAAATTCCCCATATAATTTGAAAGCTTTTATAAAGATTTATTCAAATTAGCGTTGAATTACTGACTGAACTATCCCGTAAATTTTTTCGTTTGTACGTACAGTGAGTGAGGAAACTGTGTTGCCTTCTCGTTGTTGTGGTTTTCTTTGTTCAAAACAAAATTAAACTGTATAATTAATGTAGGAAAACAAATTTCCCTTCGTGTACATCAATAATTCATTAACTGACAAAATAAACCGGGTTACAATGTGAACGTGGTAAGTTTGACTCTTAAATTCGTTACCTCGTATGACATCAAAGTTTTGGGTTCGGTGACTGAAAAAAAAAAACATAAGAGAAAAAGTGAAGTTACGAAAACACGCTTTTGCTGGCACTAAAACAAGTTTTCACAGCCTTGCTTTTGACAATCTGTCACTCAGCGTTACAAACTACCTCGTCAAATACTTTAAAACAATTAGATTATGAGCTCGAGATTTCTATCGCGTAATAGTGGATGAGCGCAAAGCCCGAATCAACTATCACCCGATAGAAATCAAAAGCGAATAATCTAATTGTTTTAGTATAAATCTACTAGACGTTCGACAAAAGACTCTTCAGACACTTCGAAAACGCGAAGAAGCGGCCGCCATTAGGCTACTCACTCTACTCACTTTCTACAACAGAATAGATAGTGAGTAGCGTAGCCAATAAGAGAACAGCATTCGTGATGGAACGCTAGTTGATCTATACTGATAATCATTATATCAACATGCATTATCGTAATTCTACAAGGTGTGGAAGCAGATTTCAATCCAACTTAAGCCTCGGAAGTTTTCTCATTAAGTTCTACTATTACCGACAAACTGCTTCGGCTGTTTAAAGATACAACTTTCAATGAGACGTTTCATGTAATCTTACCCATTCCTTTAACTGTAGGTGGCAAAGCATGGATCGGTCGTGTGGACATAGGTTTATTACTTGTAGGCAGTAGGAACAGAGCACAATCGTCTTCCACCTTAATTCAGAAGTTGTAAATAATGAAAGAAATCAGCATAACAAAACCTATTAAAATTAAACAATTCAAAACCAGAATCAAACCTGCACTTATTGAAACCCCGATATAACGAACCCCGATATAACGAACACTGGATATAACGAGCCCCGATATAACGAACCCTGGATATAACGAGCCCCGATATAACGAACCCTGGATATAACGAGCCCCGATATAACGAACCCTGGATATAACGAACACTGGATATAACGAGCCCCGATATAACGAACACTGGATATAACGAGCCCCGATATAACGAACTCTGGATATAACGAACCCTGGATATAACGAGCCCCGATATAACGAACCCTGGATATAACGAACCCCGATATAACGAACCCTGGATATAACGAGCCCCGATATAACGAACCCTGGATATAACGAACACTGGATATAACGAGCCCCGATATAACGAACCCTGGATATAACGAGCCCCGATATAACGAACCCTGGATATAACGAGCCCCGATATAACGAACCCCGATATAACGAGCCCCGATAAAACGAACCTCGATATAATAAACCCCGCGATATAACAAAAACCAGATATAACGAACCCCCATATAACGAACCCGGCCCGATATAACAAAAACCCGATATAACAAAAACCAGATATAACGAATTCCCATATAACGAACCCCCATATAACGAACCCCCATATAACGAACCCCGATATAACAAAAACCCGATATAACAAAAACCAGATATAACGAACCCCCATATAACGAACCCCCATATAACGAACCCCGATATAACAAAAACCAGATATAACGAACCCCCATATAACGAACCCCGATATAACGAACCCCGATATAACAAAAACCCGATATAACAAAAACCAGATATAACGAACCCCCATATAACGAACCCCGATATAACGAACCCCGATATAACAAAAACCCGATATAACAAAAACCAGATATAACGAACCCCCATATAACGAACCCCGATATAACAAAAACCCGATATAACAAAAACCAGATATAACGAACCCCCATATAACGAACCCCGATATAACAAAAACCCGATATAACAAAAACCAGATATAACGAACCCCCATATAACGAACCCCGATATAACAAAAACCCGATATAACAAAAACCAGATATAACGAACCCCCATATAACGAACCCCGATATAACAAAAATCCGATAAAACGAACCCTGATGTAACGAATACCCCGATATAACGAACCCCGATATAACAAAAATCCGATATAACGAACCCTGATGTAACGAATACCCCGATATAACTAAGACCCCGATATAACAAAAACCCGATATAACGAACCCCGATAAAACAAAAACCCGATATAATGAACCCCGAAATAACGAAGACCCCGGTATAACGAACGGTATTCTTCAGCCCAGAACCTCGATACAACGAAACTCTGTTATGGCGAACACATTTTCCCAGTCCTTTGGCACTTCGTTATATCGGGGTTTCACTGCTGTAGTAATAATGGTTCTAACTTATTTATTTTTATTTTTATATTTTGCCACACACAATGAAATTACAAGCAGAATAAAAACGATAATAACCAGTCATTAACTAAAAACAATAATAAAAAGACTAAAAACAAATACAAGTTCATCCAGAACGTATTTTAAAAACTCCCTAGTCCATTTCTTTTAACAGTGGCCAGCTTCAAAATTGAAAAAAAGTACGTTGCAAATGTCATTGTGATAAACTATTGAAATCATAAGAAAGTATTGCTTCACCACATCATTCACGGCTTGAATCTAAGAAGCAATTTAGGTCAGCCAGAGCCTAACATCGTTTCCAATCCAACCGCGGCCGCTTTCAACGCCGGTGACTTGAATTTTTTTCTATTGTTTGTAACCTCTTGTAAGCGACCGCTCGCCGATATTTCGATGTTACTGCAGACGCAAATTGAATCATGCCTTGCAGAACTATTAACCGACTGCCTCGCTTAAATGGAAGGTGGGTGCCTGGGGTATCCATGGGCTTCCACTGTGGCTGGCAAATCCCCGCAGCCCAGCCATGAGCCCCCATTCCAGGCACCCGTCACAATAATTGAATCAGTGGAAGGAAAAATAGAGGGAGGGAGGGTGGGTGGGGTGGGGGAACGCTTAAGACAACCGCTACAAAACCTACAAAAGACTGAAACAAAAAAACGCTTCAAAAACCGCTACGAAACCGCTCGAAAACTCGACGATCCTAGCTAGCGCTGAGAAGCTGCAACGTCCCACGTGAGCCTTACAACTCCAATTAAACAAAAAGTGTCCCTTGCTTCAAAATATCTTAACGATACAATATTTTGTACTGATAGGTGCTTTGTACATTGAAATTACTACAGGTTCATATGATTCAAAGTTAACACCCCTGTGGTTTGACCTCTCGTAAGCGACCACCTCCCGTATAAGCAACCAACTTGGCTATACATTTTGGGTGCTCGCATATGTATCCGGGAGGTTCAACTGTATTAATAACCTGATCTTTCTTGTTGCAGACGTCCACGACAAGAGTTGTTGGTTCGACAGGTTGCCCTGAAGATGCTAGCAATTCTTGTTCCTCTTTATCCACTCCAGTCACTTCCTGCAACTTCACTTGAAGATCCTCGATTCTGTAATAAGAAATGCATAGCAAGCCTCTTGTTTGTAAGTGACCAGCGTACATACGTGGAAAGGTGACAGCTTAGAAGAGATGGTCACATGCAAGAGGTCTAAGATTTAGATGTAGATTTAGAATAAGATATTGTGCAGTGGACGTGTAAGTGGAAGCTCAAGAAAGGTGATGGCTTACAACTGGTCACTGAGGGAGGTTTATTACCTACTTATGTCTTAAGGACAACAATATAACTAGACGTGCAAGAAAGGGTTGTGCACGAAGCCACAAAACCGCCATGAATGAACATATTACCAACTCTATAGCATTAACTGTGAGTTGTTCTAATTTATTTTACTAACTTCAACGCAGGGATCCTGGATGTACCGCCAGTCCATGGGCATGGTTAATGCCTTTACCCGTAAATTTGCGTCATGCAAATTCGTAGAATTTCCTAATAGTTTTGCTTTATAATAGTGCTTTAGAGTCAGTTTAGTAACTACGATGATTTAGTCAAATCCACTCTTCAAGCTCCAATTTCTAAAAATTATTTTGGCCACCTTTGCACCTTTGGGGCTTGAATACATGCATATCAAGCCATGGATCCGAACTTAAACTTGAAATGACATTGGACCTATTCACTGGCTGCAAACCTGTACGGTTATAGCTGTTCAGCCTCAGTAACAAAAGGATGACCATCTTCAGCCTTGACCAGGGCTGAAATGACCGACATTGATCATTCAGTACAACTTCTGATCCAACTTATGCAATGACGATAGTAAACGAATGCTTTACTTACGTCTCACTTGGAAACACTTCAAATGAAAGTACTGTTGCTGTACTAATTGAGAACACATGTATAACCTAGAAAATCAAAGGAAAACAAAATACTTAAATAAAAGTGAACAAAAAAAAGGAGAGTGTGGTAAGTTATGCAAACGTTGACACGGTCTGGAATTTAGGGAGTTAAAAAACAATTACCACAGTATTGATGATCTTTTCAAGCACATCAAAACACTTCCTCTTGCCACTTTCAAGTACTGGGCCTCCACGTGCTTTGGGGTCCCATAATAATAACAGTCTGAGAAGGGCAACAAACTTGTCCTGAAATTGTCTGCAACAAGGAAAAACATCTGACGCTATTTTAATTATTCAATGACCTGATTACAAAAGCATCTTGGGTAACATGATCCCAGCAATATCCATCACCAACATCGATCAGAGACCGAGACCGCACTGGTTTAAAAATCTAAGCCCAAGACGCAGTCCTTCAAAAATCCGAGCCCGAGACCCAGAGTTCCAAAACTCTGTGCCACAAACAACAAACTACAGGGCATTAACAATTATCGTTTCACTCGCTATGGTTCATCAGTTTTTTGGCAAGTAACACAATTAAACCAGCCCTGCTTGTTGAATTGCAAGTTTCTAGTTAAATTCTGAGGGATTTGCTCGCTATGCTCCAAGGTCCAAGTTTTTAAGATTTGATTTTCCAAGACAGCCCTATTTTTGGTGAGCGATTCCAAAACGCTTTTTTTTAATCACCAAGATTTCAAGACAGCTAAAATTTGCAGACACATCATTTTCGATAAACGATTCCACACCCCTACACACATATGAAGGACTGTGTGCGTGAGGGGCCTGTACTGTAAAGATTCTGAATTAAAACATGAAACTCTTTCTACATTGCCTAAAAGCTGTCCAGTTTCCATGCACTAACACGTGTTAAACTCTGCAACAGAAACGTTTTACCGAACACTGGAGGAGTGGTCAAATGAATTAAATTTGCAAAAAAACAAATGTTCAAAAGCCGTGTCCAGTTGTGGAATGTGTATTTATGTCAACTTGTATTTTTTGTCTGCATATGAAAACTGGCAGGTTTTCAACCATGTCGATGCTGTGATGAGCAGTTTTATTTTGTGTCTCACAATGTAGTCGCTAATTGATGGTTTCACAACTGCTTGTCTTCATCAGGTGATGGATGGGGTCAACTATAGTACTATTAGTTATGTCTAAGGGAGAACGAAGAAAAAGAAAACGCTTGCAAGGAGGCAATAAGCGGGTTAAATTCATGTCAAAAATGTATCATCTTGAGCAACTAACCAGGGTGAACAACAACCAAATTTATTTTTATTAATGTCGTTCAAACTAAAGCTGTTTGCACAAACCTGCAGAGAGAATTGGGGATGGGCAGGACAGAAGAGAATTGTATGTCCCCTGAAACAAAACAAAATGTAACATAACATTTTTTTTGTTTCTAAACATAGCATTCAAAGGGTGTATAAATCCCAACAAGATAACTGAAGCACTGTGAAATAAAACGTTTTGAGCAACAAAAACAGCTACCAACACAGTTAATGTAAGGACACCTCGCATGGATCTTTGTGTCCTGTTCGCACCCTTCCCGTTTGGGTTACCTACTTACTTTAGTTTGTTTGTGTAACTAAGAGTTTTGTAGAGTGCCCAATAAAGCTGTCAAAAAAAGTTAGTTTTGAAAGCTGACACTACTGTTAGTCGATAACGGCTACTGACTGATGCAGTCCAGTAAACTGAAGTGGGTAGTTCAGCTTAGCAAACTTTGCCAGTTTTCAGGTTGAAGACGTGTGCATGCTTACCTTAAGGACGTTCGCGCGAAAATCTTCTAACATTGAGTTGAGTTGCTCGTGTCAGAAATGCAAAAATAAAAAATGAGGGGGTCACTGACTTCGTTTCCGAGATAAGATATCTGAAAGGCGACCCTAATTTTGAAAAATTGGTCTTTCTTACGGGATAAGACCCCTATAAAAAAAATTGGGGGTCACCGACCATCCAAGCGAGTTAAATCTTAGCAAAGTTAACGCAACGGCTACCAGTCCTTTATGTGCTTAGATTTCTCTTGCGCGCGCCCTCGTGCATGACGGAGCATGGCGTTAGGACATAAATTGCGTGCGCAGTAAGGATGCGCATAAACAATTAGCGCGAACGTCCTTAAATCAATCAATTTTATATATAATGAAGTATTCATATCGTTCAATTTATAAGCTTTACAGTGACATAATAATTATAGTTTTCTGCATGTGCTTTCATGGAAAATAACTCACTAAGGAAGGACTTGCTGGAAAACACCAGTTAATGAAAAACATAGAATATGTTCTCCAGATGGCCCGGGAAAATAACATATGGAACACAGCAAACAGGTGCATGTTACAATAATTTGTGTTCCAAAGTACACTCACAGTCAAGTTCATTTTAATGGATGTGCTACATGTATGCTGGGGATGCCTTACCTTTGACGTCAAAGAAGGCACAAATGTCATCAGGTCCTTTCTTATGAATTTCATTGTGCCTAAAATGAAGAAAGGCCAAAATATACAGTGGTTTCATTTAACAGCCTTTAGTTGACAGGAATTTTATAACCACACAGACCAAAAGTACGCTACTCAGGCTCTTATTGCAACTCTTTCAGTTGCTAATAAAAAATTAAAAAAACTCTTTCAGTTGCTGTATAACTGTGATCACATATGGTTTCATTCTTCTATCACAGTTCATACACACATTAATTATCATATTAATGACAATATTATTGACCAAGCTCCCATCTGGCCTGGTAGCTCAGTGGTAGAAGGTTTGCACCAGAATTGCATGGGTCATGGGTTTGAATCATGTCAATTAAAGCCTGAAACATTTTTTTGGCTCTAATTGCAACTTCTTCAATGCTCCCACTTTGTGTCAGTTGATATGACTTTATTTTCATATGTCAACAAATTATCAGACTCAAATTTTGGGCCACATTCAACAATTCAAGGTTAACTCTGATCTGTGAGCTTGATTATAAGGGTTAAGAAAAAGACTGAGTAAGAAAGGTATCCACAAAAGGAATGGCTGGTTAACAATTTCACATTTCTTCATACCATTGGACTGGAGAAAGTTCTGGCAAGAATGGCCGCATGCCGGTAATGCATTCAAACAAAACTGTGCCGAAACTCCAATAATCAACCTGCAAAAAATGCATGGAAAAAAGTTGGCTCAAGCTCATGGGGTGAAATGGACAGACAAACAAATATAACTACATGAATAAATAAATTAATGGTTGATTGAATGAATGAGCTTATAATTATTTGAATAAATTAATTAATGATTGCTAATGAATGAATGATTTATTCAATAACTGGGAGGAAAATAAATAAATAAATAAATAATGGCAAATAGAGAAACAAGTTAAGATAAGAAAGGAAAATGAATAACAAGATGTTGCGAACAAAGTATGGTTAATTAAAGAGAAGTTTTTCATACCGTTTTAGTGTACTGCACTTTGTCAAGTAGTTCAGGGGCCTGTTAGTGAAAAATAAAAAAGGTCAAACAATCGCATATAGCATCAAAGTAAGACAGTGGCAATAACAATATTTTTTTCAAAGTTAAGGGTACAAACAAATGTTAAGCCACGTAGCACTGCTGATACAAACAAGGAATCAGATAATTAACTCTGTATGTAAATTATAGTGCTAAGGTCAACCCATAAATTTCCCTGTACTGAGCGTTAGCCCTAGTAAGGAAATAAGGGACCACACGAGGGAAAGAAAATCTAAGAAGATCTAATCCGGAGGTCGTGGGTTCAAATCCCATCGAGGTCAAAGATTTTTTTCTTTCCCTCCTGTGGTCCCTCATTTCCTTACTAGGGCTTACGCTCAGTACAGGGAAATTTATGGGTTAACCTTAGCACTATAATTTACACACAGAGTTAATTCTCTGATTCCTTGTTTGTATCAAAAGTGCTACGTGGCTCAACATTTGTTTGTACCCTTCACATTCTCATTGCCACAAATTACCACCTTACTACCCACGATCTGCTCCCGTACAGCCTCGTGGCTCAAGCGGTAGAGCAACGGAAGATCTAATCCAGAGGTCATGGGTTCGAATCCCACAGAGGTCAAAGATTTTTTTTTTCCCTCGTGTGGTCCCTCATTTCCTTACCAGGGCTAACGCTCAGTACAGGGAAATTTATGGGTTGACCTTAGCACTATAATTTACACACAGAGTTAATTCTCTGATTCCTTGTTTTTTTTTTCAAAGTTGTTTGTTGAACAAAAATTAATTTACCTAATGAAAATTATTTTAAAATGTACACACCAGATACTTGAGCGTTCCTACAAAAGTAGTTGCCAGGCTTCCTTGATCCAGTTCTTTTGCATAGCCAAGATCAATCAGTTTATATACTACCTAAAAGAACACATAAAAAATTAGGCAAACATGTATGGCTTCTAATTGGACAGAAAGGAAGGGACAAATGAAGGAAGGTTTGTCTGATGGACTGACTGACTGACCAGCTGACTGACTGACTGAATGACTGACTGCTGACTGCTGACTGCTAAATGGCTGACTGCTGGCTGACTAATTGACTGACTGCTGATTGACTGACTGCTGACTGACTGCTGACTGACTCAATGACTGCTAACTGCTGACTGACTGCCGACTGACTGACTGACTGACTGACTGACAGACTGCTGACTACCGACTGACTGATGACTGATTACTGACTGATTTAAACTGACTGACTGATGACTAACTGATGAATGACTGACTGCTGACTGACTGACTGATGACTGACTGCTGACTGACTGGCTGATGACTAACTGACTGACTGCTGACTAACTGCTGACTGACTGATAACCAATTGACTAACTGACTGACTTATGACTGAATGACTGATGAATGACTGACTGACTGTCTGACTAACTGCTGACTGACTGACTGCTGACTGATTGCTGACTGACTGAATGCTGACTGACTGTTGACTGACTGATTACTGACTGTTGACTGACTGACTGATGACCGACTGTCTGCTGACTGACTGACTGACTGCTGACTGACTGACTGCTGACTGACTGACTGCTGACTGCTGATTGATTGACTGCTTACTGACTGCTTACTGACTGACTGACTGACTGACTGCTGACTGCTGACTGACAGACTGCTGACTGACTGACTGACTGCTGACTGACTGCTGAATGACTGACTGCTGACTGACTGACTGCTGACTGACTGCTGACTGACTGCTGACTGACTGCTAACTGACTGACTGCTGACTGACTGCTGACTGACTGACGACTGACTGCTGACAGACTGCTGACTGACTGACTGACCGCTGACTGACTGACTGCTGAATGACTGACTGCTGACTGACTGCTGACTGACTGATGACTGACTGCCGACTGACTGCTGACTTACGGTACTGCCGACTGATTTCTGACAAAATGACTGCTGACCGAATGTCTGCTGACTGACTGACTGACTGTTGACTGACTGCTGACTGACTGCTGACTGACTGCTGACTGACTGCTGACTGACTGACTGCTGACTGACTGCTGACTGATTGACTGCTGACTGACTGACTGCTGACTGCTGATTGATTGACTGCTGACTGACTGACTGCTTACTGCTGACTGACTGCTGACTAACTGACTGCTGAATGACTAACTGCTGACTGACTGACTGCTTACTGCTGACTGACTGCTGACTGACTGACTGCTGAATGACTGACTGCTGACTGACTGCTGACCGACTGCTGACTGACTGACTGCTGAATGATTGACTGCTGACTGACTGACTGCTGACCGATTGCTGACTGACTGCTGACTGGCTGACTGCTGAATGACTGACTGCTGACTGACTGCTGACTGACTGACGACTGACTGCTGACTGACTGCTGACTGACTGCTGACCGACTGCTGACTGACTGCTGACTGACTGACTGCTGACTGACTGACTGCTGACTGACTGCTGACTGACTGACTGCTGACTGACTGCTGACTGATTGACTGCTGACTGACTGACTGCTGACTGCTGATTGATTGACTGCTGACTGACTGACTGCTTACTGCTGACTGACTGCTGACTAACTGACTGCTGAATGACTAACTGCTGACTGACTGACTGCTTATTGCTGACTGACTGCTGACTGACTGACTGACTGCTGAATGACTGACTGCTGACTGACTGCTGACCGACTGCTGACTGACTGACTGCTGAATGATTGACTGCTGACTGACTGACTGCTGACCGATTGCTGACTGACTGCTGACTGGCTGACTGCTGAATGACTGACTACTGACTGACTGCTGACTGACTGCTGACCGACTGCTGACTGACTGCTGAATGACTAACTGCTGAATGACTGACTGCTGACTCACTGCTGACTGACTGACTGCTGACTGACTGACTGCTGACTGACTGCTGACTGACTGCTGACTGACTGCTGACTGATTAACTGTTGACTGACTGCTGACCAACTGATTGCTGACTGACTGACTGCTGACTGACTAATGCTGTGTTCACACTAGGGCGAAACATGTTTAGTCTGATCACGAATGAAACATGTTTCACTAGGAAATTTGTTCACATCAGGCGGCACATTGTGCGAATCATGATCGAAACATGTTTATTCTGAGCAGGATTGAAACTACTTCACAAGGTAGTTTCAATCTAAGCCAGACAAAACACTTTAGCGCAAATGTCGTCTCCTTGTTGAACGCTGCAATGCCCTTCGTTCCCAAAGGGCTTGAGAAGTGAAATTAAATGACAATTCATGCAACAGCGAGTTTAAGCTCTATTTTATTTCGGTTCATGTGTAAATTATTATAAAGATTATATGCAAGATTTATTATAATATGCTTGTTTTGTAAAACAGCATAAATTCTAGAACCAGGCGTGAAACGTGTTTTGAAATTAACAACTAATGCGAACAATGAAATTGCAAACATGTTTATCGGAAACGTGATTCGTTGAAACATGTTTACTCTAAACATGTTTTGGTGCACAGCATAAGTAATTTTATCAATATTTGATTAATGTATATTCTTTTTTTATTCTTTCTCTATTAAATTAACCTAGTTAATTTTTTTTTTCTAAATAGAGGGCCACGAGGTTCATGGGTGCAGGCTGTCATGAGTCTTTTTACTTACTGGCTGGCTGTCTAGCTGGCTAGTTGGCTGATTGGCTGATTGGTAGCTAACTGACGGACTGACTGATGGACCAATTGACTGACTAACTGGCTGGCTGGCTGACTGACCGACTGACTGACTGACTGACTGACTGACTGACTGACAAACCAATGATTAACTCATCATTGACTGGCTGGCTGCATTTCAGCTGGCTGGTGGACTCGCATTTTCCTCTCACCTTATTATCCACATGACTGATCACAATGTTTTCAGGTTTGAGATCTCTGTGAATGATACGGTGACCATGAAGAAAATCCACTGCAGCAGCTAAGAACAACAATACAAACTTGTATAAGACTCACATTACTCCATTGCATCAGGCATAACTAATTGATGATATCAATGACCAATCAATGAGATCATCAATTAGTTATGCCTGAAATGCAGGTTTACATTCGGGCAACAACTATTTGGCTAATTTATACTCTGATTGTAGATCCCCTGCAACTGCCTTTTTCTTTCATTCATAATTAATTTTATAGTTTTTTATGCTTCATCTGTTTTCTGTATGTTAGTTTATCAATCAACTGTGAAGCTAATAAAACAAAATAATAAGAACATCTCCCCTCAGTATTTTATTTATTTAATTATCTCTTTGTGATAACAATTACAACTAGCTAGGACCCTGTTGTATGCCTAGGCAGAGAAAGGTAATGATAATATTAAACGCTTTAGTATTTATCCTACTAAACAAAGGTAAGGGCAATGTGTCTTTCCTGAGGACAATTGAAAGACTACATGCATGTACATGTAGGATGGGAAGAGGTCATGATTGTTTCAAACCACCCACTTCTAGATTGAGAGTCTTATTGATAATGGCGCAATTATCTACCCTGACCAGATCTTCACAAAAACTCCTGCTATCAGCAGAGCTCACAGACATTTTCATTTTCCAAACTTCCTTACCAACATCAGATGCAATCTTCAAAACTGTCTTTTCTTTCAGTCCACAGCAACTCGCTGGTGAATTCAGTACCTATAGACATGAAAATACTTTCCTTTGAAAACTTTGGCTTTAGAGACCCCTCTCCCACTCAGCGTTTCCACCAACCCCCCCTTCCCCCCCCCCCCCCCCCCCCCCCCCCCCCCCCCCCCCCCCCCCCCCCCCCCCCCCCCCCCCCGGGGACTCCCATATAAAATTGACAGGGGTGCTCGTTGTACCTTTTAGGGGTCAAAATTTTAGATTGGTACCGCTTAGGGTATTAAAATCTAAAATGACCACTTTTAGAATTATCTTGGATCCTTTTAGGGAGCCGAACAAATATGACAGACTATGTGTTGTTTTAGAATTGGTACCTCTTAGGGGTAAAAATAATTTTGATCCATGCCCATAAAACAAGATTCGGGTACCTTTTAGGATGTTTTTGGAAACTTTCCGACAAGGACCCCCGTCATTTTTATACGTGAGTCTCCCCCCCTCCCCAGGAACCTTCCATTGGGGAAGTACGGTATTAATCAAATTAACAGGGTTATTTTGTATTAAGAACCTGATCTTTTGTTCAGGCCAGATAAAATGTGGTTGTAATAATGATATGGTCATATTAACAGGGTGGCCGTATATATGGCAGCAGGGTTCGACTGTAGGCTGCTACTCTAGCTATAAATAGACATAGACACATAAACAATACAATAATTATGCACCTGGAAATTTGTATTCTCAAACTCATTAATAATTCATCAAGTTTGGATAAAGAAAGTCAGAAGCATGACAGTCAGGTTTGGAAACCCGATCTTAATTAGCAGAGAATTTCAATTGGTGATTTTATTCTTTCATTTGAAATCTCTGTTTCTTATAATCATAGTTAATAGAACAAACTGGTTATGAAGCTCAATAAATTTCAAAAAGAGTGTACAAAGCTGCTTTGTTTTATGTTGAACGAACCGTGACCCTGCACATTGTTTTGTTTAATGTGTGAGCCCAAATGTTTCTACTGGTCAGTTGCTCATATGCATTTCAATACCTTTTGTGTTTTGTGCAGGGTCAAGGCAAACGAACAAAGGAAATGGCAAACAAAAACATATAACAAAGGACTGACTGAGTTTCATAACCAGTTTATTCTATTAACTATGTTATAATCAATCAGTTTGAGAAGTTATAATCAAACACTCAAAAGAGTTTTTCATCAGGTATCCAAACACATGGCTGGACCTCGTTTTTCAACCCACTTCTCAGTGTTTGGAAATCCTGATGAAACACTAGCTACCTACAGATGTTTGCAGATCAATATATTTATTACATTCATTGCAAACTATAAATTACCTTCCTGAGGTCTCCCCCAGAACAGAACTCCATGGCCAATAAGGGAAGCTCATCATCTCTAACATCCAGTGGTGGTGGAACATCTTTAGCTGACACAAGGTTCGGGTGATCAAGCCTCTTCATGATGTCCACTTCCTGCTGCCAGCGCTTTCTGTTGTGAGGGTTCAGTTCCAAACGGCATCGCTTCAGAGCAACATGTTCCTTTGTAATCTAAAATATGACAACACTGTTGATCAAGCAGTTTGATCTCAAAGTTTCAAATTTAATCCAAGTAAGAAACTAATTAATTGAGTCACAATAAGTGCTTATTTTCCTGTCTGTTGTAGAATGGTAATATTTCAGGGATCAAATAAAGCTTGAGCCATGCCTAGATGAGGTCTAACAAGGCTGCCAAAACAGCTGACCATGGACATATGACATAGTGCCCTACAATTCTATTTAGTGGTTATACACTCAGTCATGTAGCTTACCAAAGCTCATTACATTGCCATGTTCTGAATTTGTCACTTTTAGCCACATCCCACAAGCCTCACATTTTCATAACTATAATGTTATCTTCATGTGGGATCACTGAGCTCAAGTATAATAGATATGTTATGATGATGAGGTCCACCAACATGCAAGGCCAATGAAAAAGCTATCCATGGTTGCTAATACTCAGGCTCACCATTCGTTCTGACTGAATGATCTACTGTAGGTGTAATATACCCACTATCAACATGGTCCTTGTCACGATACAATACATACATGTACATTATTTTATACATGTCATGTATCTCAATACAGCTGTCACTATAGCTATATAGTGAAACCCATAAGAAACCCATAAGTGGGTTGAAACGTGTTACGTGCATTCACAGCTTCCGAATATTCATTTATTGCTTAGTACCATATTTGGAAACCCCTCGGTTTCTCAAGATTGGAAGCAAGCTGTTCTAGTGAATTGATTGGTTAATATGTTTATCTTGATTTTCTAAATATGGCTGTAACAACTTCTTAACAAATTGAATAATAGGAAGCTTGTTTTGAAGCATACAAGAGACTGAGTTGCACGTTTCAACCCACTTATGGGTTTCTGATGATATACGATACAATACACTAATAAAGCCCAAAAAAATTAATAGTCTTGAAATCAAACAATGTCATGTTTATCTTTTATTCCTCTGTATTTGAGAAAACACAACATTACAAGGGATGTACTCTCTTGAATTTGAACGGAACAATGTTTTATGATGCGACATGTTGCTGTTAGTGTTTTTCACTTAAAGTGCCCATAACCTAAAATTTTTTATTTTCGTATCTAAATCTACACGTCACGTAATGAACATCTGCGAAAAAAATTTTTGATTTCAGCAAAACGTGAATTTTTTATGATTTTTTAAAGTCTTCGAAATTTGCCGCCATCTTGGTCCACCATTCGCATTAGTCTCCTCTCGGTCCCTCTCGGTTAACAAAGGATCCGTGACATACATTAAGGAACACATAACTTCAAACAAAGGAACTTGTGACTTCAAACAATGGAACTGTGACGTACATTAAGGAACATGTGAGCCCGTTGGCCTTCTTAACAGTGGGACGGGTATACCACAAAAAAATAGGATTTGGAAGATTTGAAATATTACATAAAAAATTCACGTTTTGCTGAAATCAAAAAATTTTTTCGCAGATGTTCATTACATGATGTGTAGATTTAGATACGAAAATAAAAAATTTTAGGTTATGGGCACTTTAAGATTCTAGTAAAGTAAACAAGAAGTTACATGGTGGGACTGAAAAGTGAAAAGTGAACTTTATTGTAGCAAATAAATTAAATGTAAATGTACCATATTCGTATCGACATCCTGTTTTTATATCGATATTTGTATTAAAAAAAATAATTATTGTGAGCAATAATACAGAGGTGTATGGGTATCATGGTATATCGTTGCAGCACTATAGGCCCTTGTGCCCTATTTAGCAGATATGTAGTTTAAAATTACCAAAGCACATTTGTGCAGTATTCTGAAATTATGACTTTGTGTCACTTAATTTTAGCCACATCCCACAAGCCTCGCATTTTCATTGTTTGTTATATTCATGAATATGGGATCCCTGAGCCCAAACATTAGCTATGCCATACTGATGAGGTCCATCATGCAAGGCCAATGAAACAGCTGCTCATTCACCATTTATTCTGGTAGATCTAGGGGTATGTCTGTTACCAAATGACCATAGTGCCCAATTATATATAATTTATCAAAGCACATTTTTGCAGTATTCTGACTTTTTCACTTTTAGCCACATCCCACATTACCCTCACATTTTGAAGGACAGAAATAGGGTCTGAACTTGAAATGCAATGTGCAATCTGTAATTGAAACATCTTCATATCTTCCACAGTTTTTTTCTCGACTTTATGGTAATCTTTGGCAATTTTTGTAAAAATTCACAAAATGACAGAAAATGTTAAAATGACCTTCAGACAATCTTGAGAAATCTATGTACACCTTATGCAGAAATTGTCATGGGTCTACGGCAAACTTAGGAAAAGTTCAGAAATTGATCAATGAAATTAACTTTCAAACAGCATCATATAACTCAGAAACAATATCCGAAAATCGTCGGAAATCATCGGAAGATTCATCTCGTGTTGTACCATGAAATATCTTACTTGTGACTTCATTTTTCATTGTAATTACACACTCACCTAAAGACTTGTTTGCATACTAATAAAAATCGAGTCACTTATAATGTGAGATATTTCATGGTATACCACTCACTAAACCACTGCATAAGTAGTACATCTGTATATATTTCATACTCTGCTTAAGTATGTTATGAAAGAGAGTGACTGCAGGTAATAAACATACACTGTACCTTGTTCTCATACAGCATAACAGTTCCAAATCCACCAGACCCAAGACATCTTTCTTCCACCCACCCATCTCGTGATACTTTTCTTTCTCTCCCATATTCCATCACCAACTAGAAAAATAAGCAGTTCACATGTATTGAAATACCATGATTATCTCTTGACTATCTTAATTAATTTGAAACTTGAATGGTACAGTTTAAAGATATTCTGAAAACATTACTCATCTGCAAATGTGCAATCAGTAATTTTCAAAGTACACAAGAAAACCTTTTCTGTTCACTGACGCTTATCAAATCATGCAGAATTCACTTGTTTTTTTCAACTTACAACAGATCAATCCAGTCATGAAAAGCATAGTTGAGATGTGATTTTTGTGTCTACCCCTGGACATTTTATGTGGGCTTACATAAAGTACTGACCGGAGACACTTGATGCTGTAACCAGATTCCACTATATACTTCATATAAGATAAGTTTTGAGGCTGCTCATCCAGAAGGTTTCTATAAAAGGTTTACACTTAAGCATTGTACTACATGAAGTACATCATGGATGTTAATGTCCAGTCAAAAATTCTAACCTTCAACAGCCTGGGGAGTAGGGATTTTTGTGCAAAAGGCCTAATCCCAGGGTGGAGAATTTGCTTAGAATAAACCAAATGCACTGCAGACATATTTTTAAGTAAGCTGCAGTATTGTGATTCAAATTATCTGTGCAAACTATCTATTGATTTTCACTGCATGATTTTACAGTGATCTGATTGCAATTCGTTTGAAAATGTCTGTGCAGTCGGGAGAGAAGGACTATGTGATGTACATCTTATTTTATAATAAACCTCTTCATTTATCCAGGGAGTCCAAATGACCATCAAAGTGATTTTAATTAATGGTACTAATAATATACTGGTAGGTTAACTTGAAGATGTCAAAGATATCAGTATGTTTTACCATTGCAGTCAAATGAAATCACAATCATGCAATTGCAATAAAACAAGATCATTTAAAAATTTGCCACTAAAATTGCATAAAAAAATTAAATGTACCTGTGTAAATGGCCCTTTCTCAATTTAGGATTAACCTCCTTGTGTGTTTTAAAAAGATAAATAAGTTACCTTAAACCAAAATGTGCTGTGAGGATTCATTCCCATCAAGCTAAGTTTATAGCCAATTTGGTTTTTCTATATGCCCATGCCAAACCTTAACATTTCAGAACAGTTATTAGTGGGTACCATATACTGCACTGTACTTCAAAAAGCTTGTTAGGCAATATATAAACTTTTTATGACTTCCATTATATTTCCTTTCCAGATCATCGATTATTATAAGCTAAGGTAATCACCCTGGCAATTATAATTATGCCGCTATAAATATTGTATTGTTGTATAAACTACCGGTAAAAACAATTGACATAAGCTTATATTGCATGGGGTTTTTAGCAGGAAATAAGCTCATGTTTACGTGAAATTATAAGTAAGCTTAAGCCTTTTCCACCGATTTTGTTTTTCCGTAATTGGAAAATCCCCCCTGAAAATATGATATTGCGAACAGGCCAGGCCTACCGGCTAAAATCCCCAAGGCTTAGCATAGCTGAACCATCAAACATATAACGCGTGTTAGGACCCTGTTAGCTTTTTATTACCAAGTGCTGAAGACATGCACAGATTGTAAAGGATTCTTTGAAAGTTTTTAAAACAAAGAGCAATAAGATACAACATCATACAACCATCACTTGATGCATTTCACTCACAACTTGCTTGGAATTTCGTTTGACAGCTCAGCGTTTAAATTTGAGCGCCAGCTTGCTATATAGCAAGTTACTATAGCTATAATCAACACGGTCAAAACTTTGCTCTGAAACAATACACAATATCGAGATAGACTTGAACAACCTTTTCAATAGCTTACTGCATGTATAGCTTACCTCAAACTGCCACAATTTTTCCGCTAAAATGGCTGACCGATGATCGCAAGTCTCACATTGTCACAGAAACGGAAAGAATCCCTCTTGCATTCGGGGGCAATTTTATAAGAAAATCAAAACAAAAAACTATTGCATAGGAATCAAGCTTGATAGAAGGTGATAAGAGGAATATCGTGCAAGAAGATAAATTTAGAAAATTGACTGTATCTTCCAAGTTCGGGTATTTCCCTGAAGACGGAAGTACTCGAGCAGAGTGTTATGGGTAAAATAGTGTACTTTGCAGGGTGGGGAGCGTAATGGAACGCGACTGAATATTGATTTTGTATCCACATGGAAGAACAAATCTTTTCTTTAGAAACTAAATTTTAGAGAGAACATACCGCAATTTCCTAAAGAAATTCTGCTCTGAAATTCCCCACATTTACAGAGATTCGTATTTCTTGGGTACCCCATCACCGAACGCCTAAACCATGAATAACGAAACTTTGTCAGATTAGAAAATGAAGCTAGCTGCTCTTTCGAATTCTGGTCGTTTTCGTTTTTACTTTGGTGGGTTTTGCCGCCACCATTTTAGAGAAGGTTTAATTTAATTTTCACATGAATCGTTATCCGGCGCACCATCGTGACCTACACTTGTACTCCCGGGGAGGGGAGTGGAGTGGAGTGGAGGGGGGCTGCCATATAAAAATGACGGGGTGATTGCGTCGTACCTAGGCCTTTTGGGCAAAATTTGTAGATTGTTGTTGCTAAATAGGATACTTAAATGACCAGTTAGAATTATCGCAGTACCTTTTACGGTCTTGAGCCGAAAATTATGACAGAATATGAATTGGCACCTCTTAGCTACATCCACAAAACGAGATTTTGGTACATTTTAGGGGATTTTACAAAAAATTTCCGACTATCACACCCGTAATTTATTTTTTTACGTAAGTACCCAGCCGGGCTTACACTCAGCAGCTTTTTATTTATTTATTTATTTATTTATTTTTAATCTTGGTGTGATGGTAGTACCTTTGCCAAGTATAGGTGTAGATGTAGATGAAGATTAAATGTTTGCAATATCAAAAACATTCCGTTTTGACAACGCGGAAGTCGTTTTTCTGTACACCCAAAGCCTAAGGAAATGAAAGTAGCGTGACCTAATAAAACATCCTGTCAGTTAGTTTCCAGGAACTGAACATGCGAATGCATCGGACAGTCATTAAACTAACCTGGCCAAGTGGGGGAATACGCTATAACCTTCTCGCTAGGGCTGTCCTGAAGATGCTTCAAATTGTTTAAAAAAAATGCTCAAAATTACTCAGAAAGTTGCTCAAAAGATACTCAAAAAATCCAAGGCTGCTTAAAAGTTGCTCCAAAATCTTAATGTTCCCTTTCTCGTTTACTACAAGAAGATGCTAATTACCCAACATTTTCTCATGATCATTTTCTTCCAATATTGTCGATTGTGCCACGGATATTCTTCTTTCCAGCGGGCTTGGTCTGTACTTTTCTTTGTCGTAACATGTTAGCCTTATGTGGAGTACTCAGTCTGGCACCCGCTGTAGCTGCTTTCTCTAAAGGATTTTTGAAATCTTCAGAGGCACTCGACGACGAGCATAATGAAGCATCGCCATTATGAATTTAAAAAGATCCACCCACCATTGACCACCACAGGCAACCAATGCCCCACATTCCACAACGGGAACCTGGACTGCATGTGACGGTTGTGACCAAAAAGCGAAAAAAAAAAACGTTTAGTGCTTATTATGCCTGTTTGGTTTGTTTTAATTTGTGTTATTGTTTTTCGAAAGGAAAAAGTTGCCCGAATAGCCCAATTTCGATATATTAAAATTCAACTTGAAACAAAAGACATCACTACGAGGCTTAGGGGAATGATAGTAGGGATTTATATGGTTTATTCCCCTAAGCCTTGCAGTGATGTCCTTTGTTTTAAGTTGAATTTTAATATATCGAAATTGAGCTTTTGGAAAAGTTGCCCGAAATCGGAAAAGGTGCCCAAAAGTTGCCGAGCATCTTGCGGACAGCCCGACCGTGGCTGGATAGGGATTTATTTTTGAAAACACCGTAACCTGTTCCAGGTGTTCTGATAGTGGGGAGCGAAGGATAGGCGGCGCGCGAAGTTAAAATACTGAGGGTGGGCCGTGCGGGTGCTGACGGTGGGGGATGGGCGCGAAAGAGAGCGAGGCGAGCCCCAGTCTCCCCTCGTTTTCTCCGCTCGTTCGCGCGCCAGTTTTAAGCTGCTCTCCGGTAGCCTGCGTACACACGTCTTCTATTTCCTTCGCTTCACGAGCGTCTACACGCAGGCTACTCTCCGGAACAGGGTGTGTGACTAGGGCCAGGTTTAAACGTCGCATTTCACATGTGCCGAATGCAATACCTATTTGGGTCGACTGAAATAATTAAATTCGCCATTTGATTAAGATGTCGAATTTAATAGAGTCGCATTGAATTCTTGAGCAATTGTTATAAAGTTGGGAAAAAACGTAGAACTGTGGGTAAAACATAATTTAACTAGAAATACGTGTCTCGCAGAACCTCGCGAAGCTCGGGGAAGGATGCACTGCAAAATTTTAGCAATGTGGGAGAGAGAGAGATGGAATTTGTGATTTGACTGAAGAGGTTGAGTTTCATGCCAGCAATGGCCCCGAAATTTAAAGTTGAGACATTTTCGTTCCTAGTCGCTTCCATTTAACTTCTACTTAGTACCCTGTATTCGTAAAATAAAATAAATGGGAGCTGGTACTGGTCAGTTTTGGGTTTTGAGCTGTGGGTTGCTGTAACTGCTATGGGACTGGGTATCAAAAGGTCCACAGGCCCTTCCCTCCCCCCTGAATGGTTGAGATCGCAAGAGTTTACTGTTGCTGAAGAGTGATGTTGCACAAAAAATAACAACTCAATGGTGGTGCAGTTGTAGTAAAAATAATAATTTAATCTTACTGAAAAACAGCAGTGAGACTACAGTAACATAGAATAGTAAAACATTCTAACATATCATAGATAATAGTAATTAAAATGTAGCATTGTCATACAATGTCATGTCTTGTAAGCTTTAATCAAAGTTCCTTAGTGACCTTAGTGAGAATTTCAATATTAAACATCAATTTACAGTATGTACTTAGAGAATAGTTTCCAGTGTTCGAGTACTAATATATTATATTGGAAAAAATATCCTCTTATCATCTGCCTGTCAGTTGTTTAGCTACTTAAAATCTTGTTTTTTGAAGCTTAAGCTTACTCGCCTTTAAATGTAGGTTGTTTGAATTGAAGAACATTGGAGAGCGGATTAAAGTGCGGTGATTTGAGCTAGATTTCTTAATCGTTCTTCTTCTCTGAGCCTTTCCTGTAATCCGTGTTTGTTTTTCCCTACCGTATGAAAGATATTCGTCACGAGTATTTAGCTGATCGTGTAATCTTGCCGCCTCTCGTTGCGTCTATAAACAGAATCTTTTTGTCCAACACTTCCAGTCGATGTCGCCTCTCCTGATCGGTTTCGTTCAGAATTCTAATGGCAGCATTTTCTCAAAGCGTTTGAACGTACTCAAACGGTGTGCCTAGGCTGTTCGAAGTCTTTGTAATCGATGGTCTCGTTGTTTCTTCGTTGCTCGATCGCGCTGAATTTCAAGTCGCCGTTCTCGCTCCAGCGGGGTTTCGGTGGTTAATTGTCTCGGGCAAGGATTTCCAGCCACTTGTTGAATCCAGCGTTGTTGTTCTTTCTGATTTGCATCAGAAATTGGTCGTGTTTCAACGACGATGAGTAAGGGTAAACCCGTCGGCCCGGCCGCCATGAATAAACACGGATAAACATGAGAGTGCGCCATTGTCAGCGGTCGCGATTTTTGTTGCCAGGCAACTGCCGGACACCATCAAGTATATAAATATTATATATATAAATATATTTTTCGCTCGAATTCGCGCGGCTTAGCTCCCGAGGGCCGACAAATTTATAAACCTCGCTGCGCTCGGGCCTTCGGCCCTCGCTTCGCGAGGAAAAATTCGATTCGGTGCATGTAAAGTTCAACCTATAAATCAACTGGCAAACTTCTGTCGAAAATTCGACTGGCACAGTCGAAGATGTTGCAGAAGTCGAGTTGTCGAACAATTTGAATTAAGCGTCGAACTTCGAATGCATTTAATTCCAGAATTAGATTCAGCACATGTGTAATGCGACGTTTAAACCAGGCCTAAGACAACCCGGGCCTGGTTAGAGAGAGGCAAGGCGGAACAATGTTTCTTTAAAGTTTTGGGCCGTAAGCTAACCCGCTAACTTAAACAAAGACCATACAATGAATCCCCAAAATAAACCACCATTCTCGTTAAACAAAAAATAACTTTTAATCTCTCGTAAAATTCTATACAAAATTCAACATACAATAATGACTTTTCTTGGCAAATAAAGGAAATAATATATACAAGCATAAATCTTGAAGGAGGGTCGGTTTACAACGTGTTACTGACTTGTCGTTTGGTTAATAAAGCTTCTATGAGCTTTAACTGGTGCTTTATATGCTGCAAGGAAAACCACAACAATGTACGCATTAGTGGCTGGCTACGAAACGCCGGATACTAAGTCATTTTGAAATCTGTCACGCAACGCTTTCACTGTCACCCAACGGTTCGCCAAAGAGATATCAACACACACATTCTACTAGTATCACTTGTCACAACGCCTTTCTTCCCTGACATTTTAACGTCTTTTCAACGTTGGGGTTGCGTGACATACACAAAGTTCGTCTACGCTGCCGTTATTTGGGTCGTTGCGCAACGCTCCAGTCCACTGAACAAAAAGAAAGAAATGCGGTTCGGGTGTGGGTAGCCGTTACTGAGGAGGGAGTGTTGCGTGACGACTGAATAAACGGCTACGTAGGAGACTATGGCGGCTAGGGCTGACAGAGTTATGTGTTGATGTAGACGGTCTGCCAATCAAACCAAACTTTTGTAAAGAAATATAAAGGAAAAAACATTTACCTTATACTCATGATAATCAGGTTCCATGTCACCCCTGTCTTCTCGCTGAACTCGCCTGTGGCAAAAATAGTTAAATAAGTTAAGGAAATAAAGTCACAATGCCTTATTGAATGGATTGCGTGACCTGTCACGAAACGCTCTACCTTGAGAGCATAGACAAATTCGGCTAACGCATTGTTGTACCCAATTCAAACCTTTTGGGATTAGAACTCTTTGTTCGTCATATTTCCATATCAAAGAAGCATGGACATGGAAATTATATGGAAATACTGTGAACAAAGGATCCTATTCCCAGAAGGTTTGAATTGGGTACAACAATACGTTAGCCGAATTTGTCTATTGTGCAGGTCACGCAAACACACGAAAACCTGTTATTTGACGGTTTTGAACAGAAGCATTTCCTTTTCTTGTAGCGCACGGGAGGGGGGGGGGGGGCGGGAGGGGGGGGGGGGGGCGGGGGGGGGGGGGGGGTATTAAAACGTTACAGGCACGCCACTTACCTCCCCGTTTGATCGAAGAAATCATCTTCAAATATCTTTAGCTTTTTTCTCATTTTCTTTTTCTCTTTTCTTTTTAGTTCCAGCTGTTCACCCAGCTCATCCCTAAAAGAGAAATACATGTACATAGGCATAGTCAATGAATTATTACAAACTACTAAACCAACAATGAAATCAAATCGGCCCTGAAAACTATTCCACTATGAAAAGAGCCAAAGTCAATCAACGACAAACATTTTAAAAACAGTTCATAAAGTTGCTTTTACTCGAAGTACTTTTGCTTACAAATTGTAATGCAAGGCTGCCGAGAACATTCCAAGTCAAATTGAAAAATAAATTTTAACACGATGCACACATTTCGCGACTAGTCTACTTCTCCTGCAACTCGCAATTCCACCCTTCGGTGAGATGCAAGTTGCAAGTTGCAAATGTCGCATGTGATATGCTCGTGATAAACCTAAGACACGAATCGTATATATAATTTGATAGGACATAGTGGGATATAGATCACAGCAAACGATTTCAACTGGATAAATCACCGCACAAGTACCGAGTCATCTCATGGAACTTGGCGTCCTCCCTAAGCTGAGCAGCATCAGTTATGTTCATCGTGTCCTGTATTGTGTCCCCCAAACCATCATCATCTCCATCTAAAGTGTCTACGAAGGCCGCATCCAGTGCTTTACCTCCCAAACGATTTCTAGGTGAGCCCTGAAGTACGAACAAAGTATAGGCAATTAACCTGATTTAGTCTGTCACTCAAGCAAACCATTTAACCGAACCATCACAAGTTGTCAGGCAACAAAGGTAAGGACTGGACACACAGTTCAACAAACTCGTTACCTAAGTTTGGCTCCTCCCCCTAATGCGAGAGAAAGTATACTTTGCTTCTTCGGAGAAGTGGGGGGGGGGGGGGGGGGGGGGGAGGAGGCAGGGGGAGAAAGGAACAATGTTGAAGGTGCAGCAGTCTTCTACAGTCAAACCTACCGAAGCGACCACTTAAAATGCAAAACTAATGTGGTCGCTTACGGGAGGTGGTCGCTTATGAATGATTTGATTGGAACACATTTGGTATTTTGGTCGCTAGAAGAGGTGGTGGCTTACGAGAAAAGTCATCACGCAACCACTTCACCCATCACACAACTGCTCAACTCCTCTAAAAAAACTATGTAGCTTGTCCCAGGCGTTCTGATAGTGGGTAGCGACACGGAGGGAAAATTGCGAGCGGAGATAAAAAACGAGAAAATCAGTGGAGAGAGGGCGGCACTCGCAATTTTTTTGGCTTCGCGCGCCGCTTATCCTTCACTCTCCACTACCTGAACGCCTGGGACAGGCTAACAATTGCGCGACAAAAGAAACAATTAGCCACAAGAGAGACAGCTTACCCTGCTTGCAGTGATGGGTAGTGATTGGGTCATCCTAGCAGGGGAGCCACCGCTGGGTGAGTGTAAGGGTGCGTCTTCATGAATAGGAGCCAGATCTGACACCAGTCTGTCAATTGAACTGGTCCGGGGACGAGTACCGGGTAACTTTATCGGCGATTCTGATGCGGGTGCCGCAAGTTTACGTTTAATTGAGCGATACCTAGAAAAGAGCAAACGAGTTGTCTTATTTTCAATTTCAATTTACCAAAGCAATATTGGAATTAAATTACCGCTGTTTATCACCCTAAAGTCCAAAGTAGACTACATTCGGACAAGTCGAATAAATCCCGCCTTATGTTTGAGTCTGTCTATTCCTTCTCAATGGTCATTATGGAATGCCGGGGGGGGGGGGGGGGGGGCAAAATCAATATGGCTGCCGTATCGGTAAAAAGGTCCATTGGCATCTCTTAGGGAAATACTCAAAATTATTGCACTTGGACAGGACCCACCGTTTTACAAAGTGGTCCCCCCCCCCCACCTAAAACGGTGGTGTCTTGTTGGTATAGCTCCCATTATATCAGGATTAGAAACTAGTAAAAAAATTCAAACCTTCCCGAGTACCTTTTTGCTAGCAATGCAAGCTTCATACACACAGAATATTAAAGTCTCATTTTAGGCAAGTGAATTTTATCCATTAGGCTCTGACACCAGATAGATGGTACCTTACATAGCCCCTACCCCTACACACGGCGGTTCCTCATGGAGTATACATGTTATGACCGCTTCCCTTAGGAAGATATTAACCTGTCATATAAAGGTCTCATAAGATCCTTGTCCCTTTTATTACTGGGCCGACCAAACACACTCTCATGCTGTAGTAGCGCCTTCTGCACCGCTAGCTTTTCGTCCTGAAGCTGTTCCCGTCCCATCATCTCCACCTCCTCCGGCCTGCCGTCCTCCCCTCTCTTCTCCTCTAGCCGCTGTAGTAAGCTCTCCAGGGAGTGCTCAATACTGGTCGGGGTAGTGGTCAGCAGTGGTTCACTGCTACTGCTCTTCATGCCTTGGCTGCTCATGGGAGGAACAGTCTCGTTAAGACGCCCCGCCTCGTCTTTCGCTCGTTCTTTCAGTTCCTTGAGCTGTTTTCTCGCTCGGCCTAATTCAGCCACGTATTTTTTGATGGGCGCCTTATCGCTCATTGACGGCCTACGCAAGTGTTCGTCCTCGAAAGCATCTTCAAAGTCTCGGATTTTCTTTTTTAGTTGACTGATTGTTTTCGTGAGTTGCTTGATTGTTAGTTCACCTTTTGGAGATGTGTCCACCCTGAAAAGGAAGCCAGTAATAATAATAATTCCCCATGCTTAAAATCAAAATTAAATTTAGTTAAATGACAATTTAACAAAGTTAACCACAACGAGCTTAGCAGACGCTTCCGGTCAGCGGTCAAACTCTCTAGTGCAGGCTCACGTGGAACGTTACAGCTTCTCTCCTTCTCTCCACACAGGCGTACAAACTGGTACTGCCAAAAATTTTTAAACCAAAGAAAAATTTCAACCACAACATATGTACAGGCTTATTTTACCAACCTTCTTTCAAACCAGGAATGTTCGATCTGTTCATGAGGTGGTGATGGGGGACACTCGTAAGGTATGGTCCGGGTATCAATACTAAGGGGCCGAGTGCGAGGGGACAATAGTGCTTCGTCTGCGCTGAGCCCATCATATCGTTCCCTTGGTGATAGCTGTGCACAATCTGGCAGCGAATCTTGCTGTTGTAGTTTGTAGAGTTCCAGCGGAGGGACGATAGGTGAGCCATGGTGTTTTTTTTTGTACTGTTTAGTAAGGATATCTTTTCTGGGTCTAAACGGTGATGAATCGACCTCGTCTACTTCACCCTGTTAAAAAAGAACAAAGACGGTTGAAAAACACCATGGAGAAGACGTGTTACATTTGTGGTGGTCTTTCGTAACTGCCATTCATTTGGTGGGTATGTCATCAAAAACTACTCCTTTAGCTACACAAGCACTTTTGGGCCTGCATGGGCGATGCATCATTGTGAAAATTGCATGTTGTCAACATACAGCAAAAATTTAATATGTAGCCTCTTTTGTTTGGTAATGTAACAAGGGCAAATTTTGTTGCGAAAACGTAACTCTTAGAAATTCTTGCCACAATCAAACTTCCTTACTGACACCACAGGCAGCCCAAGCTCACAATATGAGTCACATCTACGAACCCTCGTTATTTCAGTACACCTTGAAACACAACACCTATATTTGAACGCATCCTGATAGCAAAGGTCACATTACGCAATAACCCCTATTGTGAGCTTGCGCTGCCTTTGCTGACACCTTCTTAAAACCGTCATTTTATTACGGACAGTTCTCTTGGTCCCAGAAAGACCAAAATCCTTATAATTCCTAGTTCTAATTCTAATTCATACATTCACAAGTAGCTCTGTCCCTTCACTCCGTATCTATTCTACGAGGTTACACTTTGTAAATGTCAACAGAGGATACAAAAATTCTGGCAAACAAGAAAACAAACATCGCCGCGGTTTTGGTCGATGATTTCCTTAATTCTCACAACCTGAAGTCCAGCTTTTATGATTCCATTGTGAAGAGAAATTAACTAGTGATCTAAGACAACTGATCCTTACCTCTTGCCTGGGTGACGCAGCTGGAGGCTGAACTTTTGACGATCTTCCTGATCTGGGTGATTTGGGCGGTGTAGTCCTCACTATATCTTTAGTTTTTACTTCATCGACTAATGGGTGTACTAGCGACTTGCTTTGCTTCTTCTGGAAAAGCCATGGGAAGGTTAGTGTTTGGTTACACACTTATTCACCTGTTGTTTTTACAGAGCCTGTTAAATGGTTCATAAAATTCTAGCCTGTTCAGGCATTCAGATAGTGATGAGCTAAGGAGAGGCAGCACACAAAGAAAAATATAATTGCAAGTGCTGACAGAGGGAGTATGGGTGCATCACCCCACTCCTTACTATCTAAAAGCCTGGAATAGGCTAAAAAATATATTGCAATCTGCAATACCCAATCACAAGCAGATTGAGCCAAAAAGGTGTTAAAGCAATCCCACTGCGATTATTTTATGCACATCATTTGCAGACTTTTCATTCATTATATCCCACATAACATGTAACAATGTTTCAACATGATCTGTTTTTCCATGACACCTTATAATTCTGTGTGGCTTTCAGATTTGTAAAAATTAATACAGAAAAATAATGTCCAGCACTCTACATTGCAAGTTACAATTGCACCTCCTTCAATGACCAGACCTCCCCCATAAGCTACCACTTGTTTATGATACCAGAATAATTATTTTTTTCAGTAAAATAGCTATTAATATTTGAGTCTTCACACAGGTGAGTACATCTCGGGTGACTGTCTTTTCTTGTATTTCAGGTAATTGCTTAGAAGACAATCAACTGTATTTTCATTAAAGAAGTACACAGCCTTACGACATAATTAATCTACCTTCTCAGACTCTTCCTCATTTGTGAAAATCTCACTCGTCTCGTGTCTTTTCTTTAAGCTTGGTCTTCGCCTGTTCTTGGGGGGAGGTGCTCGGCCTTCCGTTAAAGAACTAAGTATTTCCGAGTTTCTTCTTACCATGGACAATGTATCTCCTTTATTTGTGTTCAGCACCTCTTCGTACACTCCGTCATCGTCCTGAATAACAAAATATCTGGTACAGTCATGAACAAAACTCCATAATCATTTGATTAATAATAATGGGAACTGCTTGTAAATAGTGCATTGTAGTGCATTGTTAGAGAGTAGTTTTGTGAATTGTAACTGTATTGCATGTCTTTCAAAATAGTTGTCTTTATTATAATGCAACCTATGTAACTAATGCCCCACTCACACCAACGGTTAAACATGTTTAAATGTTGTTTAGTTTAACTACGTTTTAGCCTCTATCTTGAACGTTTTGAAATGTATATGACTCAAACTACCTGGAATGGTAATAAAGTCAATAAAGTTTTTTTTAGTGAAGATTTCACTCCAAATATTACGGGACTCAGGTTAGGAGGTATTTTTCTAAACCTGTTTTAAATTAAACAACAATTAAACATGTTTAAGCGTTGGTGTGAATGGGGTATAAGTATTAATGTTTAGTGTTTTTCCTTAGGATTGTACTTATAAGTAGAGTAAGTAATCATATTGTCAGTATATGAGTAATTGTAATTGTAGTATTTTTGTGTCATTAAAAAAAATAAACAATAATAATAATAATCAGTTGAGTTCTTAACAAGCAATCACCAAACATGTTGGTTTCTTACGATTTTAACAGTGCATCAGTGGCGAGGGTCGAACTGCATTAAGAGGGTGCAAACTCATACCCAGGGCCTTCCCCAGTTTCACAATGGCGGGTCGGGCGGAGAAAACCCTGGACAAAGCCGGCAAAATACTCCAAGAGGGGGACATTGGAGTTTGCGGTGTTGCGGTGTTGCTCAGTTTTTATTGCGGTATTTCGGTGAATGAAATCCCACATTCCGGTATTGCGATGATCTCAAATCCTGCGGCGTGCGTTGTTTGTGTTTTTAAACCTCCGGTGTTCGGTGAAACGAAATTATTTGCGGTGTTGCGGTTTCTAGTGTTGGAACCTTGTACAATAATCGTCGACTCTTGTCGTCCTCGTCAGAACTAAATTTAGCTTATACATCTTCGTTAATCCGTGTTTAAAAGCCATACCTTTGTTAAACCTGTGTTTAATTTGTAACACAGTACATAGTCAAATACTACTGTCTAGTCATTTAAATATATTGCGGTGTCAGTGTTTCGTCAACTTTTCGTGCGGTGATGCGAAGCTTTGCGATTTTTTTTTTTTGCGGTGTTGCGGTATTCAGAGTCCCCCAATGTCCCCTTCCTCCAAGAATCGTGGAGTACTTTGTCACGTGACACACAACGAAACGGCGTTTTTGGAGAATATTTTCAGCGATTGGAAGCCATGTTTGTTTTCTCGCAATCTGAAATCGTTTTTCAAGCAAAAGGAAGACATTTCATAGTACTTTGGTAGTCTTGTCCAGGAGTTTCTTTGCCCAACATTTTGAATGCGGAGAAGGACCTGGGGACAAGGTTGAAGAGGGTGATTCCCTTTTGTGATCATTCACTTAATTCTCATGATCCGTGACTGACTTATTTTATTTATATCATTGTGATAAATTAGTCCTTGAGGCCAGGGTTGTCCAATACTCGGACAAATTTATGCATAGCATTGTATTATATTATATGACCGTAACAATAGTTTAACAATACATTCTTGAATGGCACAATACAGCATAATGTATTACAGTACAATGCTATGCATAAATTTGTCAGAGTATTAGACAAGAATGTAGTCCTTGATCAGATGAGATCTATTTCTAATAAGTATAAATCTACTAGCGTTCTATCATGAATGCTGTTATCTTATTGGCTACGCTACTCGCAATCTATTCTGCTGTAGATTTTGATTCTTGATTTCTATCGCGTGATAGTTGATGAGGGCCAAGCTCACAGGGGTTTCAATAAGAATTGAAGTAGGCAGCTGTGACAGATAAGGGGCCATAAGGCCCCGTGCCACTTGGGGGGTCCCCAGAAAATTTTGAAATCTAGAGGCTCGGAAATGCAATTTCCAGCATTCTGAGCATGAAATTGAGTGAAACGTAAGACAGTTGGTTGTTGTCAGTAACCGGTGTTGAGAGGCGAAGTAGGCAGTGATACACCGCCGGTAGCCGGCTTCTATTGAAACCCCTGGCTCATAATCTAATTGTTACGTAAAACTGAATTTTACACACTTGGGCCCAGGCCCCAAGAGAGCCCTGTAAAGGCCAATCATCTTAGTTAGCTTAGTTAGCTTAGTTAACTTAGTTTGCCTTGTTTTCAGGTTTTCAAACTCACCATAACTATTTCATCTTGTTCAGGTAAAAAGGTTTTCTTTTTACTTTGAGGAAAAGTTGAGCTGAGTATGTTATTACTGTTATTGTCCTTTGGAAAAAAAAAAGAGAAGTAAACTTAAGAGATAAGGTGAGACACAAGTAAGCTATAAAATTATTCATTTTCCATCTCTCTAGAATTTATACACACAGATACTTAGGGGGGCTAAATGGCCGTAATCCAATAACCCTAATCCTACTTAGAACCAAAATTTCAGAATAATTTTACGCCCCAAAGTCAAAACACAAATTCTCCTTACTGGTCACCATACACTTCTTGATCCCTTCACAATTTGGGAGAAATTGTGAAGGGATCAAGAGACTTTGGTGATCAATATCTTAATTCATATTACCTCTCTACAGCTGTACTTGTTAATGCATTGATACTACAAGGAGAAATTTGATTCAAATCACTGTTGCACCAGTTGCCTGACAGCAAGGGAGATACCCTGAGAAGGGTGTGCTATATAAAATCATTCCTTTTAGGGGATAAAATTGCATGAGGGTAGATTTCCACACTCATGTTTTTAATGCGCAGATGTACATATTAATTATGTGTATGAATAAAATGTAAGTGGTGTCTAGACAGCTTGCTAAAATTTAAAAAAAGTTGAACTGTGCTCAAGTTAAAACTTTAAAGTGCACCTAAACCCCAATTTTTTTTTCTGTTAATCAACTCAATGTACGTTAAAAAGTTGAATACTGAAATATTTCTTGTTTTTAACGTTGCGTTAGTGAGTTATAGCGATTTGAATTTACTAAATGCTAATTAGATGACGTCAAATGCAGACTCGATTATTATACAACTACTTGTTTCCACCTCCAAGTAATAATTTGTTTTACAAATCAATTGGCTATAAACAGTTTTTATTAGTATTTCTTAAATTGATTATCCTTAAGCTGTGAACTCGTATTGTAAATTGAAGTAGAAATAATGGTAAAGTCTGCATTTGACGTCATCTAATTAGCATTTTGTAAATTCAAATCTCTATAACTCACTAACACGACGGTAAAAACAAGAAATATTTCACTATTCGACTTTTCAACATACATTGAGTTGATTAAAAGAAAAAAAAATTAGGGTTTAGGTGCACTTTAAGTGCTTTTTTATGTGTTGCTTTGTTACCTCAGGGTTGGAAACGTAATTGTTAGAGCTCACCCAGATTAGTTTTCACTCACCCAAAAGACTACTTATTTTTAACTTGAAAGTGAAAATCCTATTCACCAAACTGGGCATTAGTCATGCACAATTTGTACTTGCTTAGTTAGGATTTACACTCACATTGGCAAGTGAGCGAGTACTAATTTTTAACCCTGTTCCTTTTCAAGGTTAAAATATGTGGTTCCGTTCAAAATTCCCAATAGGTACCCCCTCCCCCTCTCTCCACCCCAGTGCAGGGTAGGTGAGACACTTACCACTCCTATTACATAGCCTTCCTTTTCAAACAATTCATATCCCCCAGACTTGGGTCTCTTCTTAACCGGTTTTGTGATTTCCTCTTTCTCCTGTTGTCTTGCTTTAACCCGGTCCTCTAATTCAAGAGACTCAATGTTGTTTACAGGCCTTTTTTCTGTTTCTATGCTTTCAACCACATCACTGGTACCTGCAGAAAAAGGTACAAAACAACACTGAATGTGCTTGCACACTCACTCTACTATCTTCAGTGGCAGTTCCAGACACCATCCTAAGGGGAGGAGAGGGGGGGGGGTCCCAGAGTCAATAAAGGAGAGGGGGATGTAATGAAAATGTTAGAGTCATTGCAAAAAAAATTTCATCACCCTGGACCCCTCCCCTAGTCCCTAGATCCACCACCGATCTTATACAAAAGAAACTGACAGTGAGCAGAATAACTCCAGGCTGTAAGTGACCTTGTATTGGTTTCTTGGAAGCTGTTAACACTGTAATTTACACACCTGACGATTCTTTCTGATTTTTGCTATTTCTTCTCCTTCGTCTCCTCTGTTTACCAGTTCCTTCTTCGCCATAATTACGGCTAGGAAGTGGTGGACCTGTATGAAAGAAACAAGGTTTGATTGTTTAAGTTCATAGTGGATTAGACCAATTAATTCCAAGCAGATGGCTAGGGGACAAAACAAACAAGAGATGAAATGTTTTTTCTTTTAACGCTCCAGAGCCACTTTTGGGCATGGATTGGCTTTTTCGGCAAAGCTGCTGACTAATGAAATTTTGAAGGAGCCCAAAGTTCATACAGAAGTAAGGAGACAAGTTCGTGAAATGTTAGGTGTCACAATGAAAATTAGGTGCATTTGTAAATATTTTTGGTGCCTTGTGCTCCAAAAAGGCAACAACCCTGTTCAGTCACTCGTGTACCCACAAACAAGCCTAATCACTGAACCACTGGATGAATGAAGAGGTCCTTAACACTAAGCTTTTTCAATGGACAAACCATAACAAATTCAAGATGCACATACCTTCGTCACCAGATTCTGGTGAGTGTGGACTGTTTTCATCTGTAGAAGTCAGGTCAGGACCAAACAGATGCTCTTTGATAGTGTCATTGATCGCCTTTTGGACTATCCTGCAATGTGTACACGAAAACAGTATCCCTTTAAATCTAAAGGTGGCCAGGTACAAGCCAGTGTTCTCAGTTGAAGTTTTGATTTGATCGGTACATGTACATACAACTGTAGGATTGGGGGGGGGGGGGGATTTAATTGATCTGTACTTAACTTTTATTGTCAGTAATTTCCGATTTTAAACTTTAAACTTTTTCTTTCTTTCTGGACTCATACAGTCCAGAGGGAATGGCACGAACAGGACTCATAGGTCCCATGTAAGGTGCCATCCCTTCCCAATCCCACAACCCACACGGTTGTCCACACCACCGGGGTCTACACCCCCTACTCTTTTCGAACAGTGATGTGGGATCTTTAATGTCCCACAAGAACAGATCAGAGAGTGCTGTGAGACGGGGCCTATGGTTTATTCGTCCTTAGCCGAGAAGACTAGAATGTCATACCATTTGCAGATGTCATTACAAAGGCGGCACATTCTCCTCAGTTATTTTAAGACCCTGAGTGTTGGTCTGGCCGAGGTTTGAACCAGCGACCTCCCGCTCAGCAGGTCGGAGCACTACCACTGAGCTAACCGGGCTGCGGTTAAACTAGTGAATACGCAAAATGTTGAATGCGTTATAAATTATAGCATTTGGGAAGAAATTTCACTTGATCGCTTAATTGGCTGTTAACATTGAGCCTAGAATATATAATGGTCACCTGCCTTACCCATGGGGATGGCATTGGAGGGAGGGGAGGGAGGGGAGGGAGGGGAGGGAGAGAAGGTTCGAAAGTTGGACATAGGGGGTGGGAGGTCAGTGGAGCAAAACGCATAGGAGAGGGGAGGGTCCAAAGGTGCGCAGAATCTCAGAATTAGAGCATTTTGCATTCGCGAGTTGGCTCCTAAGAGCCTTTGATTTTATTTGAAGTTGCATTATAATTTTTCCTCAAATGAAAGTGTTTGCAGTAATTAAATAAGGAAAAGTGGGCAGGGAAAGGGTGGAATATTGATCATCATTACTGCACTTTTCAATACGGGTAACACGTAAACTCTTAAGTTCAACACGTAACCAACAGTTTTGTTGTTCAGTGTCATAAATGTCATAGTGGATGTCTCAGAAGACGTGATGCTTTAAGGCCGTGATTGTAGGTTGCGATTGATGGATTTCAATCCATTTTTTCACTTTATGTTTTCAGTCGCCACAATAATGATTGAAAGTAACATAAAACGTAAACCTCGGGCTTTGAACTTTAGAGTTCACATGTTATTCTATTTTTTTTTCATGTTATTGAAAGGCACAGTAAGATGTCAAAGGTAACTTGCAAAATATAATGTTGTCGTTACTTACTCCTTGCCAGCTGGGGGCTTAGGTGATTCTTGAGTAGGACCTGAATCACTGTTAATACAACAGTCATGGTAAGTTTTAATGAAAAGTTTAAATTATCCAGCTTTATGTACCTTCATTTTAGTTTACTTTTAACTCCTAAGAGTGCTGGTAAAATGTGGCAAAATTAAAACCATTATTTGAAGTTAGTAAAGAAAACCAACACTGACAAGCACTGCTCAATACCTTTCCATTGAATGATCACACTATTTAAGAATTCATCCACAGAATCAAGTAAGAGAGATACCTAATATACAGCATAATAAACAAAACTTACAGGAAAGTACATGGACCGCTCATCGATGAATGGTCACACTTTAGGATTAAATCCACAGACTCAAACGTTACAACCATACACCTTGTAAAGCATAATAAGCAATACCACTACAAAGTACTGCTCAATATCTTTAATCTGAAGGGTCATAATTTGAAATTCCACAGCCTCAAAAAGAAGAATGACCTCATAAAGCATAATATAAAATACACAGCACCACAGGAAACTACTGAGTAACTGTTTGATAGCAATGGTTCTGAAACAAAGCAAGACTTTATTTTCACCGCTTCAGCAAGGGAAATGCAATAATTATTAATAGTAAATTCATTTGAATGGTCACACTTTAAGGTTCGATAAACAGCCTTAAAAGTTAAAACCATTTTCAAGGGCACAAGAACAAAAAGGGTTAAATCATGTAGATCGAGAGGTATACACATTATTTTTTCCCAAAATTAAACAGATGTATTAGTGGCACTTTCCTGTCATTTATGAAGCTAAAAAGAACAAAATATGCTTAAATGTCTGAGTTGCTTCATAAAGTGTATCACCAATAAAATCCATTTCCAGAGCCTGAGGCTTATGACTGAAACTGCTCAGTGACAAATAGCTTTCATGCAAATGGATGTCCTACAATGTACTTGATGCCCAACAAAACTGGCAAGTCAATGAATTATTAATGATATTTTCATTATTAATACTGTATTCAGAACCACTTTTACTTCCCAATGGTCAAGAAAAATGAAGATACTTAAAGATACACAATCATTCACTTGGAAAAAAAAAATTAAATAAAGGAAGTCACTTTGATGAAAAATGTTAGGTTTACAAGAAGTATAAATGCTTTTTACTCTAAGCCTTATAGCAACCAAAGTTCAGCAAACAATATACCGTACATGTAGTGTTAATACAAAGTACAGTTCATGACATTGTTGTTGCAAGGAATTAATATTTGCATATCAAAATAGAACTAACTACTCAATGCTTTTTTGAAAATTATTCCAATCCATGTAGTCAGGGTCTTTATTAGTAGCCGGCAATAATATTGGCTATTAGGGCTGGCAACCACTGGAAAGATGTCCGGCTACTAGCTACTCAAAGGTTGAAAATGACCAAACCACAACAGGCAGACGTTGTTTGTTATCTTATGACCAGCTTCTTTCCTACATGTGAAGCCAGCTTCCTCACGGCTTAAAACCAGCCTTATTGATACTTTGAAATAAACTCATGCAAAGTATGGCAATTTATTTTTAAGATATTTTACATGTGGTATTAGCATTTTCCGTTTAAACATTGAATTTTATCAGAAGGGTTTGAACTTTGCTAAGTTTCACTTCTGTCTAAAGGTTTTAGACTTTTGCAAGTACATGTATAACAAGAATCTGTAAATGCACAATCAGCAACTACGAAGAAGTGCATGCAGAGAATTAAAATTTAGAAACCAAGTGTCAACAAGATATCGTTCTTTATTTCTTACCATAAAGAGATCAGTTTATTTTGCCCTTAAAACAAAGGTGCAGGATTAAACATTAATTTCACCAGCAATATGGCCAGAATAATTCAACAAATCCTGCATAATAAACCCAAATTTCTAAATGTCACTGCAAATTACCTGTGTTGGGTATTCCAAGAAGGCGACACAGACCTTACGTACATGTCCAAATCTTCCATGGAAGAGGAAACACTAAACAGAACATGACAAAATACAAATTGAAATATTTGTAGACAAATAGAAACTAGAGGAACAACCAAATGCAATAAATATTTAAAAAATGAAGGAACATTAGCCATGATAGCACCTGCTACGTGCATTGAATTTGACTCCCAGATATGTCATTTTAATTGTTTACTAAAGGAAATGCTGGTCAGATAAAATTCACAAGAATATAATTATACATATTCAAACATGAACCAGACTGCATAAAAGCCTTTTTAGGTCTTGAAAATTACTTAATTATTTAATGGGTGTACGTACAAAATAATCTTAGCAAGCCTTTGAGATCACCAATATTATTATTGTTGTCTGGTACACAAGTAAAATTTTTTAAATGTCCAAGTATACATTTTTCATGGGAAGTTTAAAAACAATCCTGCTAAAATAAATGGAGCTTCCTTTTATAACCTAGACATTGTGTCTGTATAAAATCATTTACATGGTGATTACCCTGAAGACTGAACCCATCTGCTCGCTTATATCTACAGTTTAATTACTCAAAACATGCATTTGAATGCAGACCAAAAATACCCTGATGCTTTCTCAAAAGCTTGTATTACATACTTTGCATAAAATATATTTGCACTTAAAACACAGTATTAAAAATATTGCTAATTTGCAATACCCAGCACAAAGGAAAAGCTTTCATACAAATAAACAGCAAATAAATTATAAAGGTTTTAAAAATTTCTCCCGCATATCAAAAGAAGGGTAATGGCAATATACACACCAAACCATTGAAATCAGTCAAATGAATATTAAAACTTTGTATGACAAGCCACATGATCTGATTCACATATTTACATAATAATCAGGAGCTGACTTGCATCTACATGCATATGAAAATAACATACATATGGTGAAATGTACAAGATGACCATACAAAAACAGCAAGTCGGATTATCTTAGTTTTGGCAAAAACCTACCTTGAATCACACATACAGTACTGTAATTTTAGCACCATTAGACTCAAAACTTTTTGTTTTTCATGTTCAAGTGACCACTTCTCTTAGCTTGAGTGTTTTGTTGTTGTAGATGAAAAAAAATTAAGATGTTCTTTTTTGTAGCCCAAAGTCACACAATGTACACCACATGTACATGCACAGGCAAACATTTTTGTAAAGGTAGCCTACTTTTTACCACGACCACATGACAACAACTCTCTAGAACAGATACTTGTACAAAAGTAAAGTGCCACTTGGAGTACTTTATTTAACATACAATCTTCCATGGATTTGCATTAGAAATATTCAAATCATTGAAGCATGCTAAACAATTTGACACCTGCCTGAAATAATCATCTATTTATTATTTCATGCTTCAAAGCATAAAGTGCTACTAATCGAAATCCAAATAATAATCTTGACAAATGCAAAAATCAAACATAGCAAAAAGGTCAATGTAATAAACAAGAAGTTTCAATGTGAAAGTGAGTGCTGGCGAGGGGAAAGCTGTTCATTTGATAGAGCAGAAGTACGTGAAGTATGCAGAGAATACAAGGTTAGTTGAAGAGAATTGTGAGCAGTGTGAAGGGTGTGAAAGATTTAAATGGAGATAAGTCAAAGAGCAACATCAATATTTGGAAACAATAAACAGTTTTAATATTAATATTGATCAAACTGGTAGAATGCATCAGACAACAGAAACATGATATATTAAACTTTGCTGCTGTTGGAGGAGTTGAAAGGTAAGGGGTTTTTCCTTGTTTTGACTGCCTACATGTTTCTAAATGCCCGGGAAATTATTTGTCAAGGTCGTGAACAGTTTAGTGATGAATCTCGAGGACAACAGGAGGCTTTCACGCATTTCTCTGCCTTACTGTGCAAACATTTTGACTCAATGGTCGACAGACTTTTTGACTCAACGGTCGAATATTTGGCGGCTTTGGTTACTTTTTACCACAATTGCCGGTAATCTTGCAATCTGATTGGTCGATGCGGTTGGTAAATGAGAGTGCAGACAACGGTGGTGACACTAACATCAAGCAATTTCTACATATTGTGGTAAAAAAAAGATTTCCACGGGTTTTCAGTGGTGTGGACTCTTATTTACCACGATTTACGTCATCACATGGTCAAAATTTGTTGCTGACTCACTCGGCTGCGCCTCGTAAGTCTACAACATTTTGACCATGTGATGACGTAAATCGTGGTAAATAAGAGTCCCAACCAGGGAAAACCGGTGGAAATTTGCTAAGTATTAGCGCACGCTAAAAACCACAAATTTAATGGCGTTATCATGCATGCACCATCATTCGTCATGCAGCTAGGAAAGAAAAATGAATATTTTTTGAGAACTTTCGTAAATGCAGTTTTTTTTGCTTGAATCGACGATAGCATGGTTTTAGTAAAAATACTAATAAAGAAGAAGATAGAGTTCAACTACCAACGCGAAAGCGAACTTGTCAATTGCGTACAACAATAATGATTGTGACGTCACATAAAAGCCAGTGCTCATGCCCCCGATCTGACATCCAAAAAATCGAGAATTTTCAACCCTTTCTCTCAAATAGTGTGCTGTCATGCTAAGGCTCGCCAGCAATTACAAAATGTTTCATCTGCATTTTTCAATAATATTGCAGCCCCTTAGGGCAGGTAATTCCAAATTAAAGTAATGTGGGCTGCTACTTTTGGAATTCTCCTATAGAAATTCTTCAGTTCACAGCCCAACAAATGTTTGTGTTGTAAAACATCTCCGCCAGGTACACAAGTACGCATGTCCTTTTAAGTAAGAACATTATTATTTCGAGAAGTGTCCTAAACATCCCTGCCAGTGTCAAAGACAGGGTTGTCACTAAAGTTTGACATAGACATCTGACTTTGGAAAGTAACCAGATATTTTTTTTAAAAATGCCATCTAATCTCTAAGAACTGCCAAGCAAAGTAGCCAGCTGATATAATAAAGATTTTTTTATTATTATTTTTTTGATATAACAAAGATAAGTGGGTGAAAATAGCCTTGGAAATTTGGGCTACTGAAATATGTACATGTTGTGGGCTGGTAGATTTTTCAAATTCACTAGTAGTTACTGAGTCAGCTGAACAGATGCTGAACCCTACTGACTGTGATTCTGTGACACTCTAATAAGGCCTATCAATCAAAATCATGGATTGACATCTACCAATCAAATCATGGACTTGACTTTGTGAACCCAATTGAATGCTGTTTAAGTTTTGAACTTTAGGGCTTGAAAGCTACTGAAAGGTGCAGTAATCATAATTGATTTTAGGCCCTTTAAATACTAGTACAAAAAAGGCTACATGTATAGTTAACTTACTGTGATGAAGGTTGTAACAATTTCTTTGGTTTCTTGACAGTGGCATAAGTAGGGCCATCTTCTGTGTGGGCATCTGTTCCCTCCTTATCACCAGTTAAGTGAAAGGAATCCTCATCGCTGGCTGAACTTTCTTGTTTTTCATTTGCCACCTGTAAAAAACAATTAAACCTCTTCCAACAACCACTCATAAAACAATAACAGCAAACAGTTTCTGGCGTTCAATGAAAATATTCAGCAGACTGAACCACAACTAACATCCCATCCAGACACGTAATGTTCACACCAGAGGTGCATACACTGTACATTGTAAGCTTCAGGAGGGTTACCCTATTTCTTTCTGTGACAAACATGTTAAGAACGACAGTTCTAAAGGAACTATGTCCTGTTATGCTTGCATGCAAGTCACAGACCATTCACTATAACTTAAGGGACACCACTCAGCAGGGAAACAGAAAAAGTGTTCGCAACTAGATCTGGCTGCTTATGGGAATGATTCTCAAAGATTTGCATACACAGAGGATTCAAACAGGGTTTTGTCAAAGCAGCTGTAAGATATACTGTCTGCTTACCAGATCGCGTGTCCTCTCAGAGAACTTGACTGTAGTGTTATAAGCATGATGCATACAGTTTTCTTTTTTAATTTGCTCTCACCTTTTCAAGATATTTATTTTTTGCCAATAGCGTTGGAGAGTCATTTGACCTAAAAAAATAATGAATACATTCAACACTAAGGAAATAAAAGATCTTTACAATAAATTACTGGTAGTTAAGTACATTTTTACTATAAATTAATTACTGTCAGTTGCAATTAAATGGAACACATGGCTCAAATAAAAGGCAAACATTGCACAACTTTTAAACCCTGAATGTACACATTAGGCAAACTTTCACACCTAAACTGCCAACCACAAATGAATTTGGCTTTAAATACAGACATGTTTTGATTTCTTAAAATGCTAATTATAGCTTTATCTTTAGTTTGTTACATATTTGTTACAAGACCTGTTTCATTTAAACTTCAGTTAGAAACAAATCACTTTTAAGAATTGTGCCTCTGTATAGGCACAATTAGATGTTTTGATTTTTTTTATTTGTTGGCTCTTTCTATCACACTTGTATTTGTGTGAATTTAGTCATGTAGAATTATATATATGTTGTAGTTAATTTTTTATCTCAGGTAATTTTTATTTTTCCATAGTTTTTGGCTATGGTAATATATGCTAATGAATTTGAAACAAAGGAAAAACAAAAATTACCTAAAATAAAAAATTAACTACAACATATATACATTTAAATAATTTTTGTTTAGTCTTTCATGAGTAGCCATAATGGATGACAAGTATGAAAGAAGTCTGTTTGTCTGTTTAGTATAGAACCAAGTTATTCCATTGCAGCTCTAGTCAATCCAGCAAGTTTATGCATGTACTGTACTAAGTTTGTTTGTCTTGATTTCTTTCTCTTTCAGGCCCTGTATTTACCGGTAAATGGCATTTTCAAGCTTCAATGAGATGCAACCATTGGTGTCAGTAAATGAGTTTTCAAAGTGCCGATTCAAGCGAATAACAGTCAAAAGTAGAGGTACATTTTCCAGACAGATCCCTGTTTTTAGACAATTAACTGTATCATGGTTTTGTGATGCATTTCTCAATAAAATAATAGTGTTAACTATATATTAATTACTAAATGATACTTACTTGGCTTCTTTCACTCTGAATATTTCTGTTGTAGCATAAGGAGACACCTGAAAGAAACAAGTTAATGTTTTCTATTTACATGTATCATAAAAATTTTTAAAGCTTTATTTATTTATAATTTCATCAAAAGCATCCTCCAATTAAAATAAGCTGGAAGATATTGAGGTTATATCCCAGAAAAAATATTATAATACTGCATCCCAGGTTTCAAATTTGAGTTTTACATACTTTAGCTCATTCAGTTTCATCCCAAATTTTATTTTTCTCAGTGGAATCAAACCTTTAATAATGTTTGTTTTCGTTGAGCTCTTGTTTTTGTTTTGGTCTCTGAGAACACAAACATGTACATGTACTGATGAAGGGGCTATCCCTGAAACCTATGACTGTTTTTTATACAGTTTTCAACAACGTGCTTGTGATAAACAAATTTTGTATTAACTGTTTTAAGCTGACTAGCATGACTTTCAGAACTTTGCAAGCCAGCTATTAAGTAAGTCGTTTTCACTGTTCAGTGTTACAATACGGTCCTGTAAGGAAATATTTGAAAGCTCGTAAATACAGTACTGTTACAACTGTAACTAATACCTTCAATTTAATATAGAAATATCTTCCAGACATTTGTTCTTAAATATTTTACATGTTGAATATTTATCAAAGCTAACAAAATTAATGTAGACAGAAAAACTTCCTAGCTAATAATTAATCATTTGATTATAGGCAGCATTAAATGCAACTTCTCTAAAAAGTACTCCAGAATTTGCAATGGACCCAACAAGACAATGTAAAGCAGGTACATTATTTAATTCTAAATAATGAATAACAAACCTCAAATAAGGTATCAAATTCTTCTATAAACTTGCAAACAATTGCATTTGTGTGGCCCTGTTCTCTCAAACCTTCTATTCCATCTTTACACCTGCAACATTTACAATGTTAAATTTTAATTTTTAACCCTTTAAAGTGCCTATCCCTTAAATACATATTTTCAGAATAAACTCTATGCACATTGAATAGTTAAATGGTGAAACATTTCTTGTTTTGAACATCGTGCTATTGAGTTATAGAGATTTGAATTTACAAAATGCTAATTAGATGACGTCAACCCAGGACTTTGCAATATTTTATTTCTACGCCAATTTACAATGTGTAGTTTACAGCTTGAGGATAATTATTTGATAAATACTAAAAATAAACTGTAGATAGTAAATTGATTCGTAAAAAATATTACTTCGAGGTGAAAACAAGTAGTTGTATAATAAAATATGATTCCCGGGTTGATGTCATCTAATTGCCATTTTGTAACTTCAAATCTCTATAACTCAATAACGCGACGTTCAAAACAAGAAAGATTCACCATTTAACTATTCAATGTGCGTAGAGCTGATTCTGAAAATATGTATTTAAGGGTTATAGGCACTTTAAGCCCTAACGGAATGCCATTTTTTTTCAAATTGATAAATACAAACTCTGCCGCCATGTATGATATACCATTTGAAAGCTATTCATCAGGGTATTTCACAAATCATATCAGCATTTATGAAGGAAGTTATGGCTTTCATAGAAATGAGTTTAAAACACAAAAATAAAAACATTAAATAATGTCATACTATTTTTTATGTGTTAGACCTGTATCCCCCTAAACTATAGCTTATTTTGCAGCTCTCAGTGCATAGATTAATGTGAAACATGTCTTAGACTATGGATGTACTCAGAAAAAAATTCCAAAAGTCATAGGGGTGGTCAACTACATCATAAATAGGAGGGGGCACAATTTTTCGCTTTTAATGAGCAGATTTTAATGATTAATGATTAATTTTAATGAGTAGATCCTTACAAGACAATTTTGGTGACAGAAATTCACACATTCAAATCTAACAAATATTGGCCAAGGCATGAAAATGAAAATTGTTTTTTTTTTTTAAATTTCAATTCATTAATGACAAAGCTTATATTGTGTAATTACACAATAAATATAAGCTTACTTATATTATATTACTCTTCTACTACAGGTACTACAGGTACTACAAGTACTACAGGTACTACAGGTACTACAGGTACTACAAGTACTACAAGTACTACGAGTACTACAGGTACTACAGGTACTACAGGTACTACAGGTACTACAGGTACTACAGGTACTACAGGTACTACAAGTACTACAGGTACTACGAGTACTACAGGTACTACGAGTACTACAGGTACAACAGGTACTACAGGTACTACAGGTACTACAGGTACTACAAGTACTACGAGTACTACAGGTACTACAGGTACTACAGGTACTACAGGTACTACAGGTACTACGAGTACTACAGGTACTACGAGTACTACGAGTACTACAGGTACTACAGGTACTACAGGTACTACAGGTACTACAGGTACTGCGAGTACTACAGGTACTACGAGTACGTTAAATATACAACTATATGGTCATGATAGTGTATAGGAGGCTCTATATTCGTGACGGTTATCATGGACCTATTACCAGAAGAACGACTGGAAATAGTCCGCTGTGATGTCAATACAAGAATGCCAGTGTCGCGGTTTCATGTCGCCATAAAATCGTGACCTTGAGATCATGCAGGCAAGGAGCGTTTTGAGTCAGTGCCGTGTGAGGCTGTGTGCCTTTACAGTGAATCATATATGAAATTGTTCGTTATGGTCGACACACTATTACAGTTTTTCTAGCATTCTATTTTTATTAGCTATGCTTCAAACCTATCAAATAATCATGCACATAATAATTTATATTGCGCATGTTACATTTGAATATGTTCGCAAGCGCATTAGGCAGTACTATATGGATAAATAGGGCAACTTTAGCCCTTCACATCTCTTTTGCGAGCATGGTAACCTATGTTTTTATTGCATTGTTCAAAACAATGCTTGGTAGGGAAAAATCAGGGAAAGTTTGAAAAAATTGTTTGTCAACTACTTTTTGCTGAGGAATCACTTTAATGTTAAGATTGTTACAGTAGCATTTAATGAATTTGCTGATTCTTGAATTCTGTGCAAATTACAATAGGAGCAATATTAAAAATTAAACCAGACAACTGGATTTTACCTGAAGAAATTGGGTCCAAATACAATGGCCAAGGCCATGGAGCTCATTTTGTTATTTTCTAATAAAAAAAATTAACTAAGTTTTAGTACATAAGTCTGAGTTTATTTAGAAATAATGTGAAACCAAGAATGGAGTCAAATAAAAATAAACTTACAGAGAATTATACAGAATCAACATAAATGGTGATTTCCAATTTTTAAGTCTACTCAGGCATACATGTATATAGTGACATGGAGGTGCAAAGGCCTTTTTGGGGTTTAAATATTTTCTGGTGGATTTTTTGGAGTAGAAAACATTTGGCAGGACTTTTTTATGCTTCTCAATTTTATGTCAAACAATTGTATCAATTTCAATAACAGTATAAGCTTGAGATACTTGCAAATGACAAGGAGACTTCCTGTTATATATATATATATCCTGTTATGTATTCAAGAGGTCATGTTACATCAGTTACATACATTGTAAACTATGTGTTAATCTTTTTACTTGCAAAGACTTAAAGGGAGGCTCCATTGTTGTAACAAATTGACGTAAAATTGTTGGAAATAAAGTCGAAATTTTGATCATTTTAATAACAAATGGAAATTTTTTATATTTTTCTGTGTACAAAAATATGGATAACAATATCGCCTATATGGTTGCCGCTATTGTTAAGAATCGACTTTGATATGCAACAATTAGGCAACTGTATGATGTCAAAAATATTCAAAATGGCGGTGCGTGGGAAATTTAAAAGCAAAAATCTGCGATATTCATATCCATTTTTTTGTACACTAAAATTATATTTACACTTGCTTTTTTTTTTTAATTAAATTTAGACTTCATTTCCAACAATTTAATGTCAATTAATTTTGTTATAACAATGGAGGTTCCCTTTAATTTTCTGGGTTATTTTCTGGGCTGTTGGACTTTTTTGGTTCTAGGTTTAGTCTAATGGAACTATTTGGGGTCTAAAAATTTGGCCACCTTTCCACCTCTCTGTCACTAAATAAATGTATCTCAATTCCCACCCTGGGCACCTAAACATTGTCCTGATTTTCACTAAGTTTATAAAAACATATTCAGGTAGCAGCCTTAAGTTACTTTTCACAAGAACTTCTCCAATCAAAAAGTACAACTGTGTGTGGTAGAAGTTACTCATCAACATTTGGACTCAAAACAAGTTGTACCTTCATTCATTGATACTTTCACAAGAAATCTGCACAGGTATTTGAGTAACTGATAACTTGATGCTGGGATCCTTTCAAGCAGCGACTTGATCTCTGAGAGGCCACTGTTGTCATCTTTATGAACTGAAAAAAAAAAGAATGTACATGTACATATAGAAGAGATTTCCAGCTAGACTGAAGAAACAAAACAGTGATAAATTAACATACACAATAATTTTACATTAATTTAATTTGAATATCAAAAGACACCACGACAATGGAGCACTCAAAAAACAGTGTTATAAAAAAAAATTGGAAAAAGAAAAACAAACAACACACTGTCGTCTTGGTTCAAATAGAAGATTGATGGCGCTTTATCCAAGCTGTATAAACTGTACTTTTCAAAAGAAAGCATTTACTGTGGACATTTAATGTTTATATGCTGGTGCTCTAAACTGCAACAATTAAATCATTGGTGAATCCTCCTTAGGAAACGTTATAGCAAATTGCCACCATTATACAGTAGATCAAATGCAATTTTGTCAAACCAAGGTTTGTATATCAAACAAGGTAATTATTTATAGTCTAAACAAGATGGAAAGACTAGTTGTAATGATAGCCATTATAAACAGCAACTGCATAACAATAGGCCCAAGATAAACTGTACAGTTGTACAACAAAACAGCATAAACTTCCAGTATAATTTCTTTTGAAGATTTATTGTGTGGATATACCAAATACACAACTAATCTCCAACCTCTATTGAGGAGTAAAAAAAAATAAACAGGCAAAATAAAATGACAAATCAGTCAAACATGTAATATAATACAATACTCAACTTCAAACCTGTTCATACCTTGATGAATTTTTATAAATTCTCCAGTCAGATTCTGAGGAATCGGGGGATCTGGTAGGTCTCTCTATAAACAATTTATCACAAATCATTAATTAATAAATAAATTTCATTCACACAGTTTATATTCTTTGTAATTACCCTGTGTTTATTTCCACTTATCTTACCAAGAAAAGTTTAAGTAGACCAGCTACAGCCATTACATCCCCAAATTGTTCCAAGTCAGCTTCGCCATCTAGAAAAAATAAATAATACTATTGCTTTAAATGGGGATTTAAATATTGTGTTTTTGAGCCAAAAAGCAAAGTTTTCTTGCCAAAGTAAAATGACAGGTTCATGTAAGTTAAAGTGAAAGAGATCAATAAGTAGCCAAAAGATATGGTATCTTTACATACACACACAAAAAAAATGACAGAGACAAAATACCAAAACAATTTAAAATGTTTTTGAAGATGTGAGATCTTTTGGTATCTTTTACTTCATATTAAAGGGAGGGTTTCACGGTTCGGCGCATGTGCACAGATTAAAATGCTTTATTCGCTTACTTGCCAATGAATTTTATCGGTTAAAAAACCACTCACATTTACTTCAATAATCACATACTATAATAAGTCCAAACAAAGCGAAGGATGACCAAAATTCACAGAAAACTTCAACGGATTACACCGACAAAGTCAACACTGAATAAAACCTTTGACCCGAAGGATTTATTCTACGCTCTGGTGGCTTTCATGGCGCACATTGGTATGTATAATCATCCATTCAATCAGCGACATTTTCACGGGCAAATTTCCCGCCAGAGTTATCTACTCGCTTCTGATTGGTCTAAACAATGAATTTAAATGGATTACGGCGTAGCTTGCACATGCGCCGAACCGTGAAACCCTCTCTTTAACCGCCCATTATTCTAGCAACAAAAATGTTGTTTTTTTTGGCTCCATATTGTTCAGCCCTCTCGTCTTTTGCATTCCATTACAGCTAGCCTAATGGTGTGGCTAAAAATCTTTTAGTTGGAACCAGTAAATCTTTTATCAGTCAACAACGTGGTATCCAAATGACGTCATCATTCGTTGCCATGGCAATGCGAAAAGAGGTCAAAAATACGCTATTTTGGACCAATTGAGGCTAATAACTTATAATTTAACAATTAAATAATAATAAAATAATTATTAATTAATAAATTAATTAATAATTATTAATTTAATAATTTAATAACTTATAACTTATATTGTTTAATTGGCAAGAGAAACATTTTTAATTAACATTTTTTTAAAAAAATTCTGTACATAGAGTTCAGAGCTACCTTAAATTTATGTAAAAATGACATATCTCTGAATCCTATGTACAGATTTTTTTCAAAATTGGCACAAATGTTTGTTGTTTATAAGACGAAAATGTATAAAAATCAAAAAACTTCACCGAGCAGTTTTGAAGTTATTATAGCCTCCAAAGGTTGAAAATGGGGTCTTTTTGGCCTCTTTTGACGTTGCCATGGTAACAAATTTTGATGTCGTAGCCACCTAAATTTGTTCATTGGTTAAGTGTTTACAAACCTGTACTAAACGTTTTCTCTTAACTTTACTGGTGTAGCTGTGATTGAATATCATAGATGTATCATGATGGGAATGATTAAACTATTAGGAGCCACCTTAACTCTACTATTCAAATTAAAACATTCTAAACTTCAAAATTGCTAAGGTGTTTGCCCAGAAAGTGGGAAAGGTTATGCTTTACAAGGCTCTGATCAGGAGGGTACCTGACTACTAAATTTGCCTGCATACAGTACCCCGTCAAAAGTAAGTTGAGAGTCTCAACTTGAAACTTAAGACTCTAAACTCGATCCTCAAGTTTTTTTTAGGCTTGAGTTTCGAGTTTCAAGTTTCAAGTAGAAACTGTCAATCGAGCGATGAGTTCTTTGTTTTCTCATCTCAAAACTCGAGGCACTTGACTCGAAATTAGAAGTTTGCGACTCGAAACTTGAAACAATCATGCACTTGACTCAAAACTTGAAGTTCGCGACTTGAAACACTCAACTCAAATGGTGTTCGAGTTTCAAGTCGAGTCCTTCGAGTTTCGAGTGACTGCCAACTTACATTTGACAGGTACTGTACATTGTAGTGGGGAATTTGACCAATCTTTTTTTAAAAAGATCAAATGCTTACCACACTTGCCAAAAGTATTAAAATCTAAATGCTTGTTGGCATTAATCTTGAAAATTATATAGACTGACATTACCCTTATCGAATGCTGCCTTCAGTGATTCAACCACTTTGTAGTTACCACTTATGCGGAATATGCCTTCAATGCTCATACCTACATTGTAGTAGTAGAAAAAAGGAGTAAATTACCCATTTTCAAGACATCCTACCTCCTGATGGAATATTAGTACATGTACTTTAAAAATGTGCATCCAATTGTTCAGTTTGAATGCAAGAAATTACGTTTACTTGCAATGATTTGCATACACTATGATCAAACTCAAATGTACAAGCAAGTCAACAAATGACAAATGTTGTTCACTTTTTGGCCACCCAATGCAAGATGACAGAAGTTGCTATCACTCACTATTATTTTCATTATTGTGGTGCATGGGAAATGGCTTTTTGTAACTTGCAGAGTAAAAAGGGGGGAAGGGGGGGGGAGGAGTTGGGGAGTTGGCTGGGCACCTCCCATGAATCTATCAGTGTCACAACTTGCATCTGCTTCATTTGCATCATTTGGATCTGCTTAATTTAAGATGACTTCCTCCTCTTTTGGCCAGAACTGTAAACTCTTTGAACATTCTACTCTGTATTTTGTGGCCTAGCACCTGACATAAAGGGTTTTAGTCATTTAATCCAATAAAGCATCTGCACGACCTGTATCCCACATACATGTAATGCCAGCAGCAACATTGTACAGCAAACAAACACTATCCATACAACTCTACAACAACGTGGCGTGAACATTGACTTTTATTAATAATTAAGTTTCATTTGAACTTTTCATCGCGATCAATATTGTGTTCAAATGGTGACATTTCTATTCAAATATGATAACTGCATGCATATTTCGGTTAACAGCTAAAACACTGATGAAGGGACAATTACAGTCTCAAAACGTCTGGACAGTGCCCAAAAAAAACCTCAAACTTTTCTGACAACCCTGCACTTCACAGTATAATCATACTATGATCTTCATCACTAACCATGTTTTTCAAGGTATTCTACAATGGTTGTGATGATCGGTGGCACTTCACATCCTTCAGACTTTCTTAGTAATTCATCAATAGAAACTCCAAATGTCTTGTTGGCTAACACCATCACGCCTTGAAAAAAAAAAGACAGAAATATAATATCAGACAAACTTAATTTACACCAAAACTTACAGTCATGACATAATTTAGCTGCAGTGTAAGAATACATAACATAAAAGGTGATTCCTTAGGATTGCATTGCACATCACTTCTGCCCATAATTTCATGCATCATTAGTGTGCACGCACAGTCCCAACCAAGAGGGTTTACATTGAGGATAAGTTGGCCAAATGAATAAGAGATTGTTTATTAAACAAGCATGGCGACCTGTCTTCTTTATTATGTTTTTCACAGTTAAAAGCATCCACTTTGAGTTAAAAGAGCTTAAAAACATTTCTTTGTCAGGAAAGAAAGTTATTGCTAAAAACACACACAGCCACTACTCATGAAAGTAAAATTATGACCTTGAGATCATGCACGCAAGGAGTGTTTTGAGTCCATGCCGTTTCCGTGCCTTTGCCATAATTATTCATGTATCAAATTGTTCCTTATAGTCGATGCATTATATCTATAATTACAGTTTTTCAAGCATTCCATTTTAACTATGCTTCAAGTTAGCATGTAAAGGAACATCACACAGAGGCAGTACTGCATGCATAAATAGGGTAACTTTAGTCCTTCATACAGTCGAACCTCTCTACAATGGCCAACTTCGGATAGACCTTTCTGGCTGTTGTAGAGAGGTGGCCGTTATGGGGAGCTTATCAATTAGATGTAAGACCTGCAGTAAATCATGTAAGGGCATCAACTTAGGAAAACACAATGTGACCTGGTGTAATATATTATGCTAATATTATAGAAAAATGTCTGTAGGGCACAATAAACATTTCACTGTATCCAAGAAAAGGTGACCACAGGAACTGTCATGACATAATGTTCAGGAACATAAACAACATATGTAAGACCTGCAGTAAATCATGCAAGGGCATCAGCTTAGGAAAATTCAAGTTGACCCAGTGTAAATGCTAATATTATAGTTAAATGTCTGTAGGGCATAATAAACATGCACTGTATCCATACAAGGTGACCACAAGAACTGTCATAGCATAACAGGAGTATAAACAACACAATGTAAATAAATTTGCAAGATTCTTGACGTGTTATTTAGCCTTTTCACAGAACTCGTAAAGTGCTGCAGATAAACATACATGTACACTGTATACAGGTAAATACCACAGCATCTTGTAAAAACATATTATAACCTTTAGTGAATGACCTTTCCCAACAATGATATTGGCATATTGATTAATTTCAGTCACAAAGGAAATTTTTAAGAGAGTGAAACCAAAAGTATTTATTTTTATGACAGGTCACAGACGATACACATTCCTTAAATATTTCCCACCAATATCAGCTTTTTAGGATGTAGATGTACATGTATCCTAATGAATCTAAATATAAGATACGAAAGCTTACCACCACTTATGTTTTTTCTCTTTAAGAGAGGTGAGCTGATTTTCTTTTTCATTTTTGCCATTCTTGATTCTGCAGTCTGGGGTACAGACAGCTGGTCGGAACCCTAATCAAAGAAATACATTATTCATTATTAGAGCATATTAATGCACCATTGCGGATTAGTTAGTCATTAAAAATGTGGAATACGTTTTAATGTTACAATAAATTAATTGACATTGCGGTAAATCCAATTACATTCAATTGAGCAGTTTTTGGTTATATGTTGTTTAAAACCAAAACCAAAGTACAGTTGTAATGGCCTATCACAACAGAGGCAGTCCTTCCAATTAACTAATCAGAACTCAAAGCAAATACACATAGCCAGCACTAAGCACAGGAAAATGCTTGAGAGCCAGTCATAATTGGTTTTGGTGTTATGGTTGATTAGTTGAGAAAGTGGTGCAAGATTTTTTAACCAATCACAAAATTGCAAAAACTGCAAAATTGCAAAATTGCAACTGAAGAAATCGCAAGATTACTTTCGACACCCAACTGAAAACCGCTCTTATCTTCACCGTTTTTTTTAATTACACGTGGTCTCTGTCCAGGGCTCGAAATTGCGCCTGAATCGGGCGCATTTGCGACTAAAGATTTCGCTTTTGCGACTAAAATTTGTCTATTAGTCGGGATTTTGCGACTGTTTTACAGCCAAGCCAATGAGGGAATTATATTCAACAGTCTTGTGTCTTACTTGTAACTGGTAGTTGTAATTTTATCCGAAAAATCCTGCGAAATTCATGTTGAATGTTGTGTGACTTAATCGTCGATTTTATGCTCCATTTATGCAGTTTTCAAGAAGTGTATCACAGGCACACTTTTTCCAACTTTCTCAGAAATTTCTTGTTTCTCATTTCCGGTTCCGGTAGTAGTAGTTAGTTTTTTTTTTGCGACAAAAATTTTCGAACTTGCGACTAAATTTTAGGAATTACTTGCAACTTGCGATTGAGAATTTTTTTTTTTAATTTCGAGCCCTGCTGTCTCTATTTGAATCTACTAGCTTGTAAAATAAACATAAAACTTGGAAGACTGGTGCAGGTGGAAATTTTTCAAAAAATAATTTTGAAATAAACTTTGCAGGGTACAACAAGTACCAAAAATAACTCAAACATATTTTACTTTCTACTGTACATGTAAGGAATCTGAAACTAAAACATTCAATGAAATGCTAAGTCGATACAGCAACCTCGGGTGGAAGCTTGAATCTTTAGACATTTTTAATGATTTTAACTTCAAGACGACCTCTCCGTCTATGTGTACCTGCAGTTTTAGATTTGAAGAATTTGTATATACTTGACACTTTTATTTTATTTGTTATTGTAAATATTCTCGTTTTAAATGTTTATAAATATTAGCTTTTTAGGTATAAATGACCCTACAAGCTTTCTTTTTGCAGCTTTAATAATTGTCGTTTTAAAATAAAAGCTATCTATCTATCTATCTATCTGTCTCTGTCTGTCTGTCTGTCTATCTAATGAAATGGTTTTGTTTTGTGTAACCACAACAGAAGTTCGCAGAGATTAAATCAGTTGTATTTAAAAATTGACAAATGTTTTACTTTTCAAAGTTTTCAATCTGTTGACTTCTATCTTACTTCTGTTGACTTCTATCTTACTGTAAAAGCTACTAATGCAACTAATCAAAAAGAACTGACTGCAGGAAAGCAGATTTGATTGCCTACATGTACATGAATTTGGAATAACCACGATTAACCTGGCCTTTTAATACTGCAGGAAGTTTAGATTTATTAAGAAGTTTACCTGCGATCTACATGTATGTGCAATCATGTTTGACTCCCGTAAGCTACAAAGTTGGCGGTTGGAAAGTCTTATTTATTTTGTTTGTTTTATAGCTTGTGGCAAGATAGTTTTGCACGAGTCTGTTAGGTTTTTCTTTTCATTCAGTGCTGTAGTTTTGTCAATATAGTCATTTAATTTATATAAATATTGGAAACTACATATATAAAACCCTGCTACTTGATTCTTTGACCCACCAGGGTGGGTGAGAAAGGGACCAACTCCACGTTTCCATTTTAGGGGGTGTCTGTCTTAAAGCTGGCTTTTACTAACGACAGAGTCAGAGTTGATTTGTATTTGGAGTATCAGAGTCGTAAGGGCGCTTATGACCTAGTGAAAATCAAACAACGGAGTTGAAGCTCAAAAGAGATGCAAGAATCAGAAAGTTTCCACTTTCTTCCGCTTGCACATATGACTTTATCACTGAATTATGATCTAGTGAAAACTAGATTGTCAAAGTCGTAAGCAGAAGCGGGAGAATAAACCAATCATAATGCTCATCCCCAAGCCCTCCGAGTGCAGATTTCTGCTTACGACTCTGATAATCTTGTTTTCACTAGATCATAAGCGGTGGAATCATCAAATAAAAAACACTCTTATTGGTTGTGTAGCTGTTTAAGATAGATTAGAGAAGGTTTCAATTAAGTGTCGTAAACCCAAATTAATAGCCCATTTCCGAGTTCCTCAAACCCCGGCCAATTGTAGAACCATTCACGTGGATATAAGTATTATTTGCATGTGAAAGAAAGCTCATTTTCATATGAATGGTTTTGCACTTGGCTCGGTTTGAAAAGGAGGCTAAGAGCAACTCCCAAATGGGCTATTACTTTGGCCAATCACAACAGAGGCCATCCTTCCAAGGAACGAATCAGAACTGTATGCAAATACAGGTAGCCGGCACGAGCAAGTCATGATTGGTTTCAGTTTTACTTCTGACTGATTTCTGATTGGTTGATGAAGTGGGGGGGGGGGGGGGGGATTTGTTTAGCCAATCACAAAGTGTAGCAATGCAAAACCAAAGCATCACTACATGTAAATTAGTTTTAACAATCACTCTTATCTAATGCAAACATAGGTACAATGTCTGTTGAAAGTCATGTAACACTTTACTGTAAATGACCACTTTGTGTTCACAAATTAAAGTTTGGTAATCAATACCCAGGGTTTTCATTAAGAATTGTAGTAGCAGGAGAATAGTGTAAAGTAACAGGAGAATATTATGAAAGAGCGAAGATAGCTACATATTGCCATCGGAATTTAGCCGGAGAATTCTGCGTAGTAGGCGGAGAATTCTCCGATCTCCGATGCCTAATAAACACCCTGAATACCAGGGTTGAAAATCAGTAACTCGTCTGCTTGCCCAGGCAAGTGTCAAATCTTCTTGGACAAGTACAAACTGTACAGCTTTTGGTGCAGTTCTTAAGGTCAATCGCCAAAATGGTGAGTACTGTCAAAATTAAGTATCTAACAGTGTACAGCAAAATCTTGTTACTAATGGCACCTGTTTTGCTTTTTAATTTCCTGTGTCGCCATTTTGAATTTTATGATAACACCATTGTTAAGAATCAACATTCTTTTATGTGACAACTTTTTGAAAATTCAAAATGACAGTGCACAGGAAATTTTATAATGGAATTTAAAATGAGACACAATCACACCTCATTTATACAGACATCAAAGAGACAAACCATATTTAATTACAGAGAACTGTGTGTCAGGGAGGTAGAGTTGAATGAAGTTCGATCTCTTTGAGATCGAGTGTACTGTCAGGTGATAGACAGGTGTCTGTATCAAGAGTAAAATCTCTCCTTATCACCACCCTTTATTGAATTGAACAATACATGGATTTGGAACTGGGTCAAATATTGGATGTAAAATCGACTACTCTCTAAACTGACACCTTTCTAATGAAGACACCTCCCACAAACGAACACTTGGAACACTTGATATATAAATGTGGATGTATGAAATTGGTCACTTTCATACACATACTTCAGTCAATTTTTTGATAGTCCTTCTCAGATGGAGAACACTCTAAGCTGGACAGTCCAATTCGTTTTCACAGGCATACCCATGTTTGGAAGAATTCAGTGTAAAACTTTTGAGACTTCTTAAAAATTTATTATTGCACTATTTGACTTTTCTGTTGATTTCCGTATTATATTGAAGACAGGGACATTAATTAACTACATTGTATATAATATTTTTCCGTGATCTCTGCTGATAAAGTTATAGCCCTGTATTTGAATCTTACATTTTACATTACTCCTTATCGTTATCCTAAACCTACTCTAGTTAGCTATGAATTAATCCTTCGTTAATAGTTTTTGACTTTCTATACAATAACAAAAATGCCGGTTGAATATTGCTTCTCAAACCATAAACCATGATCAATTATTGTTTCGTTTAATATTCTCTTGTGAAACGTCTTTGTACTTTAGTACTCTTGCATTTATTTCGGTCAACCTATAAACATGCGTACCCTGAGCTGTGGATTAATTTTTCTTCATGATTTTATAACAGGTGAAAAAAAACACAATCTTATTATATAATTAAACATGTTATTCATACCTGCTGATTTCTCACGGAAACACTCGACTCGGAGGCGCATATTAGCATTGGACGAATTGCCTGACTAAGACCAGTTTCCACGCTTCGCTGTCGATTAACACCACCGTCCCTCTGACTCATAGATCCGAGCTTTCAAACTCACATGCAGTTTTACAATGTCCTTGTAAAATAAACAGGGAAAAAAAATCGTCCAGACAACCGCGATCATGTACTTTGAAAGCAACTTCACGGAAAATCCTTCACATAAAAACAATCTTGATTCCAATTGTCATGTTGTGTAGGTCCTTTTTAGCGTAAATAAATCCAGGTGGATTTTATGACACGAAACCATTGCACGTTTCTCCAGAACTATTTGAAACTGGCATGATCCCGCCTGTTTAGTTTAAAATAGTCGAGCAATAAGATGAAACTTTCGAAATAAGTGTGATGTAAAGTTATGTTTTCTTGCCAGCCTAAAAGAAAAATAAAGTTAATTCAGCAACAAGCTAAAAACAAGAAGCTCGCTTTCGGTGTCTGTAAACAACACAACGCCTTTGGCAATTCCAAGGCAAACAAAAACTACAGGATCTTTAGTGTTTCTTCGTGAATTCTCCACCATTCATAGCAACCGTGCTCACAAGGCTCGCGAAATAACGACAGGTAAATTAGCCGGTCTACTTATGATGATCAAAGACACAAAATGCATTGATAATATACCTTGTTGAAGAAGACTTTCTAATAGCAACAGCGTTAGAAAAGTCAATAATGAATAACAATGAATTTTCAATCTTAAAAAAAACGAAGGATAAAGCTTACCACCGGATCTCTGTTCAATCCGAGCTGGTTGCCTGGCCCACGCTATCGATACAAAACCTTCGCCGCCAATATTCTTCACGTCTGTCTGCCTTCCTTAGTTTTTCATTAATTGACACAGGTGTTTCTATATCACTTATTCCTGTATACCGCGAGATAACCCACGATATTCGACAACAGCTCTTCCACCACTCCAGCTCAGCTATCAGAAGTTGTTTTGCTCAAATTTGCGTGTAAATAACAAGCGCACTTCAAAGCAGCCAATCGCCAAACGCGATTTCCATCACATGACAATATCCCACTGATCGGCTCGGGAACTCGTGATCATGGTGACGATTTTTATATAAAAATATTTTTACTTTATTATGGAAGACCCCATGGAAATAATGGTGTTATTTTCTATCTTTTGATTACTGTGGCAAATCCAGACCTTTAACTAAGGATCCCTGTAATATATAATCAATTTTTTAGATTTTCATACATTCATTACTGTTATTAGTTTTAAAAACTTTACGAAACTCTGATCTTATTTGATTGACGCTTCAGGGTTCCGAAACAGTCTGCGAAAACCTAACACATGCATGTTATTTTCTTTTGTGTATTTCTAAACATCTGTGCTTTTGTTAAGCCAACTGTACAAATTTAAGATCTATAAACTGATAAGAGGAGGTGAATAGGGGTATGCAAATTCTCTGATCCGTTACATTTTGTCGAGACATTTTGTTGTTACATTTTGCGAGACCCGGGAGGCGAGACCGTCGATCCGCAAAAATACTCAATCTATCGTTCGAATCCAAAAATTATTTGGAACTTTTGACAATCAATCAATCAATCCTTGCAAATGCCGTGTATGGGATTATCTCTTGTATCTCATGTATCCTAGACTACGAGTAGTCCCTCCTTTTTCCTCAGGGATAGTAGAGCGAGCGAAACACGAGCGCGCGTGAAAATCACCCCACGCATGAAATGCGAGACGCGTGTCCTGTCTATCCCTGAGAAAAAAGGATTGCCTGTGTGGCAGGCGTAAACGGGGAGGGAGGGGGCGCGAAAAAGGAAAGTTCCCTTCTCCCCGACGCTTGCAACGCAGGCTAGAAAAAGGAGGGACTACTCGTAGTCTACATGTATCCTCTAGCTCAATTTTTTTTTCCAAAAAGTTGAAATTTGAGGGAGAAAAATCATTCTTTTAACAACCGGACTACAGGCTGAAAACACAGATCGGGCCATTCTCAAGCCCGGCGGAGGTACTCTGTATATGTTTGGGTGGGGGTGTACCGCTGGAACTCTGAAACCCTTAACCGAAAATACCTACCCTATCCCAGACTTTCATTTTTTAGAACTGCATCACCAGTCTGCAGTCAAATATACGCTAATTAAAACAATATCCTATAACGTCACACTTCCTTTCTTTTCCAAGTTTCAATTATTTCTATTGACTTAATTCTTCATACCACTGATCAGTTTCCCGGCAAATGATACCCTCTTCTAGACCAAAACTGAAAACTGATTTTTAGCCTAAACTGCTTGAAAATCATACCCTTCACAGCGGCACATACCCGTATAGCTTACATATGAGAGTACCCTCCCCCGGCCCCGCCTTGATCCCCGCCGGCGGGGGTCAAGGCGGGGCACGCGCGCCAGGGTTTTCCACGTTTTATGGTATGTACTTTAAGTAGTGTCATTAAAGTGTATTGTAAAACAACTGCTGGTCAAGGAGAATGAGGGCTCAGAAAATTTACTTAAGAAAAATAATTCATTCAATGCTGCAACGTCACTAGCAAGCGGATATTAACCGGCTCCGCAGCTTTACTCGTTTCAAAATTAGAAGTTCCTTTATTGTCGTGCGATATTGGAATTATGGCGAAGTGTAGCAACTCTGGATTTCGAGATACTCAAGCAGTAAGTGTTATACTTTGTTTGTTTAAATCTTTTCCCAGCTTTTTTTTATTTTCAACGTGAATTCTCACAAGGTAACAATTGATATTAAGACTTAAGTTAATTGAAGCCTACAAACTATCACTGTTTACACCGTTTGTTAGTTTTAATTTTGCTTTGATTTTCGCATATAACTGTACCTTTTTGCAGCAAAAGCTGTTTAAAACTTTTATCCAACCTCGGAACGTACAAAACACTTTGCGATGCGATTTGAAATATTTTATTTGTGTTCGTTATCTTTGCTACCCTGTTATTAAACGATGAATTGTTTTGCATGGAGTTTTAAAGAATCAATTCACAACTTGTTTACTACATCACGTTTGTCAAAAATCGTAAAATGTATTATTTCTGCTATATTTTCTTAATCAAATGTCATCGGAAAATGGTCAAAAATTTCACAAATCATATCGTAGTTTAGCTAAAAGCTGGCGCAAAACCCAGATGTGTGTTCTGTTTTGGAACACGCAATTAGGAATTATATCACACGACAGGGACTGTTAACCTGTAATTGTGGCCAGTACAATTTATTTTAAGTTGACTTTGCTAGATTTAGAGTTTCTTTTCAACAAAAATAAATCTCAATCTGCAGTTTCAAGGTTTTTGTACAATTTTTTTTGCGATCACCACTTCAATATAAGCTTATTTCATCAGTATTTATCTAATCCTTCACCCAGGAATAAAACAACTTGTTCACAGCTGGTTGGTGGCATTGCCACTTAATTTTATACTAGTTAACAGAATAGAGTTTTGAGTGAAATTTGTGATCCTCGCAGAATAGAGTTTTGTTTGCTAAAGGAAAAATATGTATTTGCTTTAAACTTCCGATCCCAAAATATTGAATACCGGTATTTCTTATAATATTTCTAGAAAGCTCCTTAGAATAAAATTAAGTGTATTGTCCAAAAGCAATTTTGTGAGAGCAGGTAATAATTTCATCGTTAAATTGGAATGTAAATTTTTTGAGAGAGTTTGGTAATCATTAGATCGGAAAGATATAATATCTGGAGTGGGTGTTAGTTTATTTTAAATGTTTATGCAATGAGGATAACATTATCCATGAGTTAATACAAAATGTTTAAATGCAATGAGGAAAAAACACGTCAATGATAAAATGAGTTATAAATGCAACTTAAGTCATAAACTTATGCAGCACTCAAACCAGATTATGCAAGAAAAATCTAGAGAATTAAAATCTTTGTTGTCAAGTGAACAAAAACACATTTCATACATGTATTTTATGAGAAGTTGATTAAAAACTGTGACCATCTATTCTCCCTTCCCAGGAAAAATTTAATCATCATGAATATATTTAGCAGATTTAGTAAAGACAGTGCAACCAAGGTTATATGAGCCTGTGCGCAACACAGTGCAGAATTGTTGACTGGAAACAGTTAATTTCATCTTCCGATGCATAGGCTTGTTTCCTAGCTATAAACAAAGGCCACTATGGCATTTTTAGATTTTTATGGTACATGTACATTTATGATTGCAATATTGTGCAAAAACTGTTCTCAAAGCCTTGTATTCATCATTGCTAAATTTAAGTAAATCTTGTTCTGTTCATGTTGTCATGTTCAGAGCTTACAAGTAATTCAGGTAAAGATCTATTATTTATAGCATGAATATATTTGTTGATGTGAATTCATACATGTACAATCCAGAAGCTTGCTATGTAGCTAATCAAGAAATACGCCATTTGCACGATGACATCATATGACTACAACTACCAGAATCCTTCAGTTTTTTGTTTTGTAGTGCAAATTGAGGCTATTGTTATTTAAACCGCACTGGGATTACAAAATTTAAATAAGAAAGGAAAAACGAAATGAATTCTGGTAGTTGTAGTCAAATGACGCCTTCGTGCAAATGGCCTATTGTTTAGTTGCCGGCCTTCTGTCATTTCCCACAGCTTTATTGTGCCCCTTTAATCTTGTGTTGTGGTTTGAATATTTATTATAAATTTCTTTACATTGATATGTTTTTAATCAGCTGCTATAAATATTCAGGAATTTGGCTCACCTTAGTAGAATTTCAAGCTTTATAAAGAATTAACAGGGGCATAAGCCAGGAATTTTTCAGAGGTACGCACAATCACTGTTTTCAAACACTCCCCCTACCTTCTCCCCCCACCCTCAAGTCCCAAATCTTTCTTCTTTTTTTTTCCACTTTTTCAGGTACACATGTGCATATGTGCATACAGGTAGCTACGCCCCTGCATTATGAAAGTGATTTACTTTTTTTTTTGCGTTCATCAAAAATCCTTACGTTTAATTTTAAAAAATATTGAACCATGTCAGTGTGAAAACAGAAGCTTACTGCAATATTGCGTTACAATAGGAGCCTTTGATTTTTTTTTTTGCATACGGAATTTCTCGAAAACGACGGGAAAAAACAACAGAAAAAAATTCTGAACAATGTTTTGCAACTAATTTGTAGTTCACATGCCAAAAATAGACAAATCTGAGTGAAAAAAAAAATAAAAAAGTCACATAGGCTGGTTATGCTCTCGGCCCTTCAATTGCGCTCAGCGCTTACTGAGCTCAACTTCTGATTGCACTCTGCACTCACTAAGCTTGACTTGTGGGCAAGTCTAGTTGTTACTAAAATTCATACCCAAAGTCACACAGTTTCACAATCCCTCCTGTTCCTAGGAGAATATTTTGTGGCTTCATGTCTCGGTGAAGTATCCTGTGAGAGTGCAAATAATACAACGCCTTGACAAGTTGGCATGCAATCTTTCTGACCTGAAAATTGAAAACATATTTATAAAAGTTAGCTTTGTTGTGGGCAAATTGGCCCATCAGGATGGTGTTTATTTCCAGTTTCCATAGAAAGAAGTGACTACAAAAAATTAATATAGTCGAGGTTCACCTCTAAAAAAAAAGGTTGCTAGTCCTTAGCAAGATTAAACCCCCAGCATTATCATTGCTGTTACATGTAGCTGCTTTAGTATATATGTTGACATGGTTTAAATTTTGTTTTTGGTTAGAAAATTCAGAGAATAGTCGCAAGAAGAGTTTCAATGGTACTGAAAATTGTTTTCAATGCATAATTTCTAGTAGCAGACTTCTCAATGTCATTTTTGTCATTCACTGTCACACATTAGAAGACAAAAAAGACTCACCTGTTTTTCTCAGTGTAGGTGGGTAATGGTGGATATTTACCTCGCTGCTTCGCTGCTTGGTAAATATCCACCACTACCCACCTCCACTTTGGTGAATAGTTGTTAAATATACTATATATCATTTACTCATGAACGCATCAAAAACAATTCTTGCTACATTGAATTACACCTGTCAGTCAACAAATTCAGCTGAGGCTTTCATTCACGACTGTATAGTTATCATTAAGGTCTTGTTAGTTCACTTGTTTTCTTTTTTTGTATTTTATTGCTTTTTGCGTTTTCTTGTTCTCACTCCATACTAACTCAGAGTGAGCTTGACTTCTGATTGCGCTCTGCACTCACTGAGCTCAACTTTTGATTGCACTGCACACTCACTGAGCTTGACTTCTGATTGCGCTATGCACTCACTGAGCTCGACTTCTGATTGTGCTATGCGCTCACTGAGCTCGACTTCTGATTGCACTCTGCGCTCACTGACCTCAACTTCTAATTGAATGGTCGAGAGCATAACCAGCCTAAGTATGTGACTTTTTTTTTTCTCGCTCAGATTTGCCTCATTTTATCGTACAACGAACAATATCATAAACCCTTGTCGAATTTGCACTAACCTAAGGAATTTGACTAATTTCACCTGAAAAAAGCAGAGTTCTGGCCCTCCAGTGCTTTGACTGTACATTCAGAGCGTAATTGCGAAGCCATTTCAAAGCAGTTTGGCCATGAGAATACGCGACTGCAATACTTCTGACCAGTGCCAACAACCTGAACGAAAATACTGTTATTTACGCACGCCTGGCTCTCTTATCTGTTGTGAGCTCACCATGGCAACACATCACCTCTGTAGCGTGTGTGTAAGCCAATGTGTATGAGGCCCGTCCGGTGATTGAAAGACATCATTAAGTCCGGAAATCCAGAAGTCTCTAGCACCTCTCAAAGAAACGAGTCGTGTTTCTTGTCCTTCCTTGTGTCTGAAGCGCCATTTAGCGCAAGAGGTGAAAAACGGACCTTGGTGGGCAAGACGAGCCGGCGGGAAAGTCTGGAATCACTTCGGATCAGAAAAGGGGCAGCATTGAGAGTTGTGGGCCATTTCCCATCCCGTGCCGTGGTCGAAATGCCCGATATCCGAAGTGCTTTCAGACTTGTAGTATTTTGCAATAATTTTCCGGCGGGAACTCCATTTCGGTTTTGTCGTAGGATTTCCCAACATGCTTTACGACAGTGGCAGATTGCTCCGCTGTGAGTGGTCAGGCACTTGAAATACAGCTTTGGGCAGCTCAAAGTGAGTTCTTGCTGGCCGGCTGAAAGATGTTTCACATTTGGATCGAGTCTTTAATGCAACATTAAAATCTAGTTCTAAAAGGATTTTCAAATCGAGATACCCGTTTTGAAGCATATGTACCTTTAAATAATAAAACTTAGTCTGAGCTGAGCGTGTGTTTGGGTCCGTGACCTGCGCTCAGAGGGCTCCGGGTTCGATTCACGCTCAGCATCCTTCTTTTTTTTTTCTGAACTGGACATTACAGGGGTGTAGCCAGGAATTTTTCAGAGGTGCGCACAATCACTGTTTTCAAACACTCCCCCTACCTTCTCCCCCCACTCTCAAGTCCCAAATCTTTCTCTTTTTTTTCCACTTTTTCAGGTATGCACGTGCGTACGTGCGTACGTGCGTACAGGTAGCTACGCCCCTGATTAATGCAAACAAAAGTTTTATTGCAAGCACTTTTCAAAAGTTTCAAAAATGAAGATTATTTGTTTTTAGCCAAGATGAAACACTCTACTGACTTACAAAATTTTCTAAAAGAAACCATCTCTTCATCCAAGCAAAGAATATTTTGCATGCTAATACTATGTACTTATTGACTAAGTGGGATGGCCAGATGGGAAAATATTTCACCAGCTGAAAGAGAACTTATCACCTGCTTAAATTTCACTAGAAAACAAAGACTTGGGGTGATTTTGAAGGTGCACAAGCCAGAAAAACCGGCTAGGCTTGTAAATGAGCCTGCTAAGTTTTTTCTTAGCTGCACCCCTGCAAAAAGAGACTAGTCTTGATTTGATTATCGCAAGTAATTACTAACAGTTGACTCCTGATAATTTGAACCCTCAATATCTCAAAGTTAGTTATCACTAATTTAAACCAAAATTGATTTAATCCCAATGGATTTGCTTCATACCGATTAACTGTAATTTTGCCCTCAAGAACTCAAACCTCCTGCTAAGTTAAAGTAAACTCAATGTCCCTTCAGGTTACTGATTTAACCCTAAAAAACTTGAACCTTATTTGAAGCAGCAGCCAATTCCAGCTGTAAACAAACATGTTTTGTTTTGAATATTGCACATATATGACATAACTTGTCTGTTGTTTTGATTAAGCTTAAAAGTGTACCCCATTGTTATTTAATACAGTTGAACACCCCTAAGATGTTATAGAAATGTCTCCCAGTTTATGCCATCTACACTGGCTATTTAGACTAGTTTGTGTGTGATCTGCTAACTTGGAAGCCAGAGGTTATTAATTGTTTTAATTAATTAAACTGTCAACATGGTTTATTCCACTCTTGATATTTAAAGAACAGGCCTCTGGATGTGGTCTGCAACATATCTTGAAAGGGGGGGGGAGGGGTCATGTTCAGTATTTGGTTTGATCAGTACTCAAAAGTAAAAGGAGGAAATCTCAAGGAAGATAAGCTCCGTATCAGGCCTTTCTTAGGGGAGGAGTGGGGCAGGTTACAGGGTAGGTGAAGGGGTGGGAAAAGGGTCTCAGTTCTTTTAGGAACAAATCTAAAAATTTTGTTTTACCATACCAACACGGTAAAGCATTAGAAACCTTCAATGATTAAACATGAGATACTGTAGCCTATCCCTATCCCGTTCAAAGTCATTTCCTGTCCGAAAATCATCATCGTTTAGCTAGAGCTGAGCTGTAAGACCCAAGGCGGGGGGGGGGGGGGGGGGGGGGGGGGGGGGGGAGAGGACTGTCATATAAAGTTGACGGGGGTGCGCGTTGAAAATTTTCGCAAAAAAAACCCTGAAAGGTATTAGAATCTCGTTTGATGGGTGTGGCTCAAATGGATTTTTACCTCTATTTTTACCTCTAAGAGGTACCAAATCTGAAAATTCCTGTCATATTTTTGTGGCTCAATACCCTAAAAGTTACCGCGATAATTCTAACGGTGGTCATTTTAGATTTTAGCACGCTTAGTGGTACCAATCTTACTACAAATTTTGACCATTAAAAGGTATGTTGAGCACCCTATCATTTTTATATGGGAGCTAGCTTCTGTCCCCCCTCCCCCGATCTGTAAGAGTGAGAGACCAAAGGATCACATCAGAGATCATCTCCGGTCAAATTCTTGGGTCATTTCGGTGTGACAGCGTCTCATACGTGGCTCTTAAGCACACAAAATACAAAATCTTTTGTTTTTAACCTGTTGGGGACCGTTTGAGCGACCGGAACACAAAACAATAAGGGGCAAGTTGTGCAAACAAGACCAGCGTTACACTTCACTCCAAAATGGTATTTTCTTGATTTTTAGTTTTAGACCTATTCACCTCAGCTTGCATATTTTATCTTCTTCTAACTCTTGAGAAGGATTTGGTCTCCTTGATATTTAAACTGAATTTATCGAGTATATTTTAGCAAATGGGGTTTCATTTGAGTGATCGCGACTTAGTTGTTAAACATATTCGTTGCTTTACGGATGTTTAGTAGATTAGGTACCATAAAAAGATAAAAGATTAAACCTCCTTGCATAGTTCACCTCTCCCCGACGCCTAAACAGGCTAATACAAGAGCTGAATTCCTGCATGGAGTCACATGAATTTGGCATATAACATAATATTGCTTATATCCGCTGGATGTACCTTTCATTAAAAAAAAAAAACGATAGAAAAAAAAATAATTAATATAGATATATGATACGACATTTCAAAAGTATTACTGAAAAGGCTGCTAGCTAACCAGCGATCAGGCTGTATTTTCGTTTCGCTTGGTAAAACATTCCCCGCAGGTCTCGCAGGAAACGCAAAACGAGAGGACATAAAAAGAGCACTGCTGATCTGCAGATCTGGCCAAGTTTCAGGTTTAATAGCTGCTAGCATGAGCCGGAGTTTTTGAAGGAAAGAGCGACGGATTAGTGTTCTCATATTTGGTCTAAATTACTGGTGTTAATTTTGTTTGCAAGAATGTTTTTTGTTTGTTTGATGAACTGTTGCATTTTTTGTGTTGGCATTGTCTCTCCATCGTGAATGCATGGAACGATGGTTTTGTTTTGTTTTCGATTGCGTCACTGCATAGAAGTAGTGAAGCATAAAAGCCACAATCGTCCTCTTCAATTGATCCAAAACTAACAGTTGTCCAGAATTAGTATAAATACAAATCAGCTTTTTTTCATGTAGTCGCCAACGTCTTTTCGAGTTTCAGTACACAAAGTTATTGTTCAAACCAGCTGGGGCCCGTTTCTCGAAACTCCCGGTAACTTTTCGGGCCCAAAGCCAAATATTGAAATCAAAATCTAAAGAATAAAAGCGCAGGTCCTAGCGAACAAACCAGTCCATTTTGTTTTTTTAACTGATAGTTTTATCGTATTATCTGCAAAACTTCTGAAAACTCAATCTTCAATGAAAATAAAACAGCTTTCCGGGCCCGGTAATTACCGGGTCTTTCGAGAAACGCCCCCCTGCTGACCTGGCCTGCAGATGATCGTTGTTGCACTGGCTTACCATTCTCTGTTTGTGTGGGGTGCTTTGCATCTGTAATCGCCGTTTTGGTTTATAAAACTAGCCTCACTTAAGGCGACATTTAAGGGGGGAGAAACTTAACTACAAGGTGGTGGCTATGGAAGAGTTCCAAACGTCATATAATGAGTTTCTTTACTTCCTCGGCTATGATGTTTGGTCACGTTCATTCTGTTAATGGTACCATTAAATTTCATAAGTCACAGCCATATTTGGTAAGTCACGTGACCAGAACATAAAAACCCTTAAAACTCAAACATCTTACATTTTTTTCCAATAAAACCAATGTCAACGGCTTAAGAACATCCTAATAAAAAATCTGTAGCATGGATTTGTTAAAATTCACGTAATTGAAAAAGCTATGACGTCATAAAGGTGTATTTTGATACATTTTCTTTAATAACTTTCCTGTTTTTTCGCCTAACGGTAATTCCATGCTACAGATTTTTAAAAAAGTTGAATTGCTTATGATTCGGCAAAAAAATCAGATTTTTATCTCGTTTCCTTTGAGTTTTTACGCTTTTTCATTCTTACGCGCGGTTGGGGACTGGCACTAGTTACGCATGTGCAATGTCGATTTAGTGATGTCTTGTGTTCAGTTTCATAGTTCCCACCACATTAGCAATTTATGACACGTGAGAAATGCTAACCATGAAATAATGTCCCTAGCAACGACTCCAAAACTGTAGTTAAGTTTCTCCCCCCTTAAGGCTCTTAAAACTGATGAAAATAAACTAAAAACTCTCAAAATCATTACCATTTTGTTTAACTTTGTTTTTCTGTGTTTATTTTGGTGATTTGTGGCTCGCTAAAGCGGTATTTTTTAAAAAACGGTTGGACTTTCTCTACTTTTGGCTGTTCTTAGAAGACCTTAGAATACACATACAGGGCCATTGTGATAATACTCCTTTAAATTGGCTATATCTTTGTCTGTACTGAAAACGCTGTCAAAGTTCTTTTCTGTCAGCTTCAGTTTGGAATACTTTTAATTTTCATGAATAACGTTTTGTTGTGCAAGTTTAATTGTTCAAATTAGAAAATTTGAAACTAAATCTTTATTGCTATCTCTCTTGATAAAAAGTGTACAGTTCTGAAGAAACTAGGTGATTAGGTTTCCTCTTAATGACTACACCTAAAGTAATATGTTTCTAAAATTACATGTAACGTTGCTAATAGGTTAGACATTGAACTAAATAAATGCATCTTTATTTTTAAACTCAAATAATTTAGTTGTAGGTTTATTCCTTTTTAATCCGGATAAACGTTTGAGAATAAAATTACTGAAAATATACGACGTTACGATTTATCATGATATCATTTTATACTTATACTTTATAGGCAGGATGACATCGAAACGTCGCATATTTCGCTAACTTTTATTTCCTTTTCCCCAGTTTTTCATTGAGAAGTGTTTGCTAGCTCGGCACGGAAATTGTTTTAACTCGACCGGTTAAAAGACAGTTTTATTTGCTTTCGGGGTTAAATTTATCACATTTGACATGTAACTCGTGGCAATATGTAGATAAAACATATAAATTAAAATTATTCTCGCGTTCAGCCAGTAGGAGAGGTTTCTCGTGGCACATTTTTTCGATCATATCTACGTTACCATTGTAACGTTTTTGGTTCAGCGGGGGTTTAAATGATCAAACAAGAAACCCGATTCTTGTAGTCGAAGTAATACTCTACGCTTGGCGAAGTTTAAAAAAAAATGGCTTGCGCTGGCAGTCACCAACTTTGGTCTTCGGTAAGACTGCTTTGATTTGTTTTCTCAACGGATTTTTAGATGCGTTTTTGATCCTCTTTGGGTTTAAATTCGCGCGGGTGAATTTGGCGTAAATGAAAATTCGTGCATTGAAGTGCGCTGTTTGCTTGTTTCTTTCAGAATGTTGTTAAAGCCACGAATGTCTTCTTCAAGGAGCACAATGTGACACGAGACAAGAGAGGACAAGTTGTCGGTACGAAGGGAGGATTTCGTGGCTGTACAGTTTGGTTCACTGGTAAATACTATCTTATATCATCATGCATGTTATTCAAATATTCAAGAAGACGAAACCAGGACGAAACGGACCAGCCGAGTTTTATCCGAACTTTCAGTAACTTTTTCTGCCCTATACGCGAATTGGTTACAAGACAAATTAAATTTCAAGGAGTTGTTCCTCGGGTATTCAATTTTCAAACGGAGTAGAACTTATTCTATTTATGTATATCGATTCCTTGGGAAAATTGCGTATTGAGTATTTACGCATGAACATTTATTAATCCCATTTTTGTAGAATTTACTCTTCCCCATCTAAATTTATTTCTCTACATATACGCTTAAGTTAGATTTCCATTCAGTGTCATAAATGAATAACCCTTCCCCTGCCCGACAAACCCTTCTTGAGCCGTGTAATGTGGAACGTCTAACTTTTGATTCTGTGGATGAAATCCTTCAGTGTGACCACTGAAATGGAATCTCTTCATTACAACTTTGTATGCCGGGTACCGCTTGATCTTCAGTGTCAGTTTACAAAATAAAATTTGGTATTTTCCTCGAATTTCTTCTAGGTTTATCTGGTGCCGGTAAAACTACTATCAGCATGGCCCTAGAAGATTATCTGTGTCGTCAAGGAATTCCTTCCTACACTCTGGACGGAGATAACATGCGAACAGGACTGAATCGCAACTTGAGTTTCACACCAGAAGACCGTGAAGAGAACATTCGCCGTGTGAGCGAAGTGTCCAAGCTGTTTGCCGACTCTGGAATGATTTGTCTTACCGCCTTCATCAGCCCTTATGCACGGGTACGATAATGAAATTATTTACCCTTTAGCACTGTTCGTAGTTTCGATGAATGTGAATTATAAGATCGTTGTCGGATTAGTTTAATTTATTAGTAGAGCTTTTTTACTCCTCTTTTCTCGTATTAAGACCTTTCTTGCTCGCGTGTGTTTAGCGATGGTTTGTCTCTTCAATAGCGAAGAATTCGCCAGCAACTGCGTTTCGTATTGTTGACTCAAAAACTTCAAAATAATTTCTCCATTTTTAATGTGTTTACTCACTAACTTCTATCATCTTTTAGTTTACTTGAACAAGACAGCAAATAAGTGCTTTATTTTATTTCACTGAGACAAAATACGAAACGAGGAAAAAGGGTTTCGAAAAGTCTCAAAATTGTGTAAGTTATCGTATGCGTGATTCACATAAATTTACAGACAGAAAAGTTTGCACTGTTTTTTTGTACAGAATTGTTTAAATTAAGGTTCAAGTTATCCAAACAGCAATTTCTTTAGTTTGATAACGTTGCCTTCGCAAATAAAACTATAATTCGTAGTATTTCCATGTCAGCACTTATCAATTCTTAGCAATGTAATATTTTGAACTCAGTTAAGTTCTACAGCCCGTTCATTTATCCCAAGTATTAAGAATTACTTTGGTCAATTTGAAAGTTCTTCCATTGACAAATTTGTTCATAATTTTGCTCAGCTGAAGCAAGTTAAATATAAACTTTTAAAATTGCTTTTCGATACATCCTGTTGTGGCGATTTTGGTTTGTCGGTGAATTGAATAACATACAGCAAAATTCATTTTCCCAAATTTTGTCCCTTGTATACTGTCGATGATTTTCTTCATTTGTGTCACCTTCAGTTTTGTTGCCAATAACTGACTTGAATTTAAAAAATCGATAAATTTGGAGTCGGTCACTTTCCTGAAATCAAGGTTCAATTGTAAATTAAATTCAACGTGGCAATCCTACGCGTTAATATCCATTCATATTTATTCATTTTAAAACATGACTTTTAACAGCTTTTTATTATAAAATTCTTGTTCTTTGCATAAAGCCGACTCTCTCTTTCTTTCTTGAACGCTCAAAATAAAAACGGGCCAGTTGAGAAAGATGGCCAAAGGACGAAGACAGTTGACATCCATTATCGATTGTTTACCGACCGACTTTTATCGAATGGCCGGCCGGGGTTACGGGCAACTGCATTAAGGGAAACGTGTTTATGTTTGAGATTCTTAAAGGGGCAATGTCACGAGTACTTATTACTGTAAACCTCCGAAAATATGCCCTGGGCTTATATTTGCCCAACGTCCCTTTTTGTCGTGCTTATTTTTGGGCGGGCTTATATTCGGGTGGGTTTTTTATTTGGGTTGGAATTATTCGTTAAAAAATTAATGGGGCTATTTTCGGGTGGTATTGGCATTGCGGTCATTGAATTTTCTGAATATGCAATCAATAACAAATTTTATTAAATCTTTCAACATGGTTACAAACTGATAAAGTCTTTAATCGGTTTATTTTGAGTGATCATGTTCTGTTGCTTCATCTGAGTCGTCGTCGCTTTCATCTGTGGAAGTGTCTAAGTGGAATTCTGGCTCAGCTTCTGGCATAGTGTTTGATCCCTTCTATGTTAACTTGATCATTCTCAGGTCAATCCTTAAAACACCCCCATGGGCTTGTATTCGGGGGGGGGGGGGGGGGGGGTGCTTATTATTGGAAGGAATTTTTTGTTATAAATTAGGGGGGCTTATTTTCGGGAGGGAGGGGCGTATTTTCGAAGGTTTACGGTATGTCACCAAGTACAGTTTAAATCTGCTCGCTGTCCCTTTTCTGGCAGTCAAGTGGGCGAGCTAATCACGAAACAAGCTCGGTGAGACTGGAGCGAACGAGCCGAAGGATAACTCGGTTCGTATTAACACGTTCGCTCGCTCGGTCGATCGCCGATCGTGTGATGCTCGTGCGCTCGACTATCCAGAGAGGGACTGCTAGCAGTCTACTGGCCTAAAGGCCGCTGCACGCAAGCCGTTTTTTGTCTTAGAACGTCGATTTTTATCGGGATTAAATCTGAGATCTAGCACTGCCAGATATCGCCCGACACGGTCCGATCTTGTCGTTAGCTTGTCTGAATTCGCCGCACACTAGCCGACAAATTAAGATTTTTTTTCGGCGGACGAAAAATCGGCTAGTGTGGGGATGATAGTAAGTGATTCCTCGAGGGGACGAGAACGAATAATCTGATTTTGATGATTTTTCCGAGAGACAAGTGAAGAACATGAAAATATTGGCTAATTATTTCAAGTTGAAATCCATTTCCATTCTTGACTATCTGCAGCCAAAGACATTTAATAATAGTTTCTGTGCACTATTATAGAAATTGTTAACTCAACTGGACCATTATTTTAAGGTTCCCAATGGTAAAGATACGTTCTGTTCGCTTTCAGAGTGCAATCGGTGACATTGTCTTTTTTAATGGTGATGGTTTGTGTTGCGGGACAGGGGGGGGGGGGGAAGGAACCGAGGGGAAAGTTGGGGGAGGGGCTTATGGAAGGCCGAAGGCGGAAAGTGGGAGAAGTAAGTAAAAGTTTCACAATATCGAGGGAGAGAGAGGGTGGGGGTGGGGGGGGGGGGGAGAGATCCCGGAGTAATGGTACGGGTAGTGCGAAACGCGACGCGCGGTTGTTTTCTCTCCGTATCCGCGTATCGCGTCTCCTCGCATGAGGCGACTTTCGCTGCCGTTCAACTGTACTTCCCATTTCAGTATTTCATTCACACACTCAAAAGTTTTTTCAGCATAAGAAACAGAACCTCAACAAAGTATAATTGATATGGCCTCACATTAGCGTTTTATCCACAAACTCAAAGTGAAACGTTTAATTAAATCACTTTTACAGCATAACAAACAGCACCATAAGAATAAGCTTTCATTTGATTAGTCTTCCAGTTATCTTTAGAAATTCCCCCCATTAGTCTGTAACAGGTCGAACTTGACAAACTGTTCTTTCTTTTTAGGATCGTGAGAGAGCTCGTAAGCTGCATGAGGACGCAGGGCTGCCATTCTTTGAGATTTTCGTGAACACTCCATTGGAAACTTGTGAACAAAGAGATGTGAAGGGACTGTACAAGAAAGCGCGAGCAGGACTCATCAAAGGTCTAACAAACGCTTAACCTTCCACTCCTAGCTTTTGATAAGTAATCTAATTATTTTAATGATCAAAATTAAACAAACACCGCAGTAAATGGAGACAAATGTATGACGCACTTAGCGTTTAATAGCAATCTGTATTGACGAAAATAACTTCTTTTCAAAAATCAACTTTAATGAAAATGATTCAAATCCAAATAAAGATGTATTTAGTTAACTTTATTTATACGTATAAAAAAAGTTGAAATACGTAACAAAACTTTTTGTCTTTGGATTTGAAGTTCTCAACTAACCAGCGTAGCGTAACTGGTTTCTCAACTAACCAGCTTTACTGGCTTAACAGGTTTTACCGGTATTGACTCGGCATACGAGCCTCCATCCAACCCAGAGATAAGTCTGAGGTCAGGTGAAGTGCCAGTGGACGACTGTGTCCAACAAGTCATCAGACTTCTTGCAGACAGGGTAAAATGCTTTATTAAATCTTTATCTCCCAATAATGTCAATGTTGAAAATTTGACGTATTTTCTACAATATGCTTAGATATTTCTTGACATGGGGAAATCACCGTAGAGTTTTACGTTTCGGATGGATTTTTAAACGTCACGTTAAAAGTAAACTTCAGGCTAATAGAGCGGTTAGTTTAGTGTCACAAAACCTAATAAAACGTATACTTGTGACCGTAGAAGAAAAGCAAAGAATAATAGTTTGATTTGTTGTGTTATTACAGGGCATTTTGCCGTATGCTGCGTACAGTGGGATTAAGGAGCTGTTTGTTCCTGCTGAAAAGCTTGAGGAAACCAAGAAAGAGGCTGAGGAGCTACCGTCAGTTGAAATATCTACGGTATGTCCAAGGTCATTTACGGTATCTTGCATGAAGCATTCGTTCAATACCAAGTGCTACATAATTGTGTCTTCTTGAGTCCAAAAAATTTAATTGCAAAGAAAAAATACCGAATTTCGTTTTTGGGCCGGAATAGTTAAAAACAAACAACAGCAAATATCCACTTTAAGATTTCATCTGCACAGTTCAATAACTTTCAACCTTCATACGTTTGGATTTCATTCAACTCAAGGTCCCCTGGAAGTAAAAGCATTAGCCTTGTTCCCTCTTAAACATTTTCGACTAAAAAAAGTCCGTTTTTTTACTTGTAATTCTTTGTTTCCATAGGTGGATCTCCAGTGGGTACAAGTCCTGTCTGAAGGATGGGCCACGCCACTCAAGGGTTTTATGCGGGAACTGGAATATCTGCAGAGTCAGCATTTTGGACTCTTGTTAGATGGTGAGATTTAAATATTTTCTCCCAAGGGTGCCAAAATTAACATTATAGAAACTAATTGTTTTTTGTTTAAGAATGAACGGTAGCTGGCGACAGTGCTGGTCAAGAATTTTTATTTGAGTGGTCACAGAGTTCAAAGTAAGAGGCACCTTGTACACATAACAAACAGTGATGACCACAGGAGAGTGCTACTTAGTAGCTTTCATTTCATTGATCGCAATTTAGGTTTCATTCACAGACTCAAAAGCTAGAACCACCTTGTGTAGCATAATAAACAGCACTGCTCAGTAGCGTTCATTTTAATGGTGACTCAAAAGAAAAGTTAGAACCACCTTTTATTTCAATTTGGGGTGTGAAAACCCCGTTCGGGGTTCGCAGCCAATCAGAATGGCGAAACTCGTTCGTTTGTATCAGAAATCTCCTTCGCTCGCAAAGCCTCGCTCGTTCGATTTCTGATACGAACCAACTCGTGCGTAAATACCGTACGCCCGCACTGCCCATGAAGTAATCTATATGTACAGCATAATAAACAGATACCACGCAGCTCTTTACAACCTCTAATTTCGTTGGACTTGGATATCACGCAGCTCTAGTGTTTTTAGGGCTAGGGTCCATTGTTGTGTTGTTTGTTCTATTGTTTTCACAGCATGAAATCAGAGAAGACCTTGTAAGAGCTACGTACTGCCCCAAAATAAACAGCACCACAGAAAAATTCTGAATTCTATATTTTACAGCTTTTAATTTATACAACTTTTTAACGAAATTAGGCAGTTCAGTTGCTTTTGATAACTATACCTTTACTTAATTTAATAAAGCGGTTTTCACTTGAGTGTCGTAAAACCAAAACCAAAGTTATTGCTCTGGCCAATCACAACAGATGCAGACAATCCAATGAACCAATCAGAACAGATGCAGACAATCCAATGAACCAATCAGAACAGATGCAGACAATCCAATGAACCAATCAGAACAGATGCAGACAATCCAATGAACCAATCAGAACACATGCAGACAATCCAATGAATCAATCAGAACAGATGCAGACAATCCAATGAACCAATCACAACACATGCAGACAATCCAATGAATCAATCAGAACAGATGCAGACAATCCAATGAACCAATCACAACAGATGCAGACAATCCAATGAACCAATCAACACAATCAGCTCTCAAAGCAAATATATGTAACTGGCCCTAAGCGAAGCGCGATAAAACGCGTGCGAGCCAGTCTTTTAGCCAGAAATTGGAAAGTAGGCGTCCTGAAGATATTTCCCATCATAAATTTTTAAAGGATTTTTCTTAAAAAAGTGGGCGTCCTGTAGTGGGTGTCCACAGGACGTCTAGACACCCTGCTGGCTAAAAGCTTGACGCGAGCAAGTCACAATTGTTTTGATGTTACTCCTGACTGGTTATGAAGGTGGTGCGATATTTTTTTAGCCAATCACAATACGAAGCGATGCAAAACCAAAGTCATCGCGCAATTTCTTTCGACACTCAATTTAAAAACCGCTCTTTAAATTACTTTTCGGCGCTCAATTGAAGACCGCTCTATAAATTACCTTTCGACACTAAATTAAAGACCTGTCTAACTTTTCTTTTACACCGTCTCACTCGCAGAGGGCGTGGTTAATCAGTCCATTCCCATCGTGCTTCCTGTTGAGACCGCTGACAAAGAAAGACTGCAGAATACGAAAGCCTTTGCTCTTCGCTATCAGGGGAAACCAGTTGCGATCATACGTGAGCCTGAGTTTTACCCACACCGCAAAGAAGAACGATCCGCCCGACAATTTGGAACTGCGAACACTGGACACCCTTACATAAAGGTAAAGAACACTACTACTCTCATAAACCCTTGAAAGAAAACGTTAGAAGAAATGCAGTGGCAATTGGAGGCCGATCAGTAAAGCTGGTGGCTAAAACAGTCAGTAAGCATTGCTCAAATATTCAGCGTAAAAGGCTTAAGTTTTAAAAAACGGCCTTGAGATTTGAGTTCAACGTGGAATAATCAACATTTCTCTGTGTTTTGTTTGTAAAATTTTGGTGGACACTGCGCACGCGCGTCACGTTTCGCCGCTGTGGAGGATATTCGTAGGTAGCCGTGTTTTTAAACAACAATAGATTAATTACTTAACTAATTTAAATTATCTAACTAAATTAATTATCTATACAAGATTGTATTAAAAATGCTAAAAACTATCCTTTATTAACTGTCATTAAATTAGATAAAAATTAAATGCATGATTTAAAAGAGCTAAGAGTGGGCTGTATTTAAGCGCTCAAAGGCAAGCTGTTCCAGAGAACAGAACCGCGAAATTGAAAACTTCGTTTGCCTGCTTCAGTACTCGGTCTAGGAACGAAAAGGTTGTATTTGAATTTCTTACATTATGTGAGTGAACACCGGATGTAGCTTAAAAACACTATTTAGACGAGTCGGAGAAAGATTGTGGAGAGTCTTAAACAGAATAATTGCTAGTTACTTTGAACGCCTTCGCTCCAGAGAATCCCAACGAAGGTCACCGAGCAAAGTGGAAGATCTAAGAGAAAGTGGTTATAAAACGTGCAGCCCTATTTTGGAGTTTTTGGAGTCTATCGGACTGACGCACACCTATACTGCCCCATACGGAGCTACAATAATCGAAGTATGGTTGAACGAGAGCTTTATAGATCATAATAAGAGTCTCACGGGGAACCAAATTCCTGACTCGTTTGATAACCCCGAGGCCAGCAGATGCTTTTTTGTCAATATGGGAGTCCCACGATAAACTCTCATCCAAACCAATGCCAAGATACTTGTAAATTTTAGCTCTTTCTGCAATCTTTTGCGGTTGATCACAAGGAACGGGAACCATGCTTTATGAACGAATGACCTTCATATAACCGCCACCGATCGCAAGCGTGCACGTGATTGCGGAGTTTTTAGACAACAATTAGCGATCGTCCGCCATCGTTGGCAGTCATGTGGAAATCAGCTTTAATATTTTCACATCTCGCGTTTTTTTTTCTCCAATCCTGAAATAAAAGATATTTCAAGCAATCAACTTGAGGGATCCGTATAGGTTAATTCAAAATACAAATTCTCCTTCTTTGCAGAGGAAGTGGGTAGAAGTTGTTAAAATATCAAAAGAAATCATCTAAGTTGATTATATCCTTAATTCTCATGACCTCTCTGACTGATTAAGCATTGATATTACAAGGAGAAATTTGATGCTGATCACTGTTGTGCTTAAGGGGTTAACCAAAGAACGATCTCATCTGCAGATGATACACGAATCAGGTGATTGGTTAGTCGGAGGAGACTTGGAAGCCTTGGAAAGAATTAAATGGAATGACGGACTCGATGACTACCGAAAGACTCCGAATGAACTTAGGGCCGAATTCCGACGACGAGATGCCGATGCCGTGTTCGCTTTCCAACTTCGTAACCCAGTGCACAATGGACATGCGTTATTAATGCAGGTACACAGCTATGCTAGCACTAAACCTAAATCTCTGACCACGTCTTCTGTAGGAAATGGTTTCAAACCAGTGTTCAATCCTACAGTGCAACAATTCAAATGAAAGCTCTTCGGCAGCTGACTCCTTCCTGGTCGCCTCTCAGTCTCCTAATAATATTAACGAGAGATGACTGGGGACGCCGGAGTCAGCGTCCGCAGTACGCTAAGCTTTGATTGCTTTACAAAATGTTTTGTGACCATTCTTGGGAGACAATCTAAGAGAAGGTAGCTTTTAGAGTCAAGTGAAAGGATTTGAGTTTCAGAAGTCTCAAGTCAGATTGTTCATTTCAATCATGTTGTGGTTGTTAACCCTCCCCCCCCCCCCCCCCCCCCCCCCCCACCCCTCCGCTCAATTGGATTTCACCCACCTCAATCACATCCCCCACAGACTAACTGAGTAGAGGAGGCGACTGTACAGAGGCTACCTCCTGTTACGAAGTTCTATTAGACCAGGGGCCCATTTCTCGAAAGTCCTGATAACTTTTCGGGCCGGGTGAACTATTTTATGTTCGCAATGTTAACATTAAATATTCAAATTTTGTTGGTTTAGGAATCAAAACAATAAAATTCTAAGTCGCCAAACAAGTTGGGCTGGTTCGAGGGCTAAACACAACACCGCCATTTTATAGATTCTGATTCTGATGAGAAACGGGCCCCGGGGCTTTAAATCTTTCCGTCTTATCTTTAATCTTCTTCCAACAGGACACCCGACAGAAGTTAATTGATCGAGGACATAAAAAACCCGTGCTGTTACTGCATCCCCTTGGGGGGTGGACTAAGCAGGATGATGTTCCTTTACACGTCAGAATGAGGCAGCATCATGCTGTTATGGAGGAGGGAGTCCTGGATCCTAAAAGCACAGTTATTGCTATTTTCCCTTCACCAATGATGTACGCAGGCCCAACAGAGGTTTGTAATCACGGGTTTTCACGTTTTGTAAACTCTAAAAAAGCGTGGATTTTACATTCGACGCATGCGCAAGCTTACAAGTTGGTACTTGTTACAAGCACTGAGAAACGCATGTGCAAGCGCAAGGATCAAACCTTGTGCGCGTTTATATTTATGGAATAAAACCTAAATTATTATGGCTTTATACGTTCATATAAACTAAATTCGATTTTGAGACGACGTTAGGGCTGTTGAGAAGGTTTTCGCTTCGAGAACGACTACCATTCATTATACTGGGAACATATAACCTTTATTTATGTTTTCCTATAAAAACAATGAACTCCCTTTATTAACCCTTGGTTACTGATTCCAGGTTCAATGGCACGCTAAAGCACGTGTAGCAGCAGGAGCAAATTTCTTTATTGTGGGACGGGACCCGGCTGGAATGCCCCACCCTGATCCTCCAAAAAGGGACCTTTATGAGCATTCACATGGCAGAAAGGTAAGCTTGCATTTCAAAACTCCTCTAAGGGAGGTCAGTTATCCTCGCTGTGAATTTAACAACTTTAGGAGTTTCAATTGGAATTTCAACGAAAGCCCCCCAAAAATTCAGACATGGATGGGACTCGATACCAGTGCAATGCTCTTACCTACTGAATTGTTGTTGGTTAGAGTAGTTTTCAGTTGAGTCTCGTAAAACCAAACCAGAGTAATTAATCTGACCAATCACAACAGTCCAACGAACCAATCAGAGCTCGAAGCAAATGTAGCCAGCGCCAAGCACAGGTAAAGGCGTACAGGCAAGTCATGATTAGTTTTGGTTTTACTTCTGATTGGTTGACAAAGTGGCGCAAGATTTTTTAGCCAATCACAAAGCTTAGCATTGCAAAACCAAAGCAAATGCGAAATTACTTTCGATACTCAATTGAAAACCGCTGTTTGCTGCGAATGGTTTTTCTCTGAGTTGTTCGGTTTTCTTTCCTCCTAATAAAACCCCGACATTTCCAAATTCTAATTCGACCTGGAAACAATGGATAAAGAGCCCTGTGGATATGTCACTGCTTATTTCAACTTATTTTCATTTTTTATTGTATTTATTTTAGTTGGTTATCTTTCCGTTAAATTTACACCCGAAGATGATAAATATGCAAAGTGAAATCAGATTTATTAAATGATGGTATATGTGAACTTGTGATGAAAGATACGTGGGTCGCGTCACGCGAAAAAGGCCCGGACGACATGGCACGTGATTTCGAATAATTTGCATTTAAATTAGCTGCTCAAAATGGCGGAAGCCTTGCTTTATTTGCATTCAAGGCGCGATTTTTCCGGTTTTAATTTTTATTTCCGGACTTTTTTCACTTCTATCGTATTATTTAGGGATTGAAGTGGGCAAAAAAGCTGAAAACTCAAAATCGAGAAAATATGTCGTCCGGGCCCTTTTCGCTCGCGGCCGGAAGATGGAAAGATGTGGTGGAAGATCCATGAAGGGACTCTGTTCTGCCGAAATAACAAACATTCGTTTACCTTATTTGCATGTTATATCGCCAAATGCCACCAAATATACAACTTAATTATACAAAAAGATTTATAGCACAAAACAGAAGCAGTAGTTTGGAGATAAAGTGCAGGATTGCAAGGATGGAAGTGGATTGCAGTTCATCAAATTTAATTTTGTGACATGCGGTCAGAAGATCAAAATTACCATTCTTGTGGAATTTTGACTTTTTTAGCCGTTATGTCACTTTAGTTGATATTTCTTTGCTTCCACCACTTTTCGAATTATTTTATTCGTATTTCAAGATAACAAAGCAAGCTTCTGGCCATAATCGTGAAGACACGATATATCAGCCGGGACAGTGTCCCTTTAACCCTTTAAGCCCTAATATCAAATTTTAAATTCTCATTTCTAGTCCTATACATTTCCTATAGAAGTAGTGGGGAGAAATTGTTTGGATATCAAAAGAATTCATCTTGTGTGATCATGTCATTAATTCTCGTGACCTTTTTGATTGATAAGGCATTGATATTACGAGGAGAAATTTGATGCTGATCACTCTTACGGCTTAAAGGGTTAAACTGTACCACAATGAAAGGTGTTCGTGTCATAACGAACTGTGTTTGTTGTTTAGGTGTTGACAATGTCACCAGGCCTTACTCAGCTGGAGATAGTACCATTCCGTGTCGCGGCCTACAACACTAAAGATAGAAAGATGGAATTCTTTGATCCTGACAGGAAAGAAGAGTTTGATTTTATTTCTGGCACACGCATGCGCGGTTTGGCACGGTCTGGTGAAGACCCCCCAGACGGGTTTATGGCGCCAAAAGCGTGGAAGGTGCTATCTGATTACTATCGCTCACTTAATGACAATTAACGCGGGGACCCTATATAACCCTGTTCGCAATCTTTTCTGTCGTTTTGAAAGAGGGTTCATATGGTGCAAAATGATTGCAACGTTTTTATAAGGCATTATCCTTATCATTATGTTAGCACAACAAACTTGAAGACTTGCCACATCGCAGTGGCAGTGTATAAAAAAATGTATATTGAACGAGACATAGATGTATTCTTGGTTGTATGGTTGTGTGGAAAGAACTTGCCCAACAGCCGCATGTAAACGCCTGGAAATTTTGTTTTACCCTTTTAATTCCAAAAGTGTCGATGTTTAAAACTGAAAAAAAGAACTTTTTTGCCACACTAAAACTAACAGCACCACCAAAAAACTGCTCAATAGCTTCTGTTATATTCATCCACGGAACCACGTCGCCTGATTGTCAGACGGTCCCAGGTCGCTTGAACTCAATTCCCGCCTCTCCTCGTCCGATGTCCTTTGTTTGAGGGTTTGTTCTTGACGTCATCTGACCGTTGAATATTTCCACCAATCAGAGTACGTTCAGTACCAGTCCCTCCTCTCCCCGTCTGATGTCCTTTGTTTGAGGGTTTGTTCTTGACGTCATCTGACTGTTGAATATTTCCACCAATCAGAGTACGTTCAGTCCCATTCTTAAAATTCGTGTGTGTTCGAGCGACCTGGGACCGTCTGACAATCAGGCTACGGAATCACGTGGCAAGGTCGCCCTCTTAAAATCCCATACTGAATTTGAACCATATGACCATTTTACGCCATGTATGCCCACTTTGAAAACGACGGGGAAAATCGGTGAATCAGTAAATGCATTATGCTTTAAGTAGTTCTATACCTACTACTTACTTATAATCGTTAAGGCTGGTTTTCACTGGCGACGGAGTCGGAGTCGTAGTCGGAAGTCGTAAGAGCGCTTCCAACCTAGTGAAAATCGAAAATCGGAGTCGTAAGCGGAGTCATGAGCTCGACGGAATCGGAGTCGGAAGAATCAGAACGGTTCCATTTTCTTCCGATTCCGTCGGTTTGATTTTCACTAGATCATAACGCTCTTCGCTTCTGATTACGACTCCGACTCCGACTCCGACTCCGTCGTTAGTGAAAACCAGCCTTTAGGAATTTTAGTTCAATTTATTTCGTTCCAAATCTTGGTTCAAATGCCACAAAGCACCAATACATAAGGCCAGAAATATTTTTGGAGTCTTCAATACTTTTAACATGATTATTAAGCAATGGGCTACAATGAACAATAAATGTTGGCTGGAAAATATATATATTTGAATTTAGTAGTAGTTTTAGGTAAGTTATAAAATAGTTTTTATCGGGTTTAGCTTTGCGTCTAATAATTCTCAGCCAGGGTTCGGTTACGTGCCGATAACCTGTACAAGTTTTCATGATCGCGGAAAATCTTCCGTAGTTTGAAAGCGAGAAATCGCAATTACTATACAATGGGTCTTGAAGTGGATACGTTCTTCAGTACTGATGAACTACTTGTAGAGCAAGAATGATTATTTTAAGGGTCTTAATTTAACGCTGGCTCGTTATTTTTTTAATCAATAATTTAATGGCCCAAGATTCTGTATTCATACGGAAACACATACTAATGATCGATGGCAAAAGTAAAATGAACCATGCTCTATTTAAAGACTGATTTCCATATGATTGCGAGCCAGAGTTTTTGGTCAGTGATTTCAGTGCTTGTCAGCGATCGTTAGTGATCGTCGGCCATCGTCAGCGATCATTAGTGATCGTCAGTCATCGCTAGCTATCGCAGGCAATCGTCAGTGATCGCCTGTGATCATATAGAAAGCAGCCTGTACATGTCACGTTCACCTATTCACCTGTAATCATGGTAATCAATTCCATTATACTGATATTTTAATGCGGATTCTAATAATGTCATTAGATATTAAATTAGTGTTGTAATGTTTATGGTTTTATTGTAATGGTGTGGAACTCTAACCAGGAATTAAAACATATACGCGTGATACTATACATTTTTGCATTCCTTTTTTCAACTCTTTACAACATCATCTCTTGTTCTTTGAGCTCTTCTAGTCTCTTATGGCTCTTATTTGGCTTGGGGATGGAGACGGGTCAACCATGACGTCTACGTGTCATCCGAGCTAAACTGCAAAACAGTCGTTTTTTTCCGCCGGCTTCCTCGCAAAGGCGCGAAGCGCCAAAAGCGTCTGAAGCGTGGATACCTGCGCGCGATGCACGCGAGCCTCACACGGGCGTGTGAGGCGAGAAAAAAAACTGAATGGTTTCATATCATTCTACGAGACCTTTACATGGTAGCAACTGCCGAGGTTCGCCAAAGAACCGAAACTCGAGTCTTGCTTTAAGACATTAAATTATGTTCATTCCTTACTTAAGGAAAGGACTGAAGAATTTACTAGCATCCGTGAGATTTATAAAACAGCAACTATGTTGTAGATTTATTACCTGCTGGATGCCAAATCAAACGCTATTACAAAGCAACGGAGGTTCATCCTAGCTCCACTGAGACACACTACTCAACTACAGAACTAACTTAGGAGCTAAAAAGTATTGCAAGAATTCATGATTTCACTGCAGTGGAATTATAGACTACGGCTTTTTGAGAGTCGGATCTAAGACGTCCACATCCGTGATACCGGAAACACTTTCTCTCAAGTCTTGCACGCCGCAGACTTTAGACATTTAATCACGGCCTGAGAAATTAAACGATCCTAGCACTTTCAAAGCGATAACAAACTTTAGCCGATAAGTATTTATCTTGCAACAAAAGTGAGCCAAAGAAACCACAATGTATGTCAATAGAGCTAGCACCGAATAACGGCATAAAGAAATGAAATAATTCTAACGGCTCTGGACAGCATGAATCCTCCTATCAATCTGAGAGATAATCCGCCGAGATCAAAAGGTTTATATCATCGAAAAGAACAAGTTCTCAACTGTGATCTAAAGGCGCGATCCTCTCTGAAGTCTTACTGGGAAAGCTTTACACTTTAGGCTTTTAAAATACTTTTTGCGACGAGTGGGAGTCGTGTTTAGCCAGTCCTTTTTTATAACACTATCATGTATTTTTTAGCGTCTCTCCCCAGTCCCACTCTCCATATTCACCCTCGTTCCAGACCTTTCGTTCAAAGACCGCGCGCATTCGTATGACCAACGCAAAAAATACGACTGTTTTGCAGTCTACATCCGAGCCACCTGAAGGTCTAACCATTTGCGGATGTCATTGCAAAGGTAGCACCTTTGTTGGTCCGGCCGGGAATCTGCTCGTTGTATATAGTGTCAATAAATTTTCCCATCCCTTCCACAGCACTTCGTTTAATTCGGCTTTACGAGTCAGGCAACAAATTCCGTTCCTACCGTAACCTACGTACGTGGCCAACAGGATAGTACATTGTTGAAGAAGGTTTGTTGGCTGCAACCTGTTTTTATTTGGTGAAAATGTGAGAGGCTTTCAATGTTATTATTTCATCTTCAATTCGCGTTCTTTCTTCTTTTTTTTTTCGCTCTATTTATATGTAAATTAAACTTTTTTGCCAGTTATCTTACATAGAACGTAAAATAAAAGAGCCTTGGGCTTAAAAATGGGGTTGCAAATATATAGTACATGTAGAACGATTCAAATTATCAACATAAATACTCGCGTTGAAAACGGCAAACGTGAAAACGGCGGGAAAATCATAATCGTGTGGTTCTTTTTACCGCTCGTGTTTGTCGTAAACACGACTCTTGAGGGCCGGTTATTTAAACGAGGTTTAGACAGTGTTTAACAAAACCGCGGTTTAAACCAATTTCAATCTGCCAAACCTCAATATTTATACGTTGTTTACTGTAAACAGTATCAAGAAGGCATGTAGCACAGACTAGAAAAACATTTGTCTTATAAAATGACCAACTTATAATTAAAAATATAAACAGATATGGAGGTCCGTTAATTTTCTTAAACCGGCCCTAAATCTACCTATTAAATTTAGGCGTTATTGTTCAATTAGCAACAAAGTTCGTTGAGCCGCCTTTTTAAATGACACGGCAAGTAATATCTGAGGAGAGTACTACTCCACTCTCCAATTAATATTGCGCTAGGCGAGCCATGAAACTCGGCAACCACGTAGGAATATAGGGCACTCAGTGCTAAAAGTCTAGAAAAATAGAGTTGAATTTTGTTTGCTGCATGTTGTCTTTTAAAATTTGACGAAATTTATATCTCTATTTTCATAATCATATCTAGTTGACTATTGAATTAATCTTCACTATAATAAAGTAGGACACTGATCAACTTGATGTCAGACATAAAATAATAAAAGAAATTCAGGCTTCAACAGGACTTAGATTGAACGCATCATCTTTTTACCCGTAAAATGGTGGATATGTGATAATACATGCATGAAATGAATCATACACGTGAATCGTTGGTGAAGGAATCTAAAAAGAAAGTGAACTTTGCAGTTATGAAGCAACTTAAGCAGTTGCTAATACTAAAACTGAAAAATTCGGGATTTCATGATTTCTGGTGCGGTTCAACCAAAGAGCTGAGAAGCCTGAGCCATGCATTGAATTGTTGATGAGGTAATGTATATGTGATAGAGCGGTTTTCAATTGAGTTTCGAAAGTAATTTTGCAATTGCTTTGGTTTTACATTGCTACGCTTTGTGATTGGTTAAAATATCTCGCGCCACTTTCTCAACCAATCAGAAGCAAAACTAAAACCAATCGTGACTTGCTCGAACGCGTTTTCCCGCGCTTGGCGCCGGCTACATGTATTTGCTTCGAGCTCTGATTGGTTCATTGGATTGTTTACGACTGTTGTGATTGGTCAGAGTAATTACTTTGGTTTTGGTTTTACGACACTCAAATAAAAACCGCTCTAATCTATACATACTGTGGAATAAATCATACACTGAAATTTAAACAAAGATATTTCGAGTGTTGTTTTCTATTTATTTTCATGTTGTTTCTTTGCCTTTTATTACTGAATTCATTTATTACCTTAATTTTACAGGCAAAACAGTGCGACAAGTGATTTATGAATTATTTAAATATTTGATTAATATTCCGGTATAATTACTCATTGACGCCTCGTGGAGTGATCGGCGAGTGATCAACACACGTTTAGTTAGCGACGATTTCCTAATTCTTCCGCCGTTTGAAACATTCTAAAAAACAGCAAGTCAGGTAAAAATGGAAGGAGAATTAACCCAAAATCGTGTCGTTGTAATAGGAATCGATGATAGCGAATGGAGTGAAAGAGCTTTCGACTGTAAGTATACTCATTCAATCTCTTTTCAAATCGTTGTCTGGTAAATGGCGTCACTTATTTCGATTCTTGCCTTATAATCCCCCCTAATGTTGCCCAGTAGTTTTGGCTGTTTTTTTTCCCTCACCGTGTTGTTATTTTACCAGCTGATAGCTGCGTTCAATAAACGTAAATTTTAGAACAGGAACAAACAACTTTATACTGTCTTTATGCTTGCATGACCACTACTGAAACTTGGATATAATTTGTAATCCAACGTGTGTAGGTTACATACACTGCAAATAAGTCTGAGCAATCAGTTTTCTTCACAAGGCTCATTCCATTTTTCTTATCAGTTTAAACAAAACATGGTCAATCGAAAGCTACCTAAGTTACACGCATCGATCTATGGTCATCTATGCGATTTATGCATGTATATAGTATACATAATTTCTTAATATTTGAAAAACACGAGTTTAGTGTATAATAACATGCAAATCGGTCGATATATATGGACTGAGTTTCATTTCATTTATTTCGTTTTATAAATTTAAAGTTTCATTTCATTTTTGGTATGCTAAACGATCCTAAACATTTGTAAACCAAATTTCATGCCGTCTAAATAGACTATCTACATGCTTCACTAGTTGTGTTATATTCGGCTTTTCTGCTTTGTTTATCCGTCCGGTGCCACAGTCTCATTACCATATGTTAATTCTCAATATAAACCATAACACAACCCACAGGCTTACCATCCTCTGTTTATGTGATAGACTGTGCCTTTAAATGGCTGCATCGGTTATAAATTTAGCCTTTCAAAATGCGATATTTAGGGCTTTTTAGTGACATATTAAAACGAAAAATAAAATACAAAGTTCAACATCGCCGTAATATTGTTGTATGCAAAAACAACTCAGATTCTCCTTTAAGGGAAAACCCTTTGAGCGAGGATTTGTGAATGTGACTCAGTGTAGAGTAGGAGCACAAAGCGCGAACCGGCTTCAAAACAAAACTGTTAATAGCCGTTCCTTTTGTTTTCAGACAAGCCTGATTGCGTATTTACACTTTATATTTTGCAGATTATTTGAAAAATGTTCACTGTGATACAGATCGCGTGGTCGCTGTTCATTGTGTTGAGCCACTCCATCCTCCAGTAATACCCAGTAAGTAAACAGTTGTTATAACAATCTGAACGCAGCCACTCCCCTTCTCCCCTCCACCCATGGCAAAAATAGGGAATATATACATACAGTGGAACCTCGATTTAACAAACCTCTTTAAAACGAAGTCCTCGGTATAACGAACGATATTCGTCAGCCCGGAAAAATTACAAGTGAAATGTATGGAACAGAACCTCAATATAATGAAATCCTCGTCATAACGAACACAATCCGGCATCCCAAACGTAAAATCTACCCCGATATAACCAATTAATGTCAACGCGCGACAAAAGATAAATGCGGAACAGACCAACAGTGTATGTTATAGGGCAATGGTATAACCTGTACAGTTTTCCAATGCCGTAGTTATATTTATAGTGTACTGTAGCTTCATACAGGCATTAAAGTGCAAATGTTATTTGTTTAGATGCGGAAATACGTAACACCGTTACAAAAAATTATTCACTATACCTCGATATAACGAACATTTTGGTTGTTTTTCCGCAAATTCGTTATAAAGAGGTTTTCGATATAACGAACCCTCGATATAACGAACCAATTTCCCCAGTCCCTTGGCACTTCGTTAAATCGAGGTCCCACTGTACTAACAAAGTACCGTCAGCATTAACGTACTGTGACGACCCAACGGAATAGCGACCCCACGGAGCGGTAGGGACAGCGACACCACGGAAGTAGCTACCTTTACAAAAATAGCCACCGCACGGAAAGAGAAAGGGTACCTTCTAGAGAAAGAGAACTTTAACTAAGACTCAGAAACCGGTTGCGTAGAAGAACCTCACCTGTGATCAGGCCCAATTTTAGCAGCGCTGTGATTTCCTTATTTCATTTTCGTTTCGCGTTTCCCGCGGGAAATGGTTTACCAAGCGGAACGAAGATAAAGCTTGGTCGCGGCTACCAAAGGTTTTTCTGTCGCGCATTTGTGGAGCTCTAAGCCGAAGGCCCTTTAATCACGCCGCGTTCCCTTGACAACAGTTTTATTTGAAATGCCTCATAATAGGTGCCATGGCCTCCCATGAATGGAAAGAGCACTTGGACAAACACCATCAGAAGATGAAGGACGTTGAACACAAATACGAACGGAAAGCAAAGGAACATAAAGTACGTTTCCCACACACACTTACAACATAAGCATGAGAGCGAGGCCTAAGGGCCACATCGCAATTAAAATGGCAGAAGCGCAGCCTACAATTACGACAAAAAATAGCTCTCACAAATGCTGCGCCGCTGCGCTTTGTAATAATCGTTCTGATAATAGGAAATACTTGACGGTTCATGCATTTCCGAAGGATCCTTGCCGAAGGTTAGTTTCTACACCGTCCACTTTTCAACGTCACTTACAAAAACTGCTAAAGGAATATCTTCTGGGGTTAGTTTTTAATCTCTAACTCACAAATCGCTCTTGTTTCCGCCGCCATATTTACTTTTTTGAAGTTTGCGGGAAATTTGGTGGCCCTTAGGCCTCGCTTTCATGCTTATGTCGTAAGTGTGTATATTTAAATCATGTACCATATTAATACGTCGTCATTGTTACGTTATGTCCCACTCGAGCCACAGGCAGCCCACGCAACACAAATTTAATCTGGGTGTGCAGCTGACCAAACTGTAAGGAAGCTATAGGAGACTACTCCCCTTTGAATGGAGTGATAATCCATTGCAAGGTTCCTTCCCATAGCGGTTAGAGAGACAAGATGAAGTGCAAGAGCACAAGGGTGTGGTTCCCAGTGTCTTCTCTTCTATCAAAATAGCGGTGGAAGACCCCTTGGCAAGACTGCCAAAATGCTTCAAGAATTTTTGTCACGTGACACATGGTGAAATGTCGTTTTCTGAGGTTATTTTCAGCGATTAGCAACTGTTTTAATTTTCTTGGAATCTGGAATCCTTTAAGCAGAGCGAAGATATCTTCACTATGTTTCACGCGATAAAATACTGCACAATTCTTGGAATATTCTTATTCTTGTCTCGTGATTTCTCCTTGCTGCCACTTTGAACCTGAAGGTGAATTTTTGCGTTATTTAAGATCGGTTTTAAGGAATTATCTCGTTAATATTTCAAATTTAGAAACTTAGAAATATTGAAGATTAACTGAAGTTTTAAAATTGAAATTTGAAGTTACTAATTAGTAGATGTACACCAAAATAGTCCGCTATCAATCTGGGGTGCTTTTGCGTATCGCATTGGTATCAACTGTTTGTTGGCGTTTCAAAACTAATTTCGTTTGTTTTTTCTGCCTCTTTTTTAAAACTCTTACTATTTCATTTAAATTCAACTGTAATTTTTACCCTAAAGCACTGTCAGCCGTGTAGCGTAAGAGCCTGAAGTGCTAATCAGCAGCCTTTACCGTAATTTAAGTCAACCTAATTCCAGAAACTAAAATAAATTGTGCCTCTAGATGGTTATAATAACCCAGGTTTATTCCTCCAGCTTCCCTTGACAATCTCGGTGGTCGCTGACCCTTCGCCCGGCCAGGCAGTCTGCGATGAGGCAAAAAAGGAACACGCCTCGCTAGTGGTTGTGGGAAGCCGCGGGGTCGGCCTGTTGCGTCGTACCGTCTTGGGTAGTGTAAGTAGCTATGTCGTGCATCACGCGCATGTGCCGGTGTTAGTGTGCCCCAAGCCCCACCACAAGAAAGAAAATCCAAAGGAGAGCTCGGAGATGGAATAGAAATATGGAGAAATAAAGTGAATTAACCTTTGTTGCTGTTGATTGTTTTGTTTTCGATGAACGACAAAAGGTCACAACGGTTACTGCGGGATCAATTAAATAGTATAGATTGTCGTAATTTGTAACTGTGAGACTCGCATATGATCTTTTTTATTTGATTTCCATAGACTTAAATCAGTTTAGAACCACCTTCTAAACCTTCGCATGACAGGAAAACACTCCCCTATTACTTTCACTTTACTGTCAATTACTTTCACTGTAGATTTTAATCCACAGATTCAGAAGATAGAAGCATCTTGTACAACACTAACAGCATAGTAAGACAAGTAAACAGCATTACAAGGAAGTACAATGCTGCCCAGTACAGTGGCTTTAGATTCATTCACAGTTGCCTTACACAACAGTGAGAACCACCTCAATGAATGAATGGAATCGTCTCAAAAAGGCATAATCCTCCTTTCTTAACCGCGGTAAAACGAGAGAAATTTGCAAAAGTTAAGCAAAGTACTTAAAAGTTCAGGTTGTCATTTTCACTGTTGAAAGTTTAATATACTGCCAATACAATGTCAATTTACCAAACGTTTTGAAAGTTTACTCAAAAAGTTCTAAGCGTTTAAAACTGTGAACTGCAGAATTGTCGGCGCCATTTGCGAACATAATTTTCATCAAGCGCAAAGAGTCAGTTTTCAACGGAAAAAAGCTCATCATTTTGCCCATATTTCCACTTAATATTAAATAAAATCCCACTAAATAAAACGAAAAACGCCTCGGACGTTTGACGGCGGTGGACCTCCTGTCGGGGGGTTAATCTCGTACCTAGATCTCCCACGGTCAGGATCTCACGGTCACACATCACAGGTCACGCAGGAGCCTCGCAGCTCTCAGTAGCCTCTATTTTATTGTCCTTGTAAAATCTTGTAAAACACAGTTGCTATTGTTTTTAGGGCTAGGAGCCAATCTGGAGCCATTGTTGTTGTTTTTCTCTTATTATTTCTCTTCCAATGGTGTGAGACCTTACGAGAGCTGCGACATCGCCCAGGCGTGCATTTCTCAAAACGCCCGAAGACTTTTCGGGCCCGAAAGCGATTTTTGAAATTCAATCTCTTTCAATTCGCGGTGAAGTTTTCAGCCCGAAAACCAGTGCAATTTTCGATTTTATTGCTTAGCTTTCACAACGAACGAAAGTTCAATCTCTGTTGGTAAATAGCCTGCACATAAAATAGCTTTTCGAAGCTTTTTGGGCCCGAAAAGTCTTCGAAAGTTTTGCCGAAAACGCATACCTGCAGGTCACGGTCTCACATTTCAGTACAGTACAACGCGAGTGAGATCTGTGTACGAGATTAGTCAAGGGTTATGAGTTTAAAAGGAAATCGGCGAGAGAAGCGAACTGAGCGTGGTCTGGGGATGGACCAGAATATTATGCTTTCATCAAATTTTGTGCGCACTCATCAATTCTCGCGCACTCTCATCAACTCTCGTGTGCTCTTCATCAAATCTCGAAATTATCCTTAGCAATCTTGCGCACCCAATTCAACTCTCCTGTGCTGTCGTCAACTCTCATACGCTCTTGTTAACTCTCTATATTGCAATCAATAATTTTGCGCTATCATCAACTCTCATGCACTCACATCAATTCTCGTGCCCTATGTTTCGTATTCGCATGCTCTCACTAACTCAGGTGCGCTCTTCGTCAAATCCTTTAGTTTCATCAACACTCATGTGCTCTCATCAAATCTCATGCACTCTTTATCAACTCTCCTGCGCTCTTTATCAAATCCCTTATGGTTTCATCAACACTCGTGCGCTCTCGTCAAATCGTGTAAATTATCATAAGCTTGGGCATCCAAATCAACTTTCATGCGCTCTCGTCAACTCTCGTGCCCTCTCATATGCTTTTATCAACTCTTGTACGCTCTTCGTCAAATCTCGTAGAGTTTCATCAACTCTTGTGCGCTCTTCATCAAATCTTGTATAGTTTCATCAACCTTCATGCGCTCCCGGCAATCTCGTGCGCTCTCAACAACTCGCATGCGCTCTTCATCAACACTCATCTACTTGTCTTCAAACCCTCGAACGCTTTCAACAACTCTTATGCGCTCTCAACAACGTCTTGCGCTTTTGTCGACCCTCGTTTGTTCTTATCTACTCTCGTGTGCTTTCGTCGACACAAGCTCTCTTGCAACTCTCGTATATTGTCATCGACAATCTTGCGCTCTTATTAATTCTCATGCGCTGACATCAGTTCTCGTGCATTCTCATCAACTCTCTTATGCTCTTATGAACTCTCGTGCACTCTTCATCAAATCCTCTAGAGTTTATCACCTCTCGCGCCTCTCATCAGATCTCATATAGTTTCATCAACATTCACGCGCTCTCGTCAAATCTCGTAAGTTGTCATCAGAAATCTTGCGCACCCAATTTACCTCTCATGCGCTCTCGTCAACTCTCGTACGCTTTCATCGACTCTCATACGATTTCGCTAACTCTCGTGCGCTCTAATCAACTCTCGAACGTTGCCATTACTCCATTGCGCTCTCAGAGACTCTTTTGCACTTTCGTCGACCATCGCACGCTGTCATGACCTCTAATGCGCGCTCTCCCTCCCCCTGTACACTTGTACGCCGTCCTCAATTGTACTGCCGGCTTTCATCAACTCTCGTGCGCTCTTTTTAACAATGGTGTGCTCTCATCAATTCCTTTGCGCACTTGTGCGCGTCATCTCTCTTAAAATCTCATCAACAATGAAGTGTTCTCATCAGCGTTGCGTTCTCTTTAACTGTCAGTCTCTTACGCTGTTGTCAACACTCGTGCGTTCGCATCAACTCTCGAACGCTGTCATGAACTCTAACGCGCCCTAAAAAAAAACTCTCTTGCGCTCTCGTCGACCCTGTGCGTTCTTATGAACTCTCGTGTGCTTTCATCAACACAAGCTCTCTCACAACTCTCTTATCATTAACAATCTTGCGCTCTTATCAACTCTCGTGCACTGTCATCGTGCGCTCTTCATAGTTTCATCAACACTCATGCGCTTTCGTCAACTCCCGTACGCTCCCATCGAAACACATAAGGTTTCGCCAACTCTCATGCGCGTCTAAGCAACTCTCGAACATAGCGTTTTTGTCAACTCTCGTGCCTTCATATCAATTCTCTTATCAACTCTCGTGCGCTCTTATCAACTTTCATGCGCTCTTAATCACATCTCGTATAGTTTCATCAACAATGCGCTCTCGTAAAATCTCGTAAATTATCATCAGCAATCTTACACACCCAATGCAACTCTTATGCGCCCTCATTGATTCTCATACGGTTAAGCCAACTTTCATGCTCTATAATCATCTTGCACGCATAAATAAAAGTTTAAACGAGACTTACCTGTCAGTTGAAGTTTAATCGGAATTCTATCGAGTCATCAAACTGCACCAAGGGATCGCATGAGATAGCTGGGCGCATGCGCATAATCAGTATTTTTCAGCCGAATGTGAGTGTCTAATATAAACCCGAACAGCAAACATAAGCTGAACCCAATATGGGAGGGTAAAGAATATGTGTAAACATATATAATAGAGGGTGGGCATGTGATCCCATGGTGCAGTTTGATGACTCGATAGAATTCCGATCAAACTTCAACTTTCAGGGAAGTCTCGTTTAATCTTTTAATTATATCTCGTTATCACTACACTGGGATCCCATGAGGTTTCAAAGATAAGACAGTCACATGAGGAAAAACAAGCCTCAGTACCAATGTATAATATAACATCAAGAACAATCTTGAAACATTGTAATAAATGTGCGAAAAATAAATAACCGAATGTGGTAATATAAAACAACAACGATAAACAGAAGGTACAAGATAGGAAAAAACTCCTGAGTACAAAAAATACTCTAGTTCTAGGTATTAAAATACCCGTACTAAAAACCGTAGGGAGAGTAAACATCCCTAGAGTGGAAACTGAACAATAACTGAGCGCCAATAGGCGTTGTCATAATCAAGCGACATGTAAGACTGCTTTAGCAAAGGTTGCTGGTTGGATGGGTTTGTCGTAGAATCGATCAAATGATCTGGAAGAAGACCAACCTGCTGTTTTAAAAATTTCATCCATTGGAATGTGTGCTGCTTTTGCTTTGGATGTGGCAGCCGACCTGGTGCTGTGCGGTTTAAATGATGCAACATCAATACCAGCAGAAACATAACTGTTCGGATGCATCTTGAGAGAGTTTCCCTCTGAGTTTTCCTCAGAGTTTCCCTCCGAGTTTCTCCCGTTGAGTTCCTCCCTCTTTCCTCCCTGTGTTTCCCAGCAGGAAACATAACTGTTCGGATCCATCTTGAGAGAGTTTCCCTCAAGATTGCTTTGTGTGGTCTAGCAAAACTAATAAAGAGCTGGCTTTCCTTTCCTCACAAGGGTTGTGTCCTCTTAAGGTATACTTTAAGGCATGAATAAACACAGAGGGACTTGTCATAAGGATATGCTTGCAAAATAACTGGCGGAGGGGTATAGCCAGGTCTACTCTGTTTCACATGACCAGGTAGTGCAAACTCAAGACACGTAGATGAATCCGTCATGAAGTCAATATTGAGCGTATGCAAAGTTTGGTCTCTCTGTGCTGAACTAGAGCAACTAGCATTGTTACTTTCAAAGTCAGCGACTTGAGATCTAACTTCTCTGTGGAGCCCAATCCCGAGAGGTACGACAAAACTGGTTGAATGTCCCAGGTGGTCTAATATGGGTGCCTTTCATGAACCTTTATACAATTGGATGGCTTCGATAGGTGTGTTGTCTGTTGATACATGTGGTGATTGCTGAGATAGCACTTCTGGTTGTGTAAGAAAGACCTTGTTCATGAAGCTGAACTAGAAAATCACACACGCGGTCGTCACAGCCGGATTATAGGGATTCTCCTGTTGTTTGCCACAAAATACAAGCCATCTCCTGAGGTATGGTTGGTTTTGTTTCCGGAGAGGAGAGGTTTGTCTACCAGAAGGTATAAGAGTGTTGTGAACCACGGTTGGGTTTGCCAAAGAGGGATCAGGATTACGCTAGTTGCTTTGTTGAATTCTATTTTCTGCAGGCATGAGGCAATCACACTGAATGGAGGAAAACAGTGAAAATATGAGTGGCCCAATTCATATTAAATGCATTTACAAACTGTGCTCCAGGGTCCGGTTTCCATAACGCATAGTCAGGAACCTTGATTTAATCTGGATGCGAATAGGTCGATAGTAGTAGTTAAGGACTTGGCGGTACCAGATCAGTTTTGCAAAACTGATCTGATACCAAGCCAAGTCTTAACTACTTCCCATCTGTTGGATTAAAAAATATAGAAAAATCAAATGAAACTATATGTTAAAAAAACAAAGTGCGTTTATTTCATTGCGTGATTCCACATAATAGAATCCTTTGCGTGACACAATTCTCGGAAACACAGGAAGTCTACACAGGATTGAATTAAGGAAAGTTATTTTTTGATTTAATTCTTTTTCATTTTATAATGTCCATAAGCATACGAATTTATACCATCTTCCAGTATATATCTTTTGTCATCGAAACAGCTGAGTGATACTTTATTGATTTCATAACTTCCTAATTGATGGTTTTGACTTCTTATTGTTTTCATAGTGTGATGCATCTGTTTATTTCCTAATAACGTTTCTTTATAATCTTGATGCTTGATATTATTTTTGATAATATTCTTTTTGATTCCCTTGGCAGTCTTTCCTCCTTTTTGGTTGTCTTTCATGTAACTATACATTTTAGATCGTAGACCGATGAATTCAGTTATTGGTATACTTGCAGCTTCATCTTTGAATTTACCAATTACTTTTTTATTTGTCTTATCAAAATATGGAGAATCTTCTGGGTAATCGCTATTATCAAATTTTTCTTTATCATTCCAAAAATCTTGATACACATCCTTAGCTTCAATTTCGTATGTGAGACTGTCAGTGTCTGTGAATAGTAGTCTAGCTTTGTCTCCATATTTCTTTTTGATATAGTTATAATGGAAGTCATACATCAAAACCTTACTAAGATCAAGAATACACATACCCACATATGCCGGCCTGTTTAGGGTTAGTGTTTCTTTGATCTTATGAACGGCTACAAGATTTTCATTGAATATCTTACTGCTTACATAAGTAGGTTTAGCAGCCATTTTTAATAGTTTTTTCTCATCAGTAACTAATCTAACATCTACTCTCTTTCTGATATTTTCCATTGTTTTTCCAAATACTGAATTATTCATAAGTTTGAAGAAATCTTTCTCAAAAGAATTTTTGGTATTTTTTCGTTTGTTGGTGTTGAAGTCTATATACTGTTTAAGCCAAGGTGACTGATTAAATTTTAATACTCGATGAACTTTAATGACTTTTAATCCAAGATCTGTATATAATTGAAGGTTTCTATAGTGTAGAACATATTTATCTTTGTTTCTTAAAGTTGGAATTAGTTTTTGCACTAGACCTGTTGATATATTATATTTGGTAGCTATTTTTTTACAATACCCAGACAACATACCTTTATTTACACACACCCTCTCAGCAGCTAATGGGTAGTCGTTATGTAGGTTATGCAACTCTTTGGGGTATTCTAAATCAACTTCTAATATTAAACCTTTTTCGCTGTTTTCATTATATTTAGCTAAATCTATGTTGTTAATCTGTTTATCTGTCATCCATTTGAAACCGCCGGTTGGAAGGTATTGACTCATTGCCCAACCATACAGATTGTTAGCATCAAGATATATAATATACTTTGAGGGCGCCTTCTCATCATATGTTTTCATGTATTTATTGTTTGCTTTTCCATATCGATTAGCTATATAAGAAATACCACCTCTCATACCCTTTTCAATGAATTGATACATATCAATGTCAGTCATTAGTTCCAATTTGATATCAGTCATTTTTAGCATAGCATCCCACGACAAACCGGGAGATGTGAAATAATGACAAGGGTCTAATTTATAGTATTTTAAACAAGTCTTTCGAAAGTTTTCAAATACATCTGCTAACAGAAGGATGTCAGATTTAAGATATAAGTTATGGTATTCACCCATATTTTGAAGATTGAAGGTTTTCCACACATTTTGAGCATGTTTATAGTCTTCATCTGATATGTGTTCATTATTCAATATGCTGTAAAATTCTTCTTTCGGTGGTAGCTTTTCATCGAATTTATTATAACTGTCCATGTAGTCGTAAGGGTATACTCCTTTTCTAGCCATCAGATCAAGCTTTTTACCTTTGAATTTTTGAGAGGTATATTTTAATGATTTTCTTGGTAGATTACTCACTAGTTTTTCCAAACCAGAGCTCATGAATTGGAAACTATCGAGAAAGGTTAAGTGATTACCCAACATGAAAGCCATATACTTTTCCATATTATTCGGAATTGCATTGATATTCATTTGACATTTTTCACCTTTTTTATTTGTATATGTATGCTTCTTGACTATTTCACCGATCTCTTGCATGATGAAATGAGAGTCATACCCACGGAGATTATGGAATATCACAGGTATTTTAATTTCTTCTGGTTTTATTCTGAGTTTTAAATTACAATCTTGATGAGCGGATCCTCTGTACTGACCAGTGATATGACAGTGATCTCTTACTCTTAGATCGGTTTTGTTATATTCTTTCTCGCATATGTGGCATTTATCAGCTTTTTGGAATTCTTCTTCATCGTCTTTGGTCATTCTTAATGGTTTATTGAATTCTTTTTTCATAACCTTCTTACAATATTTAACTTCCTCCAGCATAGCTTCCATGAATTTGTATACAGCTCTTTCGCCTCTATAGACCTGAACTGGTTTACTGTATTTATCATCATAGCAACAGACAACTTTGTATCCATATCCACAGTCTTTATGTTTTTGATATGATTCAGTATATGATTTATCATTGTTTGGTTGACATCCTTGTACTTTTTCTGTAATAGCCTCAAAATCAGCATAGATTACAAATGGAACAGCTAACTGTTTATGATAATTGTTAAATTTTAATATGTTATTATCTTTTTCAGGCATTTTTACAGCTTGTTTACCATTAATTACAATACAGTTTTCTTTATGATTATTAAGGATTGTTTCAGAACTGAAGCATTGTAGACAATGCATGCAAAAATGTTTTCTGTGTTCGTGTTTCGTCTGATTGTACATGAATTTATTGAAGTCTTTTATTAATACATAATGTTTGTTTTCGTTTTCTGTGATCAATAACAAGTTCATATGATCTTCGTACTTTTTTTTGGATACATAGATAGGATATGGTTGCTTTTCCTCATAACCGAATACATTGATATTGATTTCATTTTGTTTTTCTATTTTATTATACAGTTTGACAGTCACTGGGAATTGAATTCCAGAGTAATCTAATTTTTCAATAAAATCTTTGTCGACTTTTTTGATTCTCTGTGGATATTTGTCTTGAGGGTTCAAGTACCTTATATGACACCATCTAAAACACTCATTGTCTTTATTTTTCATGTTTATCAATTCCTTAGCACTATTTCTTAGTTCTGAAGGTAATTGAATGTAAGATGATCCCTTTAATGGTTGATATCTTACAACATTAAGATAATGATTGTCAACAGATTCAACAGTCCAACCAGATCCCTCTGAAATCCAAACTGCAATTTTATTTAATATGTCTTGCTTTGACACTTGTAGTGATTCAGTGATATCTAGATTGTTTATGATTGTTTGAACTAGACTGTTAAAATAGGCAGTTTTATACACTGTTTCTCCATTTGATATTTTTGTAAATGTTACCTTAAGCGTTTCAACGAATTTTAATCCTTTCATTGATGTTAATACACTGATCATATGGTATGCAACAGCCTTTCTTGTGTTTTGTAGTTGCATTAGTGGGTCTTTGTTGTTTTTTATGTCAATTTCATAAGACTTTGTATAGCCTTTAAGAGCTTTGTCTGTCTGCTCTATCTTAGTTCTAGGTGCTGGCACTGGTTTGTAAGTTCTAGATGCTGGCACTGGTTTAATAGTTCTAGGTGCTGGCACTGGTTTAATAGTTCTAGGTGCTGGCACTGGTGGTAAAATGATATTATCTTCATAGTTTTTGACCATATCCCTAACAGATTTTCTCGGTGTAGGAACTGGTCTCCTACGTTGTTTTTCGTCATCTACCACGATAATTTTAGGCTTTTTATTCTGTTGCTTTAAAAGCAATTTGATGAGTTCTGATTTACTAAGTTTCTTAAGATCACTCTTATTCATATCTATAAGGTTAGATTTTTCCATTATCTATATATATAACTATAGATAATTCTTTAAATGGTTTTACGAATGTGCGTTTGAATATAGTCGAGAATTCAAATAATCCAATCATGGATCCTTTGAACTATAACTATGAAAAGAATTAATCTTGTGTGTGATTTGGAATATTTTTTCGTGTTATGTTGATGATTCGTTGCATTATGATGTAGATATTTAGATTCTTCACATGCTTTTTTGTTTTCTCATGACATGATTTCCCAGCAAGTGTATAATTTTTGTTGTTCTTACAAATCTTACAAAGCCAGACTTTATTTAACATGTATTGTGTCTTATGTTGCTTTCTTTCTTCATCGGTATAAACTCTTGGTCTACCGCGACCTCTCTTAACATTTTGATTTTCCATATATAATACTATAGTCCAGTCATTTTATGGAAAAAAATTGGGTCAACCTAAAACTAATTGCAACAGAAGTTTTTTCGGCAGTTTTCAAACCAGAAAACCATCCTCTACAACATATCAAAAATCATATTAAATCGTAACAAGGGAAATGGGTCAAAAACAGGATTTATCAATAAGCACTTTTGTACAGAATATTCAAAAATACAAATCACTCATACTGACTTCCCAGGAATATGCTTGGTATTTTTAGCATTTTTGCGTATTTCACTATCAAATCTACAAAAATGTGTTGTACAATTTCTTCTGTATAAAAAAAATAAAAGAGAAGCCGATTTATTTCAAAACGAAATTTTACAAAAAGAATGTATGGCTCATTAGCACTTTTTTTTTTCTGCAAGAAAGATTTTATTTCACAATACAAAGCTTACACTACTTACAAATCAATACATATACTTCTTACGGTACGGTACTTACACTACTTACTATACGATACTTACGCTACTTACAAAACAATACATATACTTCTTACAGTACAGTACTTACACTACTTACAATACGATACTTACGCTAATTACAAAACAATACTTACAGAATGATACTTAGACTTAACAATATTTTTAACATACTTAAACCCTTATAACTTGTATACCAAAAAAAAAAAAAAAAGTTATAGCTATTGTTTCAAAAGAGGGAGGAGGGGCTCCCATTTTTTCTTGTGGAGAAAAAGGTTTTTGTTCCTTCTCGCAATAAAACGTTCTCTTACATTTTTCTAAAAACAGACTAACGGAGAGAGGAGATTTATTAAGCTTAGAACGGTAGATAAAGTATTTATCCTCGAGAATAATGTAGTTAATAAGAACATTGTTGTTGACCGCACGGACAATGCCAAAGAAAATATCCTTGATTTCGAAAGGGGCGGAAATAAGCTTTTGCGATTTTAGGATGTTATTTACTTCATTCCAAAAAAGAGACAATTTCACACTGGAAGAAAAAATGTTCTATTGTCTCTAACTCTTCCTTGCAGAAGTAGCATAGCGGTGAATCAACTATTCTAAATTTGAAAAGCATTTTGTTTGTATAACAAATTCTATGAAGTATCTTGTATTGAAATTCTCTTAATTTAGTGTCTAGCGTTATTTGGAAGGATAGCGAGTAAATTTTTTCCCAGTCTAGCTGATTGTTCGCTGTATTGTAGATTTCATTGTATTTTATCATAGCTGTCGGCGTTGTCGACATTTTAGAAATGAGATGATCATAGACTGATCTAGCTTGGACCTTTTCTATATCTACTTTCTTCCCTTCAAGAAATAATGAAAATCTAGTGAGATCAACGAATTCTTCATTTGAAGGATCAGGAGTCTCATTCGTTTTTAACACTCTGCGCCATTCTTTCGGAAGGGCATTAGCTAGGCTAAAAAGCAGAAAATGGTCGACAGGTGAAAGAGTTGAGTGTAGTGGTTCCCCGATTTCTCTTAGAGCGCCATTCAAGTCACCGAGGTCACGAATCGTTTTGAATCCGGACTTGATCAGCTTTTGGTTAAAGACTGAACGAGATTCGATACAAATATATTTGTTGTTCCACAAAACTTGATTAGATATCTCAGTATACGAGGAAGGAATGTTGTGACTAAATGACGACCATGTCAAAATACATTTCCTGTAGAAGTCTGGAAGAATTAAAGATAATTTTGAAAAATCAAAATTACAATGAAACAAGAATTTTCCTCCCACCTTCTTTAAATAAGATTCTAAAATAAACTTCCAGCTAGCTATGGTAGGAGCAAGATACTTCTTAATACAAATTATTCTTTGAGCGGCAATCATCGAATCTAAGTCTGGCATTTTGAGCCCACCATTTTCAATTGGACTAATTAAGACAGTGCGTTTAACCTTATCGTTACCTTTCCAAATAAAAGAATAAAGTAGGGTGTTTACTTTCTTTATGAATTCTTTTTTATTTGAGATCATCGCGAGTCTATATAAAATGTTCGGTAGCGCAAAAGATTTGATAACTTGTATTTTGCCTATTATTGCGAGGCCTCTCCAGCCCCAACCTTTAAGCATATCTCTCAAAGATTTCTCAATTGATTCAAAGTTCAGCTTGTAAAAAAGTAAGTTATTGTAGGTGAAGTGAACCCCTAAAATTTTGATGGATTTTTTAATTTCGATTGTTCCCAAATCTAAGCTATTTGATGCGTTATTTCCAAGTAGAAGTGTTTCCGTTTTGTCTTGGTTAATCATCAATCCTGAATATCTTCCAAATGATTTGATAACGTCTAGGAGAGTTATGCGTGATTGTTTATCGCGAACGAATGATGTCATATCATCGGCAAAGGTGACTAATTTTATTTCATTTCCATCCACTTTAATCCCCTTTATCCGAACATTATTAAGAATAGAAATTGATAATAATTCAAGAACTATGATAAAAAGAGATGGTGAAAGTGGATCGCCTTGCCGGACGCCTCGTTTAATGCGAAAACTTGGAGTAAAAAACCCATTGTTGGCTACACAGCTCGTTATGTCTTTATAAAAAGTTTTTATCCATTTTATGATGGATGCGTCGAAACCAAATGATTCAAGCGATCTAAGCAGAAAGTCCCAGCCCAGTGAGTCGAAGGCTTTTTCAAAGTCTATGGTGGTCATTATACCTTGGTACCCCTTCAATTCCGTAAACTCCATAATATCATTTATTGTTCTAACTGCGTCAAAATTTGTTCGTCCTTTTACAAAGGCATTCTGGTCGTAATGAATAATGTGTGGTAATACTTTTTCCAAACGTCTAGCAATAGCTTTCGAGCCAATTTTAACGTCTACATTTATGAGGGATATTGGTCTCCAATTTTTAATAAATCTTCGATCATTAGCACTTTTGCCACCTAGTAATTTTGCAGTTTTGGATAGCAGATATTTCTCTAAATGTAAAATGCAAAAGAGCTATAATTTGGGTACGTTACTAAGTTTCACAAGTTCTTTCAACGTTTAAAGTCAATTCGTATTTACACGTTGCCTTCTCTACGTTAATACGTATGCCAAAAAGACAAAATGTAAGCTATGACGTCAGAAAATATTCCGCAATGCACAGGCTGTTGCTCTTGTGTCACAGTCGTCTGTCACGATCGAGAATGACGTCGTCCAGGTGGATCCACAACCGCTCTTCCAACGGCTCATACTGGCCTGTAGCAGCTCAGAAGATCTGGCGGAGCTATTTCGGTACGAACTGTGTAGTTACCCAACTGCCCTGTTCGAGAGTCCCATGATGATGCGGCAGCTGCAAAAGCATGTTCTTGCAGATGCTCTTTGGGCTTAACTGATGCCAGACGCCAAGACAGGACCAACAGGAGACGTGTGAATTTACTACATACAATAATTATAAAAATAATTATTGTAGTGTTTGATGGGTACGAAAAGGTATCGACAAAGAACATGACTCACAGGAGGCGAACAGCTGGGGAAGTTGGAGCGACGGTGACCTTCTCTCAAGACATGAAAGTCACGATGAAGAAGGATCAATTTCTGTCGAATGTGAAGGACAAGCAGAAGTTCATAAACATGCTCAGCCAGTTTCTGCAGAAGACCGACTGCCTGACTTAACACGCGCAGAGTGACGCAGATCTTCTCATTGTGAAGACAGCTGTAGAGTCTGCAAGAACAAGAACCACAGCTGACTTGTCGGCGACAATACTGATCTACGCGTGCTTCTTTGTTACTATACCAGCCCTGACAGCTGGGTGACAGTTGTGACCTGTACTTCAAGCCAGAGCCTAAAGCTAATTAAACGACAACGCGTTTCGAACATCAAGAAAGTTAAGGAGCAGTGGGAGGTGGAGGTGTGTGACAACATTTTGTTCATACACGCCATCACTGGGTGCGACACCACATCCCGCCTGCATGGAATCGGCAAAGGTGCGGCTTTGAAGAAATTCGTTAACTCCCCATACTTCCGTGAGCAAGCAAAAGTCTTTAATATGACTTCCACCGTGGATGAAATTTCTGCAGCGGGTGAGAATGCGTTGGTATCTCTATACAATGGGAAACCCGGCGATAGGCTTGATGTTCTCAGATACCAGAAGTACTGCGAGAAAGTGGCAAGTAAGGCACGCAAATCCAACCCCAAAGCCTACCACCGACATCTACTGTAGCAATATATCACAGCCTACGGCCGAACCTGCAAGTAAAGGAATGGAAGGGCGAGAGTCTCGATATGCGAGCAGAGAAGTGGGGCTGGAATGTTACCGAAGATCGAGTGGTCCCGGTTATGACGCACTTGCCACCAGCGCCCGACTCCCTTCTGCGGATCGTGAGGTGCAACTGCAACTAATCAGACTGCAGCACGTCAAGATGTACCTGCTGTAAGCACAGCCTCGAGTGTTCTCCAGCATGTGGCCAATGCAGAGGATCCGGGTGTACAAACTCTGCCATAAAGTCAGTGGACGAAGACAGTGATGACTCTGAAGATAAGGCACTCAAAGAGTTTAGCCAAATGAAACGATTTCATATGAAAATAAGGTCTCTAACTGAACTTGTGCCTTATCTTACTCTATATTTACACTCCTGTACCAATTCTGTATGATTTCAGACAAATGTAAGACCTGCAAATGCATAATAAATCAACTTCCGGTTCAGAGCCTCATTTCCATTTTGCACCACAGAGTGAGTTAGCGTCACTATAAACAAACCAGTTTTTGTTGATGTTCCCGTGTGTCGATTAAATATGATTTTTAGTATGTTGTTATAGATGGTATTTCAGATAATATTATGAAGAGAAACCTTCTGTTGCAATTAGTTTTGGGTCAAAACCGTAAAATGACTGGACTACTATACTATAGATATTATTTTAAATAGTTTCATAATAGTGCGGATAATATTGGTCAAGAATTATATATTTTGCATTATTGCGTAATAGCCAGAAACATTAATATTTTTGGCTACCAATGAATAGCGAATGCAAAGATATAAATATCTCAGAAATTTCTGGGATACTTGTAAATAGTAACATCTCTTTAAAACAATTTTGTATATCCCTTTAAATCCCTGATTAGTGTTCTAATGTTACTGATTGTATTTTTTAAACCCATGTGCCCTGGATCAGATGAATATTTCTACATCTTTCCAAATCCGCGTTGCTGCTTGTTTTTGTTGTGCTAGATATACTATTTTCTTGTTTGAGATATTTAATATTATCAACTTTGGTTTGTTTCAACACATTACATTCATCATCGTATCTATTGTTTTCTATCTCATTGCAGATAATATTCAATAACTCTTTCAATGTTATATCTTCATCAATTTCATGTATTTTTTTATGATAAAGTTTCAATAATTTCTTTTTATATTGTAACAGATCCAATCTACGCTCATTATCATATATTTTATCATGAAGATTGTCTATTTCATCTTCACATTCCTGAATTTGAAAATTTATTTTTTTGATATATTTCTCAATGCCGCTCATGATATATATAAACATTATATATTTTTTACATCTTTTAGCGGTATCCAGCTGTTAAAATCATCACTATATCCTTTCCACTTCACCAAAGCTTGTTTTTTCTTATAGTCTCTTTTGATAACCTTATCTATACGAAAAACATCTTGTTTAGCTTTCAATAACTCCTGTTGATAGAAAGATCCTTCTATTGATTCATCATTGAGATCTTTTAATTTGTAAGTTATAGGATTAGTGTATTGTATCTTATCGACTGTAAACACTTCTTCAGTCCAGTTTGGTGTATAACCCTTGTCGAACACATTCCGTTTATACTTTGAAATTCTAACCTTATCACCAACTTTAAATTTTGGTTTATATGATAATAGTTCCGTATCATATAGATTGAAATAAACAGTTCCTTCATTCTTTTTCATAGATGCTTCAATAGGTTTCATTTTAATACTTGAATGCTTTGTACTGTTGTATTCATTTAATAGTTTTGGTAACATGTCTAAATATTGTGTTGTATTTTGAGCTGTAAATTGTTTCCACATTTTAGATTTTAATGTTCTGTTAAATCTCTCAATAATAACAGCTTTACCTTCATTGAAAGTAGAATACATCTCAATATTATTTTTCTTTAGCCAGTCTTTGAAAGTTTTATTATAGAATTCAGACCCTTGGTCTACCCAAATAAATTTAGGTTTCCGTTTGGATTTTTTAATAACATCATCAAATGATTCAGTAATTGTATTACCTGTTTTATTTTTAATAGGGATGCTCCAAGCAAATTTCGAAAACACATCAATGATGTTTAACAAATATCTATATCCTTTATTCCATTTTGAAAACTTCTGCATTTCTACAAGGTCAGCGCTCCAAATATCATCTATTCCATTAACAATAACACGTCTCTTTTGAAATTTCCGTTTGATTGGTTTATGTAGTTCATTTGCAAGGAGTTCAGCCCAATCATTACTCAACTCCTTTTTACGTTTTTTGACTTCCTTTTAACACCTAATCCAAGTTTTTGTTTTACATCAATCGTGTTTCTAGCCAACCAATGCCCCCATTGTCTTTCATTATACGGTACGTTGTCTAAAGCTTGAACCATTTTTCGGTCTGCCTTATTTTTACATTTCCTATCATCCTTGCAGACTGAATAATCGACATCATGTTGCATTGCTATTTCATCAGTTCTTCCTGTAGGTTGGTCATATATTTCTAATATTTGGCCAGTTGTTGGGTCATATTTCACTTGACTCTTTAAATCATTATATGGGCCAGTATATTTATGGCCGGGTAATGTCCAACCGCCTTTTGGTTTCGGAAGCTTCCCAATGGCCTTATGAATATCAATCCCACTACCTTTATGCAATGGATCTAGTTTCTTACTAATATCTGAAGTTAAACTATCTAAGGCTTGATCCAAATATTTATCAGCCATTCCTTTTATTTTTTGTTTAGCATAACCAGATTTAATTGCCTTTGATGCTCCGATTCTACCTAAATTATACAAACCTTTTAAAGCGCTTTTAGCTGCTATTTCACCAAGACTGTGACTACCTTCTATATTTAAAAAGCCCCCATCTTGTGAGGGCTCAATTAGTTTCCCTGTTTTTGTTTTATAAATTTGGTTTTTGTTATACCACATTCAGCGCAAGTGCATTTCAACATAGTTCGACCATTTTTAGTTTTCACATATCGTTCGCTTCCTGGAACACATTCAGTGACTTTATTCTGTCTAACACAATATGATTTTACCATTATATATATAAGTTAGATATTTCTAAAATAATGTTCGAGGAATCTCTCATTCTTCATTGTATCATATATGTCAAATACTTGCAATAAATTATAATATGAATTCCCTTTATTCATTTCATTCAGAAAGTATAAACAGAAGTAACCACATGTAGTCGTTTTTATGTTCTGGATTTGGTTGTTTTGATGTAACAGAATCAAATTCTTTCTTTTTGTATGATTTACGATCTCTTGAAATGGAGGCATACCGAAACTATCAAAATAATTTATCACGTTGTCTTTGACATATGTGGCCACCCAATGGCTTCCACTCATATATGAGGGTTCAAGATTGTATATGAATAACGCCTGTTTATGCTTATGTGGAACTTTCTCATCCCTCGATAGAACATCTTTGATTGGGATGTTCAAATATCTACACCATTTTATTAGATCATGATTACTTAACGGGATATCTTTATGGAATTTTGGTTTTACAGTATTGCCCCTAGTAGTGGTATGCCATTGAATGGGCTGTTTTTCCCTAATAGTATGCCTTCTCCCGACTTGTTTTTTTTGGTAGTTTTTTTTTTAATCCCCATACCAATTGGATTATCCCATGTACCTATAAATGGAGGTGGTTGTCTGTATGCACCAATTCTCGGAGCTCCCTTACCCCTTTTTTTCTTACTAATTCCCATTCGTGGAGCCCCACTACCAGTTTTACCAGTCAAAGCATTTAGAAGGAGTGGAACACCAATGCTTGCCAACAGAGTGCCTAAAAATCCACCTGATTGTGTTTTTGTTGGTTTTACATGAACACCTGAACCTGATTGAAGGGCATTCAATATATCCTGTTTTTGTTTCGTCGATAAAAGATGCTTATATTCTATCAGCTTATTAATTTTGTCTTGTGGTACGAGAAAACCACCCGACTGTACGCCTTTGCCAGATATTGATTTCACAATCTGAGAAGCACCTTCTGAAGCCAATCCAGCAAGAGCTGATAGCCCAAGGGTTTTACCTATAGTTGGTGCTAGTGTCTTTCCAATACTTAAGATAGAAGTCAGTAGACTACCTCCAACCTGTTTTCTGATATTACTTTTAACAAGTTTGATATCCATACCCTTATTCATCATACGATTCTTCTCCAATCTCTTCTTTACCATTGCTGGTACATATAGAATATCATTTCCGTTCAGAGATTCATTTGATAGTCTGAGAACAATAGTTTCCCTTTTTTTGAAAGCATTGCTAAGATTCTTCTTTTGATTGTCAGACAAATTTACTTTGATTTCAAAAAGCTGAGTCATTTGCTGTATATAATATATGTTATATAATTTTTCCAGTTATAAAACATATATGAAATAAGGATATTTATTTTTATTAGTAATACATTACTTATTATACAATTTTACACTATAACCAATTCATTACCCACCTTGTCAATGACAACAGATTCTTCATATAGGACTACAGCATGAACATTGAAGTTTGCAGCTGCATTCTGGCTTAGTCTATACCTGAGGATTAGCTGTTTCGGATCTCTTGTTATTTTTTCAGTTTGATACGTAAGATTAAAGTAAATCAACCCATACAGAGAACTATAGTTTGCTAAGTTCAGCTGAGTTCCGCTGTTATAGTCATTTTTCCGCATAGTATATGACATCAAATCGTTAAAGATTCTCACTTTTGATTCTGTATCATACTCTGTTTCTGGATAAAAGACTCCATTTCCATATTCTAGTCTACAGTTTAAAAGGGAAGAGTTATTATCAGCAACATTAAGTTTAAAAGTGTCCATTAGATAAGGACTGTCTTCTTCAACTGCATCATTAGGCGGGTTTGTTCTTTTCAAGTAAACAAAAATGTGTTTGACATTGTCAATACTGCTTGAAATCTGGAAAAATCCTGATGATTGTGTAGGAGCTGATGCTTCGTACATTTCCCTTAAATATTTCCACTGAGTTTCTTTAAGAAATGAACTAACGAATTTGTCATACAATGAATCCTTTGGAGTTAGTTTTGGCACCCAGAGCAAAAACCTGTTAACAACAATTCTTCCAGCATCAGTTCCATTAGCCATGTGAATGAGTTCACCATCGTTTTGTAGCTCAATGTTAAATTGTATTTGCATTGGTACAAGCATCTTATCTTCAAGTTCTTCAAAAAATGAGAACCTGTTCAATGGTATAATCACATTAATGTTTTTAGCACCACCAGCCCCATTGTCTCGAAGTGCTTGAGTTTGCAACCTGCGAGCTTCAAATCCTGTGTTATTCGCAGCTGTTGTAGCATTCGTGTCCAAATACCAGAAACTGTTTTTAGCAACTGATCTACTGTAATCATCAGAATACTCTAGCAGGTTTTTAACAAAAGTGACTTTATGGAGATTGTCAGTGTCATAAACTATTTTTCCTGCAGATTTAATCATTATGTGGTCAATTAAGGAATGCCCTCCATTAATTACCGTTATTCGATCAGCAGCAGCATATCCTACTCCGTCTGCTAATTTCTGTAGTTGGAATTGGACTTCAATATAGGCATTGTACCAATCGTAGAAACTCGATCGATCATTAATTGTAAATTTATAACCATTTTTCGTTTGGTGTTGACCGTTAGCTGGAGATCTGATTACATCATCGAGTTGGAATCGCACCAACTCATTTCTTTGAAGAAAATTATCTGTTCTAAAAGACATATATTATTATGTTATATAATTTTAACAATTAAAAAATATATTCATTGATTCTATACAAATCTAACTCTACGTCTTCTCCTCAAACCATCTCCAGAAATGAGTCTATTCAGTATCATATCAGTACTTTCTTGATCTAGTTTTGGCTGATAATGTTGCTGCAGCTGTTTAATGGGTGAGGATGGAACAATTGCTGTTTGTCTTGTAGCTCCTTTTCTCAAATTTGTCAATCTTTTCATTATCAAATCACCAGATTTTTGAGATACCGCCTTACCCAGTCGCTCACCTGCATGGGATATCCCCGATTCTAACGCCTTCTTTGCTATTGGCTTAGCAAATTTCTTGAAAACAGATGATGCAACACTCTTCAACGGTTTGAAAATATTATCAACGATAATTCCCGATCCTTTGTGTCTGTATACAAATTTACCAAGTTTTGGATGGTAAAATCTTTTAAATTCATACGGTTTCATTATACTATTATGTTATATTATTCTATACTTTTCAGAATTAGTGAGAAAGATGTATCTGCTCCATTCAGGTCAACTAATCTTCTTTTTCCATCAGTAATGTATACCCTGATACTACTAATATTATTCTTATTGACTGGATTGAATGTGACTCTTCGTGGTTCGAGGGTAAAGGAGTAACTAGGTTGGAGTACACTGGTCGAGAAGGAATAAATGATGTCTGTATCTTGACCGTCGACAAGACTGTCGTTTATTAGGTTACAATGGATATTCAGGATATCTGTGTCTTGACTGAGATTGGGCACTTTCGGCCCTATATTTGTTTCATTAGATAATACTGTCTTATCAAACCCGATTAGATCATTAAAATTGGAATGCGTCAAATCAAGCTGATAATTCTGAGTCAATGTAATCGTAACCCTAAATGTTGTATTATCGAATTCAAGAGTGATAGGATACGTATCACCAGTCTTCGTTATATCCTTGATATATGTATTGAAGTCTGTATAATTCCATACTCCGGCTGGAAAGGTGATGTTGTTAAATGTTGAACCACTATCAGAGCTAAATTTAATTAATTGATTATTGTATCCAGCATTAACATTAAACCATGTAAAACTCATATTGATAATTCGGTTAAGGCCGATCACATATTGAGAATTACTATCCAATATCATTGGTCTAGTAAATTTTGTTGTGAAATCTTCAGGTTTATTATTCCCTTGATTTTTTACACTATAAGATGATAAAACTATCTCTCGTTCCATTTATATAATAAAGTTACATAAATTATATTTTGAAATATTGACTATACAATTTACTATATTGTGACTTATTGATTTTCGACATTTTCAATAATGTGTCCAATATAGTAACTCCCATATTTCGCATCTCAATGCTGGTATTCCCTGCCAATCTTTCACCAATAATCAATTCCAATTTTTTTAAAAGCTGCTTTACATCATTAAAAAACATAATATTTCCACCTCTCTGTTTTTTTCCCCGACTCTGGATTCCAGAACCTTTTATTGTTTCCAATTTAGTATTATAATGTTTTATGTATTCATTTAAAGTAACTCTTGCATTGTCTATTCTTTTGTTTCGCATTTGTCTCTCAGCTTCTGATATAGCCCCACTTTTGAACTGTTTTGTAACATGTGACTTATAACCACTTAATTGACTCCTTTTTGATTTTGCATCATTTATAATCTTATTAAGATAGGCCTTAGTCTTTTTATGTGTCATTTCTGGTTGATTTAACCTCATTTCCACATTTTCATAATCCGTAATACCAATATCATTCAAAATCTCATTACTTATATCTTCATTATCTAATCCATAATCGATCTCATCGTCGTCATCATATTCTGGTGGTAATTCATCAGGTTCATCACCAAAGTACTGAGGATCAACATAAATATTCTTATTTCCTTCCATAAGATCTTGTAAAGATTCTTCATAAGTAGGTGGTTTAGGTACAATTTGTTTATTTTGATTTGGTGGGACATAATCACCAAATAAATCATCAACTTGCATGTCTTCGAAAGGGTCAACTTCAGGCATATAATCAATACCTTGATCAGCTTTTTTAGGTGCTCTTTTCTTTCTTATGGGTACCCTTAAATCTACATTACTGTCGATAACATCATCTAATTTACTAGTCACAGGTTTGAATACCTTAGCCAATGACTCTTGACTTATCTTATGACTAAGATTATGTTTTGTGATTGCATCATGTACAAGATTAATCTTATTACCTAATAGAGATTTACTCTTTGCAAGTTCTTTCCATTTAAGTAAACTCATTTTTATTATATTATTAGGTTACATAAAATTTGGAAATCATATATAAAAAACAACGTTTAACACCGTGTTATACACCGTGTTATACACCGTGTTACACACCGTGTTACACACCATGTTGTATTGAAATAATATACCCATATTATATAATGATAATACCAAATTACGATATTGAAGACGATATGGTCTCGAACTTTAGACAGTTATATGATTTCATGCCAGATCAATCATTTAGGATGTTGGTTTGCGGCCCAAGTGGTTCGGGAAAAACAAATACACTTATGCATATGATTTACAATTTATTGTACTTTGATAAAATATACCTGTATGCGAAAAACTTAGAGCAGTCCAAGTATCAGAATCTTATGGATATATTCCAGCCAATAAGTGATGAAGCTGGTTATAATGTTATTGAAGCAAGCAATGATCAAATTATTCCTGTAAATGATATTGATAATGAAAGTCAGAAAATAGTGATATTCGACGATTTCGTATGTGATAAAAACCAAAAACCATTAGTCGACTATTTTATACGAGGGAGACACAAAAACTGTAGTGTGATTTATTTGAGTCAGAGCTATTATAAGACACCGAAAGACATAAGATTGAACTGTTCACATTTCTGTCTTTACGAATTCCCAAGCACCAATGAAAAGAGTCTAATTTGCCGTGAAAACAGTATTTCAAAACAATTATATGATAAAGCAACTAAAGAACCATTTTCATTCATATATATTGATAAACCAAAGAAATTCACAACCAAGAATTTTAATGAAAAAATATAATCAAAGTAATATAATGTTATTATATAAATGAGTTACTCAAACGGACGTTTACCTGAATCAACATTTAATAATCAATCTCAACGGGGATTACCTGGTGTCGGGTTTGTATTAACAGATGACGGAAATTATGATATTCAGAATAAAAGATTGACAAATGTTGCAGAAGCTATTAACAATAACGACGTGATCACAAAGCATCAGGTTGACACGCTTGGAACAAGTTTGGAAAACAAACTGATTCAACTGAGGGCTGATTCTCTTCAGGTTGACGGATCATCTCATATGACTGGAGATCTTGATTTGAGGGGACATAAACTAATTCTACCCGGTGAGATTGATATGGATAGAAAATTAATCACAAACATGGACGCTGATTTGAATAATGACCTGGCTGCTGTTAATTCGATAACTCTCAAAAATCAGGTCAATAACAAAGCAAACATTACAGATGCATATATGAAAAATGAAAGAATAGTATTGACTGATTACATGGATGCCAATTATCATTCTATATTAAATGTTCAAGCAGCTGGTGATAACGATGCTTTCCCTTTTTATCATGGGAAGACACATTTTTTAAATTATGATGGTCAACAATACGATGCGAAGAATAAGAAAATCGTAAATGTAATAACCGATGAATCCAATGATTTAAGTAGTGTAAACATGGTTACTTTGAAAAAATATCATCCTAATACCGATCCTTCACACACACACGAGATTTTGAAAAATATTGATCTGAAAGAACTTTATAATATTGTGAAATCAAAACAACAGACATATCTTGAATTAGCAGCAAATTATAACAATCTTGTATCTTATAATGATGTAAAAAACATTTTTCTCAGTCGTAAAGAAACTTTTCCAATGGAAACTAGTCTAGATATGGGATCAAATACTATTTATAATGTAAAAGATCCAACAGAAGTTGATCATGCGGTAAATAAAGGGTATGTAGATGATGAAGCAGACAAAAGGCTTTCTTTATCTGGTGGAACAATGACTGGTACTCTTGATATGGGATCGGAGAAAATCATCGGTCTTCCCGATCCAAAAACATCCAATGAAGCAACATCAAAACAATATGTTGATACACAGCTAAATGAGAAGACAGTAGCTCTGGCAGAGGAACTGATCAAAACAGAAGCTGAACTCAAAAAATATGTCAATGAATCGCATATATCGTCAACCTCCCACTTGAAGGATGAATTCCGGTATTTGATGGAGGATGTGGATGAATCCAGCTCTGAACATAATATAACAGTGACTGGAATAACTGATTTTTCAAGTTCTCCACATCATTTCAATAAGAAGGCGTATGATTTGAAAATAACAAAAGATGTTTTCAATGAATACTCTGGGAGACTTGGTTTCAACATGTTAAAACTTCCAGAAGGAGAATATACGATTTGTATTGAATTCTTTCCCGCTTCCATGACGGGTGTGAGCGTTGACGTTGTGAGCACAAGCCTGAATATCAATCAACAATCAACAAAAAAATTTATGAAGTATTCAAGGTCAATTATTCACATGCATAAATGGCAGATTTCTCCACCTGAATTCATTTATCTGGATCTGAAATGGAAAGGGACAGCTGACGATGTTGTTCAAGGCCCAGCAAAGCTGATTATTTATGGCGTTAAAGGTTCTCAATCAGATGTTGAAAGTTCTGTTTATGATTCTCCCTTTGTTTATGAAAATAACAAAATGGTGATGGAGACCGATATTGATATGAATTCACACAAAATCATGAATGCAACCCATCACTTATTTGGGCAATTAAAAACAAATGAAAGTGGTGGAAAAACATTTTTATGAAATGGTTGTGACAAAATCATGATTCCAAACGGTAGCAAATTAAAAAAAATAACAGGCCACTATAATCTCTTAGATGTTTCCTACCAAACAATATCCTTAAAAATACTCTATGGATTCTCTTTAATTCAAACAATAACCTATACTTTATCTGGAAGTCAAAGACAAACGATAGATATAAACTTAGATTTACCATACGGTCATATGGCTGTGGAGATGGTTGAAACGGTTAAAAATCAAGACATTTCATTATTAATCGAATACACAGCACCATAAATTAATATAATTATATTATATATGCTGAATTTGGATAACGCAATTAATTTTTGTAATAAATTTTTCACAACCCAAAAAAACCTACATCCTAATACTAAAGATGAAATATTAAAATCGGCTTTAATATATCAATTTTTGTACGTTAACTATTTGAATAAGCCAATATTATTTAACCAAATATTAGAAAAACACCCTGACATTGGATTAATAGGACCAGGTTCTTGTACTCTAAATACCAATTACCAATTTTTAATTAAACATGCTATTTTTCATGATGCATTTGGAAGATTTTATAATGACTATGAAATGGGGCCTGGATACACATATTGCTTCCTTTCAATGCCAAAGAAAGTAAAAAGATCTCCAATAATGGGCCAAATAAGTGGTGTATTATATTGTCTTATTTCAAATCCTAAAATATAATATGTACTAATAATATATAGAATAGAATGACTAAAACAGATATCTTTCAATTTAATCATATCGATAAGTGTATAAGCAAAGAAAAATTATCTGAAATCAAAGCGTTATATAGATATTACCACAAACGCTTTTGGTGTTATAAAAAGGCTTTCAAATATTTTAAGAGATTGAATTTAATTGTAAATGTTACTTCAACAGGCTTAGTAGTTATTGGTACAATAGCTGGTAGTATCACATTAAATCCTGCTATACTAGCTTCTATTTCTGGAGCTGGTTTATTGCTTAAAAGCAATAAACCAGCTCCAGAAATAGAAGCTAGTATAGCAGGATTTAATGTGATACTACCAGCTATTGTACCAATAACTACTAAGCCTGTTGAAGTAACATTTACAATTAAATTCAATCTCTTAAAATATTTGAAAGCCTTTTTATAACACCAAAAGCGTTTGTGGTAATATCTATATAACGCTTTGATTTCAGATAATTTTTCTTTGCTTATACACTTATTGATATGATTAAATTGAAAGATATCTGTTTTAGTCATTCTATTCTATATATTATTAGTACATATTATATTTTAGGATTTGAAATAAGACAATATTTCTCTTATAGTCCTTGATTTCAGATATTGTCTTAAAAGACAATATCTGAAATCAAGGACTATAAGAGAAAAATTGAAATGTCTAAATTTTCTTATATGACTTATGAAAAAGTGTTAGTTGATCTACGGTCTTTTTTAAGAGGAAATCAATTCAACCACACTGTTTTCATCAATGAAATGAGACAGTTAGATGAAATAATCATCGATCTTTGTCCTCTTGCTGATAAATTCGAGAAACAGTATGATAAAAAATTCGAGTAAATTTTATTTTATAATTCATTCAAAGGGAAAAACCCTTCACATGACGTATAACTTCCTATTTTTCTGAGAATCATGCAACAGGTCACCTTTTAATAATTTTGTTGACATCATTCTTTATTAATTTATAAACATCATCCCACCATTGTTCATAAAATTTTAATGTCTTTTTAGAAGAAGTTATTTTTATTTTATCATAAGGTAATCCTAAAATTTTTAATAATCTTCTCAAAACATAGGTTACACTAATCATCCGTTTCCGGTTCTTATTGACTTCTGGTAACACGTTGTTTATTAATCCAAAAATCTTATATATTTTGTTACGGTCTTGATAACTCAAATGAATTTCTTTATTATATTTATTGATTATATTTTCGATATGATATTTTCTTACATACACACTCTTCGTCCTTATTCTATACATATTCTCATAAAAATCAACGTACTCTTTAACATAATCATAACCATGGACGGAACCGCAATTTAGACAGACGCTCATACCATCTATACTATTTATATCTTGTTCACAACAACATAACTCAACCAATCTAGCACTACTATCAACTTCTAATAATTTCATATCATAAAAGGGATATATCAACTCACCAATACTCATCATTTCCGTATTTCTACCAACATCTGCTAATCGTCGGTCACAAAAGGGACAGGTCAACTCTCCCATCTTCTCAAATTCATCATGAATTTCCAAATTACAATTCATTCTATACTATTATATGAGATTATATTTTTAAAACAATAGCTATAAGCGGTGCGTGTCTAAATTCCCAGAAAACAAAAATAGCGAACATGTTTTAATAACAGGAAATGGGTCATCATTAATAGTTATTGTTTCAGATCACGAGTCAGTCGTATGATTTTTTCAACCAATCAGAAGGTGGATGATGCATCATTCAGTTATGTGAGTAAGGCATCTTAACTTCACAAGCAACTTCACAATTGTGAACTTTTTCACTGAAAAAGTTCACAATTGTGAATCAAAGTGTGAAGCCTCTGATTGGTTAAAAATATCACACGACCGTCTCGTGATCTGAAACAATAACTATTAGTGATGACTCATTTCCTTTTTATCAAAACATGTTCAGACTTGTAAGCGGGGGATTCCCCGTTCTCTGTTTCTGGGTATTACATCCTGTGTTTCCGAGAATTGTATCACGCAATGAAATAAACGCACTTTGTTTTAATTAACATATAGTTTCATTTGATTTTTCCATTTAATATTTTTAATTAATTATTGCATTTAATATTTCCATTTTATTTTTGCCATTATATGGTAAGTAGTATAGAGTTGGCTTGGTATCAGATCAGTTTTGCAAAACTGATCTGGTACCGCCAACTCTTATACTACTGATAGTACGGCTCCGAAGCGGGAGCAGATTCCAGACCGGATCCCAGATCTCTTCATTTATAGTTGGGACGTTTAAGTACTTGATATTTTCCGAAGACGAGTATTTGTCGGCACTCTTTTCAGCCGTATCAGCTACTGTTAGTGACCACGTCTGTCGCGCTCGTGCCGAGCGCATAATTTACAACTGCACTTATGTCAAGTGGCCCTGGCTGTTTGTCTGGATTTTGCCCTCCCTCTGATGTATCATCTCGGAGAAAGAAATCTTCTTTTAAGTCAGCAAAATATTCTGAATCTTCCTTCAATTGAGCGGACAGCGTTTCTGTTAGACCTTGCATCACGTTCACCAAAGTGCTGTTGTCGTTCACAATTTCCGAGCCTTAAGGTGTTGTTGAAGAGTTCGAAGTCGACTGAGCCAACTTTTTCTTAGCAAAATACAAGAAAATTGCGAAAAAATAGCGAAAATGTGTTGTCCTGGGACAAAGCTGCCGAAACCGATTTCGCGCGCCAAAAGTACTGATTATGCGCATGCGCCTAGCTATCTCATGGGATCACTGTGCAGTGATGACAAGATAGAATTATCGCAAGTGCCGTCTTTTGATATTAATATACTTGAAACACAGCGTTTTACTGTTAATATACTGCTTTGACACCTAAAGTACGTACAATAACTGTTAATACCATATTGTACGAATATTATCCTGTACTCCAAAAGTATTTTGACACTGCAGAAACAATCTGACACCTGCTGTTATTTTGGATGATTTTGGCTGAGACACTCTGATCTTGAGCACATGCACTTAAAGTAACTAGCAATCAGTGTCTATAAAGCAGCTAAAAGGATCCTTTTTTCTGAGGGCCTTTAACGTCTTAAAGAGCACAAATAATCTGTTTAGTTCCCAGTCCCTGAACTGAAGCGGGAAAGCGTAGCTTTGCCTGTCGGGTTACTGTTCTTTGGAATGGCCTATTAACCTGTCGGGTTACTGTTCTTTGGAATGACCTATTAACCTGTCGGGTTACTGTTCTTTGGAATGGCCTATTAACCTGTCGGGTTACTGTTCTTTGGAATGGCCTATTAACTTGTTGGGTTACTGTTCTTTGGAATGGCCTATTAACCTGTTGGGTTACTGTTCTTTGGAATGGCCCATTAAATGAGATGAGAGCTGAGCCAAGGACTAACTCTTAAATAACAACCTTACAGTAGTCATCTTACTCTTTTACCCTTATTTGTTATAGGATAATTTAGTAGATTTGTATGAGGTACATTTATTATTCGACATATAAAACATTCAAAAGTGCAAGCACGCCCCAAAACGAGTGCAAATATGTAAGGGTTATCGGCCTGAAACGAGGGGATATCAGATTTATTCACCCCTGGTTCCGCCCGAGGGCGTAGCCCGAGGGCGGAACCAGAGGTGAAAAAATCTGATATCCCCGAGTGAAAGGCCGATAAAATGCTTATTTTTCACACTGGTGAGGTTTTCTAAAAAACGCACTTTTGTTTAAGATGTCGGCAAAAGAGCTTGATGAAGTTTTGTAAAGAAACAAAGATATCATGGTAGTCTCTAGGGACTTGCATACATGTGCGTAAAAAATTGCGAAAACAACATTGTCATGGTATGAGTTGAATAGGTATTTAAAGTGTAGTTTGCCTCGTGTTGTAATTTGCATTATTTTTCACATTGGTGAGGTTTTTGTAGATAATGCACTTTTGTTTAAGATGTCGGCAAAACAGCTTGATGGAGTTTTGTAAAGAAACAAATATATGTAGTCTCTAGGGTCTTACATTACATACATGTGCGTGAAAAATTGCGAAAACAACATTGTCAGGTCTGAGTTCAATATGTAAGTAGTTTGCCTCGTGTTGTAATTTGCATTGTGGATTACGCTTGATCTAGTTGAGCTGATGTCGAAGTATGAGCGAATCGGACTCCGATGATGATATTTTCATCACCCAAAGCAGTTTTTCTGGTTCTATTCAGTCGTCTTGCAAAGATGAAAGTTTGTTGGATTTGCCAGCGGATAATTTGGATGGTTTAGATGTCGAGGAAACAGTGACAGAATTATTCGAAGAACTAAAGCGGAGTGAGTACACTAATGAAGTGGGTGAGACTAGCAAGAAGGTTGAAGTATCGCGACGTGGTATTGAAATAGTGACACAGGGAGAGGTTGAGGAAAGGAATAGACAACGAATTCCACAAAATACACGAAAGTCAACGGCTTGGCATACTAGAGTATGATGTTTCGAGGGGAATAACTGGAGGGGAATAACTACAGGGGAATAACTGCAGGGGAATAACTACAGGGGAATAACTCAGCCCCGCACTCCCCTGTTACAATCGAAGCCGCCACCTGCTTTTCAGACAGTTGATAATTGTTAGGGGATATTAAATTTATTCACCTGAATAAAACAAAGAAAACCGAGCCATGTGAAAAATAAGATACGTTATTACACTCTTCTGAGCGAGTGCTAGGGAAAACACTTTCAAAAACTTTAATTTATTTATTAATCGAAAAGTTGGGTAATACGGCTGGGCATTTTTACTCGTCAGTTCTTTTTTTCTCGTCTAAAGTCTCGAAAAAATAAACCCTGACTCGTAAAACTACTCAGTCGTATTACACAACTTTTCGCTGAATAACTTTTATGTATTGTATCTCCCCCCTATAGCTAATATTTTCGTTTACACAGCTCTCCGGAAAAACATTTTTTCTGTAATGATGAGAAACCGTGTTTAAATGAACATTTTGCCGAGGGGATCGTTTATTTCAAGAAGCAGACAGTTTCGCAAGAGCGAAGATCACGGAAACCCACTGAGAATAGCTTATGTCTCGGACAAAATAATATTAGAGAAGGCAGATTTGCCAACCCTACTAAATAGACGCTTACAGGACCTGTGCACCCTCATGTATAAAGTGAAGCATAAACTGTGCCCTGCATATATTAGTAACATCTTTAAAAAACCAAATAATAATTATAATTTGAGGCAAGCAGATTTCTCTATACACAGGTACGAAACAGTCACCTACGGCAAGCACTCTATTAGATATCTAGGGCTTAGGCTATGGACAAAACTACCCAAGAGTATCAGGGACGTCAAAACCCTAATGTTGTTCAAAGGCAAGATACGCCAATTCAATATAAGTGAACTTTTAGATGATGGCTGCGCAGGTTGTAGCCTCTGTTCTTCTTGATTTTTATATATTTTTTTTATTAAAAATCTTGTAATTAGATAACTGTAGATGTTTTATATATTACTGTATATAGTTTTTAGTTTGTAAATTTTTCTTTAATTGGTGTCCCCAAATTAGTAAGGGATTTTTTTTCCCTAGCTAGATGGCTTTTGACACTCTAATAAAGTTTCTTCTTCTTCTTCTTCTACGCGTATATTTTTTAAGCCAATTGGGCAAAACAGGGTCATTGTTACACGCCATTTGGGGCCTGTGCCAAGCTTGAATCATCAACCCACTTTTGAATACTCTCTTAAGGATATAGAGTAAAAAGAGGACTGTGCGCGAAGCAAATGGAAAGGGAGTGGGAATGGCGCGACGTTGCCCCCTTCCCTCTTCTCAGACCAGCGCTCGGCTCACTTATTTCTTTTAACCCTACCCACCCCGGTCTATGCCCGCGCCCCACTAAGGCGCCTGTTCATAGGCTACCTCGTCTCTGTACATGTTACACTAAATTGGCTGAAACCTCTCAAGTTTTGTAGGTTATCAGAGGATTATTGCTTTATCAACAAATTAATGCCCACAACGTGGATCAACGCGGGGGCGCCCAACTGCACGAACACAATTTCTCTCGAAGACAAGGCGTGTGAAAGAAAAATACCCTGTTAAAAAATCGCTCATCGTAACTTGATATGGCCGCAATGGGTGATGACCAGAAATATTGAAGAAGAATCAGAGGAGACAAAGTTTTTTTGCAACAGATTTAAAAGTTAGAACCACATTAAATGATCCAAGACTCGACCTTTTGAAAAAATGGGTTAATCCCACTACTGATCCACTACTAATCTTAACTCGTCTGGAGAAAACACGTCCAAAGTGTTCACAATGAATAAACCATTGTAACGATTAATGCTATATCACGGAATAATTGTGGCGTCAAAACTGAAAAAGAAATGCTAGAATTTTTATTTTAGGCATTATCAAAGAATTTTAAATGTCTTCAGTGGAGACGACGGAATATGCGAACAATTTCTGATTCGCAGCAGAACATTCTCGGCATGAAATATACGAACAACAGCTTGTATTTTCGAGAAGCAGACAGTTTTGCGAGGGCTTCAAGGTCACGGAAAGCCACTGACGAACAACTAATGTTCCGGCAAAATTATATCCATTTATATTTTTGAACCTTGACCTGAAGCTCGAATTTTTTTTCAGTTGTTCTTTCCAGCGGAGAAGCCTTCGTTTTCTCACTTGCAAGCCCAGTATTAAAATTTCAATTGCCCCCCAAGGTGGTCGTTTGTGTGCCAGATGTAAAGACATAGGTCTCCTTTATAGTGGTTTGTGTAAGTTATATCGGTTAAATACGACATTGCTTGGCTTCAAAAATATGTCACAATTAATTAAAGCGTCATCAGAGGATTACTGCCTTATCAACAAATTTATCACAACGTAATTAAACGCGAGGGCGCCCAACTGCACGAACACAAGAATAAAATAACTAAATTTGAAACATCGTTCATCGTAACTTGATATGGCCGCAATGGGTTATGGCTACAAAATGTCGATCAGCTCCTTTCGCTGATTCTCTACACTTTTGCAAAAATTGAAAAAAAAATGTTCGTGTTGGAAGCTAGTGTGAAATTCTTCTAATTACCTACCCACGCACCATCGAATTCCGTCCATATTTGTGGCTGTACGGGGTTTTCAAAAGGTTACTTAACTAGAACAGTGTGTTGAAAGGATGCGAAATTTACTTCCTCAATAAACCCGAACAGATCAAATTGATAAAGAAAGTTTGTCTCCAGTGATTCTTTTTCGACATTTTCTAGCCATCACCCATTGCGCCATATAAAGTTACGATGAGCGATTTTTCAAAATTGTTTTTTTTTTCCTTTCACGCACCCTATCTTCGAGAGACATTGTGTTCGTGCAGTTGGGCTCCGTACGTAGATTCACGTTGTGGGCATTAAGTTGTCGATATGAGGCAGTAATCCTCTGATGACGCTTTTCTTTCTTTGCGCGCACAATATGCCATTCTGGGCCCACCAAGTTTAATATCAGGACTTTCTAGAAACGGAAAACTATGTAATTGAAAGCTATCGTTAGCGACCAGCTAACTCTAGTTACGACCACAGTTTTTGTTCTACCTTTGAGCACTAATTATATCAGTTCGGTCTAGCAAACCGCGGTGCCGTGTTCAAGAGAACCTGATCGCCGCCAGTGATAAAAATGCTAAAAATTTACTCGACAAACTGTTGATTTTAGTTCATTAAATTCGAAGAGCTATCATTGATATTTGGATAAGATTTCCAACCCCAACACCTTATATTCATTTAATACCTAAGTGGTGACTATTTTTCGATCTTGGGATAACCATATGTATGCCATAGTTGTAGTACAGTATTATAAATCTCGGTAGCTGCCTGTGCAGATGAGTGCAAAGAACGTCCGTATATAGGAAGCATAAAATAAATATTCCTCTATGGTTCTCGGCGGCCGTTTTTGGTAAGAATTATGTGTAAACTAACCCCGGGAAGGAGGGGGGGGGGGGGGGATACTCCCTATAATGGGATATACGGGGATGCTCCGCCCAAAAGGGGTTCATATTTTAGGCCGGAGGTATATAAAAGGTTAGGGATTTCACGCGAGTTGAAGAATATAAAAAGGTAAGGAAATCTGCTATTTAGGTCGCACGTAACGGCTAATTCGTCTATTAAAGTATTTTAATGTTTTTACTGAAGTGAAAAGTGAGTAAACGTTGCTCAAATGTTAGCCAAAAACGCATTTTTTGTTTTTCTTTTGTCAGTTACAGCATGTATCAGGGATATAAGTCAGGAATGTAAGTCAACTAGGTATATATGAAAGGGTTACCTTTTCTGTCAAAAGGGTAAGGGTTTGGACCTGCCCGGAAACTAACGCAGGCGTTCTTATGGCGATAATGGAACGGATTATTTATTGAGTCCTAAGAACGTAATACAGTACGGTGTCATAAACCTGAAAGGATCCGAGTCAGCCACACCTTTGTTTTTGTTGATATACGGGAGTTTCGGTGTTATATTATACGTGGCCCGTGACCAAAAGTAAGGAAATCGCCGCTGGAGGTCCGCGATCGCGCGAAAGGTTCAACATCTGTAAGTAATAGTGGGTTGAAACCTGCAACTGTTCAACATCTGTGACATCTGTTGAACGGCAGCCGCAGCACATCTTCAAACTCATTAATTATTCAAAAGGTTATTAGCCAATCGGAGTGTTCCATTTCGGTCAGGTGTATATGTATCTTGATCATTAGTTCAAAAACTGATCAAGAAACTGATCAAGATCAAGACACTTGAATTTTAATTTTTAATAGCAACCTGAAAAATTGCAGCCTCGTGCTTTTATCAGTTTCTCGGTGTTTGGAACCTCTGATGAAATCCTCGCACTCGTTGTTGATATACCAGAAACCCATAAGTGGGTTGAAACGTGTAACGCGCATTCAAGCTTCCGAATATTCATTTTTTGCTTAGTATCATATTTGGAAACCCCTCGGTTCCTCGAGATTGGAAGCAAGCTGTTCTAGCGAATTGATTGGTTAATATTTTGATTTTGATTTTCTAAATATGGCTGTAACAACTTCTTAGCAAATTGAATAATCGGAAGCTTCTTTTGAAGCGTACAAGAGACAGTGTATCATGCCATACACCTTAGAGACAGTGTATCATGCCATACACCTTAGAGACAGTGTATCATGCCATACACCTTAGAGGTTAAAATAGGCCATTCAACATGTTGAACGTTAAAACAAAAAGCTTTAGCACTGCTTCCCACACTGAAAAAAAAAACTTCTGCAACGCCGAACGGAACGAACGGAGAAGTGCACGAACTTTACTTTTCACTTTTTTTTCTTTTAGTCACCCGAAGGTTTGTCCTGCAAACCAAAATATCGGGCAAATTTGTAACATTTCAGCCTTTATTATTTCAATTTATTTTATTTTAATTATTTTGTTTCCTTTTTCTTCGCCGATTGCCATTCTTTCCGATTGCCGTTGGGATCAATCTACCTTCTATTTGAATTCTTTAAGCCCCAACAGTGATCAGCATCAAATTTCTTTTTGTAATATCAATGCTAAATCAATCAGAGAGGTTATGAGAATTAAGGGCATGATCACTCAAGATGAATTCTCTTGATATTTTGGCAACTTCTTCCTGTTACTTTTATAAGAAAGATATCGGAACAATGAATGAGAATTTGTATTTTGATTTAGGGATAAAGGTTTCTTTGTTTGAAGACTCTGAGGTGTTTGGAATCGAAAATGTTTGTTGATAGTCAATTTAAAATACGTCAGCTGATAAGCGCCTGTGTAAAAACGTTTGAATGCAGAGGTCCACACAACGCGTAAATAAAATGCACTGGTTCGGTTTTACCGGATGTTACCCGTATGTTACTCGTATGTACTCGTATGTTACTCGTATGTTACTCGTATGTACTCGTATGTTACTCGTATGTACTCGTATGTTACTCGTACGTACTCGTATGTTACTCGTATGTACTCGTATGTACTCGTATGTTACTCGTATGTACTCGTATGTTACTCGTATGTTACTCGTATGTACTCGTATGTTACTCGTATGTTACTCGTATGTTACTCGTATGTACTCGTATGTTACTCGTACGTACTCGTAGTACTGAATGCAGAGGTCCACACAACGCGTAAATAAAATGCACTGGTTCGGTTTTGCCGGATCTCTTTGTAGCTAGAGATGCTCGAGCCAGACGTCACCTGAAGTGTAAAGGTGTTTATAGTTAGATGAGATTACGATATGTAAAAATAATCTATTTTGGTTGGATCACGAAGAAGGGTACAGGTTTTAAGCTCTAGGGAGCACCCCCACCAAGAATTCTGAGATATAACCCCCCCCCCCCGGAATCTTTATCCTAAATATGGTTAGACGTTTTTCTGTGCATCCTTTTTGTCTCTAAAATTGTTAACGGGCAAGGTGCGGTGATATTTCAGAATACATCCACTTAACTTTTTATATGAGATGCTCCGTTGAGGAATATTAAATTTGTTGTTTGCGTGCACTTCAGTAAACTATTTATCAAAGGCTAGGCTTGTCACTCCCAATGACATTCCAGTGTGCCCGATTGAGCTTGTCGGCTAAGATATGCCCGGGGGGATACTCCTCGGAATTTTTGGTGGGGGTGTGCCGCCCGGTTCTCCAAATCCTGACCCTATTTCAAACCAAAACATGCCATTTTCCATACCCGTTTTCAGACCTGGCCTCTAAAATCCACGGACAAACTATAACTGCAAGAAGCACACTACACCTTCCCCTCGGTATGACCAGTACCTTACGCATGCGCACAACCATATCACCCTGGTAGTAGCAGCCATGGACAGCTGTTTCGTATTGGTTAGGACTCATCAACATGGCATAGCCAGGCAGGGTCTCATTTTCAATCATCGACCCCACCACTTTACTACCAAGGCGGATGCATTGAGCATCCCTTTAAGCGCCAGCTCGATCCACGTAGACCATGTGGTAGATGGTGTAGTGTACTTCTTGCAGTTTTAGTTTGTCTAACATCCATACCCGTTTTCAGACCTGGCTTCTGAAAGCCAGTGTACTCGGTTTGCGAACCCATTATTATTTCGGTTAGGCCCGGTTCAAACGTCGAACTTCACATGTGCCGAATCTAATGCAAATGAGCAAAATCTATTGTTCTTGATCATTTGCATTAGATTCGGCAGATGTGAAGTTCGACGTTTGAACCGGGCCTTATTTCTTTTATTCATTTGGAGTTGAAAACACAAATACGTTTATACGCTCTCGTGTTTCCTTTGAAAACCATACCCGATTTCAGACCAAAATGGTCAAAATCTTTGATACCCGTTTTCAGACCAAAACGGCTCAAAACCATACCCTTTGGAGCGGCACATACCTAAATAGGCGGGCCGATATGTAACTGTGAATCACGATATAAAAAGATTATTTGCCGGAAATCGGTCCATCATGTATGAGACGAAAGTAATTTCTGAAACGGCAATTAGGCCAATTGATAATACAACTGTTTCCAATGTCAAAGCACAAGAATCCAAGTGAACGCTGAAAATATTAGCACACTCAGGCTTGCGGTTTGTACGAAAGACCACTAGAATTGAGCATTTTTGGTCATCACCTGTTCATTTGCATGCATGGAATAAGAAAACCTTCGAATACAATCCCCCGGCTTAGTACCCGTATTAACTTACATAACAGTATACATTCCAGGAGAACAGAAGTTCAAACGAAGGTTTTAGAAACTTCTAACGAGTTTCTAATAGTTCTTTCCGTAATTATATCACGTACATAACCCCCACTAGGACATAAACAAAGACTGAAAGTAATTTCTGAAACGGCAATTAGGCCAATTGATAATACGACTGTTTTCCAATGTCAAAGCACAAGAATCCAAGTGAACGTTGAAAATATTAGCACCGACTCAGTTTGTATGAAAGACTAATTGAGCATTTCCGGGTCATCGCCTGTTCATTTGCGTGCATGTATAAGAAAACCTTTAATTTGAATACAGCTTCCCCGGCTTAGTACCCGTATTAACTCTCATAATAGTATACATTCCAGGAGAACAGACGTTCAAACGAACGTTTTAGAAACTTCTAACGAGTTTCTAATAGTTCTTTCCGTAAATATATCACGTACTAACTCTTATTTATTGATCCGCAAATCGAAAAACCGGCTTTGCGCTTTTGCTACCATCCTTTCATGTTTCACATGGTCCAACGTAGGTTCAGATTGGAGGCAAATAACAATTTATAAAGTGTAGAATTTAATGTACTAGAGGTGATCTTTGATAATACTGAAAAACATTGGTACCTTTGACAAGCGTCAAACATCTGTCAAGGACCCAATTCAATGTTTTCTTCACCTTTTAATTATAAGTGCATCCTTGCCAGCGATAACTGATGGCGATGTTTTTTTTCTCTAGCGATAGCTAATTATAGTCTCACGATTTCTCCGACACACACCACTACTTGGAATGAATACGTTACTCGGAATTAAGGCGGGGGTATACATGAATTTGAATGAAATTTGAAGAGGTTTATAGAAGAGATAGAATAAAGAAAATGATTTTTGGAACACCAACATACAGTTGCTACCCACACAAGAGCACCCAAGGTTGCTAGTGGACTTATTTGGTGTCCGTCTACTAATTAATTATTAACTAGAAATTCTAATTATAAAACTTCACTAAATCTTCAATATATCTTATTTCTCTAAATTTTACCAATCCTTTGTAAAAAACTGTTTCCTCCCAAACATACCCAAAAATCACCCAAAAATTTACAAAACACCCCGTAACATAGATAAGTGAAATGAGGTTTTGGATTGCTTGAAACGTGAACGAGATCAGTTGGCGGAAAAATGGCATTCAGGTGTACCCCCGAAGATATATCTCACGGAGAATTTGGAACTAAATCGGTTTTCGTGCAACAGGATCTGAGGAAAAAGGGGCGTCTTCTCGCAGCCTGTATAGTTATATCTAGGCTGTTTAATCCTTTATGCTTTAGTCGGTGGCGTTACCATTTGCTCTATAACTAGGAAGACTAATTTCTAAAACATCCACAAGTAAGCTGTTTGATTTTAGCAATCGACGTAATCTCCAATAAAATCTGTACAGGCCGGCAAATGATCTCGGCCGGCAAATGATCCCGGCCGGCAAATGATCCCCGTCCCGCAAATGATCCCCAAATTGGCCGGCAAATGATCCCCGGACCGCAAATGAGTCCCCTCGCCAAAAAATAGGAATGGCGTGGAATCTACACTTTGGATAATGAATTAAAAACAATTCTCATTAACCCATTCACACCTGAGGATTTTTACGTTTTTGAGTGATTTTCTGCATACACACGCCCCATAGGATTTCGTGACTGCATATTTGGAGTTACCATTGAAAGTGCTGCTGTTCTAAAACACTGAAGGCTCGAGTTTACTGGAAACGTCATTGTGACGATCTCATTTTGCTTGCTTGATTTGCAATAAAGGGTCCAATATGAATTATCTATGATTTTTGGTAAGTTCACAGCCATTTTTCATCTTTAGTAGCTGCCTGGTGAGCATCATTAAGCTTGGAGGTAGTTCAGAGTCCACTTCTCAATGAAGCGAGTTAGTTGTTGTACTTCGTTTGCGAATTTGGCTCGTTGCTCGTTGAACTGGAAAAATGGCCGCCTGGAAACGAAGCAGCTTTGGGACTCGACTCTGGATGAATTTCTCGACCTACTGCGGCATATTTTGGAAGTTGCGACCACAGGAGAACACAACAAGCGCGAAATTTCGGCGGTGGGTCGGAGTGGCTGTGGACTTAGTATAAATATGAAATGTGTGCGGAAAGAAACGAACGCTGTCAAAATTCTTGGCCATTTCCCAGCATGCAGTGCGGTGGTGATATTGAAAATTGAGGCAAGGTCAGTATGCATTAGAACGAGAGGCTAGAGCTCGGCCCGAGCAACGAATAAGAGCAAAAAAATTCACTGCTAAGCTAGGACTAGGACTGAATTTTGCTGTGAATGTTGATTTTTGGGTTTGCCATGATGATTTGAATAAAAAAAACTAAAGGCAAAAACGTGATTTTTGTTGTTTTTCTATGACGTTAAAAACGGTAATTTTTGTTATTGTCCAAATTCAAACGCTGATATTCTGCAAAAATCGCTGACTTTTTTGTGTTTATTGGGTATCTCAATTTGAAAGACTTTCTAGTCAATGCTCACAACTGCTAGTTAAGGCAATGTTCGCACGATTGAGAAAGTTACAATTTTTTAAAGCAGTGGAGTCTTGTACGGGCGGTTACGGGCGGTTCAGGTGTCAATGGGTTAATACTTTAATAGCAGTCTTTTTTCAAATGTAAGCAAAATTCTCTGATTTTAAATTGTTATATAAAGACAAAAATGTACAACTGACTGTTGAAGAAGAAGTGCACAGTTCAGCCCAACAGTTGGAGGCAAACTGGAACATGTCTTGTCTGTCATGTCGCACAAGCGATGCGATTTAAAAAAAAAGAAAAGTGGTTAAAATTGCACGTGTACTGTAGTCTCTGCGATTTTTTTCAGCTATCGAGCTGCCTATGCAAGGCTAGGGTGGCCACGATATAATCCCAAAATATAATGAAAATGCAATTTAAAAACACTTGAAATGTCCGCTAAATACAGGTTTCGTGTAACCCGGGGGGGTACTCGCAGAAAAATTGGGTAGGGGTGTGCGGCCCGCTTCCCAAAACCCTTACCCTATTTATGACCAAAATCTGCGATTTTCCCTACCCTATTTATGACCTCACCAAAAATTTGATACCCTATTTATGACCTGACCCTTAAATCAATACCCTTTTTCAGACCTGCCTTATAATTATTTCCCTAGTTCAGACCAATGTTAAAGGCAATGTTTATCTGCTTTTATTAGGTACGTTATAAGACTGCAAAGTTTCGAGCTCAGAATTCCACAACGCGGGTTACATAATGTGCCGTCATAACTACAGTATACATCCTTACCTTATGGTGACTAATATGCTATCTATAGGAACAAAACACGAATGTATTTTACAAACTGTAACCTTCGAATAAAAGAAAAAAACAGGAATAGGTTGTACATCTAGTTTGGTGGAGTTTACGAGCTTTAACGACGCTAAAATCTCCAAAACAGTGAATAATTATTCCCGCAAAAGTCGTTGGTTTACAAATCACGCGTAAGTAAATGCATGTTTCACGGATCACGAAAAAATCGAAAACCAGTTTCCCGAGGACGGAAAAATATAGATTCACGAATCACGTAAAAAATAAATCCTCATTCACGCTTCACGCAAAGCAAAAATGCCCATTCACGCGTCACGAAAAAAGTATAAAGGTGGATTTCCACTGTCGCGTTTTTGCCTACGCACGTTAACGTACGTAAAAATTTTTAACGTACGTAAAAATGAAATTTTACGCACGTAACTACGTGCGTTGACTTTACGTTGTCCAATTTCCAGTGCCGCGTTTTTTTCTAGGTTTTTACGTACGTTATACGCACGTAAAGGCACTTAGCCCTCGCGAGCGTTTTCGGAAAAGTTGAACTGGGTTCAACTTTTTCGCGGATGTCTGCGTTTACGCGGCGATTTAACCAATGGCAATTTCGGATTTTGTCACATGACACCAACTCCATGTAGACGCCATTTTGTTTTATCTGCTTTACATATTCCTGTAGTGCAATCCACAATGCATCGCACACCTCAGGAATTATTCTACTCACGGTTGTATGGCCAAGGCGGTAGCTAAATGATATCGTCTGTAAGGAATCACCAGTAGCTAGAAATCGAAGAGTAACAGCGAGACGTTCACCGGGACTGATTGGCTCACGATACAAGGATTTCTTAGACAGCATCGGTCCCACAAGAGAAAGAAGGTGGTCAAATCTTTCAGGTGTCATCCGTAAGTATTTATAAAATGACTCGTGGTCATTTTCGCGCATTTCTTGCACTAGAGTGTGGTATTCCCCCACTTGAAACCGATTTTGAAATAGCTCTCTGATCCGAAATCTTTTCCGATATTTTTGTCGTCTTTTTCGTCTCTGTCTAAGGTACAACAGGAGAAAGAACCGCTTGTTTATAACGGCGGCCATTACTTTAGCGGCAAATAACCTTTTCGCGCCAAAATTTCAGGATGGCAGGTATTTACGTACGTTTAACGTACGTAAAACGGAAACGTTTTTTATTATTTTTTACGCAACAGTGGAAATTGGTAACGTAAGTTTTTTTAACGCACGTTTTACGTACGTAAATTTTTACGCGACAGTGGAAATCCACCTTAAGGGACCCTCTGTGAAGGGCTTTTGTTGCTTGTATTTTCTAGCCTACAAAGCAGCCGCTGGAGAGGAAGGCAAAGCGCGGATGGAAGGAGGGGGACATGATAAGGAAGTACCTTCTTCTAAAAAAGTGCATTCAAGACTACAGTGCAAAAATCGTTACCCTATTTATAACCAAAATGGCGGCAAAATAGCCAAAATCGATACCCAATTTATGACCAAAACGGCTGAAAAACCCTACCCTTTGGGGCCGCACATACCTATATAGCCCATATTAGGGAGTACCCCACCCCCCGGGCGTGTAACTGACAAAATGGCTTAATGTTGCTGTCCGCGTTCGCTTAATAGAGGGGTCCGCTGAATACAGTAAATATGGGAAGAAAATTTCGGGACCCAAGCTGGTGTCCGCTTAATAGAGGGCGTCCGCTTGTATTGGGTCCGCTTAAATACAGGTTTCACTGTAATATAATCGCCCAAACATTTAATAGCTGAAGACCATTGATGGGATTGTTGTAAAGTGACCCCAAATTTCGCTTCAGGATTGCATAAAAGGGGCGGTTTAGTTTTTTTTGTCCGATTTTGACAAAAGCCTCGAACAAAAACAACAATAATAAAACTTTCCAGTGATTGAACTCCACGCCATTCCTTATTTTACTCAGTATCATTTGTGGGGATCATTTCCGGTCCGGAGATCATTTGCCGGCCTGTACAAATGTATGAAAAAAAATAAATAAATTGGAGCTAGATAAGTTGTTTCAGACTATCACCCGGTCACCCGGGAATCTGGAGAGATGCAATTCTGGTGACACAAGAAAGGGCGAAAGGGAGATCGCCATTATTGAAGCATTCTCATTGTGGGTGAAACAAACGCCCCCAGCGGTTGGCGACAAACTGCAAAACAAACTTTCAAGACAAAATCGTCAACGCTGCAACTTTGATGGAACGCATTTGTTTTCATTTACGTTGAGGAGTTCTTTTTGAAATGTAAACAGAGAAAGGGTTTTCATTGCGTTTATTTCTAGAAAATGTTTCGCAGCTATTTTCAGGCAAATGACCCCTCGTTGTGTGGCATGTCGCCGCACATGAAAGGGTTGTACACTCAATTGACTTCTTATTTGCAGTCAAATAACAAGAAATGGCATTCCACCGAAATATCTGTCATTGAAACAACTGACACAATTCTTAAACCATTGACAAAAAGATGCTGACTCACCTTTGTGACTCAAAGCCTTCGATAGTATAAACGATGAGAACCTTATTTTGAAATTGCAAGATGTTGGCGTCTCTGGTCCTACTCTTCAATGGTTTCGTAGTTTTTACCTGGTGAGGGGGGGGGGGGGGATCCGATATGAAAACGACGGGGTGCTCGTCGTACCTTTAGGGGTCAAAATGACCATGCTTAAAATTATCACGGTACCTTTAGGATATTGAGCCACACTAAGCATGTACTGATGTAGTTGATAAACGTACCCAAGAACAAGAGTTTATATGACACTCTTTGAACAATTTTGGAAAACTGCTCGCTTTCTGCTACTGCTACACTCCTCAGATTTTTCGATATCGAAGTTTTGAAGGAAAAAACTTAGCATAGGATGTAAATTTTCCCCCTCAAACTCTTTAATTTGATTTCTTGCCTTTGGCTATGGATCAAACTCGGATCAAAAGAACCGTGTAAATAATTACAACATCTAATCTGTTATTGTAATTATAGGTCATTTAAAAAGTCGCCGTCCACATACGGTTATTTATATCCTCATTTTCAATACCATTTATTAATACCCGAAATAATCCGATAATGTGTGATTTCTTTCGTGATATTAAACGTAAAATTAGGAGACCGACTTTTAACCTTTGAGAGGGTTAAAAAAAAACTGTATGATATTTTAAAATTCCTACACTGATCTCAATAAAAGGCTGTTCTCTCCTGTTGCAGTTTCGACCGCTTAAAGGCGTCTTTCATTACTTCCCGCCGCTGCATGCTGTCATCGTTCTCTCCGCCCAAATTCCGTCTAGCGGCGAGGAGGGATAAAAAGGCGGCTGTGTTCGTAGGTGCGCCTCATTCTCTAATCGAGCTACAAAAATCCCGAGGGGGGGGGGGGGGGGGGTACTCGGCAAATTTTTGGGCGGGGATGTGCCGCTGGGACTCTGAGACCCTTAACCTATACTAGACTATTTTAGCTGAATTTTGCAACCCTATTCTAGACTAAACAGAGAAAATTTTGCAACCCTATTCTAGACTAAACAGAGAAAAACCCTACCCTATCCTAGACCTATTCCAGACTATCTATTTTCCAGAAACTCGTTCACAATCATAGTCTAAGATGTAGAAATATGTTATGTTATGTTATGTTAGATGCCAGGGGTCAGTAAAAATGCCGTAAACGGCCCGCCGTACCGATTTATAAATGCCATTTGCCAGTAAAACCTTGTCTAGACTAAATTCTTCACGCAAAAAAACCAAAAACCTCTGATTACTATACCCTATCCCAGACTAAACTGCCTGAAAACCATACCCTTCACAGCGGCACATACCTATATAGCTTATATATGGGAGTACCCCCCGGGGGGCATAGCATAGTTAGCTTTCCGTGGAAATTTGAGCCCGATATACAAGATACTCTCCGAACAATGCTGTTCACAATTGCTTTGTGCTAGTACAATATCTATCAAAAAGGCACTAAAACACCAACAGAAAGAAGTCAACCAATTCTTGAAAAATGAGAAAATCATGGTCTGTTCTAGTACATTTTGGAAACGAAAATGTGAGCTGACTTGAAATAAGTTACTAGTAAGCTATTTGTTTTTCAAGTTGTAATTCAATCGGACCCAGTCCATCTGTGACTAACGATGACTCATCGACAGTTTTGGTACACTGGACTATTTATGTTTCGGTTTCTATTATGTTTTGGTTTTTCAAATGACACCAAATGCTAATGGCACTACATTGCCCCTTAAACATTTTGTACAGCTCAATGTAATATTACAATGTGGTTTAACCAGAAACGCATAAGTGGGTTGAAACGTGTAACGCGCATTCACAGCTTCCGAATATTCATTGTTTGCTTAGTACCATATTTGGAAACCCCTCGGTCCAGGGAGATTGGAAGCAAGTTGTTCTAGCGAATTGATTGGTTAATATTTCTATCTCGATTTTCCAAATATGGCTGTAACAACTTCTTAGCAAATATCGGAAGCTTGTTTTGAAGCGTACAAGAGACAGTTGCACGTTTCAACCCACTTATGGGTTTCTGGTTTAACACAATTAGAGTAGTTAGGTGTCTTCTGTGCATATCCAGGATGGAAAAAGGAGCCAGCTATCCTCGTTACTAGTCTAGGCTTTTCCCTGGTCCTGGAATTAATTTAAAAAGGGAGAGCCGTGCAAACGTGGTCGAGAGGTGACCTTAAAATTAAGGTTGGGCCAAGGCCAGTCCGTAAAAATCCTTCAAAACTTGAAAAACTGGCATGAAAATTCACTCGTAAACATTACTCGTAAACATCAAAGGCAAATTTCGTCAAGCCCTTTTAATACCTTAAATTCATTTCTGGGTATTTTCAAAGTTAAAGCTCATAATTTATTGAAAAGTACGTCATGCGACATCTAATCTGCAACTGGCATCGGCAAGAATTTTGCTCACGGTGCAGATGTTTGTCTTGTATTTTATGATCTGCGTGGGGACCAAAAGAACTTATTAATTAATGCCCTGATTGAAAATCTAATGAAATTAGCAGCGATAAGGATGATCCAGCCTCTAATGCTCCTCTGCACCTTTAATAGTATTTCGATAACAACTACGATTTTTTTTTTTTTTATCAGCATTTTACTGAGACGCGAGTTTTAGAAACCGAGAAGTCAACTTCTGAAACAAAAAGAAATGAAATGGAAATAAGTCTGTGCTAATACATGTACAGTAGCACATGCATATACATGTACATGTTTCATACATAAAGGCATTCTGGTTAAATTTGCCATTTTATCAAGATTCCTTTGTCTTTTAATTCCCAGAAGAGATAAACTCAGACCAAACAATAGTAGTCTGACATACTAGAATTTTGTTATCTTGAAAATGGGCTACCAAGACCCTCGATTCCCTAAGCCTCCGATACCCTATACGTGATAAAATTTCCAAAGGTTCGACACCAGCGATCGGAGAGTTTCATTTCCTCTCATGTAACTCACTAGTTTGTCTCATAAGTTTTACAATCTTTAGTTAACTGACAACTTCTCAAAGAGAGCTTCGTAATCTGCACGGTTTAGTTATTCCTTGCGTTCGAGAAAACACTGACACCAGGGAATTACAAAGTCAGCAAGGTTCAGTTCTTTATGCGTCTTTCTAAGAAGGTCCTTTTGACATTTTTGTTGCGATTGCCGCAAATATCATCTGTGATGAATGAAGCCTTTCTCTGGCATCTGCTTATCTGAAAACATCTCAGCGATAATAACAACTATGCTGGGCGTAAAATTCAAAGGTTATCGCGGCTTAGACATTCTTGGCGCTTCAGAGTTCAGTATGCTGCTGGTATATCATGCACTATTTACTTTCTTTGGAGAAAAAGAAAGGATGGATCAATCATAGCCCGACAACGTTATTAAACCAGACAAACAAAGACAACAAGTATATGCAACCAAACTGGTGTTTTACCAGAAGGAGCTATTACCTCGGTTCGTTCAACGTGGCTTTAAAACCTTTTTAGTCAATGGATCAGACTCGAGTAGTCCTATCCTATTGGCCTTTGACAATAGTTTGTTTTTCACTTGATATCTAACAAAATGAATTATGCAAAAGTGCTGCTGAAGAGGTTTCATTTGAATAGTCACACCACAGGATTTTGTCCAGAGACTCAAGAGTTACTAGAACTACACTGTATGTCTCCATAATTGACTCTCGGAGTGAAAGGGTTATTAACAGACCAAACACACTTACAATTCTTGAGATGTTTCTCATCGACACGGGAAACATCGTGTGATGTCAATCATGGCATCGTGCGTGCACGTTTTATACCTTTTCCCGCCTTAAGGTAGGGAAGGGGGGGGGGGGGGGGGGGGGGGGGGCGAGATTACGTATGAATTTAAATAAAAATTGATAGGGTTTAGAAAGGGATCAGAGAGGGAAAATAGGAGAATGAACATCAACAAAACAAACCGTGACACCCACGCAAGAGAACCCCATATGTGCGGATTAGTGGTAACCTGCGATCAGGCACTCTTGTTTTTTTTTCGGAGGGAAAGTCGGCGGAGCTCCCTTCCGCCGACTAACATCTTCTAATTACTAACTCCTAAAAATCACCAACAATCCTATGATGGCATTTTTCGATTGCTTGAAATGTTAACGATCTCAAGTGGCGAAAATATGGCATGTACGGTTGTATTGATCAGACCACCACGTTGTTCTTCTATTTTTTTTCTCATTATTTTAGCTCGAACAGACAATCATCGATACTGCTGGAACGAGCACCTTTAAATTAGCAAAGCTGGTAAATATGAGTAATTATACACCTTGCATAGAGTTTGAGATGTAGGTCAGTGAATTTTATATGGCGGTATATACTCGTTTTTTTTTCATAATTAGAACCTTTTTTATAAGAACGTTGAGTCTAAACATTAGACGTTCTTATATAAAAAAAAGAGTGTAAGCAAATACAAACGTCTGTAAAAATGTTAAAATTCATTGACTAATATCTTCGTTTTTAACCAAGATGCAACGGTCAAATGTTGAGGTCTAGCTATTGAATTATAAGGTGTCCTTTTAAGCCGAAAATTCAAATAAGAAAAACTGCGAGGTGATATATTCTTAAGTGACCATTTCAGACGGCACTGCGAAGTTTCAATTTGGGCCATTTCATGGCATTCATCTCCAAGGTCATTTTCATTGAGAAAATAATGGCATTTACATGAGGGGTATAATTATTTCAATAGTGATGGATTTTTAACAGACATTTGTCCTTGCTTGCAGTGACGGATTATATCATTAAGTTCAGGGAAGACAAATTAGGAACAAGATTTTTTTATGTTGTCAGGCTAAAAGCTAAAACTGACAATCTCCAAAATGAAAGGACCTTTCGCATACTGTAAATGATCTAAGTGCCTCGTGGCAGACACGCGAGAGGAATGCGCGCGTCCTCTTTATTTCCCCTGCCAGCTGCTACGCATGCTAACGTAGTTGTAGTTCGTTCTCGTTCTTCTAGAGTCAGTAGATCATCCGTGCAGACGTTTCCTAGAAACACCAGCCGAGCACTCATTAACAGACACAAGTCTTGTTTATTGATTATCAAGTTCTCAGTAGTAATTCGTAGAAGTGATGTGCGGTTGTATCTATTGCAATAACAGTTTTCATGCCTGATTATGGCCATGATCTTGTTTACTGGATAAAAAAATGTTCAAAAGTAATGGACGCAAAGAACTATCAACTAAAACGACAAACTAACGACCAAAACAACTAAAATTCCACATGAGAATGGAAACTTTGATTTTTTGACCGCTTTTCACGAAATCAAAATTGATGAACAGTAATCCGCTTCCATACTCGGTAATCCTGTACTTTTTCTTCAAATTATTGCTTCTGTTTTGCTCTATATAGAATCATATAATCTAATTTAGTTGTATATTTGGTGGTATTGGCGACATAACATGGAAATTAAGTAAATGACAATTTCGTTATTTCGGCGGGACAGGCAATATTGTCGTAATCACGTCTTTAGCCAAGGGCAATAAATACTGTTACTGCTTATATTTATGATTCAATGTTAAAGCGACAATCAATGATGCTCATCTGATTATTAGACATGACTATTTTATATAACATAAGTTATATTAGGTAATACCATGTATATATATGGGAATACTGAATAAATTGTTGTTGTTGTTGTTGTTGTTATTTATACAGCTCAGAGACATCTGGGGGAGCTCGGTTTAAAAACAAAAGAGCAATCTTTGCCTGGCTTTGTTTTAGTGAACAATTCTTGTATATATAAACGCCCCTTCAAAGAAACTGCATTGGTAATGAACTTTCTGGGCGGAGTATGCTTCTCGCGGACTTCCACACCTTAAAAAAATTGGATTATGATGAAATAATTATGATGAAATAGATAAAAGAAATAGACACTTCAAAAACTTAGATGATACATGCAAAAGTATGTTTCTGTTTAACAGTGTTGATCCTTTTATTTGTAGATCAACGGCTGCTTTTAAATATAATGCAATGAATAAGAGAAATGAAGATACGTTTTAAAACTACACATAAGAAATAATTCCATATTATATACACAATACTGTTATTTCCTCTATTTATTTTATTTGTAATTAACCCTGATACAGTAATGTACAATGAACTTCTTTTTTGTAATTTTTTATTATCCGGTAATACCATGTATAGAAATGGGAACACCTGAATAAATTGTTGTTGTTGTTGTTGGATTAGAAAGAGACTAGTGGCATTCTATTATAAGCCTCCTGATAAATGACATAAATCAGTCAATAATAAAGTTCTGCTGAGTGTGAGCATGCTGCGCGCTATTACGATCCTAGCAGCAATTTACAATCACAATTTTGTAGCCTGCTTAGTCGGAGTATTTGGGGGGCGAACGAGTGCTGAGTTTCAAAAACCGCGGACTGAGGCGAGTCAAAACAAGCGACCATAGGTAATGCTTCCTCGCCCCTCCCCACCCCTTTCACACCTTCATCCAGCTTCCGACGTTTAATTTTGCAAAACCAGAATGAATACCAAACACTAAATCCAAAAACGCCTGCACTGCAGGCTAACAAATGGCAAGATTATTTTATTTTTACAGCTTTATAGGTCAAGTAAAATACGATAGTGTAGCAGCTCTCAGAAACCTCTCCGTAAAATAACAAGGAAACAAATGAAGCAGAACAAGATAAACAAATGTTTTGTTCTATTTTTAACGCATTCATTGGCAAAGGTCAAAGACAGAGAAAGAAAAAAAAATCAATTTGTTTTTAGCATGCAATGTAATATATTTATTAAGTTCGAAATAGAAGGGGCTTTTTACAGATCTAACTTTTCTGTTGACGTTCTCAATTTCATCCGCTTTTTACAACGGGTTACTTTTCTGAATATTCAAAACATAAACAAACGACCAATCGTGTCGCAAGTAATTACAAAGCCGATTTCTTGCGGATTAGTGACTGAAGCTCAAATCAAATGAGATTATAATTTAGAATTTAATTAAAGGTTCGAGGTGCCAACACGGTAGTTTTTGGCGACTTTTAGTGCAGTGTGATTAGGACTTAGGACTTTAAATTTATGTAGATGTAGATGTAGAGAGAAAATGTTCGGCGGCTGTATTAGGTTTATATTCAAAAACTATAATAACGGTAAAACCACAACGACAAACCAGTGAAGAGTACCGGATCTATCGTAGACCTGGATCAGTAAAAATCTTGAAATAGTAAAGGTAAAAACGGCAAACTGATCCTTACGGCAAGAAGAAAAGATAGAGATAGAAGTGAAATAAAAAACAAACAGTTGAATGAAGTTAGTTAGTTAGTTAGTTAATATATTTGCCCGATATTTCGGTTTGCAAAACAAACCTTCTACGGGGGCTAAAAAACAAAAATGAATACAGAAATAAAATGACAGTTACATATAAATCATTTGAAATATGACATACAACAGAATAACAGAAAATTATTAGGTTTATACTTGGTGTTAGGATTATCTATGGTACGGCGGTGTTCATTCAACTCGTTTAGTCTCTCCAATATATTGTTAATTACAGTGGTTAAGTTGAATCATGTAGATTAAATTTTTGGTGTCACAGGTCACGTGATAGTGCGCGTTTCACCGGTAGAAAAGAAAGTATGGTTAGTAAGTCCGTCGGAAATGTAGGGAAGTGTTGGAAATGTATGTCCTATTTAAGGACTGAGCACCTCAAAAACTATACCCTATTACGCGGCACATGTATAACTCACCTAATTATGGTAGTACCTCCCCACCGGGCAATGAGCCAGCTGCTCGCATTCTAAAGTTATAATTTTATGCCGCATGCAAGCTAGCAATAGTAAATTGAGTAAGTGAAGTCAGACAAGCCTAGTAGTCTACTTATATATAGGTGATAGGTGCTGCAATTTTCCTGGTATACTGTATGACCTGTATTATACCTAGATACTAGCTAAAGTTATTTTAATACCGTATATGTATAGAGTACTTTTTTAAAACCATGTAACCAACCAAGACTCTGCCTAAGTCGCATTACATAATTGTTTGTGATTGAGAAGGGCATCACTTGAATCCGATGACTGAGGAGCAATCAGTAACAACGGGCAGTTTCGAGAATGAGAAGTGTAACTTGCCAGACATCTGAATTGGAGAATTAATTACTCATTTCCGTGCTAAGAGGAGGAAGAAGAAATCATCAACAAGTGGACAGTTTTTATGCAATCTTATACGGCACAAAAATGAAAGATATTCACTAAGTCGTATCTTGTTGACCCTACGTAAAAGCGTTTTGTTTGTTAAAGTACAAGATCATAAAAAAAAGGCACCCCAGGTTATCTTCGCTTGCAGGCAGTGAAAAGATGATAAAGTTGAAAACGCAATTGTTTTCTTTCCCAATACATTGCCAAATATTGTACGATCGTGTATTTCGCAAATATCGTCATGGAATTTATGATTTTTATCTCCTGTAAGTTAATGTTTAACTTACAGGAGTATAATGTGGTCTAACATGCATTCTTTATGCATTTTTGTTAGCAAAATTTGTTTTTTTAAATATGTGATTTCAAAAAACGACAAATCTGATCTTTATCTTTATCAAGATGTCAAAATTTCATCAGTTAAGCGTCTCGGCCGATTATTCCCAGGTGTGCATGAGAAACAACAAAGGGGGGCATTTGCTCTTGCCCTCGAGCAGTGACAAACATCAAAATTCAAGAAAAATCTTAAATGTCATTTTGTTAAATATTGAAAGACAAATAGTACCATGCAAAAGTGCTGCTGAAGAGGTTTCATTTGAATGGTCACACCATAGGATTTCGTCCACAGACTCAAAAGTTAGAACAAATGTACCTTTCAAAAGTACTGCTGAAGAGGTTTCATTTGAATGGTCACACCATAGAATTTCATTGGCAGACTCAAAAGTTAGAACTAAGGGCTGTATTTGTTCCACTGGTGTTCCAGAGAACGTTCCAGACTGACAGAGTTATCACATGTATTATATACAAACAACAACAACAACAATTTTATTTTGCATATATCGCATTCGCATCCCACTATTTGGATTGGGTCGCTTGTCCTTGCTTCGAGTCCCTGCACTTCCATCAAATTTTAAATCATTCTGATAGAGGAGTCCCTACTACTAGAAAAATCATCCGCCAGAGTTTTGTTAGAATGTGATCGTTAAACGGGGGAGAGGGGGAAGGGGGGGGGGGGGGGGGGGGGGGGGGGGGGGGGGGGGGGGGGGGGGGGGGGGGGGGGGGGGGGGGGGGGGGGGGGGGGGGGGGGGGGGGGGGGGGGGCGCTTGATATCCCGGGTTTTCCCCATATTTTAAAACAAAATTAATTTTTTTATAATTTTTACCTGAGAGACACGTATATGGGGTTGCCTTGCAAAGCAATACATTCTGATTTATACCCGGTTTATATTAAATTGTCACAAATTCCCCCCTCCCCTCTTTTGACATCTTGCGTCGTGTAAGTATCAAATTGAAACGTGATCCGTGCGCGTGCCAGTAAGCCTTTTTGAAAAAGCCTCTCTAGTCTGTTATGTAGTGCAGTTCGTCGCTGACCCTCCGTGAGAGACGTTTGGCGTGTCCAAGCTCTGCTGCCTCGAAAATGAGGCTATTACTGGCGACGTTCGCTTCCTACGCCTTCTTTATAGCGACTTCGGGTAAGTTGGTAGCGGTAGTTGTAACATTTCATTTATTTTAAACACAACATCTGAAATGTTTGAAGCCAAAAATGATGCCTGCGAAAGGGCAGTTTTGGAGGGGGGGTACACCTTAGTTTTGTTTGGTGAAAGTATGTTGTGTGTAGTGATCACCTCTACACTGTGTTACTTGTAATCGCTACACTGTTTTTCTGCAGCTCGGCACAGTTTTAATTTCACGCAGAACATCTGAAGCTCTCTGTTAAATCCTTGACATTTAAGGTGTCATATGTTTTTCCGTCAAGAAATTCCTCATAAATATCCCCAGAGTGAAAGAGATGAATTATTCACAAGTACACGCATGGTGTCATGGTGACAAAGTTACCTTTACACGTAAAACTTAACAGAGAAAAAACATTTCCAATCAAATTTATTTGCCTACATAGCCGCGTTAATTCACGTGATTTATATATGGAAGTACCCTCCCCCCGGAAAACTTTGCCATGTCATGGGATATTACACAGAGGGTTTAAATAACACGTGTGTTGTTATATTTTTATATGTCTAAGTTGTTTTTCCCAACTGTGATGTGCCCTAGTTTATCACGAAAGAACATATCGTTTGTTTCCAGTTGTTTTCATCCAATTTGTACGATACGAGATTAATAGATCCCGATAGAGCCGATACAGTATCTACGCTGTTTATTCTCACGGCTACATGCAGACTTTCTCGCTGGGGTATTGCATTAAAATGAAATGATAACAACAACAGAAAACCGCATACCTGGATCGAACACAGCTTGTTGAATGTGTTTTAAACGAGAAAGAAAAACAGCTCTTTATAGTCATATATTTACTCTTGAATAGACAGGATAAAGCGGTTGAAAAAGATTAACTCAAATAAACTCACAACGAAGATTGCGTGACTCGACATGAACGAGAACTCGCGTAAAAAGCATGCCAAAAGCACTTTATGTGGTCGTGAAGATTAATTTTTAGGCTGTAAATTTTGAAAAAGAAAGGAAAAAAGCCCTCGTGCGAGTTAAATATAAACAATGGACGATTGTCTTCCCAAAGCTGAGGCGGGCAAAGGAAAAGATTGTTATCAAGTCTTGGAATTTTAATATTACACCCTTAAGAACTTCAGCTAGATCATGGCAGATCAAGGCAGATCATGGCAAGATTTGAACGTATTAGAACGCGGGTTATTTCCGGCATTTTTATTTAAAATTCGTTCAAGTTTTTATATATGCTTTTCAAATCTTATCACCACAATTATTGAACATATGCTACATCACTTTCAAACGCCTTTATTCGACGACAGTTGTTACAGACGATAATTGGCCGTATTTTAAAAACGTACCGTGAGAAGTAAAACAAAATAAAGCGATTCAGTGTTTACCTTAGCCTAGCTCTATCGATTTATCGGTAAAGATTTTTCGTCACATAGGAAATGTATATCTTTGGTGCTTCCGTTGACAGACAACGTCAAAACTGTATCCTTCACTTTCTGCCTTTATATTATGATTTTTCTAATCTTCTTTTCTAATCTTTTTGCGTGTCTAAGATGGTCTAAGATGTGACCTAAGGTATGTGTCTTTTTAATTTGCGTGACTTTCGTGCCGCACCGACTTCACCGGATCGTTTTATATTGTACTAGTATATCATTTCAAACCAGTATAAACATCATCTCCGAAAGGGGGTCAGATGTCGCAGCGAGATGTCAACACCGACAGGAAGGAAAACGCCCATTTTTAGAGACACAATTGACCCTTTCATCTCCAAAACGGGGAGAAAAACACATCCCACGTTGCGTCGACTGAAAATTACTGCTGAATTGCTTTGGTTACTCTACACTCTGTAGTTTAATAACAAGGTGCTTTCCAGTCTAAGATTTCTGATTATTGTACAAACACTTCTTATTATGTTGCAACACTTTCTTAGCCGTTTCTGAACGATTTCGCGCTTCAGTCGGCTCTCTTATCTCAAACAACGCGTATTTATGTCACGCTGAGTCATGGCTTTTTTAATTGGACATAAGATTTGGTTTATGGAAACTTTTACACATAGCAGCATGTCGCAACACTTTCTAAACTATTTCTGAAAGATTTTACACTTTCCAAACATCATCTTTCTCAGTGACATAAATTATAGCACATCAGTGTTATTCCCTAGAAAGCGGGGACAACGTTATTTATAGTGAGGACAGCCTGAGCGTAGTTAGTGGTTTTGTTTCCGATCCGAGGCGAAAGGAGGGGGGCTAGAATTTTATTTTACCAAAATGCTTGAATTTTTTTTCACGTGCTTTTTTGTGCTCTTAAATTTCTTCTGCAGGATTTTTTTTTTTGGAAATTGCCCAACCCCCCCCCCCCCCCCCCCCCCTACTCCCAACAAATTAAAAAAATTAAATCGTCCGTCCCTAATTGTTTTGTCCGACGATGAACTTTAATAATCATAGCGCGTGACCATGGACGAGTGTGATTCAGAAGTATTTCCTGTTACTGTATTTCTTTAATACTTGGGGTGCTGTTTATTACGGTAAAGGCAGTCTGGGGCAATTCACTTTTGCAAAATCGGAATTTCAAACATTTTCCCAATGTCGATGTTTGGCACTGAAAGCAGCGGGAAGCAGTAATTTGCTAAATAAAGATACATTGAGTCTTTTTGGCGCTATAGTTTGTCAGATAGTTATCTATCAAAAAAGGCACTAAGCAGTACTATACGTTTTTATCAGAACGCCCTGGTTGTTATTAAGCAGTAATTTGCATCGAATTCACTGTTGTCATCACCAGCAAAGATTACTTCGTGAAACGAAATTTTCTCAATAGTCTGTATCCGGATCTTCATCCCCAGCAATATCGTACCATTAAAACGTAATTTAGGTGCATTAAAATACGATTGCGGTCGTATTGTCAAATTTAGCTGTTTATTGTATTCACGATCACAAGGAAAACTACTTGTCATAAAAAAAGACAAACGTATGCTTATCTGATATCAAACCGTCTTGACAGATGTTTTAAATTGTTCGAATGCAATTCTGCCCGGATTCTGTGAGCATGCACGCAGTCACGGATGGCATTTCGAGCACTGGGTTTTTAGTATGGAGTGGACACCTTCGGGACCAGATCTAGCTGTCGGCCTGAGAGAGGTGTCAGCCTTTAATATCCTTTAAACCCATCGCAAATATATGAGCTTGGGAACTGGTACCTTAAAGGTTAACAGAGTTATAGAGATTTCAGTTACAGAGGAACAAGTCAAAGTCAGCCCAGCCTGCATAACAGGCATTATTTTCTAAGCCTTCAGGCTAGCCTGGCGCACATATCTCCCATATATGAGATAGGTATATGCCGCTGTGAAGGGTATGGTTTTCAGGCAGTATAGTCTGGGATAGGGTATAGTAATCCGAGATTTTTGGTCTAGAATCATAGGGTATCATTTCCCGCGAAACTGATCAGTTGCGTGAAGAATTTAGTCTAGACAAGGTTAACTGGCAAATGGCATTTACAAATCGGTACGTCGGGCATTACGGCATTTTTACTGACCCCTGTTAACTAATAACTGTGATAGTGAATGAGTTTCTGGAAAATAGCAAGTCTGGAATAGGTCTAGGATAGGGTAGGGTTTTTCGGTGTTTAGTCTAGAATAGGGTTGCAAAATGCAGCTAAAATGGTTTAGTGTAGGTCAAGGGTCTCAGAGTCCCAGCGGCACACACCAAGCCAAAAATTTGCAGAGTACCCCCGCCGCTGGGATTTCTGCGCACAGGCTGTTTCAGGCGAACGCCCATCCTGCGGGCTTTGGGCTTCGCGCGCTTGCCTAAGAAAACGCATAGAAATATAAACGTCCGTTCTGTAGGATAAATTTGACCAGAACCAGCCATTAATTGATCTGAATTGATGTTCGGTAAGGTGTCTGGTGTCCGTCTAAGGCCCGGTTAAAAGGTCGAACTTTATCGAACTATCTAGGTTCGGCATATTTAAAGTTCGACATATGAATCAATTAGGATCGACACTTTTGTATTTAGGGTACAAATAAATGTTGAGCCACGTAGCACTGATGATACAAACAAGGAATCAGAGAATTAACTCTGTGTGTAAATTATAGTGCTAAGTTAAACCCATAAATTTCCCTGTACTGAGCGTTAGCCCTAGTAAGGAAATCAGGGACCACTCGAAGGAAAGAAAAAAATCTTTGACCTCGGTGGGATTCGAACCCACGACCTTTTGTATTTAGGTCGACTCTGCCGTTCTGTTCGACTGAGCTTGTCGAACAGAACACTCAACGGGACACTCAACAGCAAGATGCACTATTTCTCAAGAAAACAGAAATATTTATTATATAAATCCACCGAACAGTTTTCAAAATAGACATGGAGTGGACTAGACTCAGGAAGCATGTATCCCATTGCTTGCGTTTCTTTGGCTTTCATTGCTCCTCTCTTGCGGTTGTTTCGTGTACTGAGGATATGTTCTTCCCAACACTTCACATCATCCACTGACAAGCAACACTCCTTTAAATACAGGCTTTAACTTTGCCAAATTGTTTTCTTCCAGCCAATTACCAACCAATTGTAAAGGTTTCCCCGCAAAGAAGTCCGCTATGCGCTTCGACGAAATTTTCGCCCCACAATTCCTTGCGCACCTAGATTATCCCCACCCCCTACCCCCGGGACAAGACTACAAGGGCCGACTTTGTCCCGGGAGTTACCGGGGGGGGGGGGGGGGGGGGGGATGGTAACCGTAGGAATTGAACCATGCATTAGTATACAGAGATCTCTGTCTAAACCGGACACCCTGGGAACAGCTCTAGCTGTCCGCCTTATAAAGGTGTTTGCCTTATAGATAGTTTAGCTACAGACGAACAAGTGAGATTTGGCCAGAACCAGCCAATAATTGATATCCGTCTTAGAGAAGTATCCGCCTTATAGAGAGTTTAGTTACAGATGATCAAGTGAAATTCGGCCAGAACCAGCCAATAATTGATGTCTGTCTTAGAGAGGTGACCGACTTATAAAGAGTTTAGTTACAGACGAACAGGTGAAATTTGGCCAGGTCCGTCTTAGAGAGGTGTCCACCTTATGGAGAGATCAGTTACAGACGAACAAGTGAAATTCAGCTGGAACCAGCCAATAATTGATGTCCGCCTTATAGAAGCGTCAGCCTTATAGAGAGTTGAGTTACAGACCAACCACTGAAATTCAGCCAGAACAAGCCAATAATTGATGTCCATCTTAGAGAGGTGTCCGCCTTATAGAGAGTTAAGTTACAGACGAACAAGTGAAATTTGGCCAGAACAAGCCAATAATTGATGTCCATCTTAGAGAGGTATCCGCCTTATAGAGAGTTTAGTTACGGCCAAGAACCAGTAATTGATGTCCGCCTTAGAGAGGTGTCCTCCCGCGAGTTTAGAGACGAACAAGTGAAATTCGACCAAGAACCCGTTAATAATTGATGTCCGTCTTAGAGGGGAGTCCGCCTTACACGGGTGTCCGTCTAAGTGTTTACTGCATACCAACAGAGCGACCATGGCATTTCACGCTTTCTCCGAACATTCCTTATTATCCACCTCCAAGCACTTCCTCAGAGGTGGATAATGCTCGAAGGCGCAAAACGAGTTTCAAAACAAAAAGACAAAATGGCCGCCATCACTATTTTCTTAAACATACTTCACGAAAACAAAGCAACAACCAATTTAGGTATAAATCTTCTTACAAAAGTATATTATGTCTGAAAATTCATTTGAGCTTCGCCCATCAAACGAGATTTTGGTACCTTTTAGGGTGTTTTTCTATAATTTCCGACAAGCCTCCTCGTCATTTTTAAATGGGAGTCACCCCTCCCTCCCGGGCGTGTTGCTTTTTTCCTCTTTCCTTCGACCCTCTACTTTGAACCCCCTAATCTCGACTTTTTACCCTCGACCATCGACTTTGTAATCGTCTGTCTCCTGCACAAAAACCAAGAACAAAAGCATCTACCACTTCCCTACCTAAGTACTTTGACCAATTTCTGAACCAATGGATCCATAATTCACATGAAATTTAATATTAAATGGCCACGTTAGGTTTCATTCAACTCTCAACTCTTCTGTGTGTGAGAATAAATATGTACCCAGAACTCTTTCTGTTGACGCTGAAATGCGACTGTGATAGATCTAAGTATTACCATGTCAGCTATGGCTTGTTAGTTTTGAAACGCCTCTGTTAATTCCGCTTTGCTACGCAAGTTCCTGATGATAATATATAGCTTTACATTAAGTTTAAGATACGTGATTTAGATAAAACTTTCCAGAAATAATTTTTTTTCCACGCTTATTTCATGTTGTAGGCTTTACCTCTAGGAAATGCGCTTTAGCGTAGGAACTACGTTTAGTTAACGCCCTAAGTATGTGCACGTACTAATTCGTGATAAAAGACGACACGCAACAAGAGTAAAATCAGAAGTTATTCCGCTACCGTTCAGTGCTGCTATCACAGGATATCTGCTACGGCTATTATCATTGTCTTCTGCTGCCTTTTGGTGCGAGTCGTCAACCAAATTCGAACCCACAACTCAACCCTCAATTACAACTATCGTCACAACTGTCGCAACTACGTTGAAATTGAACCGCTACTATAAAGCTTATTGTGAACTTTATGGAACAGTCATGATTAAATCTATTTTAAATATATCAAGTGGAGTTCGAATCGTCTATCGCCTCGCACCATGCTACCCCCTGTGACTTGTTGAAGATTTGAGTATTTGCAACCTCTAGAGTCTCAGCAATTACACGGCTTGAATGGAAATGTATTAGTGTAAGTCTTTTATGTCATCGAAAATATTAAAGTCGAAAAAAGTAAAAACCTTAATGCCTAAAATCTTCTTGGTTCTTGATGACTATGTACGTGAAAATTTTAATGTGCGTCTATGCTCAGTGATATCAAAACGTTTTAAAACTAAAGTGCGCCTATGCTCAGTGATTGATATCATAACGATTCAAAACCATAAAGATTCCTTATAAAGTGCCTGACTAGATTTGGGGAAAATCGGTGGGCTATACATTGTTCCTACCGTACGGTAACCAATGTTGCTTGGAAAACAAGCTGAAGTGTTGTCATATGTTACCTATTGGGATATCTGCTATGCGAAAGTTTGATATTGGAAAGAGACTCTTAAGGCAAAATGTTTCACTCGACAGACTACTAAGTACCGTAAATGCTCCAGTTAGCGCCCAGGGCGCTTATTTAATTTTGTGATCCGAGTTTTTTATTTTTTATTTTTTATTTTTTTTTGGGGGGGGGGGGAGCGCTTTTTATAACATTTTTTTTCGGGCTCCTGGTTCTTCAATTGAAAAGAAACTATAAAATTAATAGCAAAACTGGAACGTATCTTTCAGTAAAAGAACACAAATCTGTGTGTGTGGTGCATGCGTGGATGGGTGTGAGGGGGCCCTGCTTATTAGGAGGGAGGCTTTTTTTTTACAAATTTTTATTGCTTATCAAAATAATTTGCACAAATGTATAGTACATATAACACTACTATTCTAATACTAACATGCGTACTAACCCGTAGATAAATACTTACACTAACCACTAACAGTCAGCCAGATATAATATTAAATTCACAGATCAATATTCAAATAAAAGGAGTAACTGAGCAAACCAAAAAATAAATAACCTACATTACAATACAATATCATAAAAACAGCCTACTATGTAGATAAATAGAGATTATTTTAATTTACTGCGAAGGTATAATGCTTTGTTATTTCTGGTAATGAACTGACTCTTTGTTATTTTTCTTAGCTATAAATAATTCTACTTGTTGCGTGTTTTGTATTTTGGCTTTGAGTAACGCCAGGCTTGGCTTAATATTTTTGAAACGACAGTAATAAATAATTTGTTTTCCCATAATAATAAGATGGTTTAGTAGCCTGTTGTCTGTAGCATTACTGTAATAACCGAAGATGATTACCTTGAGGTCAATGTTTTCTACTTCTATATGACTTTGGTTTAGCCAAGCCGATACCGATCGCCAAAATTCTTGTGCATAGCTACAATAAAAAAATAAATGTTCGAGGGATTCTTCGTGATCATGGCAGAATGTACACATAGAATGCGGTTCAAGATTTTGTATTGAAAAAAAAAAACTCTGGTGCTGGTGTCAACGGTAGCGTATCCTGGAAGCAAGTAGATGTTTTGCCAGTCCGAATGACTGATTGTATTGTCAAGAGTAGCATTTAATTTGACTTGGGCTGTTGGAGGAGTTTGTATTTCAGTTATAATTTCCCAGTAGACAGATTTCGTGTTCATTGACATCAAATCAGGAATCTTTACCCTTGACCCACTCGTCTTATCAGACCTAATTTCTGTTTTCCAGTCTGAAGGTAAAGCAGTATAGATTCCCATCAGTAAAAAATCATTAGGAGGGAGGCGCTGATTCAAAGGGTGCACTTATTTGAAGCTAGGCGCTAATTCGAGCATTTACGGTATTCAGACTTCCACATGGAATACGATGTCATTGCAAGTCTAACTACATCAACTGAGTGCTTAAAGCGTTGTAATGCTTTCTCTTTAGGACTCTTTTACGAACCACCTGATCCGAATGGAAATCTTGTTGGTGGCTTAAAAGTTGCACGGTCATGTATCTGGTGGCGGAGAGTTGGATGTCCAGGAAAAGGTGCAAGATGCAATTCAGATACAGCGTGTCCAGGAAGCAGCAAATGCTGCTTGCATTCTTGCGACATTGCCTATTGTACAACACCAGTCCCCCGAGACACAGGTAACTACTAGTAGGATGTTAAATGATTTAAAACCTATGAGTTTCAGTACTATGTATTGTGTGATATTTGTTCAGGTGAGAACAGTCATAAAGACAACTGTTGTTGACATCGACACTTTGAGAACCTGAGGAAAAGGCATGTATTTAGTCAATACCCAAAAAGTTGCCAATATAATTCAATTATATTAACAACTGTCTGGGTATTGAACAGACTTACGTGGAACTGTATTTCGGGGTTCGGCACAGACTGTTTCTTCCCTTTTTTCATTTCATTCATTTATTATTTTCTCCAAACCTTTGCAGATGATAATACTTAAAGGGGAAGTATCACGACGGGAATTTTGATGTTTTTGGTCAAAGCCATTTTACAATACCTTTACTTATTTACGAAGTAATACTAAAACACCAAGAGAGTGACATTAACCAATTCTTTAAAGAGGAACAAATCATGCTCTGTTCTAACCCATTTTGGAGACGAAAATGTGGAAACTTGAAAAAAATTAGGCTAACTTTTTTCAAGTTGCAGTTCATTGAGACACAGTCCGTCAATGACTAGAGACACTCATTGCAATTTTGATATATTTTGTGGTAATTTATCACACCACTGGAGCTTTATTTTTCGGTTTCTGATTATACAATATCATTTTTTGCTTTTTAAAATGACACCAAATCCCCGTAATACTTCCCCTTTAAATTAAGTCACATTATATATAGGAAGGAGAGGAGAGGAGAGGGGCACATCTAGATAAACTAATATTGTGCCCCTTAAGTCACCATTTTTAGTGTCACTTTAACAAACTAAAATTAAACATTTAATGACTGGTCCCGAGAGAAACAGTAGATTTTGTTTTCCGAGAATCTTGATGTTTCCCGAGACGAAGTCAAGGGAAACATCGAGATTCGAGGGAAACAAAATTCACTGTTTCCCGAGGGATCAGTCATTAAGTGATTTGTTATATAGCAACACCAAAACACAACACACAACACAACACAGCAAATGCTGTCCGCTCATGAACGTTTGGCGGGAAACAGTTTGTTTGTTAGATGTCATGTGACCATAAATCAACCAATGAACGCGCGCGTTGCATTGAGAAAAACTCCAGCCAAAAATAATTATTCTACTAGTGCTCTAAGAGTAAAAATAAGTGTCTTGGGCTGCAGATGGCCAGGATGGAAATGGATTGCATCTTGAAAAAATTGGGCTAATTTTTTCAAGTTTAGCGCTTCTGTCTTGGAAAACTCGCTAGAACTCTGATAATGGTCTATTTTCTCTTCGAAAATTCACTTAATATCTTGCTCTTAGTGTTCTATAAACATTTTGTGTACGACAAAGGTTACTTAGTTTTAATTTGAGGCAGTTTTAACCTAGAAACCTCAAAATCGCCATGACATAGCTCTTTTAAATGAATGGCTATTTTTCTTTTCTTATAATTAACCAAGTACAAGTTGTTTTGTAGACTTGCCACAAGTCGACTGTCCCGAGAGCGCGACGAAGTCGCGAAAAGCGAGCGACCACCCAAAACGAGGAAACGAAAAACGGACTTTGAGAAAGTCTAGTCGTTTTGAAGATTCTGTAAAACGCATTTCGACCTCATTGTTATTTAAATTTGTTTAAATCTAATGAGCAAATGTTTCAGAATGAAAAAAAAGTAAGAAAGTGTCCCAGAGCACTTACTCTTATTATCTCGTGAATACGCGAAGCGTTAAACGAGATACAGTATACGAGGACAAATATGCAAATTTTCACTCCTTCTTTCAGCTGTAAACTTTTCTTTGCAATAGGCCATTTGCACGATGGCGTCATTTGACTACGACTACCAGAATTCATTTCGTTTTTCCTTTCTTATTTAAATTTTGTAATCCCAGTGCGGTTTAAATAACAATAGCCCTAATTTGCACTACAAAACAAAAAACTGAAGGATTCTGGTAGTTGTAGTCATATGACGTCATCGTGCAAATGGCCTATTCCGCATAAGACATGCCCATATATTTTGCCCATTTCAAATGCGATAGGCAATTCGCCACTTTAGAAACGAGAAGGAAACTGGGCCGAGTGAACTTTCGCAACGACTTCTGGGACCGTTGTCGTTGCGAAAGTTCACTCGGCCCAGTTTCCTTCTCGTTTCTAAAGTGGCGAATGCTCATACAGTTTGAGCTTTTCCATTCTTTTTATAGCTGAAATTTCAGCAGCAGAAAGTTTTAGGAAAAGAATCTTATCTCCCGAATTTATTCGCTGCTTTCTCTTTTCCGAAAATCCTAGCTGACGTTATTTCGAACCCAAGACGATATTTTTATACCTCCAAAGAAAAAGGCTCAAATTTTCCGATGTTAGGAAAGATTGAGGCGGGATTTTACTTAAGAAAACTTAAGTTTGTAGTCTAATTCATTACGATTTTTTAAGGAGACTTAGGAATTCCGAACAACTTTTCCAATGAAACGATTCGTTTGGGGCTCCTGTATGATAGCCCATTTCCGGGTTGCTCTTAGCCTCCTTTACAAATCGAGGCCAAGTGCAAAACCATTCATATGAATATGAGTTTTCTTTCACATGCAAGTAAAACTTTATCCATATAAAGGAAATGAAAAGGAGGCTAAGAGCAACTCGGAAATGGGCTATTCGAAAGCTTCCTTTTCAACCGAGGTGCGTGACATTTTCAAATAGCTCGGTTATAACCTGGTGAAAGTATTTCAAGAATAAACAAGGATCGTTAAAAAATCCATTTGCTAAAAGTCGTATTAAAAATCTTTAAGGATTTTCCAAATTCTTGCTAAGATCTTGAAGGATCTTGCCCAAACCTTGCGAAACATTTAAGATCCTTTATGACCTTAATATAATGTTACACTGATGCAATGATCTTTTAAGATTTTTTGAAGCCATGGTCTCATTTTGTTAACGTTCTTTTAAGGCCATGGGTGCGTCTTTCACAAGAACGGCTTAATAAATTACAGAAATGCGGAATTAAAGCTGTAAGGTATACGAACAAGCAGAAAATTTAGAGAGTGAAATGAAAAAGCTCTTAGGCTTAATAAAATGTCTCAAAATTTTATTCAATACTTATTAAGCCACTTTATAACCCCCACGTTCTTTTAGTGAAACGTAAGCCATTATGTCGAGATGCGCATCTCTGCTAATTGAATAATTATAAAAAATGATACAACTTGCGTTTAATCCGATTTACATGTAGTTCCGTTTTTATTTCACGTGTAGTGGAGGGTTACCCGCCTGGCAGGGTCACCTGCCTTCCCGAGTCACACTTCAAGGCGCGCTATCTTCTTTTCCATGTAAACGGTCACGCAAGGGTCAGTTTTTCAGCGTTTGACTTGAAATAGAATGAAATGCTGACAAATCCAATCTGTCCAATTTTAATCAAAACAAGTTGAAATGTAAAAGCTCTTAAGCTTATTTAATTTTTTGAACATTTTATGGAAGTCTTTAAATTTAAGCCTCTTCTTTTAGTGGCATGTAAGCCATAACCTCGAGATGCGCATCTTTGCTAATGAAATAACTATGGAAAAAAAAGATACGATTAGCGTATAATCCGACTTAGGTCCTGTTTACATATGTAGGGAGGGTTACCCGTCTGGCAGGCAGGCTATCTTTTTTGCAAGTAACCGGTCACGCAAGAGTCATCCGACTACCCGGGCTAAGTTTTCGGGCGTGTTTTTCCCGGTTGTTTTTCAGGTTTTGCCGGACTTAAATTAGAACTAAATACTGACCAATATGATCAATTCTAAATCAAACTGTCCAATTTTAGTCAAAACAAGTTTTATCTGTCCATCCTAACATATGTTTTTCAAATGATAACGAGTTTTGAGGCTGACAATAGAATTCTGGCCAACGTGGACTGAAAATATCTCCCGCCGAACCTTAAATAGTTCTGAGTTGTCCCCCGATGACATGTTAGCCGTTATATCGTGCCGTCAGAATAGTAATTTCTCAGTCGTCAGAAATTACATTTTTTTTGGTAATAAAAACTGTTGCATTGTCTTTTCATTTGTGTGCTGCCATATATTTGGTGTCCGAAGCATCACAACGGCTTAAATTTTTTGAACGACTTCAAAAACATTCCTCACAAAGCGTGTCCCTACGGAGATTAAACATCTGCGCTTATGTGCAAAGAAGAAATTAGAATACAACAAAATCAAGTAGTCTGAGCAGCATACAGCAAATGTGCCACATTTCGTGACCAAGTCTGCTGTCGAGATGTTTTTATTTAGGATTTTAAAGTTATGACAAAAAACTGAAATAATCTCCTGAAACTGAATACTATTCCACTCGAAGTTGACATGTAAAGTGAATAAAGCTGTTTGACAATTTTTTTTCAGTGGCAGAGAACAAGTAGAAATAAGCAGCTCGCACCGATTAACTCTCTTGCTTACCTAATAATTTACACGTGTGCACTGGTGTCATTTAAAATAACGGCTTAGGGCCTGGTCGCACTACAGTCAAAAACAAAAATTAGCCCGTGCAAAATGACATAAAAACAAAAACATTCCACAAAAAGAGTGTCCCACCGGAGCGGTTTCTTTTGTTTTCCTCGATGTTTGCACGGGCTAATTTTTGGTTTTGACTGTAGTGCGACCAGGCCCTTACTCTAGTTACTAAATTGTTGTTTGCTTATTTTTTTTGGAGAAGTGCCCAAACAGAATGGCCTTGAAATGTTCGTTTTTTTGTTTTCCCTATGTAGAATTCATCGCAATCCCAAACTAAAATTTACCATACATCAGCCATTGCTGATCATTTCAAAATCACTGGTCACAACATTAATTGGGATCATTTTGATATTTTACCGTCCGGAAAAAACGGACTTTCACTGTAAAATTAAGGAGACTTTGCTCATTCAATAACTACAGCCTTCTTTAAATGTTAACGTCAGCAGTGAGAACTGATGCTTTATCAGTAGCTGTAGCTAATAGGACTGACAGTCCGTACTCATGATTAAATTACTGTTAAGAATGTTTTTTCTCTTAATCTTGGTTCCAGACCTCTATTTTGAACTATATAAACAGTTTTCAAACACTATAAGATTACTTTTGAAAATGTATGTCGCTTGGTTTACCATGCTTATCACCGCTGTTTGTGTTTTATTTTTAATTAGGTAAAAGCTTCTTCTCGCCGTAAAAAGGCCAAAAGATCTCGTATTTTGTGCAGAATAACAAGATATTTGTTACGCAAATGAACATGTTTGTCAAAACTTCACTCCAGGACATCGTTGCGCTGCTTTTAAAAATAAGTAATGATGTCAAAGCAATAGCCCATTTCCGAGTTGCTCTTAGCCTCCTTTTCAAACCGAGAGCAAGTGCAAAACCATTTATATGAAAATGAGTTTTCTTTCACATGCAAATAAAGCTTATATCCATATGAAATGAATGGTTTTGCCTTTGGCCTCGGTTTGAAAAGGAGGCTAAGGCCCTATTCACATGGAAAGGGGATGATCCTAGTGCTAGGATCATCCTAGCACTAGGATCATCCGAGCGCAACATGTTTTCTGTTTTCAGTTTACACGCGAAGGGTTGCATTTGGCCCTAGCGCTAGGATCATCCTATCTGAGAGGTAGGATGATCCTAGCGCTAGGATCATTCTAGCTCCATGTAAACGGCCTCGGGAGCCCCAGGGTTATCTTCGCTCTTGTTATTGTCGCCCTCCGTCTTGCTTTGTAACTGCACTGAACTCAAACGAACTGGGGACATCCTGCCGAATTTTTTTATGTAAACCAAATGAAAAGCAACCTCTTCTCGTCCAAATGGAGCAAATTTCACACTAATGAGTCCCTCCCTTGAATCGTTTATTTGTAATCTCCCAGATTTTGGGAGACATGTGACCAGACCCAACCAGGGTCTTTCTCTCTCTCGCTCCACGGGACGGGAAGAAAAAAGACCCTGGGAACGAGGTTGAATGAAAAGTTGATCCTGGAAATCGCATTTAAGCATGTAAACCAAATGAACCTTCTATGATCATCCTAGCACTAGGATCATCCTCTTTCCATGTAAAAAGGGCCTAAGAGCAACTCGGAAATGGGCTATTGCGCCACTAAACCGACATCGTGCGGTAAACACGGTTAGTTACTTTTTAAATATTGAATGACTTCAAACGCAAATTTATTCATACATTTACCTTACTGTATCTTTTTAAATCCAATTGAACTCCGTAGTTCGGCTTGTGATTCTCTGCGTTTCTTCGGCTGGGAGCGATGAGAGGCGACTGTATTCGTAGGCTAGTAATCTCTAATTTGCCATATAAACAGAGTCCGTAAAAGTTTGCAGACAGCTGACCTCGACAACACCGATATTTTCAAGTTACTTTTGGAAACAAGAAAAAAAAACTCTTGTAGCGATAGCAAAAATGTTTGCCTGTTTCCCATTTTTTGCCTTTTTACCTCTCGCAGTGTTACTTGCCTTGAAATCCCCTGAATGGATTTTACTTAGATGAACGACAGCTAAAATCAAAATCAACCTCGAATTCGAAAAGTTTTCAATAGATGGGACGCAGAGCTCCCGAGAGATCCTTATACCTCGGTAGTTGCAGTGCGGACTGGCATCTGTCGCTGAGTTGGATAGCCCAGCTCCTTTTATCACTGCTGATCCCAGCGTAATTTGTGTTAAATGTTATTAATTACCCTGATTTGCTCAACAGATCCTTGTGCTCAGGTTAACTGCGGCCATGGAGAGGTTTGTGTTGTTGATGGCCACAGGGCCAGATGCTTGTGCCCTCCACGTTGCCTTGATCGTGTTAAACGAGTTTGCGGAACTGATGGCATCACTTACAAGAATTTTTGTGAGTTGATGAGAACAGCCTGCATTATTGGCGACAAAACACTGAGAAAAGAGCAGGATGGCCGATGTGGTTCCATACCTCCTATACCTCCTACTGAATCTCCTCGTTCCTCTCCTTCCACAAGTCAGCCTCCTACTACAGGTAATTTAGTTTTAGTTTATCTTCATATTATCATTTCTCCCACAAGTGGCCAAATTTAAGATTCTCAAACTCAGTGTCTCGATAAGTGGCGTTTAGGTTAAGTCCCGCCTTAATTGGCATAGATTTTGGTGAATTTATTCTTCGCTTTCTTTGAGAAGCCATATCAAACACTCTCAAGATTGTTTCATCAGGTGTCCAAACACCTCGAGGTCGGTTTTAAAAAGAACTCGGTTGTGCCTGTTTTAAAACCCACACTCTTGAGAGTGTTTTGTTGTATTGCTCGAACTTGAAATGGTTGCGATCCATACAGTGATCTTATCAACTTAAGCAGTTTATAAGAACTTCACATGCTTCATTCGCATCTCGCATATCAGTGGTTATTTCATATGTTCACATTCATAAAAAACTTCGGCTGAAGAGCTTGCCTTCGAATTCACACCGTACGATTTTAGTGTTTTAAAAATAGACCAATTTCTTACTAGAATTAACATTGAACATTCGAAGCCTTTCCAAAACACCAAACATTACACGTTGTTTCCAAGGATTTCCACAGCCATCAAGAAAAAGGAGATTATAAAAATTTATTCTTTTGTATTTTAGTCATTCAAGCAGAACTCTTTTCAAGACTCTTAAAGGGACAATGTCACCTACTTTTAGAGACAAGTGCAAAACCATTCATATGGATATAAGTTATATTTGCATGTGAAAGAAAACTCATTTTCATATGTATTGAATGGTTTTGCACCTGGCCTCGGTTTGAAAAGGAGGCTAAGAGCAACTCGGAAATGAGCTATTGTATTCAGTTTATATATACAGTCTACTCTCTCTAAGACGGACACCGGCGGGACCGGCCCCAACTGTTCGCCTTAGAGAGGTGTCCGGCTTATAGAGAGTCGAGGTAACGTGACACCAGTAATTCTGAAATAACAAAGTTGAATCTATGCCCAATGAATACACGTCGATTTTAAGTCTGTTTACTTAAGCAAAACCTACAAACTGGAACAAACAAGGAGTCACGTATTTGGTTATGCAATACGAATTTTGCTTCCATAAATCGCAATTTGCTGTCATATTCAGCATCTACATTTCCGATTTGAAGTGATTTTCACTAAAAAACGCTTCTCAAGCGTCTGTTGACAGTTTCAAATTGTCCGTTGTCCGTTGTCCGTCTTAGAGAGGTGTCCGTCTTATAGAGAGTTTAGTTACAGTAAAATGACTGAAAAACGGCAGGGACCAACACCAGGTGTCCGTCTTATAGAGGTGTCCGTTTTAAAGAAGTGTCCGTTGAGTTGACTGTGGTGCAGAGTTAATGAAAACAAAACGAAATCCTGATGACATTACTCCTTTAAAAGTATGAAATCTTTCAGACGATAAAGGTGATAGCATGGGAATGTTTTTTAATTTGTTTTAAAGTTTCAGTTCCTCAGCGGACAACGTTAACAGTGAGCACCCAACGCCCCCGAACATCAGCCATTCCAAGAACGAGTCTTTGTGATGAGCCTGTCTCGGCTGGAAATTGCACAAATTTCAAGGTTCGGTGGCATTTCAACAAGAACCAAGGACAATGTATAGCATTTGTCTATTCTGGGTGTGAAGGAAACTCTAACAACTTTGTTAGCAAGGATAAATGTGAATCGATGTGCAAGAGACAAGGTAAAAGTCATTTGTAAGACCGTCGTACAACAAAAATTACAGTCAAAATACTCAGCGCGTTCCGCTTATCATTTGGGAATGACTTTCATTAATCGGGAACGGATTGCATTATTGAAATCAAAATTCAGGTTTAAAATTGATTATTGGAATCCTGCAACGGTAGCCTCATTCGGAATAACGAATGCTCATTGATTTGTTATTGACAGCAGGTGAATGCACACGTGCAAAGCAGGCGACCGTTGGCGGCTTGACACATCTGTTCTATTTCAGTTCGCTCAACAAAAATTCATCACTGAGTATTTTTTTTACGTAAAGAAGCTCTGCATTTATTAAACTCCGAATAATTCGTAAAATGCTAGTGTGCTGGCTCTGAAAGAGAAATTTTCACGGAAAGTGAAAACATTTTCCTATGAAGTCCAAGCGACTGAATTCATTGAAACCAACAGCGGCCAACGGTTGCGTATTTCGCCTGTGAACGTTTGACTGACGTCAGTAAATAAACCAATCGACATTCGTTATTTCGAATGAGGCTTATCGTTGGAAGATTCCAATAATCAATATTAAAACTTAATTTTGATTTCAATAATTCAATCCGTTCCACCTAGTGGAAATCCACTAGGTGGCTCTTAAATTATTTTGTTTGGCATAAATGATCAGTTATGCTCCTCTTTCACCAAGCCCTTCAAATGTCCTCTGACCTTCTCCCATTTTATCTTTCTATTTATAACAGATGTTCCAGACAACAGGGTGTGTCCTGCTGCCACAACCTCATCTACGTGTACACAACGCAGCGCTAGCTTACAATGCTCATCAAATGATGACTGTTCGGACGGAACAAAGTGCTGCGCAGTGGAGTGCTGTTCTGGGAGCTGTAAGAAAGAGTGTGTCAAACCTGTTTTCCCCGGTAGGTAAACCTTATTAACCCATTTCATCACTTTTACATTGAGTTTCCCTCCTTGCTCTCACGGGTTTTCCCTTGCTTTCCCCCTAATGCAATAGTTATAATCATGCAATGTTTAATTTTTCTTATCTTTCCTTCACTTCAGACAAGATGGGTACCTGTCCTGCACCATCTGATGATGCATCAGACTGCAGCAATGAATGCTCAGTGGACCACGATTGTGATGGAGACCTGAAATGTTGCCAACAGCCTTGTGGACGTGTATGCGCTGAACCAGATAAGAAAGGCATGATATCTTTAGTGTTTTGGTCTATTTTTTTTGCGGTTAATCTGCAATAGCGGCCGTTGCAACAGGTCCCCCTCCCCCTACATGGGAAAAAACCCTATCGCACATCCCGTTTTTGGGCATGATTAATTTATTATCATTGATAGAGTCGAGATTTATACGGTTTTGTCTCAGAAGAAATTGAGACAAGAATGCCTTAAATAGTTTAGTAAATTATGTTCATTGATCGTGTCATACATTAAAATCTCAAATGCTTTTCCCTTCTTGTGGCTAAATTATCCCAATTTAGATGTTTCAGTGTATAGACTGATCGTACATGTACACATTCATTGCCTTGAAATGTTATGATACGTGCAGAGCGATATGGCCTGCTGGAAAGACCCTTATCTCCCTGCGAGCTGAGCCTTTCTTTCGATATGAGAAAAGAAAGGCCCCGCAGAAATCGTATCAAGTATTTATTTAGTTCACGCAGGTTTTTTGGATATAATTTCAAACCCAAGCCGAATCGCAAATTACATCATTAAACAAAGTGTTTTTTATTTTATACGTCATAGAAAAATACAGAGGATAATTTCCATAAAGCCGCAATGTACTATGTTTTCTTGAATATTGCATGGATAAGGGGATTTCTAGAGAAATGACAGATATTATTGCGGTTACAGAAAGTTGCATTTATTTTAGCTGCACTACAACATACAAATATACTAAGCAACGTTGGATACTCCATGCAGTTTCAAGGCAAGAGACGAAGTAAAAAAGGTTAACGGCATTAAGACATATTGTCATCACTGGAAACCCAAAAACAATGGTTTAGGTTTAATATTGCTCTAGTTAGTGCACTGAAACTATCTTTGGCAATAGACGGCAAAAGAAAAAGATAAAAATGCATTGCAACTTAAGACCATTTTTTAAAAAGTTTTTCCTTTGTGCTCGACAAACAGCCAAAAACTATTGTTTGGTCCCTCCTTCAAATAAGAATTCAGTTGATGTCTAAAATATATTTTTATATGAGAAAAGCTTTAGTTGTAAGTCTAGCACGATTTTGAGAAAAAAAAGCAAAGCTCCTTATGACATGCGCCATTTTATGCTACAAAGGCTTGTCATCAATATCACAAACACTTTCTGGAACACGATTAACGGGTAATATTAACGGGTAGATTAACGACACCGCAGACAGCGGCACAGACGAAGAAAGTAATCAAAGGGCTCTTGAGAGCCATCATGTGAATACGAAACAACTTAAGGTTAAGTCCACAGATCGGTTTTAATTTCCATACTGAGTTTGAAGTCAAAGAATTGAAGAGTAAAACAGATTTATAACGACCACAACATCTCAGCGTAACATAATATATGCATTGTGTGAATTAAAATACAGCAATCATCTTTTAACACCTAATACATGTACACGGGGGAATTAAAAGTTAACGGATGATAGAACGAGTGAAAATTTACATATCTGTTCCCTTATACTATTATCTCGCTCAACGCTTCACGTATTCACGAGATAAAACGAAGACCTCTGCGTGCAGGGTACGGTTACTTTACTGCTTGGAAACGAGATTTTAGAAAAAGGGGCGTGGACTAACTGATTACTATCTGCGAGAAACTTTTAACTATGATCGCAAGTATCATCTATCTGAATAAAATCCGAATAGGAAATATTGCCCCGCATTAATAAAAACGTATGAAGTTCCTCGAATCAAGATTTTATTCCTGAAAGCTCTTCTTTTTTCATTATAGCGGCTTCTTCTCTATCCCTTAATTAGTATTTCCTGTTTTGAGTAGCAAACCGCGAAAAAATACAGGGAAAAACGCTTTTGCCCAACACAAAAATTAAGAGTGTTTACTGCAGCTGACGTGACATCGGCCGTGTAGCCGCGCGAAAAACAAAGCCTCGGTTTCAAAATTGCTAAGATCCCGGATGTTGCGTGACGTCATACGCGCATGTTTTGCGACGTCATACGCGACCGCGAGCTAGCCCTACGCGACGCACGGACGCGCCCGCGAAACATTCTGCTAGCCATGACCATGAAAAATGACGGGCATAGGTTCTATGAGTATGGGGCTCCGGACCCGTCAGAGCTACGCTATTAACAGTTTCAATCACCCTTACTATGGGTTGATATAAGATTGAATTAGTTGGCATTTATTTCGTTAGCATTTGATTTCATCTATAGATTCACATAATAAATTATGTTTTGCTATTTTTCACAAACAGTAAAAACATGCAAAGCAGTGTTAGATGTAGCATTTCTACTTGATTCATCTGGAAGCATCAGTCGTCGTAACTGGAAGTTGGTGATTGAATTCCTCAAGGATACAATTGCGGCATATGACGTCTCAGCCAGCGGTTCTCATGTTGCATCTATCTCCTATTCATCATACCCAGTGGTTAATTTCAGATTCAACACTCTAAAAGGCGACAAACTTAATGCAAAAGAGCTGAGCAAGATTGTGGACAAAATGAAGCACCAAAGAGGGTACACATACATTGATAGAGCTTTACTTCTTGCTGCCAAAGAAATCTTTAGTGAAAGGGGTGGAATGAGACAGGCAGTGCGCAAGGTATACATACTTTACAAAATACATACTTTAGTCACCACGTCTACAAAGGGGATTTTAAGAGGTAAAAGAGAGATTAAATATTAATTTGTCATCTAAACAAATGTTAAGCCTTCTGCCGAGAGTGCTTTCCATTTGTATGGAGAATTGCCCGCCGAATGGGACACGTACGTACGAGCGTGTTCTATTTGTTTGCAAAAACATATTTGAACAATGTGTATGGTATAAGAGTGGAAAAAGAGCTTTAGCTGAATATAAATGTAATTGTTCAGATCCCAGAAAAAAATTATGGGGTCCTTCTTTTCCGTAACCGTTTTTACTACATCGGTTGTCCGACATTACTGTTTGAATTCAAGCCTACCAAGTGCTGAAAACGGGGCGTGTTCTGTCCTTTTATAGCGTCGCTCGTGTATGAATTTTACTACTTTAACGTGTAATTGTATCGATTGCTTTGCTATCACCATCTTTAGGTTTGTTTTGTGATGACGGATGGGGCGCAAACAAGAAATGGAAAGAAAGGACCTTACACTCCACTGGCCGAGGCGTCTCAGCCTCTGAAAGACAAGGGCGTAGATGTTTGGTCGATTGGGGTTGGGAAACGAGCGAACATTTCAGAGCTTCAAGTTATAGCATCTGATCCCAAGAAAGTTATTATAGTGTCATCATTCAAGCAGCTGAAACCTATTATAGAGGAAATGCAGAAAAAAGCATGTGAAGGTACAGTCGAACCTCCTTAATACGCACACCAAAGGAACTGTCCATATTATAGAGGCGTCCGCATTATATAAGTAGGGAATGTATTCATTTTCGTATCTTCGGGACCAAGTACACTTTCCGTAATAGAGAGGTGTCTGTAAGGAGATGTTTGACTGCAATAAACCCGTTGTTGCCCTGTGCACTGTGATTGGCCAATTTTTGATCCATTATCTATGTTGGTAGGCATATTGGATTGCCGGCCTGCGAAATTTGAGAGTCCTGGTATCATTGGGAAACTTCGTTATAAACTGTCAAATTATGCAGAAAGCTTAGTTAAGATTTGTTAGAAGCTTTCAATCTTTTGAGAACCAGAACCACTTTGTGCACTGTAATAAATATCACCTCAGACTTCAGATCACCTTGCACGAGGAACGCTTCCCTTCACCCGGAGGGAATGGGTGTAAGCAATCCAGAAACAGTTGAAGAGCAAAGTAGTTTAACATTCAAATACTAAGACTCGTACTGAGACCAAAGTTAACGTGTCGCGGGGCTTTTATTGTACATACAGCAAATGACAATAAGTGAGCCAGGATACATGTGAAAACAACTCGATCATAACGATCACCCTTTCCGGACGGACACGTACTGTTGGTCCCAGTTGTACTTGTTATTTTCTCTATCTTCGTTTTTCGCCTTAAATTGTCTCGTGGATTAGTCCTAAGGTCCTTTATTTTAAACTCTGTTAAATTAAAACCTATCTAAAATGGACACACAGAGTTGGTCCATGCAAGGAAGTCATCTAAGACGAGACATAATGAGTTGGCTCCTGGTGTTCGCTTCTCTAAGATATAGACAGACGGAATTTGTTCCTGTTGTTCTTCAGTACGTTCTTCTCTACATCTCCCTCTTAAAACAAACACCTCCCTAAAACGTACAGTTGGGTCTGCTCCTAACTGTAACCATTGGAGATGAAGTTAACTGGGTGTTTGAATACCTATGTGTAAGTTACACATAGGTATTCTATATTCTCATTATACTGTATCGCTAAGTTAATGCTAACTTCTTTTATCATTATCCAACAGAGGAAAAGGAAACCACCGAGTGTCAGAAAGAATACTTCTCAGCCACAAAGAATCCCGTTCCTGGAGGATTTGTACCAAGGTGCAACCTGGACGGTAGCTATGCAGATGTACAGTGTGGTGGATCAGCTTGTTATTGTGTGGACAAGTATGGAAAAGAGATCATAGGCACAAAGACACCCATTGCATCAGGCAATCCAGTTTGCAAAGAACCATGTAAGATTAGCTTATCACCGCAAGTCGTACTGAGTACATCCTTTATCAGATAACCGTTCATAAGTATGCCGAGCATTCGCACTGTATTGCTGTACGATGCAATAAAAAAGGTCAATACGTCCAAGTTTTTTTCTGATTTTAAAGCCTTTTTTCTATAAAATTTAGACCAGGAATTGACAAGAAAAATTCCAAGGAGCCCAATTAACAGAAGTTAGAAATCCTAACTTTGAAATGTTTAGTTCCCAGCTAAAACGGAATCACCCTTGCCAGCTTATATTTATCAGTTGGATATATCCTTTCATTTTTAACGGCAGATAAGCTGACACGTTGTCAAGAGGCATACAAAGAAGCCATTCAAAATCCCAAAGTTGGGAGTTACATTCCCAGGTGCAAAGACGATGGAAGCTTTGAGAATGTTCAGTGCGAAGGAGCAAGTGGGCATTGTTGGTGTGTGGACAAGGATGGGGTAGAAATAGCAGGAACAAGAACAAGTGAAAATCTCCAATGTCCTGATCTAGGTATGGTTAATGAATAAATAAATAAGTTACCAATCTTAAATAGATGTCTGTGTTGTTTGGTTTGACTCTTTCTGCCTGTGTGTACTTGTCACCTGAAGGTAATTGGATATATAGCCTATAAGAAATACATTCTTTCTCCCCCCCTACTTGATTACAGTGTAGATGCATCACAGGATTAGTTCTATGCATTTGATTTCATCTCCACGAACAATTCACAGGTATAAACCGGTGCAGGGCTATGTCTTGATCAAGGATGCAATTTGAGGGCGCCACTAGAACTCATCCTACTATCTTTGTCCGTCCTTAGCTGTCCTTTTACCTTGTCTTAAGACATGCTGATGTTATTGTTTAGATATTTGCATGCCAATCATTCTGTGCAAATTGTAATAAGAAAAATATTATGTATCTCTTGTTTGTCCATAGCTACTCAGCCTAACTACACTGATTGTCAAAGACGTTATATCGAGCTTTCCAAAAACCCAGTTTCTGGACAATACATCCCCTGGTGCCGACCTGATGGTGGATACTATTGGCGTCAGTGCTATGATTCTTATTGCTTCTGTGTTGATCAGAATGGGAAAGAGATCAGCAAGACTCGCGTCTATAGCAGTAATGGAGTACCAAAATGCTCAGAAAAGGGTAAGGAATGTAAACAAGACATGTAGAGGTGAACTGAACTTCAGCTGATCCTCAACTAACAAAATCTCTTAAAGGCAATCGTCTCTCTTAAATGGACACTCGTGTTTGACTCGTGAATACACGAAGCGTTGAACGAGTTATAGCAGACATGTGAGGGACAAATATGAACATTTTCACTTCTTTCATCACTCAGCTGTAAACTTTTCTTGGTAATCCCGCTGACCAGTACACAAGGCTTGCGCATATATTTTGTCTGTTCCAAGCAGCGTAGGAGAGGGAAGGGGTCGAAAGTTTTTCTTCGTATTCACGAATTTGGCTCGTCTAAGCAGACAATTGAACTTGGCTAAAACATTTGCACTTGTGGGGGCATAGATACCGGTCGAGTTATTTTTGAAAATTTATTAACTGATCCTAGACTGGGATCATAACTTACTGAAAAGATCGAGTGTGCTCATGCCTATTAAAAAGTCTGGTCGAAACCAGTTGGTGCAATTGAGGTTTTATTATTATAGGCGGGATAACTTAGTGCATCCTGAGTGATCACTGGCAAACCTGTGCGACAAAATGCAAACATAAACTTGAGTGCCGCTTTTACAGGTTGGAAAGGGTTGTTAACTTGGGCTTAATTATGGTTAAGCTTGTCTCAGTCGGTACTGGCAAAGCCAGTGTAATTCAGCTTTGGGTCATTCGATAACATATATTTTTTCCTTGCAGGAGGAGTACTGACTCCCTGTCAAATCAATGCTCTTCAAGAAAAGTCTCTTCCATCACTTAGCTCCGTAACCTTCACGTATCGCTGTAAGAAGGATGGCAGCTATGAAGAAGTGCAGTGTCAGAAGTATGGCATCTGCTGGTGTGTCGACGAAGATGGCAATGAAGTACCCGGCACAAGGAGTAGCAGTGCAATCAGATGTCCACGAACAGGTTAGTCTTGTAATTTGAACGTCGTGGTAACTGTTGTGTAATAGCGAAATGATAAGGATTTGTATAATTCACTTCGAATTTGAGCGTAAAATTAGGAAGTGAATTTTCGCCATACAAATCCTTATAATTTCGCTATTACGCAACATGTACAGTTACCACGACGTTCAAATTACAACGTGTAAACATCACTTGAGCTTGGGGTACCTGTGCTTCAACTTCAACGGAGAAAAGCTCCATAGACATTTTTGCGATAAACACCGTCTGTTTGAAAATGAGGAAAACTCGTCACAAAATATAGTGTGTGTATGAGAAAAAACCGGAATCCGATATCAGATAACTTCTGTAAATTTGATAATATGAAAATGAATAATTTTCACATTAGAAATACTAGATAAAATGTTTTTCTGTTAACATTTGACTGGATTTGAGTGGTGTAGCTGATCATGAGGTGCAAAGCTTTTAATCGAGTATTTATTTTCGCATGCATTTGTCTGCAAATAATTTCCGCTAACAGGTATTACCAATTTTTAGTATGAATCAAACAGGTTCAACGTAATTAGGTTTGTGTATCAATTAAGAATATGCGATAGGTTGCTTTAAAAGTCGTAAAATCATCCATTTTTTTACGTAGGAGCTCCAGTGACAGCCTGTTGGAGATCTTATCAGGATTCACTGAGGAGTGATTCAATGAATCGACTTATCCCTTGGTGTCGAGCTGACGGCTCATACAGCCCAGTGCAGTGCTACAGTTCATACTGCTATTGTGTCAACAAGAATGGACAGGAGATCAGCAATACAAGAACCTATATAGAGACTGGCAAACCAAAGTGTACATATACAAGTAAGTTGATAGTCTCATTACTATTAACGAGGCAGGGGTTTGAAGTTCTTACTTTCTTTATCCTTTATTTAGCCAGCCTCAAATAGACAAATTCGGCTAACGCATTGTTGTACCCAATTCAAACCCTTTGGGATTAGAACTCTTTGTTCGTCATATTTCCATATCAATTGACATGGAAATTATATGGAAATATTGTGAACAAAGAATCTTATTCCCAGAAGGTTTGAATTGGGTACAACAATGCGTTAGCCGAATTAGTCTATGATTACTTAAGTTCTGACAAAGTATCCCGAGTTTGCGTACCAATCAGAGCGCTCGATAAACACTATCCCCTAGTTTAATATATGGTGGTTTAAATTTATTTTTTCTATTTATTTTTTTTACAAACCAGTTTGATTTTTGTTTTCCTTTTCCAAAACAAACTTATGAACAGCGAAAATTAAATTTTTTGTCACTTTTTACAAAAAGGTCCTTGAATAAGCGACGTGAATGGAGTCGTATTACTTTCACTACTTGGGCTTGGTCCTTCTCATCTAGTATTACTTTTGCTTACGTGGTCGATTTCCGGCGTGATTCACGCCCGCTTGACTATCCAGAAACGGACTGCTAGCAGTCCAGAGAGACGGTAGCTACACCAATATCACGCTAGCATGTCATGAAAATATATTTAATTTAATGGGGAAAAGAGTCCAGTATCAAAATCAGCACATCAATGTTAGTAAAACTGTAAAGTTTCGTAAAGATTGCTCGTATACTGACGGAGATATGAGCTTTTGAAACACGAAAACGAGGCTGGATGGGCAATCTATGCCCGTCCACCATACATTTCTTTGTAAAAATGCTCAGTTTCAAAATTTCATATCTTCGTCAGTTTTCTAGCAATCTTTACAAAACTTTGTAGTTTTACTAATATCGATATGCTGAATTTGATGCTGGGCTCTTTTCCCAATAAACCAAATATATTTTTGTGCCATGCTAGCGTGATATTGGTCTATTCACTTATAACAAGAACATACAAAACCAGGTTCAAGTGAAAGGAAGAGTCAGCAGGCCTTCAAACTTCAGTTCAACTCTCGATTTGAGTGACCTTTTTCAAATGTTCTTGTCAACTCTTGTGCACCTTCACTAAGTTTGAAACTTTTTAGATTGTTTATAAGAATTCTTACTGCGAGTCAGGTTCGATTGCGAACTCTCTTGTTCTCGTATGGACTTTTCGTGTACTCGTCCTGTCTGTCCTCTCACTCCCGTTTGAACAGCAGCACAGTCGGAGGCTTAAGTTCTTTTGTGACGAAATTCGTTTGGGTCATTACGAGAGTTTGAGTTATTGGTTATGTTCAAATTCACAGCTTTCTACCACGTAAGTGGTCTTTATTACTGCGTACATTTATATTAGCTGATTTAATTGTAGCTGGATACCGTAAACCCTGCCAAGAAAAGTACTGGGAAGCTGTGAGGAATCGCCAGCCTTCAGCGTACACCCCGAGGTGTCGCCGAGATGGGGATTATGAAGCAATGCAGTGTGACAGACAGGATTGTTGGTGTGTTGAACCTCAAGGAGCCGAGATCAATGGTACAAGAACAAGGGGAACCATTACGTGCCCTCCGTGTGAGTTTGGAAACTTTGAGTCTTAACGTCCAGTAAATTTCTTTTTTAAATTTAGATCTTTAATTTCTCAGTCACTATTCTCTGCTCTTGTTGGCGGAATGCTATTGTTGGCCTCATCGCTAGTTAAATTTAACTGAGTCTGTATAGCAGCAGTTTTTTTTTATCCGTTTTTGAGAAATAAGTTCCACTCACTTCACTTTATGGGTGGCGTAATGTTTTTAACGTAATTAAATAAATTATTCTACTACTTTTCGAGTCAAACCTTGATTTACAAAATGATGAACTTATGCTTTTGAGTCTGTGGTTAAATCGCCATTCACTTCCTTATGCGGCAGCCAATGTCTAGATTCTTCCCCAAAGAAACTGATGGAACATTAAACTTCAAATTTATTCTATTTGCTTATAAAAAGCCTCATACATTTATTGTTTAGATTGGTTTGTTCTAATCCCTCCATACTTCTTGTTCCCGTAGCTCACAGAAGACCACTAGATTTTGGCTTCTTAGTTGACTCAGCTCCTGATATCAGTGACCAGCAATGGCAGCAAATCTTGTGGTATATGAGCAATGTTATCGATAGTCTGCAAGACATTTCCCCAGAACCTTATGGGACAAGAGTTGGAATCATCGGTTTTGCGTCTGTTTCTCACCTGCATCTTGACTTCAACCTTCTCTGGGGTCCAAACATCAACAAAGACAGATTAAAGACTTTCGCGAACTCACTTCATCGGCAACCTGGTAATGAAAGAAGAATTGATAATGCTGTGGACTTTGCTAGGATAAATCTCTTTAGTTCCAAGGGTGGAGTACGGCCAGGCTCCCAAAGGGTATGTATCTCAAATAAGTTAACATTTTGGTAGTCAATATTGTAAATGTTATAAGATCTTGTGCTCTCAAACTCATTAATAATTCAAGACGAGAACACAAAGGAAATCACTACCGTGAAGGAGGTTTGGATACCCGGTCTTAATTAGCATAGATTTTGGCGATTTTATTCCTTCGTTTTCTCCGCATTTAATGATCAGTTTGAGAAGCTACATCAACCACTCGAGTGTTTCATCAGGTATCTAAACACCTCTAAGTGGGTCTAACATTCTACCTTTTTTTGTATTTTTATTAATTAATTAATTAACTGATTATTTCACAGGGCCCACATTGATAGCAGTTATATAACTGAAGTAATTACCCTGCATAAATAATTTTAATCATTATTATTATTATTTTATTTTTTTTAATAGTGTTTATATATCTACTCCCGTATAAGGGGAGCAATGGTTTCACAAAAATATACAGATAGACATAAACAGACAGACATATAAATACATACGTAATAGAGCAGTTTTCAATTGACTGTCGAAAGTAATTACACAATTGCTTTGGTTTTGCATTGCTACGCTTTGTGATTGGCTAAAAAATCTCGCGCCACTTTCTCAACCAATCAGAAGTAAAACCAAAACCAATCGTGACTTGCTCGCACGCGTTTTCCCGCGCTTGGCGCCCGCGACATGTAATTGCTTCGAGCTCTGATTGGTTCATTGGATTGTTTACGACTGCTGTGATCGGTCAGAGTAATTACTTTGGTTTTGGTTTTACGATACTCAATTGAAAACTGCTCTATAATAAAACTAATTAATTATTAATTAATAAATAGATACCAGCTTTATTCAACGATTTTTTATCCCTAAAAGTAACGACCCCCGAAAATAGCGAGTCCCAAAGGATGCTTATTCCGAAAGTAACGAGGGTCTTTTTTTCGGACTAATGTTACGGTATATAAATAGAATAGAGCACTGTCTGATCCTTTCTAATCTCCAATGGGGTTAAACAAAGTTGTGAAAAATGACAGTGTTTACACGCTCCGCAGATCTTTTGCTCAAACCAAGACTAGGGAGGGGGTCATTCTGAAACTGCTAATCTCTCTTAGTTGACACGGAAGATTCACTACAGTCCATTGTCAACAATCTCTTGGCGGCAGCAATGGCTTTTAAGGTTATCACCAGTGTTAAGGGATCCAAGTTGATGATCCAAGTTGACTTCCCTCCTCACACTTCCGCGGGCTACTATATATGGCTATCCCAACGATATAGCTGCTTCATTGGATATCAACAACCGCTTTGCCAAAAACAACAGTTCCTTCTGGTGTCTTAACAAACGAACGTGACAGAGCCACCTCTTGGATATCCATATATACAGAGTCGTTGTCATCACCACTCTGTTTTACGGCGCTGAGTCGTGGGTCGTCCATAGAAAATACTTTTAGCTACTGGAGCACTTTCATCAATGTTTCCTGCGCACCATTTTGGGCGTCAAGTAGCATGACTACACCTCCATCTACGAAGGCATCTAGAAGGAATCAACTCAAGCACAACCAGCTCACCCCTGTTCCAGAACCTGTACCTCCAGAGTTGGTGTCCATAGCCTTTGGACTTGAAAAACAAGTCATTAGTCATCAATTCCCCTTACCATTGAGAGTAGTAGGTGACCTTTCGGAATAGATTTGGATCTTAAAATAAGCATTTTGGTGAATACTCACTACTTGAAATGTGTTCGCCAAGGCAGTGTCACGTGTTGTATGCAAAGTGTTTGTTACTTGTTATGAAATGATAGTTGACTAAATTACGGCTGACAAAATACAATCACCAATTAACCGATCGGGGCTCCTGGAGATCTCTGCAACCTCTTTTCACTGGGCTGTATAAACGGGCAGCTCTAATTTCTCAGGGAAACCGGCCAACGCACAATACTTCGTAGTGAAACAACAAGTTTTGTACATAATGACAAATGCATTTTTTTTCCAATTATAGATTCTATTGATCATAACCGCTGGACCTCAGGCGCCAGGCTCTAGTTATGCTAACATAGCACCTGCAGCAAGGCGGCTTCAGAAAGAAGGTGTTGATATGTATTCAGTAGGAGTCGGCCAGCGCTATAAACAAGCCGAAGTGTTGGGACTTGCATCATACACAGATTATGTTCGCCCTTATGGTTTCAGTGAGCTTCCTAGACGTTACTTTAATCCAGGTGAATATCAACAATGCGATCACGTATAGCCTGTCAAAATACATGAGGTGAATCACTGAGGCACTTCATCTCCCCTACACCCCCAAGAAAAAAAGGTTTCTGACGAATGATTTCAGTGCCAAAATCCTTGCGGATGATATAGGGACACTTAATGTAACAGAAATCCAACTTCAATTTTTTTACCATGGTTTACTTCATAAGCCCATAAATTGTAAGAGATCCAGCATTGTTTAACTTCCTGTAGACATTTGCCCAGGACGAGATGGCAAAGAGGAAAAAAAATTATCGATGTTTTTAAGTGAAGAAATGCTAAGGGTTTTGTAAATCATCTAGTAGCGGACGTAGAAGAGGGAAGGAGTATCCACATCTCTTTTGTTAATGAGCAAAGGAAGTGTCGTCGATCGCCGGTGTCTTATTATTCTATTAATATATTTTTTTATTTTATTATTTTTTTTAATAGGAGTCGTTCGTCGCGCGGTTTGTCACAAGAATGTCAAAAATTTATAATAGCTTAACCAAGTAACAACACTATTGTTACTACGTCTGTAATCAAATAATTGATCCCCCATCTCTTTACAGATTATCAAGTGGACCTGGGCTTTATTGTGGATGAGTCCAGTTCAATACCTTCCATTTACTGGTACAATATGCTAAGCTATGCCAAGGCAGTCGCACGTTCCTTTCACATCTCCCCAAGTAAAACGCATGTCGGGTTTATCGTCTCCGGCAAAAATGCCAGGATTGCTTTCCCATTTAATGCTGACTACACTATAAATGGGGTACAAAAACTAATTGACAGCTTGCAGCAACAAGGTGGAAAGGAAGGGAGAATTGATCGTGCTTTACAGATGGCAAATCAGGACTTGTTTAACACTCGGTATGGTGCCAGGGCTGGAGCCAGACAGGTATGATTTTGCTGTAATTTGAAAAGATATTACAACTGTGGTTGCACTTGGAGGTTCCACAAATGGCTATTCTTTTCGTACAAGAGGGGAGGGAGGGGATGTGGTTGCCACACCCCATAAGATTTTTCTCCGATATTTTCAAGACCATTTACGATTAGCACATGCCGTTTTCAGTAGCTGTTCGTTTATCCTTAAGACACGTTTTGATAAAGTTTGGCGACAACCGGTTACTATGGTAACGAGATATGACGTCATAAGTAACATGTGGTCAAGCCATTTTTGAATAAAAATGCGTGTTTTTCACCTTTTTTCAGTGAAAAAAAAAACATGTAAAATGCTACCAAAAGGATCAAAATGTTTAATCATATGTTATTTTGCAACTCTAGCAAACAATATTTGCAATTTCCACATTTTCCCGATAAATTTGAATTTTTAGTAAAATCCAAGATGGCGGCCGTATTTCCGGCCATTTTGAATGACGTCACGGACCCCAGAAGCGTAACAACCCATAATATTTACCTTATCTTGTAGAGCACATCGCGGGCTATCTATTAGATGTAAAATGTTTCCGAAATATTGCAACATCGCAAAAACCCAAGGGGGTACCTTGTACCACGGTGGGGGTATAAGTTTGCGAGTACGTCCGAGGTTTAATGATTACTAAAATTCTCGTCCGGTTTTCAGATTCTCATTGTGTTGTCCGGTGGTGTATGGAATCCGTACTATCGTCCGGCCTGGAGATCGGCAGCTGCTGATCTGAGGAGCAGAGGAGTCGACCTGTATATCACTGGAGTTATTCCTGCGGATACATCATCATATTTTCGAGATATACCCTGGTCATCTTCCAAGGTTTTCGAAGCTTCAACAGACAGTCAGATGAACAGTTATAGACCTGAAATGATTAGACAGATTGTTTTCGGAGGTTTGTGTTAGCTAAATGGTGCCCTGTAAAAGAGAATTCGTTCACATTATGTTTAAATGTGCTCCGAAACTATGTTGATGCATACGAAATATCAAGCGTCCTGTAACCTAATTCCGTTACAATATTCAATAACTATACAGGTGAAGGCACTAAAGTGAAAGCACTTTTGTATTGGCACAAATCTCCCAGTCTCTGTTTGTTGATTTGCCACGTGTAGTCAGTTTTTTGTTTATTCTTCTTTCTCTCTCTGTAGCAAATCCTCAGGAACTTGACCTTGGGTTTGTGGTAGACTCTTCCGACAGTGTCAACTGGTCACAAATGCAGCGTTTTGTAACATCCATGCTAGCATCGTTTAATATCTCACAAGACACGGTTCATGTTGGATTTGTTGCGTTTGGTGACAACGCATTTGTCTCGTTTGCATTTGACGCTCTTCAAGCAGCGTCATACACTCGTGGTAATGTCGAACAGTTGATAAGAGGGATTTCTCAACTTGGTGGCAGCGAAAGAAGAGTTGACTTGGCATTTGATAAAGCTTATAAGGATTTGTTTAGTGATGGTGGTGGTACAAGGATGACTGCAAGAAAGGTATTAAGGACGTTCGCGCTTATTTGTTTATGCGCATCCTTACTGCACACGCAATTCATGTCGCGACGCCATGCTACGTCATGCACGAGCGCGCGCGCAAGAGAAGACCCCCTATTTTTTCTTTTTGATAGATAGTTTTCTATTTTCGACAGATTGTGAAAAAATGAACAAAAAATCAATGTAGGAAATTTAAAATTTTTCCATTTTTCTACCCCGCGTGACATCGAATCCTGCCAACTTGCGGCTGTCAGAGTTGGCAAATGCTGTCGTTTAAAGATTAAATTTCCTTTAAGGGGACGTCACCAGTTGAATGAATTTGCTTAACAGACATACTTGTATAACATTTGGGCGACCCCGTAGCTGTCCAAACGATGTCTGTGATTGGCAAACGATACAACTGATATATCACTTGAACAATGTCCCTTTCCCTAATCCCTATCCCAGCGGGACAAATCTGTTGTTTTCTTATCGAATCACAGATATCGTTTGGACAAGTGCTGGACTACCCTAACATTTGGCATAGAAAGTTACATTTTAAATATTCATTTGCAATATTTCAAGACTAACAGACATTGGGGCCATGTCCAGTAAGGAAGACCAATTTATCAAAACTAGGGTCGCCTTTCAGACATCTTATCTCGGAAACGAAGTCGGTGACCCCCCCCCATTTTTTTGCATTTCTGACACGAGTAACTCATTACCTAGCTCTAGAAAAAGTTTTATAAAAAAAATCAATGTTTAAAGATTTTCGCGCGAACGTCCTTAAAATGACGTTATTAAACTTCGTTAAAACTGAATTAGCGAATAAGTGTTCGCCAGAAGCTAGCTCAATAAAAAAAATAGCACTAACGTTTCCCCATGAGATGTATTGTAGCTTTCTTTATTTTTTAGTTATTTTCAAGATGCCTTAAACTCCCAATGAGACAATTTGTGTTGTAACATCACCTATACTTTTAAGCCCTTTCTGCTACCCCATTAATTTGTTTGTCAGTAATCTCCATGTCAATTATAGGTGCTAGTTCTGGTAACAGGAGGTGACTGGAATCCCCATTATGAATCACAATGGAATTCGTATGCAAATAATTTGAAGAATCTCCCCGCTGACATGTATTCTTTCTCAATTGGCTCTACACCGTCACAAGATCAGCTTCAAGACGTCATTTCATATAACAGAAACATCTTTAGGGTGGATTCATATAACGATGCAGATGGACGAAGACCAGAACTTGTTGAAGCAATTAGGGGAGGTAAGGCAAAGGAGCAGACTCGGTTAGATATACATTAAATGTCCTGCTGTGGTCAAATCATTAGCCTATTCAACGCTTTTCACTCTTCGTTAAACATTCCTTCTAACATTCACCCAGTCACCCAGATTTAATGCTTGGTACAGGGCGTAGATAGTTGAAGACAAATTAATGCTTAGGATAAATGTTGTCTCATCTTCCACCAAGCTTGTTAAAGATTTACCTCAATATGCATTTAAATAAATCCCATCGAGTGCGAAGAGCTTAATGAAGGTCTAGATTCCCATTGGTATTATACTGGTGAACCTCCTTGCAACCTTTGGTTCAGAATTGGGTCGCTAGTAAAGAAAGATGGGTATATTGGTGAACGTTTGTTTATGTTTCCTTTGTGCTCGTTTGTAAACAAGATGACGGTTAGTAGATTAGCTGTGTTTAATGAATAGAATGATGATGACCAACTAAAGGAGTGTATAATCTCTACAAGATATACTTCATCAATGTATTTACTGTTTGTCCACTTGGTTACAATGATCCAAGGTATTGGAAAAAAGCTGGATCTAGGCGACATCTAGACTAGTTAACATGAAGCTATAAAACGTATCGGAAACTATTAAGTTGAGCAAAGGAAAAATTATCCCTTTGAGGTATAATTACGTAAATCTACTTTACTTCTGTTTACAGGTTACGTTAAACAGCCTGTAGATATTGCCTTCTTAGCTGATTCATCTGATGCAGTAAACTGGAACAAAACTCGCAGCTTCATAAAAAATGTTATTCACTCATTGGACATCTCTGAGAAAAAAGGACATGTGGGATTTATGTCGTTTGCTGCTAAAGCATCTCTGGGTTTTGATTTTAACGCTCATGGTGACCATGGATATAACAAGGTTGGCGCAGGGCAGTTGATTGATCCAATTGCGCAGCTGGGCGGAGATGAGAGGAATATCAACCAAGGCTTGAATATGGCAGGGTACATGTTTAGTCCAAGAGCGGGAGCAAGGGATGAGTCAAGAAAGGTATGTATTTGTTACTTACCTATCATTGTGGAGTAGAAGACATACCACAGTACAGGTAGTAGATGACTTTATAATTTACCACCGTTCCTCCACTCGTATGCAGAAGGTCACTGGTTTGACTGGGGACTCGAACAATGGTCCAACAATAACATAGTGTTTCTGAAGGGAATCGCTGCTTGTGGAAAATTGATGTACTAAGAATAAGTATTTCAAAATTGACAAGATTACACTAATCAGCTGATAGTCTTAAACGTCAGTTTTGACCAAAATCAGGTGGGTCAATTTTATCTAATCGCTGTTGAAAAGGAAGAAACGAAATATTCCAAAACAAGGAATATTCATTGTTTTGTTTGTCGTTAGTTTTGGATGTTGATTTACGTTCTTTTAGCTTAATTCTGGGTCACATTACTTTGCTTTGTATTCAGATTCTTGTTGTGATGGCGGGCGACCAATGGCAGGATGACAGAGACTCAAAAATGTATAGAGATAGAGTGTTGATGTCTCTCATGGACAGAGGTGTAGAGGTGTACTCCATAGGTGTAGGACAAAGTACCTCCACTACCCAAGTGAGTGAAATCTCTTCTGGAAGGAGATATTGGTTCCTGCCTAACTCATACGATGATCTGGACAGTATTAGACCAAGAGTAATACAATCTATCCAAGGAGGTAAGTAAATGGAATTTTTCTCTCCTCCAACTATCATAAATAACAATTTCTCAACTCGCGAAGATTATAACAATTTAAGCACGGTTGGATAGAAATTTAGAAGGTTTTGTTTTAATCTGTATTGTTTTCTACTAAGCACTCACAGTAAAAGTGTTCGTTTATTTATTTTTTCAGACTATGATCCTCCCATGGACCTTGCCTTGTTAGTAGACTCATCTTCCGCTGCTGATTGGAACAAAATGCAGGGCTTGCTTAAGGGTTACGTTGGAACAAGGAACATCTCTTATGAAAACGATCATGTTGCTATTGTATCATTTGCATCATCTAGCAATGTAGACTGGTCATTCCCTAATTCTAGCAGCCCAGACTACACCAAACGTCGCATTTGGCAAGCGATTGATGACTTGAAACAACAAGGAGGAGATGATCGGAGAATCGATTCTGGTCTAGAATCTATTACGGAGTTGTTTGGGTCTGAGCGTGGGGCTAGAAGAGATGCGCGTCAGGTAAAAACAACATAATACAAAACAGGTTTTGTTTTTCTATTGGAACATCCAACATCTGTTCCCTTTTATATTTTACATTGTTGTGGGAACACAGCCTACATAGTGCCAAATATTATAACCATGACGGTTATGCTGGAGGCCGACTAAGTCGTCCATAGATGATACCAAAAAGGCATTCCTCTTTTGGCACTGGTCGATGGGCTTTTGGCTCTTTCTTTCATTGAATCCGCAAGTGATTTTTTCCCATCCTTTTGGGAAAAAAGTGCAAATTATCCATTGATTTGTAAGGGGAGAAATCAGGTCATGTAAAAGCAAAAGGGTATTCTCCTTGCATGTCGAAAGTTCGATTATCACACCAAGTTCATTCTTGATGTTTGATTGTATAGACATATTTTTATATCCAGAACATCTGGTTAATTGTTACCAACCTCAGCTTTCGACTTAACCGAAACCCTTCATGTACCTTGGCGTTGGTTTTGTCTAGGTATAGCATGTTTGCATGTAAAGTGTTTTTTCAACGTCTAATACCAAATCGTGTGGCTTTCTTAGGTCCTGGTTGTGTTTACAGCTGGTGAGTGGCCATCTCACCACAGCCAAAGATGGTCAGACCTTGCAAAGACTCTCAAACAAAGTGGAGTCGACATTTTTGCATATGGAATAAGACCAGGAGCACAAAGGGAGCAACTACAAAGTGTAACGTTTAATCCTGGTGATAGTGAGCTGATAGATGACTATATTTTATCACGGTTCATCCCCACTGGAGTGACAGGTGAGGAGAGAAACACCTTGATGGACAATCACATTCTTTAACCCAGGGGACAACTCATTCTACCTCCAAATATTGCCAGAATAGTCATTTGGGAAAAAATAGTTTTTATTACATGGTGTCACCTAAGGTTTGCATCACATGTTCAAAAGGTAAAGTGATCATTTATGGCATGCTAAACATCAGCACAAGAAAAGTACTGCTCAATAGCTAAATTCGAATAGACAGTTTAGGATTTCATACACGAGCTTGAAAGGTAGAACCGCCTTATGAAGCCTTCTCGCGTGCTGGCGTGCTACAGTGTACAACATACTGTACATACAGTACTGCAACACAGAACAATTATGTTTAATAGCTTTCATTTCAACGTCAACAATCATCAATTTCTCTTCAGGTGATCCCCAAGGAATAGACATAGGCTTTGTAGTGGACTCCTCCGATGCTGTCCAGTGGAACATGATGCTAAACTATATTAGAAATCTGCTAGATTACTTTTATGATGAAGTCAACTCAAACATTGGTTTTGGGATAATAACCTATGGCGATACAGCAAAAGTTGCGATACCTCTCAACTCGCTGAGCGGACCCAGTTACAACAGGAACAATATCCCGAGATTGATCGGAGGAACGCCGCAGCAAGGAGGATCCAGCGCAGGCTTTAGTCAAGCAATGCAGTTGGTACCGGGTTTCTTTTCCCCTCAACAGGGCGGGAGAGTTGGAGTCAGACAGGTAAACCATTTAAAAAGAATAGGTGATTGGATAGAGTTACACGAGTGTAAGTTTATGAGAAGAATGAATAAAAGGTGCAGACAATTTTTACAGAAAATTACACGGCACCTGCTTGGGAAGTCTCATTACCAGTTTGCCATTAGTCGATCATTGAGTGGTGTGCTTGCATTTGGTTGACTGTTTCCTTTTTAAATCATTTTGTGCTTAAATATAGACGTTTGTTAAATTTATAATGCAACGTATTACAGGATCGCCAATTCCATCAAAATAATTACACAATAAACTTGATATTTTGTTTTGTCGGGCAATTATAAAATAGTGTATATCTCAATGTATTTTTGCGTAGCTTTATTGCTTGTCTTAACACCTTTAAGCAGTTCCTTAGTTCTCTGGTAGTCGACAAACCATGTTTAGGAGCTTGTATTCGAGTTTGAAGAAAGATAAAAATAATAACATTTGTAGATATGGATATTAAACAAAAGCTAGTAACAGATCAATTAGACACCAAAAGATTATAAAAGTGATTTTCTGCTTATATTTCTGCTTGAGCAATATTTTAAACATGCATTATGGTATAATATACCGCCTCCGTTTACACAGTGAATGGTGAGTCTGCAAATTGTTTGTTATTTGTCATTTCAGTTGCACATAGTTTTGTTAAGACCAGATCAGGAAAAATTGGCGGTCCTGGCTGATCTCTAACAACAAGAATATGTGACTTGCAGATGAATTAGAGAGGTCATATACACTTACACACTATACTCTCTCCCCAGGTATTGATTGTTTTGTCAGCTTCACCATGGCAAGATCAACAGAGTCTAGACTGGCTGCAAAGTATTCAAAACGCCAGACTGCGGGGCATTGAAATTTATTCGGCTGGATTTGGGCCATCAGTTAGGCTTCCTCAGTTGGCAAGCGTAGTCCGTAACCCCGAAAGAGATGCCTACATCATGAGTTCATATGATGACCCTGATCAAACAACACGCAAGCTTGTAGATGAAATTGCAAGAGGTAAATTTACTATCCTTGTTTCTTTTACTATTGTATATTTTGTTTGTTTTTTCTGTTTGTTGCAAAAGTCAGCAACTCAAACGTCAACATGCCAAAATTAGCCGCCATTCATTTTGAAGTACAGCACTGTCGTAAAAGTTGGCGTTACCCAAAGTTGAATATGATTTTCTCTTTATCGACAAGTAATCCCTGGGTTCTGTAAAAAGTAGTTTGAGTCATTAATAATATATATATATATATATTTTTCAGTTTTAGCAATTCTCAAAAACAGTAAGATGACTTAAGACTTATTACCCGACAGTCTGCACAGTACATTTAGACCGTACAAAAATACGACTACTTTAATTTCCGAATAAAATACAGTTGTTGTTTGCCAAAAATTGCTCGAGAAACTGATTTGGAAATCAAAATTGTAAAAATACACAAAAATATTTGCATAAGGCGACGTGAGTGAAGTCTAAGTCTTGTTTTGTTTCCTTAAAATTGCTTTTCAATCTATGTAATGAATGAACAAACACATAAAAATGGACAACACAATCTTCTTTCGACAAATTTGATTCAAATCTCCATTAGTTTATGTTTAAAAGCAAAACGCGTACTATTTTAATATAGCGCATTAAGCTCGTTTTAATTAAAATAATTCTCCAAAACTACACAAGAACACAAAGAAAAAGTCAATCACAGATTGATATCAACATAAATTCCCATCGAAAAGTGTAATCTGTTCAGTTTACCTTTGAGTCCCTCGCTTGCTTGTTAATTCTCTAAATCTCCGCTCCTTTGGTTCTGAAATCCGTAATAAAAACAAACATATCTCCCCACATTGAAAAACATATGAAGTTCCTCGAAGCAAGATTTTATCCCAGAAAGCTCTTCTTTTTCTACTAAAGCGGCTTCTGAGTATCCCTTAATTAGTATCCCTGTCTTGAGTAGCAAACCGCGAAAAAATGCAGGGAAATAACGACTTTACTTCTCCGCTAAACACTGACCAGCGAAAGATCCAAACTTTTTAAAACATGTTTACCGAGCTGACGGCTGTGTAGCCGCGCGAAAAACAAAGCCTCAAAGATCCCGGATGTTGATGACGTCGTACGCGCATGTTTTGCGAAGTCATACGCGCCCGCGAGGTTGCCCAAAGCGTACGGCGGCGCGCGGAGGGAGTCCGGCGGGTACACGCGCGCCCACGAAACATTCCCGCTAGCCATGACCATGAAAAATGACGGGCATGGGTTCTATGAGTATGGGGCTGCGCAGCCGGGCCTTTGGCCCGGCGAGTGCTCCGCTATAAATATTTGTGCGAAAGTGTACATGTTAGGTCATAAACGTTTTAAAATTCATCGAGAAAATGTGATGCAATTTGTAGCTGTTGTTCTCCATATCCATAAACTAGGAGTTTCAATGTGAAAGTGGGTGCTGGCGTTGGAACTGGAACAAATTATTGGTAAAATGAAATTTTACTTAGTGTCATCGCAGGCGTGGATACCCCCGGATGGCGTGAATACCCCGGATAATTAAAAAACCTATCGACTGCGCATGCTTGTGATCTTACATCCGACAAAATTTTGGATTTTTTCGCTATTGTAAAGAATAGGCGGCTGCATCGCTAAGGCTCGCCAGCAACTATTTTATAATAGTCCATTAAAATTATATCATGACATATTTAGAACGGGAATGGTAAAACGGGATGAGCGATATGAAAATTGTTCCCCCCAAAAAGAAACAACCTTGACAATACCATTACCCTAATCGCGTTTTTTTTGACTGACCAGGTCCCCTTCCAGAACCTGCATATGTTGACTGGGCATATGTAGTGGACTCCTCTGATGCAGTAGATTGGGATGTCTGGAAGAGATACATTCTGGAAAATGCCCTGAGGTATTTCAAGGTTTCTGATGTCAACTACAGAGTGGGCCTTATTACCTACAGTGACCAAGCAAAGGTAGCTTTCCCATTCAACGCCCATGAACGCTGGGATGTGTTGATTAATAAGACATCACCACAAGGCGGGACCGGTAAGAGGGTTGACCTAGCCCTTCAGCTTGCCAGAGATGAACTGTTTACAAAGAAGCTTGGATCGAGATCAGGGGCTAGAAAGGTAACACAATTCTTCGGTTTACAGATTGTGCCGGGAAGAGGTACGGTGAAGTGATAAAGTCGACCTTTTTGTTAACGTTATAAAGTAAGACATCCATAGCTTGGTGAACGTGACTTTTCCATTTTGATATTAACTCCTTTGCAGGAGGCAATCCTAAAATTTTAAGCTCATACTTCCCAATCACCTGATGAACAATGTTGAACCTCGTACTTCTGAATCACATGATAAATAATGTCTAACCAATTTATATCTGTATCTGCTTGTTGGAGATATTTATAATTATGTCACTTACCATTGTCAACGACCTTGTCGCAAGTTGGGCACAAGTGACGATGGCGTTTCCCCCATACAATTACGAATGTCTCATTCTTTTTCATCCCAGGGTCTGATGCTCTTTACCAGTGGGTCATGGCCGTCCCAGTACAGAGACGCTTGGAGATTGGCAGCCAGACAACTGCGTCAAAAAGGCGTTGAAATTTATGCCGTGGGTGTTGGGCCATCTGCTGATGAACAGCAGTTAAATGATATAACGGAGAACACATATGTCGGAAACGATCTTCCTTCCGTTACGCCCGACATTGACTATGACACCAGAACAGGTACTCGACAATTATGTTTAATAAAAAGCAAGTTCTTAACCATGGGTAAAATTACTTGTTTACTTCCATGGCTATGAAGATTATGGTACAAGACTACATCGATCCATATTGCGACGTCTATCATACCATGAGATCTTAGTATTAAAACGTCAATGCACTACAGTAACTCTTTGGGTGAGAGTGTTAACTACCACGATTTAAAACTCTGTAAACAATATTCCATTTTGCACAAAAGTTAGATGTCGTACAGAAAAGTCTTTACTACAGTCGAACTTCTAGTACCTACTCTTCATAAAAAGGTGGCCGAATAAAGTTTGCGCGCTTTACGATGTCTATGTTTATTCTTTTCAATGTGGATCGCGCAAGTGTTATTTTCCGTCTTCACATAAAACAGTTTGTCACATGTGGAAAGGTTTGTTGTATCAAAGTATAAAAGATATTATGATTGAAAAATACCTTGCCTTTTGGGGTTATTTTTTGTCCGTGGTTCGAGAACCCAATTTAATGCAACGGAACTGCTTATTAGAATTTCATGAAATCGCCCAGAGTACTTGTTCAGAACGCGCCTTACTAGCCTACTAACAAAAATCGAAATGAAACAGAGGACATTTTCACAAAACGTTGAAATTTCAAACATTACATTAGGGAAGATCTCTGTCAAAATTACATGACACCAGCGTTAACATGTTATGTTTTTTTCTGAGATTTTTGAAGACAAATAGTGGAAAAAATCTAATGACTGGATTTTCCGAAATTAAATCAAACCAGCCAAGTTGCCATGGCAACGGTACTAGGCATAAACCTCTAATTTAACTTGCACCTTTAAAGTGGTCTTTAGGGTGTCCATGTTCTTTACGTTACACTGTATGCTGATGTTACAAGTATCACTTTAAATTCACATCCACATTATTGAAAAACTAGGTTGCATTTCCGCTATATCTAGGCCGCTCTGTCAGACACTATCGCCCCGGGTTTTTAGCTCTTTCTCCCTTACTTATAAGATTTAACAAATTAAAGTTTTCTTTTAATAGGTAAACCGAGCAAGTGGTTGTCAGAATGCCAACGACGTTATCAACATGCTATCAGCCATTATAAACCTCACGCAATGATACCTCAATGTAAACCTGATGGTAGTTTTAATCCACAGCAGTGTGATATGTCATACTGTTTCTGCGTTGACAAAAATGGGGATGAAATACCGAACACTCGTGTTAATGTCAGATATGGAAGGCCAGTATGTGATGACACAGGTAAATACATGCAAATTGAGTCGCCAATCAGTTAATTGTGTGGTTAAGAAATTCTGATTTTTAACCCGTGAATACGCGCATGCGTAATGAACGGGTTATCGGTAACGGAGACAGATATGCAAATGAGCACTCGCTCACTCGCTCACTCGCTCACTCGCTCACTCGCTCACTCGCGCACTCGCTCACTCACTCGCTCACTCCTTCCATCAGATGTAAACTTAGTGACGTAATACTTTGTTACGAATGCGTTTTGTAACAAGAATAACGTGAATCCAGCGATAACAATAACTAAATTGTTGTAAACGAATATAAACAACAACAAGAAGCTGTACACAGCTTGAACTCGTGGCGTTTTTAAATTATTGCAGCATTGTTTCCCGAGTGTTTTGAGTGCTTTTACGGAGAAACAGAAGCTTAAAATTATGTCTAATCAAAGGCTCCTAAGAGACAACCCGTGTAGAAGAAATGCGAACGCGTAACGCAATATTGCCGTAAGCTTACGTTTCCACACTGACACGGTTCGATATTTAAAAAAAAAATTAAACGTAAGGATTTTTGACGAACGGGGGAAAAAAACAGAACATCACTTTCATAATGTCCAGTCCGAAGAAAAAAAAAAACAGGACAAAAAAAAAAAAAGAAAAAAAGAAATCTCGAGCGTGACTTGAACTCGGGCCGTCCGGGGCTAGCCAAAACATCTATCCACTGCGCTATCGAAGAACACTTAGTCGATGAGGTCTAAATTTTATTATTTTTAGGTAGATACGCATCAAAACGCGTGTCTCGGTTGAAAAATCCTTTTAAATAGATTTTAACGTTGCACTAAAAACTCCAAATGCGAAACATCTTTAAGCTTATTGTTGTTTATATTCGTATAAATCAAATTAATTATTGTTATCGCTGGATTCACGTTGTTCTTGTTACGAAACGTATTCGTAACAAAGCATTTAATACTCACGAAGTTTACAGCTGATGGAATTGAGGAGCGAGTGAGTGAGTGAGAGAATTTTATTTAGTCACCGTTTCCGATAACCCGTGCATTATGCTTGCGTGTATACACGGGTTTAAAAGTAGGACTACACTACATTCACTACATTCAGTAGCCGACACTTCAAAGCTCGATCGCTAAGCAAATTGCAAGTTATATAAAACACAAAACAGGAACAAAAATCCCACAGGAATAATATCAAAGGGTCCCATCCATCCATGAACGCCTTGTATTGTCGGCTTGAAAACGTGCAATTGTACGCTGTAGTTCTTTACTTTGCTTGTCACTGTCAACACACGGAGAAATTCTGCGGTATGTATTTCATGGCTGAAAGCCATATAGTCGTCGATATAAACTAAAATATGCATGCATAAATTTGCATGCGCTAATGTGACACGAAAAAAAACAAGAAAAGTCAAAGCCGGATTTACAACTCGTGTGCTTCGCCACGAGTAATAAGCTTAAAGATGATTCGCATTTGGAGTCTTCAATGCAACGTTAAAATCGATCTAAAAGGATTTTTCAACCGAGACACGCGTTTTGATGCGTATCTGTTTTAAAGTAATTAAATTTATCATGTTCTAGGTCAGTGATCACGGTGGCCGAGTGGTGTAAAGCGCGGAATGAAAGCATCCACGCGCCATCCTCTTTTTTTCTTTTTTTTTTCTGTTTCTGACTGAACATTATGAAAGTGATTTACTATATTTTTCTTTTTGCGTTTGTCAAAAATCCTTACATTTAATTTAAAAAAAAATATTGAACCGTGTCAGTGTGAAAACATAAGCTTACCGCGATATTGCGTTACGCGTTAGCATTTCTTATTCACGGGTTGGCTCTTAAGAGACTTTGATTTAGTTAATTTAAGTAATTCAGATTAATCTAATTTAACACACGTGTGTTATGGAAGGCCAGTATGCGATGACACAGGTTGTTTTGCCAGTCAGTTGATTGTATTGTGTCGTTAAGTAATTAATAATAATTTAATGGCAACCATGCAAGAGTGGTATTTAATACAGACGTTAAATAACGAAACCTTGTGTACTACGTCTTGGTATTTTTACGAGTCAGGTTTCATTTCCTGGAACCTTGAGGCGTGAAAAAAATAAATTCTGACGAGTAACAATGGCCAGCCGAAGTACACAACTTTCCGCTGAATAAATGTTTCAGTGTGCGTTTGCCATCTTTTGCAAATCTTGGCGTTTGATGATTTCGCTAGTGCGGCGTCAAAAGAGTATAATACCACCTTACTTTTGCACTCGGTTTGGTGCGTATTTCCACATATAATATTGTTTGTTACATGTCCTCCCAGGTATAAAACCCACGGCCTGTCAGGCCCAGCAAATTCGCTCCCAAGGTTCAATGATGTCTGGACCTGAATGCAAACCTGATGGGAAATTTGAAGAAGTTCAGTGCAAGTCAATGACTAAGCAGTGCTGGTGTGTAGATGCATCGGGATCGGAGTTGGCAGGTTCCAGAACCACCAAGTATCTCAGGTGCCCACAAGATGGTAAGTGCTATGTTTAGAATTTTTAGTCACTTAATATTGTCGTTGATCATTTACCTCCTAAAATTTTCGTAGCTCTAATGTGGCAGATTGTGAAGAGTTTTAAGTTGAAGTTTTAAGGTGGTTTACAATAGTTCCCAGCATTTTCCATCACTTATACTTAATTGGATCAATACTACAATTCTTTATCAGTCGATGCTACAATAATGGTATTAAACAAATGCCCAGTTATCGGTGAAGAAGGTTTAATCCTTTTTATACAGGTTACCAAAGTAACAATATAACCTGTTAAAGATACCCTAAGCTTTAAGTGCTTGTAACTTAAAAAACATGCTCGGTGCCCCCCATTTTTATCTCGTGAATACGCGAAGCATTGAACGAGCTGATATAGTATCCAGGGACGGATTCACTCGTTCCATCATTTGTAAACTTTTTAAATACCCTAGTGTATTACGTGTTAAACGATGATCGCTGTAATTGAATAAGTGGCGTAACTCTGATTAGAAACAATCAAAGCCGGAGTTGATGGAGTTTGAGACGGCGCTTGGCTTTGGCTAGTTGTTTTCTTTCGAATGCGTTAAACACGGACCCGCGCTATAAAAGGAACCTTGGCCTGGCCAAGCCGCCAGTCATTTCACACTTGACACCGAACTGTCAACATCACGTGCATCCTCTCGCCAATGGAGAACCGTTACCGGCGCGAAATTCAAATTTGGCAAGCTAAAATATTATATTCATGCTAAAAGGCGCATAAATTCAAATAATGTTTTTAGTTTTATTTTCGTGAAAGATAAATCCTATACAAGATTGAACTGGTGAAGGTAGAATTAGACTTATTTTTGGGGGCAACGATCTTCCTCCGTGTTGCTCGCGGTGTCAGCCATCTTTGATTAGCCGTTGAAGCAGTGATGGTGTCCCTTTTATAGCGCGGGTTTGTGTTTAAGATTATGGACTTAAACTGTGCGTTTCAACCTCTATGGACAATCTAAAGTGCGACCGGAGGCTGTACCGGCAGTTAAGTTATGAACTTTATAGCCCTGAACTTTGTTATCGTTTAAAGTTATGCAGTCAGAAATTCTCACATAATTTTCATGGAAGGCCTTATTTAAATCTACATCTCGAACAAAAAATAATCGAAGGTTTACTTAAAAGTAAAATTGGAAACAATAGCAAAGTGACCAAAACGGTCCTATTCAGGAAAAATTGCCCAACGTCCGCCATGATTCGAGCTACGCTCACTGAACAAAATTCATTTGCAACAATTTAAATTAATCACCAGGCTTTGATCGAGCATGGCAAAATAAGAAATACCATAGTTCATTTATTTTATGGACACGCTTGAGCAAAGACGTATCGTGCAATCGCTCATTCTTTTCTAAGAGTTTTAGGCTGGATGGCCCAAATTATATTTGCCAGTTTTTTACACCCAGGTTAACTAAATATAATTTACGTGGCAGTGGCTTAAATGTTGTGCAGCCTTCATATAACAGTCTTGTCATGCACAACTCCTTTTTGTATATGCTAGCTCACATGTGGAACCAGTTACCAGCTATCACCAAATCCACGACCACATTGGCACAATTTCTCTCTCATTTTAATAATGCAAAGTTCCCAAGGTGCCAGTGCATGAACTGTATATAATACAGTCTGTGTTTGTGGAACACATCTATTTTCGTACTTTAAGGTATAGTTTATTTTTTGGTATTAGGATTAGTTGTTACTTAGGAATTGTCTATATTTAATTCTAGATGTTTATATTTTTTGTTTTTTTTTGTAGTCGAGCGTTTTTAACATGAGCCTCTGGCTCGGAAAACTTGGGCAACCACTCCCCACGTTTTCGACGTGAAATAAAGTTACATTACTATTACTATTACTATTACTATTACTATTACTATTACTATTACTATTACTATTACTATTACTATTACTATTACTATTACTATTACTATTACTATTACTATTACTATTACTATTACTATTACTATTACTATTACTATTACTATTACTATTACTATTACTATTACTACTAGTAGTAATCATAGATTACAGTGCGTCTCCTTATCCCGTGGCACCTCGTCTTGACCTAGTACCTCAGTTTCATGAATTAATTTAGCCACTGTTTAAAAGGGCTATGTCGCGAGATATGTCACGCAGGCAAAAACGTAGGGCCGTCATCAAACAAATTCACGCTATCGCCGTGGAATCGGGCAAAATCCTGCCGTGCTGTGTACTCCGAAAGGTCTCAGATTTTTCCGACATATAAATAGTATATTTGTCTTGATTTCATTTCGGTTATTTCTCCGATTCTGAAATCATACTCGTCAGTACATGTACTAATACCGGAACCGGAAATGAGAAATTTCTGAGAAAGCCTGTTCTTGGACACCGCCGGAATGGAGCATTAAAAATCGACGTTTAAGTCACGCAACATTCAACGTGAATTTCGCAGGATTTTTTGGATAAAATTACAACTACCAGTTGCAAGTAAGACACAAGACTGTTGAATACAATTCCTTTATTAGCTAGACAAATTTTAGTCACAAAATTGCGAAATCTTTAGTCGCAAATGCACCCGATACAGGCGCAATTTCGAGCACTGTAAAAAGACATAAGCGAATTGCACCGTACCGTAGAACATCGCGAAGAACGACGTCGGTATTTAGGTGAAAGCTTCCCAAATCAGGCAGAGAACCACAGCAAAATCAAGATAGAACATTCAAAACATACCAGAACTGTAGCGAGGAAAATCTGTAACTTCTTGCTTAATTCCAAAGAGACCCAAGAACTTACTTGGTCCGGAGAAGAACCTTCGTCCAATTTTTCCACTGCGTACTTTTACTAGGCATTGAAATTTTGAGCCGTACGATTCCAAAATCGGGAAAATATCCGAAACTAAATCAAGAAAAATAGATTATTCACATGTGACATTTCGGAACCCCAGCTCCCCAGGATGATGCCTGATTTCCACGCCGCCTGGGAATGCTGGATACTATTGTGACGTTTCAAGATGGCGCAGATTTGGTACCGACACTTTTCTCGATTCGTTCCGCCTAGCCGACAAGATTAGGAAGCGTCTCCTTCGTCGACGCAATTACTATTACTACTAGTAGTAATCATAGATTATAGTGCGTCTCCTTATCCCGTGGCACCTCGTCTTGATCTAGTACCTTAGTTTCATGAATTAATTCAGCCACTGTTTAAAAGGGATTTGTCGCGAGATAAACGTCGGGCCGACATCAAACAAATTCACGATATCGCCGTGGGATCGGGCAAAATCCTGCCGTGCTGTGTACTCCGAAAGGTCTCAGATTTTTACGACATATAAATGGTATATTTGTCTTGATTTCATTTCGGTTATTTCTCCGATTCTGAAATCATACTCGTCAGTACATGTACTAATACCGGAACCGGAAATGAGAAATTTCTGAGAAAAGCCTGAAAAAGTGCTCCCGTGATAAACTTCTTGGACACCGACGATTAAGTCACACAACATTCAACGTGAATTTCGCAGGATTTTTCGGATAAAATTACAACTACCAGTTGCAAGTAAGACACAAGACTGTTGAATATAATTCCTTTATTAGCTAGACAAATTTTAGTCACAAAATTGCGAAATCTTTAGTCGCAAATGCGCCCGATACAGGCGCAATTTCGAGCACTGTAAAGTTAATCTGCGTTCGCCTGGCGCGGCCGGTCAGTGAGTTATTGCTACAAGACATAAGCGAATTGCACCGTACCGTAGAACATCGCGAAGAACGACGTCGGTATTTAGGTGAAAGCTTCCCAAATCAGGCAGAGAACCACAGCAAAATCAAGATAGAACATTCAAAACATACCAGAACGGTAGCGAGGAAAATCTGTAACTTCTTGCTTGATTCCAAAGAGACCCAACAACTTACTTGGTCCGGAGAAGAACCTTCGTCCAATTTTTCCACTGCGTACTTTTACCAGGCATTGAAATATTGAGCCGTACGATTCCAAAATCGGGAAAATATCCGAAACTAAATCAAGACAAATAGATTATTCACATGTGACATTTCGGAACCCCAGATCCCCAGGATTATGCCTGATTTCCACGCGCTGGGAATGCTGGATACTATCGTGACGTTTCAAGATGGCGCCGATTTGGTATCGACACTTTTCTCGATTCGTTCCGCTTAGCCTAGACGACGCGCTAAGAATTCTGGATACTGTTGTGACGTTTCAAGATGGCGCAGATTTGGTACCGACACTTTTCTCGATTCGTTCCGCCTAGCCGACAAGATTAGGAAGCGTCTCCTTCGTCGACGCAACTAGTAGTAATCATAAATTATAGTGCGTCTCCTTATCCCGTGGCACCTCGTCTTGACCTAGTACCTCAGTTTCATGAATTAATTCAGCCACTGTTTAAAAGGGCTATGTCGCGAGATATGTCACGCAGGCAAAAACGTCGGGCCGTCATCAAACAAATTGACGCTATCGCCGTGGAATCGGGCAAAATCCTGCCGTGCTGTGTACTCCGAAAGGTCTCAGATTTTTCCGACATATAAATAGTATATTTGTCTTGATTTCATTTCGGTTATTTCTTCGATTCTGAAATCATACTCCTCGGTACCTGTACTAATACCGGAACCGGAAATGAGACATTTCTGAGAAAGCCTGTTCTTGGACACCGCGTTAATGGAGCATGAAATCGACGTTTAATTCACGCAACATTCAACGTGAATTTCGCAGGATTTTTCGGATAAAATTACAACTACCAGTTGCAAGTAAGACACAAGACTGTTGAATATAATTCCTTTATTAGTTAGACAAATTTTAGCCACAAAACTGCGAAATCTTTAGTCGCAAATGCGCCCGATACAGGCGCAATTTCGAGCACTGTAAAGTTAATCTGCGTTCGCCTGGCGCGGCCGGTCAGTTAATTAATATTGCTACAAGACATAAGCGAATTGCACCGTACCGTAGAACATCGCGAAGAACGACGTCGGTATTTAGGTGAAAGCTTCCCAAATCAGGCAGAGAACCACAGCAAAATCAAGATAGAACATTCAAAACATACCAGAAATGGTAGCGAGGAAAATCTGTAACTTCTTGCTTGATTCCAAAGAGACCCAACAACAGCCAACAACTTACTTGGTCCGGAGTTTCTATTCTATTCTATTCTATTCTATTCTATTCTATTCTATTCTAGAAGAACCTTAGTCCAATTTTTCCACTGCGTACTTTTAGTAGGCATTGAAATATTGAAATAAAATAGAATAAAAGGGAAACTGTGTAGTGCTATGTACTAATATGGTAAAAACAGGAATGTCAAATATAACAAAAATAGCACCAAAATACGAATAACAGTCGTCCGACGTTTCGAGATTACTATCTCTTCATCAGGGACTACAGCAACTGAAAAAAAACGAACGCGCGTGATAGAATTTTAAATTTAAGGTGGCTCGATATAGTATTTTGGTTTCCCTGTATAGTATATTTGGAGGCAAAACAATTAGAGTTATACTTTGCGGATCATCATCATCACATTTTACCCCGAAATCAAGATAATATTACAGTATTAATTTGCCATACATGTATCGAGGTTGGCGTTGCCATGGCAACGCCATTGGGCTTTTAAGTAGGGCTTCAAAACAGACATATCTTCAATTATCTTTAAAATTCCACGGTGAATTCTGTTTAAATTTTGCATACGGCCTTCGACCCCTGTGTTCTACCCGAGTACCAACTTTAAAAAAAATTTGTCAGAAATTTTAAAGAAAAAACGCGTTTTTTAGAATTTGTTGGTAATTTTTTTCTCTGTTGACAGAATTTTTTGAAAATCGCGTAAAACGCACTTTAGATAGAACGAAGTCTACATGCAAAAAATGAAAAAAATTTACCGGGCGGAAGCGGAAGTGTGGACTTCGAAAGTTTCAAATTTCTGAAAATTTTGACACGACAAGATCGGCAATTACGCATGCGTGGCAGTTGTCACGCCACTCCTCCGCGCGGATTTTGTGGTCGATTTGCGGATGTTATTCTTGTTTATTCATTTATAGACAAATCTCTTTCGCGCTGTGCAGCTTTTGTGAGATAGAAACTGTTATCTTTTGGATGAATCGTGTCTAGTAATGGCTGGTACATCACTTGCCTTCGAAATGATTAACAATTCTGGCTAAAATCGCTGGATGCTTTGTTCCTCGTGGTGTGGATGGAATCGCTGCTGTCGGCGCTCTGCTCAAAATTGCGAGCCTCTCTAGAGACGCTGTAAGTCCTGGTAGGACAGGCCACTTTCTGCAATTTTTTGTAGGAGGCTTTGCTTTACCAGCCCATTATTACTCTGAGAAAAGATGTTATCCCTGAAATTGCACACGCTGGAAGCGTTCGTCTAAAAATACCATGTCTTCGAAAGCGAAGGAGGCGGGATTTACATTGCCCGGCGTTGTTTACAACGACGGGGATTGAAATAATAATAAATACGCGATGGAGAGCAAAGACATCTTCCAAAGCATCATGTGCTAAAAAGCTCTTCATTAAAAACAGATTTTAAAACCGATGGAAGATTGCTTCTACAGGGCTTTCCTCCCGGATTGAGCGATTCGGGTGTTTTGACAAGGTGAAGACTGTCAGCGAATAGAATTTTTCATGGATGAAAGTGTTTCTTTGAACTCATGCCCAACTGATAGGAGCCTTTGCGAAGGAGAGAGCCTAAGACAGCGTAGCAATGTGGGAGTGTCAAAACAAAAGAATTGTGGCCGGTCAAAACACTGTGACAATTTGCGATAGCATTACTGGAGAGAAAAGTGGTGAAATCGCTCAGTTGAACAGTATGCACTGGAACGTTTTCTTTGAGCAAAGTTTTCTGGCCATTTATCGATTCCACTGACAGTTTGTTAAGCTTAAATCGAGAAGCGTAGTAGCTGATATTGCATTTTGGGAAAATGCACATAGTAATTGTAAGTGTTTACCTGTTTAGTTATAGCTGCTATTTTATCTAAAGAAGTTGTCTCCGTGTCAAAAACTACAAATTGATAATCACTGTAGCCGTGTTACTTGTTGTGTCTTTTCTTGAACGTCAGATCGAAGATTTCCTAATTTTCTCCTTTGAGTATTTCTGATTTGCTGCTTCATTAAAAGCCATACAACGTCTGCTTCCTTTTTGCTTTTTATTTCCTCTGGTGGTTCGTAGCTGGATAACCCTTTTTTGTGCATTTTCTTATCTAATTGATGACGAGAATCGACCACAAATATCATGCAGTGGGTGGGAACTTCGTCGCGCACACGCTCTGTTGCTGTTTGTTCTTATTAGAAGATGAACTGTCTTTCCCAACACATTCTGCATTACTCTTTTAATAGAGTTTAGATTAAGAAAATACACTGCCCCTAAAAACAGCCCAAAATAAACTCTCTCGTATTCAGAGGAAAATTGCGTCGATGCGGGGCTGAGTTGTCGATCGCGAAACCATTCTTCACTGCCTTCTTGTCAGGGAACTTTGACCGCCCTATTTTCTTTTTCTCGGTAAATCACATTACCACCAAAGAAAGAAGAATGTAAACCTAGCTTGCATACACGCGAAAAACACAGTCAACCAGGCCGGCGCAAAAATAAAATTGCGAAAGGAGTGTTGCGGCCATGTTTGTTTATCTTTTTTCTTGCATGACTCAAAATTTTTTAAGTCCCGCGGGTAAATTAGAACCCAATCTGCGCGCGCCAAAAAAAAACTATATCGAGCCACCTTAAAATAAAGCAACGTTCATGTCACGCGCGCGCGCTGTTGAAAGCTGAAGGGAATAACTTAAATGAATGCAAAATCGATATTTAGTCCTCGCGGGTGCAGTGTCTTATACTTGAAAATCATCCTCGCCTCCGCATGGCGTCGCTCCACGGTATCTCCAAAACCCGACCGGATCACCCAAACAAACATGTCCTCGATGCTGTGACCCGAAGATGCAAAGTGACGGCCAACAGGAAGATCGGTGTTGTTTCTAGTTGACCGCAAATGTTCTCTGAACCTCTCGGCCAGGCGTCGTCCTGTTTCTCCAATGTAAGTCTTATCACAGGCCCGGCACTGGATGGCGTACACGAGGTTGGTTGTGGTACAGCTAAATCTGCCACGGACAGATATAGGACCACCTGGAGCGTGGATGGTGGGCGAGGCGCTGGTGTGTCGGCAGGTTTTGCAACGCGGGCGGTTACATGGGAACGTTCCAGTATCTTCGGCGAGTGTCGTGTCCTGTTGGAGAGCGCTACGAACGAGGGAGTCACGCAAATTCATGTCTCTACGGTAGGCGTGCAAGATACGGACGGGACGGAAGACGTCTCTCGTTTCTGAATCATTATGCAGGAGGTGAAAATTTCTGGTGAGGATATGAACGTTGCTTTATTTTAAATTTAAAATTCTATCACGCGCGTTCGTTTTTTTCAGTTGCTGTAGTCCCTGATGAAGAGATAGTAATCTCGAAACGTCGGACGACTGTTATTCGTTTTTTGGTGCTATTTTTGTTATATTTGACATTCCTGTTTTTACCATATTGAAATATTGAGCCGTACGATTCCAAAATCGGGAAAATATCCGAAGCTAAATCAAGACAAATAGACTATTCACATGTGACATTTCGGAACCCCAGCTCCCCAGGATGATGCCTGATTTTCACGCGATGCTGGATACTTTTGTAATGTTTCAAGATGGCGCAGATTTGGTACCGACACTTTTCTCGATTCGTTCCGCTTAGACTGACGACGCGCTAAGCATGCTGGATACTATTGTAACGTTTCAAGATGGCGCAGATTTGGTACCGACACTTTTCTCGATTCGTTCCGCCTAGCCGACAAGATTAGGAAGCGTCTCCTTCGTCGACGCAATTACTATTACTATTACTATTACTATTACTCTTACTATAACTATTACTATTACTATTATTATTACTATTACTATTACTATTGCTATAACTATTACTATTACTATTATTATTACTATTACTATTACTATTGCTATTACTATTACTATTGCTATTACTATTACTATTACTATTATTATTACTATTACTATAACTATTTTGTAGGCTCACAAAGCTAAATAAAACTAAGAGCAGACTGAGCGCCGTTCTGCATCCTCTCGCTATTCACAGTCCTCAAAATGCTTTCTGATAATAATCATACGAACCACACTTTTCAGGCAAGCAACCCACTTCTTGTGAAAGGCAGTATCAAGGAAGGGATCGTTCAGACTACACGCCACGCTGTACACCTGATGGCAGTTTCGAAAACACACAATGTACAGATGATGAGTGCTTCTGCGTGGATGCAAACGGTGCTAAGATATCCAGAACAAATGTCGTCTTATCCAATGGAAGACCTAACTGCACTGCTTCACGACCAGGTAAGTAAATATTATAACCCTGTCGCGAATCTTTACATCCACAATAAAGACTTTGACAGTACAGCGAACAAATGTTGTCGATAATATTTTTTGTTCATGGGGTTTTGGTAAATGTTTGCAGCGTTTGCAAAGACGTTTTCCATCCATTAGCAAATTTTCAAACATGTCCGTTGTTACGAAACAAACGTAACTAACTTTTGCTAGTGGAACTTCTGAAAGAGATGTCAAATAATGTTCTATGGGGCTATTATTGGGCTCCATGCCAACGTCACGCGACACTCTTAATAACAACAACAACAACAACCTTTATTCATGTGTCAAATCTAAAATAGCAGTTATACAACCACTAACTGGGTACACTAAATACTACCTAAAAATATTTAAGAATTTAAAATAAAACTATATATAATATGTACAATTTAAAATCTAACCTAAGTCACATAAAAGGCAGTTGTCTGGAAAGCAACAGCTTCCCATCTAAACTAACCGATTAACGAAACAGTATGCTTTAGTATAAACCTTGATCATGATGTTACCACTGCCTGGCTTGTATCAATGCTGCTGTTATTCTTTTATAGGTGGCATTCGACCATTAGATGTTGGAATCATTCTGGATCAAACGGTGGCTCTTGGAGGAGATGAATGGACATCTGTGCTTGATTTCTTAAAAAGAGTTGTGAATGGACTTGGCGTTTCTCCTGCACCTAACGGTACAAGAATTGGCCTAATACAATTCTCTTCCAAACCATTGATTTCCCTATATTTCAACACTATCAGGGATGAATACCTGACATCTGATGTTGTGAACAAGTTCATTGATCCAATAACACAGTTGCAAGGTGCAAGACGTATTGATCTAGCACTGCAAAGTACTGTAACAGATCTGTTCTCAAACAAGGAAGGTTCAAGACCAAATGCCAAGAAGGTAATGGAAACATAACCCTAAGAATGTTAAGCTTATGGTCAAACACTACCTTGGTAAGGGAACAGCGACAGTTTACGTTAGAAAAATGATTCAGGCTATTCAGGTAAAGTTTGCTACACGTTGTCCAGACTTTGTGGACCTGGAAATGTTGTTTCATTGAGTCCTGTCAATGTGCCATAGTGTTAACCCATTTTCAGTTAGAACTTTGTTTCCATAGATTTTGTTTCAGAATAAAAAAGAAAAATTAAAAAAACAATAATCCAATTCATTAGTCGTTTTTGTGTTGGTGCATCGACATTTGTTCAGATGGTGTCTGGAGCACGGTGACATGTTTCTCGTGGTATTCTACCAAAGGTGCAAATTCATTTTGAAAAAGAGGTTAGATGCAAAAGAGTGCTGAATTGTTCTGTTATAGAGTTCCTTTAATATCAGAATTGCACAGTAATGGATTGGTAATTCTTGTTCTTTAGATTGCTGTGTTAGTCACCACGGGCCCACAAGACACCCAACAACCACTGTCAACTCCGTTAGCTGATGCCTCAGCTCAACTTCAGAATGCCGGAGTTGATGTCTACGCTTTCGGTGTTGGACCAAATGTCGTGCCTTCTGAGTTAGAAACTGTAGCCTCTAGACCAGAGTATGTATTTAGAACACAGACGGCCAGTTTGCCCATCCTATCATCTCAACTCACCGATATCATACGTCAAGGTAAGCTGTATCAACACTATTCGCATCGTATTTGCATTTGTAGAGGTGCATTGTTGAAGTTGTTTGCGCCTTTTCTTCCAAGGGAACACTTAAACAACAGGAGCTTGTGTGTTCCTGTGTTGGTATGATTCCTGAGCCTAGTTTTCTGTATTTTTCTAACGTTTTTCTAATGCCCATTTCTGCAAAGTTAATAGTAAATATGACCAAGTGCATTGTTGATTCATGATAAAAACACGGGAATTGAAAACAACAACACTTCCCAAGTGTTTTTATTAAATTCCTAAGTATTTATATATCCCAACAATGCACAAGGAACAAATTTACTATTTGCTTTATAAAATGTTCATGATTGACGCGCGCTCATACTGATGACATTTGCTGCGTGTATTAAAACACGCGAGTGACGTAATGCGCTTGCTTTATCGAGTTACAATAGACTAGGTCTGACCAATATAGCGCGTGCATTTCTTTGAACATTATATAAACCAGTATAGTTGCAGATATAGTAAAGAAAAGCGCTTTTAAAGAAAAAAAGAAGACTGATTCACTCAAGGTATCAAGCCACTGAACGTCATTGTATTTCTCCTACACAGGTCGTATCCCGTCTTTAGACATTGGTTTCTTAGTGGATTCATCAGATGCTGTGAACTGGCAAAAGACACTGACTGCTATCTCGGCAATTGTTGATAACTTGGACGTTTCTAAAAGTGGCACACATGTTGGTTTCATCCCTTTCAGTTCGTCAGCGTCAGTGGCTGTTCCCTTTCCTGCTGCTGATACTCGATCCTACAATCCAACTGTAGTGAAGCAGCTTATCAACAGTGTGGCCCCATTTGGAGGATCCGAAAGAAGGGTGGATCGAGCATTCCAGGTGGCAAGCGATGACCTCTTTGCCCCAAGGAATGGAACACGCCAGGCTTCAAGACAGGTTTGTAGAATGGGTACTTGAAGATGATGTAACATCCAAGGCGACATTTTTAACTATGATTAGTTGCAGCTGGCATTATGGTTGACCTCTAATGAAAGGTTCGACCGTATTTCCAAATCTGAATCTGGAGGGCACGACTCACTGTTTTCTGTCATTTTATTTTGATGCTATTGTTTTGCCAGATCGTCATCCTCTTCATCAGTGGAAAATGGCCTGAGAGCAAGTGGAGTTTCCCTCTGATACAGCTAAAAGACAAAAATATCGAGGTGTTTGTTGTAACAACAGATCCCTCAGCAGACACTCCAGAAGCCTTGAAAGCTGCTAGTAAAGAACGATATGTCTTTAGAACAAATCCGTTTAGTGACATTGAAGAAGCTGAGCCAAAAATCACTCTTGTGGCAACAAAAGGTAGGTACTAAATTCTCATACAAACCACGGTTAAAATCGTTGTAATTAAAATGGGTTCTTTTACATTAAATACCACCATTCGGCACCATTAAGATAATTCTACATAAACCAGTCTTGCAAGAATGAATCGATGATGCCAGCTGGTCTGAAAGAAAAAGGCAAGTGGGTCCTTGCTCGCCTGCCAGTTAAATCAGATGCGGGCAGTTCAATATTCACGAGTATTTACCAGAGCATTTACGTTTTTCAAGAAAATAAAGCTCAGGAGTTGCGTTGTCATAAAATACACCTTTGCCGAGTTGTATTGAGCAAAGCAAGAAGAGAAGTTGGCCGTTGGTCACCTCTTTTCGTTTATTTTGTATACTTTGACCTCGATCCTGAAAGTTTTCTGTTAAGCCACACAACTCAGTCAGTGATCATGAAGACGTGTGGACAATTGACTCGAAGACCGTCTAACACTGCATCCAGCACCAATTTGCACTATTTGAACAAATATAGGAAAGCTTTTAATCTCAGTAGCCTGCAAATGTTTGCCTTTGATGGCTTAACCCATTCGCTCCCTAGAATGCTAAGAATAAACGACACATGTTTAGAAAATATAAACAAACAACAACATGTGAAATTACGATTATTTTCCCTAAACGATTTCTTGAGACTCATTAGTTGGAACCATCATTTGAGCGGTCAACCTAGGATTTCTTGCACAGCCTCAAAACTTAGCCGAATCATATTAGATGACTCGAAATTTGACCCACTGGGAAGGAAATGATTTAAGCTAGTCTAAAGTATTGATATGCATGGGGAGGTTTACAGAGTGTTTTGATTTCGTAATTAGAACCTAAAGTGACATTGTGCCAAAGATTTAACAATGGCGATGACCAGTTTGTTATACCAAAACGATCTGGATCAAAGTGCAAGTCAAATGGAGATTACGAAGAACTGCAGTGCGATGACAACTCCAAGGAGTGTTGGTGCGTTGACCAGAATGGTTATGAAATTACTGGAACCCGAACAAGTGGACCCATTAACTGTCCGGCAATAGGTAAGCTGTTAGCTTTGTAAGGTTGTTTCCTTGTGTGGAACTAATTTTATGTACCGTTAAGTAGGCTTTTACCTGATGTCATGTTTTACCGTCAAAATTCATTATCAGTAGTCAGATTATCTAGTATAATATTGTGTCAACCATTTCACCAAGTCCAGCACAGGATGAAAGCTTTTTAAGTAAAAACTGATCATATTGCTGTACAATCGTAGAAAATACGTATGGTATTTCCCTAGTGTTTCTCTAGTGTTTCCATTAAAGTGATCATCACCCCTGGTCTTAGTAAGTATTACCCCCGTAAGCCCAACACTTGCCTTGATTTAAGTCTGGATAACACAAATACCTGTTTCAATAATCGTTTTTAATCAAACAGTTACGGTTCTAACGTGCAGATCATACGATACTATGCAGCATGTTACAAACTTGACAATGCAGATGACTACTGAATTCTACGTGGTAACTTTGTTTGTGGATTTCCATAAGGAAGGGATGCGTGTGCTAGACGTCAACCATAGTGTAGAACAACCAACTCAAAACGCAAGGCTAATACAACGGAAATTATCAAAGGCAGGTTTAACAGCCAATATGTCAACTAGTACATATTGAATGTAGTAGAAAGTTAGTGCTACTAGTCGAAATATTGGCCATTAAACCTGTTCCGTTTTACTAGCCTTTAGTTTACAGTGTCTTGTATGTAAGTCACAAGCAGTGTTTTTGTCAAAAATAGGGAGGGACTCGACACCTTGTCAGAAGGAATTTTCAGAGAAGTCAAGAAACTGGTTGTTGAAAGGAAGGCACTTGCCACGCTGTAATCCAGATGGCAGCTACTCACAAAAGCAGTGTCACAAGTCCTACTGTTTCTGTGTTAACAAAGATGGCGTTGAAATCTATGGCTCCAGGAAGAATATTTCGGATGGCTATGTCATGTGTAGTCCCGATCCAGGTGAGTCTTTGGGAGGCTTCCAAGGCTCACTTATAACAGCTTTGAGTGAAATTTGTGATCCTCGCAGTGTGCTTTCAAATTAAACGGTTAAAAAAGCAACCTGAAAAAATTCAGGCTTAAACGGGATTCGAACTCATGACCTTGCGATACCGGTGCATTGCTCTATCCACTGAGCTATAAAGCCACATGGATAGATGGTCAATTGTGAGTTCGTAATATACCCGATGATAGTCAATACATATAAATACGAATATATGAAAATCATATATTTAAACTGCGGATAAACATGGGTGGAATTTGCGATCCTTGCAGTGTGCTTTCAACTTAAGCAGTTGAAAAAGCAACCTGATAAAATTCAGGATTGAACGGGATTCGAACTCATGTTTATCCGCAGTTTAAATATAAGATTTTCATATATTCATATTTATATATAACAGCTTTGTCGACTATTATATATCTCGGAGATGCAGTTCCGTGATCAATCACTCGCGAACGAAAATGCAGGCAGAAAGGCATGATCCTGGGAGTCATTTAGAATGTCTGTCACTTGTTTTTAAACGAACTGTTTCAAATTCCTACGTTATTTACATTAAGGTACATCGATAACTATAACAATGGGGATCGAATTGAACATCATTAGTGAAAAAGCAAATAAGTGGAACATAAATTTTCTTTAAGATATTTTCTTATCTATTGTTATTCATTTATTTTATAGTGAGCTTCTGCAACTGTTTAGTGCGCAGCAAGCCGCCACGATTAACTCTAGTTATTTACGGGTTGCTAATATATTTTGTTTTATTATTTGAAAAATAAATTATTGTTGTTGTTGTAGTTAAGGTTACAGTGTACCTTCAGATCGAAAATTTATTTAATTTTTTTTTTGGCGTCAAAATAAAGTTTACAGAATGAACTTTCATCCAAAAAAAAATTATCGAAAAATAGTGAAAATCGACGGCGAAATGACGGTATAACTTTTGTGGGCGGAGTTTGTTTATATAGCGATATGTTTTTCTAAGCGCTGTTTTCTCAAAGTTCATTTTTCGCTTGTAGGGGACACTTTAAAGAGCTACAACTCAAAGGGAATTTGTTCGATTTTCCTCAAATTTGGACAGAAGCTAGGCTAACATATAATCAACAAAGACGTTTCGGCGAATTTCTTATTTCCGAAAACTTTTTCGTCAAGAGCCATTTCCGTGCGATCACTCCAATTTTTTTTTCTCCCTTTTTCGAAAATATTCTGTAACTTTTCATTGCAATTGAATATGGGAAATCGCCGACACGTTTTTTTAGCGCTTCGTGTCCGGAAACCCGAGAACAAATCAAATTAGCAAAATACAATAATCGCTTTGAGTTATAGCGTTTTAAAGCTGATTCGGACGTTCGAATTTAGACGTCGTAAAAAATTCGACAATTCATTTTATTACCAAATGGTTTCCATATTTAGATAGCCAGCTCTATAAGCTTTAATTTGATATCTGGGTTTAGGTATATTAAGTGTAATCTAAAGACGCTAGAGCTGTTATACTGGAGACACCCTCGAAGGTACACTGTAACCTTAAAGCATACCCATGAGTTCGTATAGCATTCCCTATTTTCCACCTAAAGTAAATGGGTATTTCAATTAACAGATAAATAGTCCTACCAACCAACACCACAGCGCTTTTTGCCATGTTCATATTCGGGTTTCAGAGTTGGATTATTTAAATGTACAGTTTATTTTAGTGTAACATATTTTGTTCACCCCACCGCATACTGTAGCACTGACCATCTGTGAAAGGCAACGAGCTGATTATGCAGGCAACCCACTACCTGGAGCTTTTACAGCACGCTGTAAGCCAAATGGAAATTTTGAAGCAGAACAATGCCACGGCTCAGTATGTTATTGCGTTAACAAGAATGGCAAACGCATTCCTGGCACTGAAGTAAACATTGGTCAAGGAAGGCCCAATTGCAAAGATCCAGGTTAGCGCATGTGACGTTTGGTGGCAAATATTGAAGTACTCTTGAATGTTGTTAGTATTGAAAGGAAGACTTGTACTGTTGTATGCCAATTACTTGTTACAAGTCGCACGGTGTTGTGTTGACCAATAAAATTAATTAGTACTCTTTTCTGAGATGGGAGGAATTCCAAAATAAAGGAGAGAATTTGGTTGAGCCAACCAAACCGTAGTACTTTTTTGAAAGCAAATGCTACCCATTTCTCTACGAAAAAATAGGAACGACTTGTTCTTTATATATCAGCAGAAGTGAGCCGTAGTGGTTCTTATGTTTTGTCACTGAAGTTGAACGATTTTTTCTTTATCTCTCATGCAGATAATGTTCTTACCAAATGTGAAAGGGACGTTCAGAAGAGCCTGGTCGATGGCAGTCAGTTCGTCCCAAGATGCAAAAGAGACGGAACTTACGAAGATGTACAGTGTGATGGATCAAGTGCTGAATGCTGGTGTGTTGATAAAGATGGCAAGGAATTGCCTCAAACAAGGTCTAAAGACCCCGTCAAGTGCCAGGATCAAAGTAAGTGAAGAAAATTCAGCCTTAACCATTGCATTGAGTGCATTTGCATACTGTGAGACGAATCTGAAAATGAATACAAAACCTCCCTGGTCAAAGAGATTGCTTCGCTAACCGAGAATACATACAAAGTAACGAAACATGTATTTGCTGGAACGAAGACACGACAATGGGCGACAGCCGGCACTATTGGCAAATACCGCTGACTGCAAGATAGTTCGTACAATCCACTATTTATTCAGGTTATCATAATTAAATTCCATTTTCGTGTTATCATTGTAGAAGACCCTCTAACATCTTGTCAGCTGCAGTACCAAGCAACAAGGCGAAATCCTGTCAAGGGCCGTGCTGTTCCAGTGTGTACGCCAGATGGGAGTTACAGCAAATTGCAGTGCTATCTTAGCACTTGTTATTGTGTGGATGAAAATGGTAACCAGATAAGAGGCACAAGTGTCAATACATTGAGGGATGGAATTCCCAACTGCGATGACGATCCCGGTCAGTTTGATACATTTCGATCATTGTTAAATAATTACAGTATGTTAAACTATACTTGACATATTAAAGAGCTATTATGTTCAACACTTTATTTAGTAGTCCACGGTTCACTGGAAGAGCATTTTTAAGTGAAAGTGATCCCGTGTTTTTAAATAAAGATGATGATGATGATTAAAACATCACTGCATGATCATTGGTTTCCCATGACTTAGTACGACACTGTACGAGTACTGAAGAACAAACCCAAAGTGGGAAGCCATTTGTACCACTGACTGCTCAGGAGCATAGAGTCGTTAATTAACCAACTATATATATGTTGCGGCTATGTTACTGCTTTTGAGTTTTAAATTTGGTTCAAAAGGGGTCGCGCCTACCCATTCTCATGCTTGGTCATCTTGCAGAGGGAAACAACAGGAAAGAACATTGTGCCTTTTCTGTAAACTAAATTTGATTTTGCTGAAGGGTTTTTTTTTGGTTTTATGAGATCTTCAGGGATATTTTATTTCCAGGCCACGTGAGTAAACAACTTGACGGACGGACACTGTAAATTTTTATTTCACACCCTAATGGTGTCACAAATTTTATTTTGTAAAACTATAATGAAAAACAAACAGAAAATCCTTTATTCAATCGGTAAAACTTTAAGGATTAATCCACAGCTTTAACAGTTATATCCACATTTCAGAATTATAGCCCTATATAACAGTTACGTTGGTTTTGTTATTGCAGGAAAGCCCCGAACTGACTGCCAGAGGAGGCAAGCTGACGCGCAGTTGTCATCTTCTCCAACTTCACAGATCATGTGTAAACCAAATGGCTCTTACAGCGATGTGCAATGTGACAAGTCATCAAATGAGTGCTGGTGTGTGGACCAAAATGGAGATGAGATTATTGGAACTAGATCTCTTAGTGTTCTCAAGTGTTCTTCAACAGGTAAAAACCACAGTTCCGTTTTACACTTGGTGATAAAGGACAGGAGGAGGTCTGGGTCCAAATTTCCTAGTTTAGTTGATTTTGTCGATTAACTTTACCTTCATAACAAATCATGTTATGATATAGTTTTTTTACATGAGGGCGAGCATGAGTCCTCGACGAGGCCTCGTGGTGAGCTAAGACATCAATTTACTAATTTCATATGCAACATACGTGCTGCATACTGCTTGTGTTAGTGATGCCGAAATCGTCTCATGTGGTGATACATTTGTCACATGCTCGGTTAGTATATTTTACACAATGCATGTCACCAAGATTAACATGCACGTGCTTATTATAATCAAAGCATAATTTACTTTAAGAAATAAAGTTCTCGCTACACTCATTTTGATCAAATAGGAATGCCTTCTGATAAAATATTTTTTTCTGCCTCCAGCACCACTTTCACCATGCGAGAATCGTATAAAGACGTCATCTGGAGGGAAGTTGGCACTTTGGAAACATGTTCCTTATTGTCACTCAGACGGAGGTTTCAAAGACGTGCAGTGCAATGCTCACACTGGTAACTGTTGGTGTGTGAGCCAGAATGGATTGGAGATTACTGAAACACAAAGCAAGGGAATGCCAAATTGTGTCACACCTAGTAAGTCATCGTTTTTTGTGTCAAGTGCTCGTAATCTTCACACTCAAATACACCAGTTAGTGAATGGAACTTTAAACCATTATTTATACCCGGTTATACACAAGTGCCAGCTGTTGTGTTCACAAGAAGCTAGCTTCCTCTTGTTCTCTTCCAGGCATCTTTCACAGCGCAGCTGCCTAAAACTGGATTGTTTTGTAATTTTTTACCTACATATTTCACTAATTATTGTTGTTTGATATATCTTGTTTTTGTGACAAAATTTTAGGCCAAACTGTCAGTTACGAACAACAAACAATAAAGGCATTCTTGAAAAGTGCTACTTAATAATCTTTATTTAAACGATGACACGGCCAGAGAAGAGACTGGATGTTATTTAATTTTTTAAAAAACTATTTCTAGTGTTGAACACACCATGTCAACAACAGAAACAGCAGATTCTCGGGCCCACTGGCAGTGCTCCTTTAGGTGCATACGTTCCTCAGTGCAAACCTGATGGAAGCTACGAAAATACACAGTGCCAGAGTGGTGGGCCAGTATGTTGGTGTGTTGATGCAAATGGAAGAGAGATTCCTAACACCAGACAGAATGGGGATCCAAATTGTGGCAAGCCAGGTAAAGCCATGGCTGTTTTGTAGTGAAAATTCTTTTTTCCTCATTCATTCATTCATTCATTCGTTCATTCTTTCATTTATGGGATACATTGCACAATGTATTACCTGTTTTTCTAGAACACTAGTATTGTAAATTTATTGCAACTTTTATTTGCAAGCTGGTGCTTTTAATGTCGTCACTAAATTTAACATAATCATCAAGTAACAGCCATCTTCATATCACATAACAATATATACGTTTGGCTATGTCATACAGTGTATTACTGAGAGTTGTTACACGTTTATTTTTAGATAACTTCACCAGCGTTCCAGTGGAACTGGGTTTCCTCTTTGATGGTTCTGGACAAATCAGCCATCCAGATTTTCTGGCACAGATTGACATAGCTAAACAGATTATTGACACCTTTAACATCAGTGATGAACTTGCACGTGTTGGCGCCGCAATTTACAGTCCAAACAGTCGAGTGCTGTTTACCTTTGATTATCCTCTGAATGGCTCAAACCGTACTGCAGAGGCAGTTAAACAGCTTCTTGACAACTTACCACATGACCAAGGCGCAGCCAGACTTGGGTTAGGGTTGAAAACTGTGGATTTAGATTTGTTCAGCCCTAAAGGAGGAAGTGCTGATGCTCCAAAGGTTAGTTAAAACTCTAATTCCAATATAATAAAAATGCAAGGGTAACGTTAAGCTGAGAATGAAAATAAAAAAACCATCAGTATTATTTTCCAATATCCCAGTATATCGGCAGTTGTTGGCTTTGAGCACCAAAAATCCTTTAGCTTGACTTTCCTCTATCTTTGTTCCCGTTAGGTGCTTGTTGTCTTTGTTGGTAGCACTCAAACAAAGGATAACAAAACACTTCCTCTCCCTGATGCTTCTGAGGAACTTACCAAGAAAGGTTTGAAGATTATACCAGTTGGAATGGGAATCAATTTTGACCCTGAAGAACTTATAGCCATTGCAAGCGATCCCAGGACTATTTTCTTTCAAGATGCTGTAGAACCACTGAAGAGTGCTGTCAAAAAGGCAGCCATACCTCTTTCCACTGGTGAAGGATTTCCAGGTACTGTCTTGTTTTTTTTTATTACCCAAATTGCATGAACATAGTAACAAAAAACAAAATCAAATAGCATCCCACATAATTAGCAGCTTTAAATAGGAACTGTTACAGTGCAAAAGGCCACTGCATTAGCTACTGCCTACCTAAATCATTTCAATTTTTGGATTTAAAAGTTAAAGTTAAAAATCTGATTCTGTGAGTGCACGAATCAATACTATGAAATCTGATTCTGTGAGTGCACACTATATGAATACTACGAGGAAAGCAGTCCTAACTTATTAACATGGTTATATTTTAGTCCCCGAAGTAAAAGTATGCCAACTAGCAGTTGAAAAAGGCCTTCAGACCCCTGCCAGCCCTGATCGGTTTGTTCCACGCTGCAAAGAAGATGGCAAGTATGAAGAGGTACAATGCTCGGAGTTCACAGGGGAATGCTGGTGTGTTGACAGTCTTGGAGTGGAACAACGTGGCACCAGGTCACAAGACTTTATTACCTGCCCTGGAATGGGTGAGTCTATGATTAGGATTATGAAAAACTAAGTGTCAGGATAATTAGCATTTCTGCGTAATGGACGGTGCTGAAATTCACCTTTTTGTCTCAAGGAGTTCATTGAAATTTTGCTTAATTTTTAAACGAAAATGTAATAATTAAGAATAACATTGGTTTCCATTATAACTAGTCTTTGCATTCTTTGGTTTACTCATCATTATAACAGGTTCAGTTTTAACTCGATGCCAACAAGAATACATGGAAGGCCGTTTTCAACCACTCTGTACACCTGAAGGAATCTACGAAGACATACAGTGTCAGGGAACCGCTTGCTTTTGTGTAAACGAGAGAGGAGATGAGATAGCAAGGTCTCGAACAGAACTTCCTGCTAAGCCAAACTGCACTGCCGCAGGTATTAAAAAAACGTGCTATACCTACTGCTGTGCTGAATAACAGGGAGATTAAGTTTAATACGCGGGTGATGATGGGTTATAATCCACTTTGTTTCTACTGTTTTAAGGGCTCTATTGGTTATGACGGCAGTGTATAACGCAATCATTGGCTAAATTTTGTAATTCAGAATTCATGTGCTGATGAAGATCGCAGTAATTAAAATGGAAATAAAAAACGTTTTGTATACCCCAGTGTATATTAAAAAATCTCCTAACAACTGGTTAGTTATGTATTCGTTGCGAGACATAATACAAACTAGACATTACCACCGCAATGATGTAACCTACAGCATAATGTAGTCCTCTGTCAGGCGTCCTCAAAAATGTTTGGCATTAGCTAACCCCGTGCTATTGTGGTGGTTGGGATGGGGATCTCCCGTTCCCCTGTTATTTGAACTTAAATGGAGTCAGTCACTACATAAATAAGTTTTTTTCTAATTAATCTAACTGATAATGTTTTGTAACTTCAGAAGACCAACGTACTGTGTGCCAGTTTCAGTATCGACAGCAAACAGACAATGGAGCGCCAGGAGCATTTGTTCCTCGATGCAAACCAGATGGTAGCTATGATGATGTGCAATGTCGTGGTTCAGTCTGTTACTGTGTGGACAGAAGAGGTCACGAGTTAAGTGGAACAAGAGTGAGTATTGGAGAAGGAACGCCTCAGTGCGCTACACCAGGTAGGTAAACAAATTAAGGTTAAAAATATAGTAAAACCTGTCCGCAACCTGCATGTGATGTACATGTAGGCTTATAATTGTGGATCTGAGCCAGTGAAGACAAAGTCAATACTGTTCTGGTTCATTAAATCAATAATGTTTGTACGTTATAGACTGGCTGAGTTGTTGCCGGACTGTTCTCGTTGCCACGGATAAGAGTACCAGTTGTTGTAGTTAATATATGTCTTGCTTCAAAACACATCAAACATTTTTTGTTTTCTTTGATTGTGTTACTTTTGTGACATACGATTATTCTACATAAGAATGAATCCGTTTTTTTTAACGCACAGTAAACGGTATTTTCCAGTGGCCGTAAGAATGACATTTGATATTAAAGGCGCATTCTATGAAAACCTGTGTGAAGCTCTAGAAATGAGGTTTGACTGTACGTTTTCTAGCAAATACAGTAAAAAGGTGCAAACATTCAGGGTTTTTACATGGCAATCTTCGTTTGATTTCGCCTGAAGGAAATTTCTAATAATTTGCCCATATCAACTCAGATTTTTGTTGTACTGAAAGAACTAGTAATTAGTATCGCCAAAGTATTAGAAACCTAGCGTCCAGGCCAAAGCGAAAATCGGAAACTTTTGCATTATTTATACTTTTGGTGCCCGTCACTGCAGTGACCAATTATTATCTTAAGATTATCTGCTCTTTAACATAGCCGTCTAAGCCGGAACCATAACATTGCTAAGGTTTTTTGTATTTAGGTAAGAACCTTTCCTTGTGCCAGCGGCAATACCAGGAGTACTGGAAAAATCCAGCCATGGGACGTAATGTTCCTCGATGCAAAGCAGATGGTTCCTTTGATAGTTTACAGTGCTCTGGACCTTACTGCTTTTGCACCGACCAAGATGGAAACAGAAGAGCTGGAAGCACTACACTTCAGTCTGTAGTCATTACAAGTTTTGACAAGTGCTCTGACAGTGGTAAGGAAGACATATTCGTGTTGGGTTTGTTTAATAATCAGTTACTCACTAATCTGTTACTCACTGAATTAACCTTGTGCCACGTGGAAAATAAGGTCTTTAGAGCACGGTTCTCAACATGGAGGAGCAGGCCTAGGGTTCATGTAGAGCACTATGGCGTTGAACATCAAAAAGCTTTCCAGTATCATCGGGGCACAGCACCCTGTCTTTTTTGTTACTATTGTCATGATAACTTTGCCTATGCTGCTTCCTTACGTCGAGTTTTTCTTCTTGCATATTAATAATAAACCGTACGGGTAATGTAGCTTTTATGTAACCCTTGCCTTTCAGAACAACCACTTACTCCATGCCAAGAGCAGCAGTTAGACTACTTTTCCTCTCCTTCGAGACCTGGCAAGTATCTTCCACTGTGCGGTTCTTCTGGAGAATACATTGAGATTCAGTGCAGTGCACAGAATGATGAGTGCTGGTGTGTGTCTGAAAATGGCACAGAGGTTCCTCAAACGAGATCAGCCGGTCCCATCAGATGTCCCAAACCAGGTGAAATATTTACGATTTAACCTTCTTTTTAACTTTAACTTTTATTTCATGTTTTGATCTAGTTTTAGTATTTTCTATTAGATATTTTAGCCAACTAAATAATTATATTAACCGTTTTTAACCCGTGAATACGCGCATGCTTAATGAACGGATTATCAGTAACGGAGACAGAAATGCAAATGACAACTCACTCGCTCACTCGCTCACTCGCTCACTCGCTCACTCGCTCCTTCCATCAGCTGTAAACTTAGTGACCAAATTCTTTGTTACGAATGCGTTTCGTAACAAGAACAGCGTGAATCCAGCGATAACAATAACTAATTTGTTGTAAACGAATATAAACAACAATAAGCTTAAAGATGTTTCGCATTTGGAGTCTTTAATGCGACACAAAATCGATCTAAAAGGATTTTCTAATCGAGACACGTGTTTTGATGCGTATCTACCTTAAATTTAGTCTCAATTGAGCATGTGTTCCTCGATGGCCTCGTGGGCTAAGGCACCGGATTTGACTCCGGAGGCCCGGGTCTCAATTTCTTGTAAAGAACACATAGCTTTAAGTTTTTAATATATATTTTAGCTATTAGGATCATTATCTTTATTTTTTATTGTTTACAGGACCATCATTTAAACCATAAAGTAAATGTAAACCAGTATTGAATGTTTCCCTCGCTAGATAAATTGTTCGCCTTGTTATGTTCCCGGCGTAAATAGTCATATCTGAGGAGTTCGACTCCAACTTTTGAAGACCAAACGGAAACGAGGGTTCTTAAGTAACAGTTTGTATTCGTTTTAAGAAGTATTTTAAAATTTAGTATGTACAACTATTAGCTGTTATAGGAAGATTATCTTAACACAGTTATGCAACACTTGTCAGTGGTTTATAAAGGAAGGAACTTTCTTGATCTTGCTTATCTATAACATTTGGGATGAGCCAAAGCGAGACTACAGCGATACTTAACAATATTTACTTTGTTCTGTCTTGGCACTGTAGATTCTGTATCTACCTGTATTCTTAATCAAGTTCAAGATGTTGGGTACTTTACTGCTTTTATTCCTGACTGCAACGAGAATGGAGACTACAAACCTGTCCAGTGTGATTACAGGTATGGATATTGTTGGTGTTCAGATGAAAATGGCAATCCCGTTCCAGGCACGACGGTGAGGGGTAAACCCAACTGCACAGCACCAGGTTAGCTTATTTCGTTTATTTCTGGCTGTATTAATCAGTTTGATATTTTCTTTTGTTTAATTTAGTTTGAATGTCTCTAAGGATGATTGATTGAAAACAAATTACTCTCGATCTCTACAGATAAACTGACGAAGTGTCAAGATCATCTTCACCAACTGACTGGTTATTCCAGTCTCGCCTCACCTGGAGACTTTGTGCCAAAATGTCGCAGTGACAATGGTTATTACAACACTCTTCAGTGTGATGCTTCTACTTCGGTTTGCTTCTGCGTTGATGCCTATGATGGTTATGTATTGTCAGGGTCAAGTACGGCTGGGCATCCAAATTGTAGTAAATTTGGTATGTTTTAATTTTATTGTTCTATTTGCCAAATAGGAAGTTAAGCATTCATCATAAAAACACAATCCTATTTTTTTTAATTAACAACGTAAAACATGGAAGAGTAAATTGCAGACAAAGATGGACAATTTTCATGCGTGTGTCAAGCCCTTTTCTTGACAAAAATGGTGATGCATTAGCTGTTAATTGGACCTGCAGACTACCTGTCAACAAAATTACACTTTGAGCTTGTTTTATTTCAACGATAAGTCTTAAAATTTGTGTGTTATTCTTAGTCCAAGGTCGTCCACCACCACCAATCAAGCCAGGTTACAAAGTATATCCTCATCTAGTCAACCGTGCACCTTGTACAAGGGCTCGCAAACTTGCATTAGGGGCGCTCACTTTAGCAAGTGTTGGCATCTACGTGCCACAGTGCGACCGCACTGGTAGTTTTAACCAAGTTCAATGCCACCAATCTACTGGATACTGCTGGTGTGTTGACAAGGAAGGAAAAGAAATGCCACGCACCCGTACGCGTGGGAAGCCGACGTGTGATAAAGGTACGTTTTTCAGAGGACAGGTTTTATTACCAACTCTTGTTGAATATCTTTAACGGTTGTTCCTCCCCTAGCTAAGGTAACTTGTTTTAAATGTTAGCCAATAAAAATGAAATCCGGCGTAGAAGTATACAGCTGTACAAACAAGTTGTCAAATATTCCATAATAACTTGCGTTCAGATTTTATTGCTACAACATGTTTTCTTTGCAGCTAATTTGACGCGTTGTGAGATGGACCTTCTGTCCGCTCGTGGCTGGCTAACAAATGACAAATCAGTTGCAGTGTTCATGCCAGGGTGTCGACCAGATGGTAGTTATGTTCCGGAACAGTGTGACACAACCATTGGTCAGTGTTGGTGTGTTGACCAAAATGGCAATGAACTTGTAGGAACAAGAGTCAATGGAAGTCCTTTATGTACCTCACAATGTAAGTTTACATTAAATCTGTATAGGAATGAGGGAGGTGGTCTTTAGACGTTTCTATGATTTCAGCGGAGTCGTTAATTCTAGAAAATGAAAAGGTTAGCACGAAATACATTTTGTGATTTATAATGTCAATTTTTAACTACATGTCGTTATTCACTTTCTGTTAGCTGGTGAGACACAATGTCAGAAAGATTCCAAGGGAGATGAATCGGAACAAGGCGCATGGTCACCAGACTGTGACAAGACGGGTGGTTACTCCCCGCTACAGTGTGATCAATCCTCTGGTAGTTGTTGGTGTGTAGACAGACTGGGCAGAGAAATTCCAAGGACACGAAACAGTGATGGAAAGCGTAACTGTGATGTAGCAGGTATGTATTTTTAAAATGTTGCCGTTGTTGGTATGTTGACATTCTACAGTATCAGGCGACATTCGGTTTAGTTGCAGACATCATCCAAAGGTGATGACATTTTAAGAAGAAGATGTACAAAAAATCCAGAAAAGATGTTTTGTTTGGCCTTATTTTATTATTTTATTTTGTTGTTGATTTTGTTTTTCTTGACGACTTTGACAGTTAAAATTATAATTGACAGCATTGCTTTTCTTTCGATAATTGTTTGATAGATTGTCCCCATCATACCAACCTTTTACATTTCATGTGGGGTCAGAGACAAAAAATTTGTTTTCTTGAAGATTTTATGTTGTTTTAGGATAATGTAACCTGCCGGTAAGTTGCCAGTTTAGTTTTCAACATATCGGATGGTTCACATTTCAAGTCTCAGTTTTCAGTATTTTAACTCTTTCACCGCTGAATTTTTTTAAAAAAGGCTATTTTTTTACTGTTAAATCGTTTTTTTGGGAGCAACATGGCCAAATGTCAATAAAAATTGCTACAAAAGCAATTTGCTACACTCGCGCTACAGTATGAACTAGATTCCATCTTGAAAAGTGTAATATTTAGGTTTAGCGCATGCGCATAAGCCAAAAAAAGACTTTTGCGAAACCTTTCCGATTATTTTTTTGCTTCTTTTACTTTCCCTTTTTCTCCCCTTTTCTTCTCTTCCTATCTTCTACTCTCTATTACCTTTCTATCGGCTGGAAAAGGTTTGGCATAAGCGTTAAAAACGCTGGAAATGAAACATTGTTCAATTGCAGGGGTATTGACCTAATTTAACACCTAAAATTGCAGCAATATTTGAACATCTTTTCTTCGAATAGCTCTGCTAGAATTTGGTCCATATTCAAAGTGGAGGCACGTGTGCATGGATCTATCCCCGCTTTATCAGTTGAGCATCAAAGTTATCTGGCAACGTACAAATTGATGACGTCACAAGTGGTGCAATGTCTGCTGCTCCAAATGTCGACAAAAGTCGACTTTGGCAGCGAAAGGGTTAATTCGCCAACAAATAATTAAATACATGTATGTAATAAGTTAAAAAAAAATCTGTTTAACTCAAGTGCCGAAGAAACCGAAATAACAATGGAAAGGCTTATGTAGTTTGTATCATTTCATCTGAAAGGGCTAGAAAAGATAAACTGAAAGTTAAACTGCCAGTTAAACTGCCAGGGGAATTACAATTTGTCCTCCATTTCATTTGGAATGAACACAGCTATCATTAGCCCCGGATAGTTCGATGCAAATTATATTGATGTTAAGCAACCCGTTGGTGTTACATTTACTCTTTAGCTGGATTAAAACAATGTCAGAAGGAACGGCAACGGAGTTTGGGTTGGAATGGAAGACCAGCTCCTGGAGTCTTTGTACCAAAGTGTGATACAGATGGAGAATACGAAAGCACCCAGTGCCACGAGTCATCTGGATTCTGCTGGTGTGTGGATGCACGAGGGAATGAGATCCCTAGAACTCGTACCAGGGGACGTGCCATATGTAGACCTTCAGGTGAATTGTCCATATGATTGTTGTATAACATATGAAACATATGAGCGCATCTTTTTCGGGATAGCATATTTTCGGAAGTCCCTTGGATTGTCTTGTGCTAAACTGCTTCGAGTGAGGCTAAAACCTGAATAGTTGCGTTCTGAAAACGTTAGTCTAAAATTGGTCCTGAAACTAAACGATTAGAGGATTAAAAAGGTAAAAGGCCTAGCCAAAACGTATAATAAAGCTTCATAATTATGGCCTTAAGTCAAATTTGGTTGAGATGAATGGCACAGGTATCGTTACTAAAAGAGCCTACATTACTAAACACAAACCGTTTCTGATCAAATGCGATTGAAAGTGTTAAATCCATAATTATCTTATTGACTTAGTCTTTTTGTTTCATGTTTAAAGTTTTGTTTTAACGATAACTATGTTATTTCGTTCTTCACTGCAGTGACCAAATCTCCTTGTCAAAGAGAGCGTCAAAGGTATCTAGGCTGGAATAGCCAAAGTTCTGCCGACTTTATACCAGAATGTGCTGACGATGGTAGATATAAGCCTGTCCAGTGTAACTCTTCTTACTGCTGGTGTGTAGACAGTCATGGATATGAACTTCCAGAAACACAACGATTAAGAAATGCCGACTTGGATTGCTCCAAAGTACCAGGTATAGAAATGGAACATGTGTTTCGTTTTTGAAGTTTATCGTTGATTTCAAACAACTACCACGAAATATCCATAGGATTCTTTTATTTTGTATGCAGAATTTTCTTTCAATTTGTATATTTCAAGTTAAGGGTTTAGAAAGTAATGATCGTTTGTTTCTGCCTTTTATCAAGGTGCCTTAAGCACATGTCAGCGATGGAGAAGCCGCATTCTTGACTTGCCTGATTTTCCTGTACCCCCTGGTGTGTTTATTCCTGAATGTGAGGAAGATGGAAGGTTCAGAACTGTGCAATGTCTGGGAAGCACTGGAGAATGCTGGTGTGTCACTAAAGATGGATTTATGATTTGGACTACCACTTTGAGAGGAAAACCAAACTGTGTTAAGAAGGGTAGGTTTCAAAGGGAATAATTAGAGTTAAAGTAAAGACCATGTCCAACGCAATCTATTGAATGAACTGGATGATTTATCGGGGCATGCCTTAGTTAGCACCTTTTCGGATTTGTATGGTTATATTTTCATTTTTGAGTGAGCTTACATGAAGTGTAATCTCACTCTATGTCATGGGAAGTGTCCGTAAGTCCGTGGTAGTCCAATCTTCGGGTTGTCTTCGGTATCACGGCACCTGGTCTCGAACAGATATTGTTTATTTCCGTACGAACGATGAGAGCACGAACACGCAAATATGAGCGAGGTTGAACACGAAGTGCTGCGAACTGATCCCGGATCATCCCGGATAACGAACGACGTATTTTCGATATCAAAAATACGGAACGTAGAAGCAACCACGTTTTTTCAACGTTGGAGAAAGAGAGGTAAGAGACTCGAAATTTACGATGTTTTCGTGTTATATTGCACCAGTAATCAGGCACAGCATTCAAGCAATGTGTCTATTGTTTTCACGTAAAGAGTTTTTCAGATGTTTTGAAGGTGTAGACAAAATCTTCGCCAACAAATGGTTCCCTAAATCACCGAGATGTAGTTTTAAAGACAGCTGTGATGGCCGCCGAGAGACTTGTGCAGTCCAGCATTGCGAATTGCTCCATGTACAACATCTGGCAATCCATAACCCTGTCTCAGGGTCATATAATTCCCTTCTGGGAACAAAATATTTCCTTCGGGAAACGATGAATTCTCTTCGGAGAACAAATAATGTCTTTAGAGACACAAATCTGGGTTAAGTGCAGTTACACTAAAACGTTGAAAAGTTATTGTTTGAAAACGTTGATGTTACTAAGTTTAAAATGTAAGTTAACTATACTTGTTACAGCTACCTACATTCCAAAAAAACTTGAGAATAAATGTTAATGTTTGACTGTTATTGTTGGCAATGCTGATACTGTATGCAAACAGCTACATGCTATAAGCACCAACCAGGGCTCAATTTCATAAAACTTTTACAGCTGTAATTTACAAGTGTAGTTATTGTTTCAGACCTCTGAAACAATAGCTACAAGCGTAAAAGTTTTATTAAATTGATCTTTAAATTTATATATTTTGATTAAAAGATAACATTGCCTGCCTTGAGTAAAATGGTGTCAATCTTTACTGTCAGTATGGGGTTTTACCACTCCTTACATGTGAAACCCGACCACGTTTGTTTGTCAGACACTGTTTCAAATAAACACCTATTTCAAATAGGCACCCATCCTTGTGTAAATCCATGTGCGGTAGATCTAGAATTTTGTTCATGTTCACAGTTACAGTACTTCCTCTATTAAGTGGTCATTTCTCAAAAACCCAAAATATGTATTTCCCAGTCCTTTACTGGAAATGGTTCTCAAGGTCCTGAGGGTTTCAGCTTAACAGAGGGACTGCTGTATATGATTTACATTTTTTTTTTCAGAAATTTGCTAATATGATAACTTTGATGATGACAATGATGATAACTCGGTCCTTGTAGTGACATTACATATACCAAATTAACGAACAATCTTCCAGTCCAACAAAACAAAAAATCATCCTCGACAAACCAAGATACTTTTCCAATACAGAAGCTCTTGAGACGTTAAGTTGCAAGCCACAATGGTGCTTGGTGGACATGTGTTTTTATCACATCTCTTGGACTTGGAACACTTGCACCAGTTATACAGTCAATGAACCATTTTTTAAGTTGTGCTTCCATACCTGTGACAGTACCACATTATATCGTTAAATAGTTTTTATAAAAAATCAGAGGCAGACAGCCTATGGTGTATTTCTCATTTAGCTTAATATTTCTGACAGTAACATTTTCGACATCACAAATCTAGATATAGTCTCTAGATATTTCCGTGCAAATTTTCATCGTAAGCTCACTCATGTACGCATTGCGGACCTATTTTTTAATTATTGTGCCAATTTAGAAGCACACAGTTTTTGTCCTTGAGTAAATATAAAAGCGTTTCCTGGCTAAAAGAAGCCAGAGAACTCTTTTTTATTTAGTCATTATGATTAACCCTGGCTGCGGTTCTACAATTTTCTTAGTTTTTGTCCCGTCAGCGATCTTATTAACGTGGTTACCTTACTGATACTTGCATACAAGTTCCCCTTTACCGTTGTTGTTTCGTCGTTTTTGAATTTATTTAGTTTGTAACGCAAAATATAGTCACATTACATGTTACACGTTACAAAACATATAACAAAAATTTTAACATGCATGTACGAAATGCTGAATTATGGAACTGAATGAGAACTGTACCCAATTTGCAGGTCCAACAAAATGTGCCAGGGAACAGCAGTTGGCAAACTCGGTTCGTAGCCAAAATAGAAATGGGAACACGTTCATTCCAAGATGTAATCCAGCTGGTGGATACGAAAGAATGCAGTGTGACAGCGCTGTTGGAGAATGCTGGTGTGTGAACAAGCTAGGTGATGAAGAACCAGGAACACGTATAAGGGGAAACAAGCAGTACTGCGATGCACCTGGTAGGGCCTGGAGAATATGTTTCTAAATTACCAAATGCTTAGCTTTTACATGTATCCAATGGGTTCCACTCATTTACTTCTCTTCACCCCGTGTGAGTTGAATGAATGTTTTTTTTTTCCATCATTAGTAATTGATCTAGTTACAATTCTATCCTTATACACCGTAGTATGTCATAAGTCCACATCAGACTATTTATTTGGCGCAGGGTATTTTCCTTTGACCATGGGAAAATTAAAGATCAGGCAACAGACAATTATATTTTTGTTAGATTTCCAAGGCGATGAATGGTCTGCTTGTCACGTGGAGTAAATTGAAACATGCTTCTAGCATAGTAGCTGTATAAATCTCAAGATATAATTTTCAACTTTCTCGTTTCAACTTGGCAATTTGTTGACGGAAACTTTGAAACGTTGCTCTCCAAGAGAAGTAAATTGAACTTTTAATTCATTTTATTACATACAGCTGGACTGTCAACTTGTCTAAAGGAGTTACGACGGGCCTTGGGGTACACTAACAAGCCTATTCCGTCACGTTTTATACCACGCTGTAACACGGATGGATCATATGAAAAAATGCAGTGTGTAAAAGATGGAGTCAGCGAGCAAACATGCTGGTGTGTGGACAGTAATGGGAAAGAGTTAATCGGAACAAGGGTCTCTGGGAAAGCATCGTGCATCCCTGAATCAGGTAAGTCACCAGTTCCGGCTTAAGCTAGGACTTTCTCTGCCAAACTAAATTGACGAACCATTCACATTACGTTGGGTTCGGTCAAGTAATTGAGTGGAAAGCTGTCGGCGAGGTCCATGAACTTGCAAAAAAGAACGAGAGGAATGTTCCCCAATACGGACCGAACAAGCTAGTTTAATAAAGTTTTTATTATAAAGGCTTTAGAAAAAATGTATTGACGTATTAATGCATTCATTATCGCAAACGCACGCGCTAAAGTTAAGCGTTTTCAGGCCACTTTGCCAAACGTTTAACTAAATTGTCCACCAGACGTAAGGAAAAATGTTTCTTCTTAATAGGAAACAGTTTTCTTTTGTTTAATGTTTCATCAAAGAAATTCGGCGAAATGAGTTCGTTAGCGGTCCATCTTAGCAGTCCGTATTGCAAACTTCGGACCGCTCAGGAAACCAATCAAAATGCTCCTTGTCATCATAGACTAGTTTGCCATATAATATATTTGTGTATAAAACAGAATGTGAAAGCTGAAGTGAATTATTATGTCTAGACAATAGGAAAGGTTGTGTTGAGAGATGTTTAGCAAATGATAATTTATTGTCAAAGCCTTGTTTTTATTGGCCAAAAAGCAGCGCAAAGCATAAGGACCTTCAGTTATGGGAAATGACACCAGCAATTTCTTCCACTCTTTTAAATAGCACCACCGTCAATGTGCCAGAAAGAACGACGCCTAGCTCTAGGATGGGACAGCAAACCAAAGGAAGGTGTTTTTGTGCCAGACTGCAACTCAGATGGATCATACAAATCAATCCAGTGCATACAGTCAGACGGCCCCTGCTGGTGTGTAGACCGAAATGGAAAGGAAGTGCCTAGAACGCGTGTGCAGAGTGGGAAACCTGAGGATGATTGTATTGGTAAAAAAAGATCAATTTATAATTTTGGAGTTTTTAGATTTTCCTCAAGTATTGCTGGCTTAGGGCGCATTCCATTTCTTACAGCTGTTCAGTTGGACCGGGAGGTAAAATAGTACTTGCCACTTTAGAACCAATCCTTCAAAGTGATACATCCAGTTTATATACTGAGCAGTCCAAACTTGAAATAGGCACTGCCAGTTTTCGCAAGAACTTATCAAAACCTTGTTATTGGCTGGTGCCATTTAGAGCAAATAAATTGTTCGTTTTGTTTCTTTATACTAAGGGCGCTTACCATTTGTCAGAACTGGCCGGCCAAACCGGTCCGTTTGTAACTAGAATGCATATTTTTGAAGACTTGTTCCTACAAGTCCATCAAAAGGGTGCATACTATTTCCAAATTTACCAGTTTGGCCGACCAGTTCTGACAAATAATGGAATAATATTTACGAATTAAGCGGTCCGGCCGGCGAGTTCTGACAAATGGTAAGCGCCCTAAGAGAACAACTAGACATAGGCACCAGCCATTCTCTGGATCATTTTTTTAGCCTTACCTTTTGTACTTTGTCCCCAACAGACGTAGGGGTAGGATATCTCCCAGGAAAGAAAAAGACTACATGTTTGTTGAACAGAGCAAGGTCTCTGGCATTAGATGTGCAACCTTCTAATGGCAAGTACATACCCAAGTGCAGCGACGACGGAAGTTATGACCCGGTACAGTGTCATTCTGCCTTGGGGCAGTGTTGGTGTGTCGACAAGTATGGTAATGAGCTTCACGAAACTAGGCAGGAGGGAACCCCGGACTGCAGTGACATTGGTAGGCATTTCAGGCATACTAAAGGACACGTCGCAATTAAAGATATGTTAAAGGAGCCATGTCATGGCGATATTGACGTTTTTGGTCAAAACCTTCCCAAATTAAACTAAATACGTTTGTCAAACACTAAATGCTTATTTAAGAGGAAGATATCAAGTGAATTTTCAAAGAGAGAATAAACCATAACCCCAGTTCTAGGCACAAGGCGATAAACTTAAAAAAATGGCCCACTTTTTTCAAGTTGCAATCCATTTCCATCCTGACCATCCGCAGTCCAAGACTCTCAATTACAGTGTATACGCTGAGAACAATTGTAAACAAGACTGAACCATAATTTTTCAGTTTCCACTGATATAAATATGTATTTTGTCTTTTTAAGGTAAAACTAAAAATGGTGACACGGCACATTTAATCTAATCTTCCGTCCAGAAAATAATCTGTTCAGAATATATTCACTTGATATTCGGCGATGTCTGCTCTTCATTACGCGTACCCTATTATCCCTAAAGCAAACTATAAATAGTCGGAATGTTCGCTATACTAGGTGGCGTTGTCTCCAAAGTTATATATCCACCCGACATGTCTTTTTTAACTGCAGGTTCCAAGTTAACGTTATGTCAGAGGAGGAGAAAGGACCTCTCTCTAGCTTCTCTTCCATTTCGCCGTTATATCCCATTATGTTCAAAATACAACTCGTATGAAAGTGTTCAATGCCATCCGTCAACTGGATACTGCTGGTGTGTCGACCAGAATGGAAATGAATGGCAAGGGACAAGGCAGAGAGGGAGGCCGCTGTGTGATCATACTGGTACGTTGCAGTTGCTTTGAAATATACTTAAAATACTGCTAGGGAAAAGGAACCAGCCATACAAGGTTCATGAATGCCTTTAGATCGCATGAAATTTCAAAGTGTCAGCAAATAATGTGAACATCCCTAGACGCTGTGCAAACGTCTGAAAATCCTATGTTTAGAAATATATCAAACAGAGGTAAAGGGCACGAAAAACTTGATATGATATTGTATTATTGGTACCATTGCATAGTAACCTGAAAATGATATCAATGGGCACAGTTTAACGTCTTAGGCTGAGCTGTCCTGTTATAGACTAACATATAAAATAAATCATTAACTTGCCAGCTGGTCTGACTCGTTGTTGGAAGGATCGCCTCGAGGCCTTTGGACTTGACAGAGTGCCGCCTCCTGGACGTTTCCTACCAGAGTGCAAACGTACTGGAGAGTACAAACGTCTACAGTGCCATGGCTCAACTGGATACTGCTGGTGTGTAGATAAGAACGGGCGAGAGATACGTGGAACACGCAAACAAGGCAGCCCACCTCTGTGTTACGAAGAGGGTAGGTTGATAGTGATACACTCAGAACTCATTGTAACTGGTTGTTCAACTACCTGCATACCGACAAGTCCTATTACCTTCCTACTTGGGAAATGCTGGAGAAAAAATAGTTTGTTGATTTTATTAAGTACGAAGTTCGATTAATATGTATATGACTGAGAATAAGATGTGACATTTATTGCGTTTTCTTAGGAGACGATTCTCCATGAACCCCTGAGATTTTGTTAACCTAAAGTTTAGAGGTTTGATTGATCGTCATTTTTTTGCGATTTAAAAGGTTGCTTCTTGTTTGGAGACAAATAAATTTCGTCTTACATTAACATTAATCATTTTCATGCATTTGTTTTCAGAGCTTAGTCATTTTCTCAGATAATATTTATCTTTCTGAGCACTTCAGTTCTCAAAATGCATGCTACGGAGAAAAACAAACTAAATTTATCCAGTCCTTAATATGGAAGATAAACACCGAAGCAAAATACATGAAATCATATATCTTGGTTATGAAGATGCACCCTTGTCATCTGAATATGTACATATTTTTACGTCGTTCGTCGTTCTCTCCGGTTAAAATCCCTTGATTTTATCCTGGTGTAACACTGTTTGTTGCTATTGTTTTTTGCAGTATTTATAAAGTATAAAACATCTTGTACTATACTTATGTATGCCATTTTATATCTACCTTTAAGGTCAACTACCTCGATGTCTGCGTGAACGACAGTTTGCCATGGGTTGGTACGATATTACAGTCCCAGGACTATTTGTTCCTGAATGTACAACAGATGGAAAATATGAAACAGTTCAATGCCATGCCTCGTCTGGATTCTGCTGGTGTAGTGATAGTGAAGGTCACATTTATGGCAAAACGAAAGTTCGCGGGAAACCAGATTGTTCCAAACTATCAGGTAAACCATGAGAAATTAATAACTCGAACTACGTTATGTTGGTAGGTGTCCTGTTTAGGCCGTCTTGTCCTTAGAAGTTGAAACATCCTTTTATCTCGACGTTTTGATGAATTCATTTAACAGAATGGCATGCAAACCTGTTACCACAAGGTAATAACCTGAACTAAATTCATTTTACTACACGGGTACTGCGCCTAATCATGGGCAGGAAGTGTAACCAGCGCCTTAGAAATCATACAGATAATGTAAGGTAAATGACCTTTTTCTTCAGACGAGACGAGCCTGTGCACCAAGGACCAAGTCCAAGCTAGTGCGTGGTCTGAAGACTTTGCCATTGTCTTCTCTCCCAAGTGTAATCAAGATGAGAGTTTCAAGACTGTACAGTGCCAGGAGTCTACTGGTTTCTGTTGGTGTGTGGACAGTAGTGGAAATGAAATCTGGGGTACCAGAATAAGAGGACAAGCAAACTGTACCGATATAAGTAAGTAAAATGCAAAGGGAGCGTAATTAGGATAATAAAGATAACCTCTGTTTTGGCGCGTGGGAAGGCGTGATAGGATAGACAAGATGCAACGTTGCAAACTTCTATCGCGAAAAGTTGTTTGCACCAGTTATAGTTATAATTTGCTCGTTATTATTCTTAGTGGCGAATCTTAGTGGTAAATGTCGTTTGAAATATTGCAAAACATTTCGAATACACACGAATGACACGAAACGGATATTTATCATAATGTTCATCCATAATGTTTGTTTCATGACCAAGAGCCTTGACTATTTAGATATAGAATCAACTGCGGTGATAGATGAAACTGGCAGAAACACTAGCCAAAGTTTGCATAAAATAGATAAGAAAATACAACACCACTAAAGTTTAATGATATGATAACGTAGCAATGACAATCTATCATTACCGATGTGTTTACTTTTGATACAGCTACGAAAAAGACTGTTTGTGAAATGGAAAGCAGTGAAGGCGCACTCTTCCAGCAGACGCGTTTCCAATCCACTCGCTTTGTACCACTATGTGACAGTAATGGAGGTTACCGCAAAGTACAGTGTGGATCACTTGGGGAATGCTGGTGTGTGGATCGTTATGGCAATGAGTTACCGAGGACAAAGACCAAGGGAGTGCCTTACTGTGGTGTAGACGGTTAGTACTTTCGTACTCATTTTGCTGCGTTGTGACTTCAAGAACACTTAAAACGAACTTGAATGCAAATAAGCTTGCTTAGACCAAGGATGCATATATGGTTATCCAGTCAATGTTATAAAAAAGCCTCTTGAAACAAGGGGTGAAACACTAACAAATTATACTCGTACATGAAACTGTCCCAGGCACTGCACAGTATAAAGCAGCCGCTGCCTTCATTGGTTCTTATTGACTATCTTTTTTGTCACCACGAACAGCTGGACTAAAGGAATGTCAGAAGCAAAGGCTGGCTGCTCTGGCCTGGTCTGGATCAGCTGCACCGGGTGTGTTTGTTCCCCAGTGTACTTACGATGGTGAATTTAAACCTGTCCAATGCGCACCTTCTGGAGATTACTGCTGGTGTGTAGATCAGAATGGGAAATCTATTCCTAGAACTCGTTCTACTAACAAGATAACCTGCACTGAGAGAGGTTTGTGTTTTTGTTAATATTGAAGCATGGTTGTGATAAAACATTAAGTAACTCGAAGGTGTATTGGTGTACTCGTTAAACCAAATTTTGAGAGCCATCATTTTAGTTTGATGTCCACGTTAATTTTTGACTAGCCACCACTTGAAGAAAGCTTAATGAAAAACAGCTCTTATTTACATTTAGCTATGAGCTGGTTCCCGGAAAGTTATCTACGAATTTTGATTTAATAATTGAGGTAATCGCATTTTTACTATACTTGGACTTGGACAAACGAAAGGAGTGGTGGCCACCAAATGACACGTTAGTTGCGTGCAATGTTATGTGAAACATATGTGAAACATTTTTAGAGGTGGACACGTTCTGCAACTCATATCTTTCATACAACGTTGTGCTCAATGTCGCACCATCTGTCTGAGTCTCATTTGACTCATAATTTACTTTTTACGTATGTCAATTTACTAATATTAATAAATACGTTTTACAGCGAATTTAACTACATGTCAGCTTCAGAGACTTCAAGCATCCGGGAGACTAGGGCAGTTCCAGCCTGAATGTCTGGAGAATGGCCAGTTCAAGCCAGTACAATGTGAGAGGGGCATTTGCTGGTGTGTTGATCAGTATGGAAATGAGCTGTATGGAACGAAGACTTATGGAGCTCCACAATCTTCTTGTCCAGATAGATCAACACCAGGTAACTCCATTCCCACTGGCAAACTGTTTAATCTTACGATGATAAAGACCAGTTTGGTAAATCGGTTTCTTTATAGGGTTTTAGTAACATTTAGATACTACATTTAAAGTGTACTCAAAGTGGAGATTGATAACAAATTGTTGGGACTAAGTCAAATAAGAAGCACGCATAATCAGATTTTGTAAGAGTGGGTTTATCTAAAAAAATAGGTTATACGCCTAGTGGCCAAAATGCGTGAAATAAGAACCACAATGAAGTTATTTTTACTTCGGCTAGGTGTGAAAACTACATGCCAGAGAGAACGAGCAATCAATCGACTGCAACCTGTGGTCTCGCTGAAGTTACCACAGCAATTCCTAAGGCCAGGTCGACCTTGGCGGTCCATGGTGACGTGTGATTCCAATGGGGGGTACAAGCCGGTGCAGTGTCATCGAGGCACACCATTCTGCTGGTGTGTTGATAAGTATGGCCGAGAGCTGCCAAGAACACGAACTTCAGGAAAGCCTAAATGTGGTCCTATGGGTAACTACCTAAATTTGTTTTCTACTCCTTATCTCATTATGGTTGACTCTTATGACTACAGAGAACTTGAGCAGTATAATAGAATGGCATTGAAGTTTTAAATGGATGAAAGGGTTTTTTGTAAGACCTTAAGCGAGAGTCCATAATAACCACATTTGTTGTACTCTGCAACTCTTGTCATGTGTGCAGGAGATGTCTAAGGGGAGGTAACTGCATGCGTCGTTAGTCAACAACAACAATAACAACCACAACAACAACATCATCAACAACAGCACAACAACAACAGCATGAATCTTAAACTAAATGACGCATCCCGAAGAAAGCAAAACCTTATCGAGGCGATAGTAGATTTACAATTCAGAAAAATTATATACTAATACCAATACTGTGAATTCTTTTAATTTCGAGCGTTAGGTCTTGATACCTTTCCACCTTCTCCTCCTCAGTAGTCAGGATATTTTGGTCCGCTGGCACAGCTATGTCGATAAGTGTCCATTCCTGTGTGTCTTTGTGCACTACTGTAATATCTGGCCGATTGTGCTTCAGCCGCTTGTCTGTGTAGATAGTCATGTCCGAAGTTATCCTCACTTCTCCATTCTCTGCAACTGGTAAGGGTTGATGGTTGTACCACTTGTCGGTACATTCCAACCCATATTATTATTATTATTATTATTATTATTATTATTATTATTATTATATTTTTCTTTTTTTAAATTAAAAGCCATTCCTTACTGTCCAACAATTTCGCTGAAAGGTGCGGAGCGTATGTGTACATGGACAAGGCAGAGGTTTTATTTCCACGGCAAATTAAGGAGCGCCTAATCGGACTGTTTATTCTTTATATATTTAACACCAACAACCAACAACAAGGATAACAATAAAAAAGGACGTAACGACATAACGAATGCTGTCCCCTCAGTTATGTATGTTTTTTTATGGGTTGGGTTGAGCAAATTAGATATACGTTGAAATTACCTGGAACGTTTTGACAAAGTGACATCTAATTCCATTCTCATTAATTCGCGTACATTAGTTGTATGTTATGTGAAGCACCTTGGGCATCATTCTTTTCTCATTTTTTGATGCCTCCATAGCCGGTCTCACTATGTGTCAGAAGGAGCGCCAAGTGGCTCTTGGATGGAAAGGAATACCACCTCCTGGAAGCTTTGTCCCTACATGTCGGCCAGATGGAGGCTATAATGTTGTTCAGTGCCATCCATCCCTTGGTGTCTGCTGGTGCGTCGACAAAAATGGAATTGAAAAACAAGGAACAAGGACTGACGGAGTGCCAAGCTGTGGACTGATGGGTGAGTCAAAGAGGCTTTTGTTTTGTTTTGTTTGATTTAACACACATGACAATAGTTCCAAATGCAATTTTCAATTATCAGGAATTGTTTTCAAATATGACACTATGTGTATCCAATGTTCCGTCGTGATCCTTCGTCGCCGTTTCCACCAAAGGTTGTTAGTTGAGTGCCAGTCGTAGCTGTCATGTCTTGTACACAGACAAGGCTCCTCCATGTCGTTCTTTCCCTGAGTGTAAAGATGGGTATCCGCTAATGCTGGGGTAACCTTGATACAGAATTCCTTTTCATCAAGGGATCAACGAAGGAAGAATAAGATTTATTTTAGTTGGCTGATGAATGAAAAACTCCACCTGGTTCCCCAGATTACTTGCTTGTTTCCGAGGGTAATAGTCTGTGACAACGTTCATGAATACCTTGTCTGCTTATTATGCAGCTGACCTAACCAAGTGCCAAAGGGAACAGATAACTGCACTGGGACCATTAGGAAGTGCACCGCCTGGGCGATTTGCTCCAGAATGCGATGCTAACGGCCAGTACAACAGACTGCAGTGCTACTCTGCTACTGGGTACTGTTGGTGTGTAGATTCACTTGGACGAGAAATACCCGGAACAAGGAGCAAGGGACAAGTCAGTTGCCCTGATAGAGGTTTGTAGGTGTTAACGTTTACAGTTAGTTATACACAATATAAAAATTATGCGTTATTTGTTTGATATTTACTAGTTTACGTCCACAACACTTAGGTCGCGTTTATAGAAAAAGGCACCTCAGGACTCGGTGTCGTTGAGACAGTTTGTAGTTTGCCTACGGCGAGCAAAATTACTTTAAAACGTTTCTGACAAGGACACCTACAACAAGAGTACACAAATCGATTAGCTTTGGTTAAAAACAATCTTTTTCTCTAGATGAGCCCAAAGAGTGCAATTACGACGGAGAAAGATTACTTGCGTCCGGAGTAGTAGACATTCCATTCCCAGAGTGTGATAGCGAAGGAAACTATAAGAAAGTACAATGTGGCTATGCCTGGGGATTACAGTGCTGGTGTGCTGACCGCAATGGGAATGCCTACTGGAACACTACGGTTTACAACAGTGCGCCAGACTGCTCTGAAGAAGGTATTGTCACTTTTCTATAACATTTGACGTAAACTGTTTTGGTCACGGTTGGGATCGATAGTTATGCTGAAACGATGCTCAGTGTTGTTATAGCATTGCTAACGTATTTTCTTTCGGCTCTGTTGTAGTCTTGAGAGGGCGTCCTACAGAGTGCCAACAACAAAGAGATGACGGTCTCAATTTCCGTTCACAAAACGTTAATGTCAACAGAGAAGTGCCTCAGTGCAAACCAGATGGTAGCTATGATGATATACAGTGCTCTGCGGCCACTGGGCAGTGCTGGTGTGTCTTTTATAACAATATGGAAATCGCAGGAACAAGAACACAGGGAAAACCAAACTGTCCTGCAACCGGTAAAATTCTATAACCTTACAACGAATAAAACATTTAACAATTGTTGCTCAATAAATTAATGTTGAGTGATTCTGTTATTTGTTAATTATTTTACGTTTTTTTTTTAATAAATCATAGCCGTATTCGCTTTTACAACGCCCAAAATATTGAATACTCATTTTAACATGGCATTTTACATGGCTCAGCATCTATTGTTTGTGGAAACGGGACGCAGAATCCGTAAAATGGAAATTTCCTTGGAGATTTGTTGTGGTTTATTAACTGGAATTTACTCGAAACGTCTGGAAAAGAGTCAAACGTGGCTAAAAGCCTGTTACCGGTTGGAAACTGCAAAGTTTTTGCGGGATCGGAATCAAACGCACTATGTGTGTTAAACAAAAGGTTATGTATGGTTGAGGAGTTTGTAACCTACATTTCGCCTGTGGTATAAAATTTGAACCTCAGTCAAGTAAGCTAGATAAGCTAAGGTGAAATAAGCTAAGGTCAAAGCAACTGACCTGTCTCAAATAATTCTGTTTTCATTTTCTAGCTGGGCTAACTCCTTGCTTAATAGAGCGTATAAATGCAGAGGGTTACACAGGTTCAGCTCTTCCTGGTCGCTTTTCACCTGAATGTGACAGGGATGACAAATACACACCTTTGCAATGTCTCGACTCCAGTGGCATCTGCTGGTGTGTTGACAGTCAGGGACAAGAAGTCCCAGGTACCAGAGGCAGGGGAAAGAGACAGTGCGATACAACAGGTAACCTGTGGTACTTAATTTCCCTTTTACAGTCAAACCAAATTTTTGATCCTGCGAATACAATGTTATCCTGGATTCCAATTGTGAAGTGAAATCTGAGTGTGAATATTTAAAAAAAACCTCTTGAGCATTGTTCGTCTGGTTATTTTTTTATTTTATTGTAAGTAGACACTGTGGGAAACTTAGGTTTGTGGCACAATTAAGAAGTAATGAGCTGCTTTCAAATGAAATATGGTTGTTGGTGGTCTCAGCAGTAAGCCACAATATTACAGTCCTTATGAAAACATAACTGTGTTTAAGCTGCTGCTATTTTGAATCTGAAAGAAAATTCCACAACAACTTTCTCAGTTTTGGGCTGTCAACCTCGCTATGTTATTTGATTTGTTTTCTGTGTGGTTGTGGTCCTATTTCACGAGGATAACCATTGCTTAACTGTTCTACTTCTATTAGTTGTGAAGTTCAAATTTTTTAAAAAGTTTGTTTTTTTGTAATATTTTGAAAAACTCCACATTCTAGCTGATTTGACTCTGAGGTTAAAGGGGTAAACCTGATCTAAAATTGAATTAAAAGGGTTCATGTTTTTAGTAATAATGTTGTTATAACACCGTAAGTTATTATATACACAGCAGGTCTTTGTTGATTATATTTTACCCTGTAGGCGGCCGACTGACGAAGTGTCAAGATCAAAGAGAGAGGGCTCTTCAAAACAGAGCTCCTGGAAATTTTATTCCACGATGCAAAGAAGATGGTAGCTTTGAAAAGATCCAGTGTCAGGGTGCTGTTTGTTACTGCGTTGACAAGGATGGTAATGAGGTATACGGAACCAAGACAAATCGTCCTGATACACCAAACTGCCTTGTTCAACGACCTAAAGAAGTTGGTAAGAGAAAACACACATTGTTGCATCCTACGTTTTAATTTGAAACGACGTTTTGTCCAAAGACCAAAAGAAGTTTATGAGAGAAAACACACATTGAAGTTTTGGAACAAGTAATATGTGCAAACTGAAGGAGCAAGATGACTGTCATTTAGTGGAACATTGAAAATTTTAAAAGGATCAAGAAAATGATACGAGAAATAGTTGTAGGTCAGATGCATTTAATCATGGATCATTAATGCCATTTCCTTGCTGATTTTTACCACAGCACAAAAAAATGGCATTTGATTTTATCATGCTTCGAACTAGAAAGCAATACTGCCGAGGAGACGTTGATTGTAAAACTTTGTAAACTTTCACCCAAACTCGAAATTGTAAAAAAAGCTATTTAACTTTAATCTCTTTTGCAAATTAAAAAAAGAACACCACATAAGAGCACAACGTTACTGCTCAGTGTTATTCATTTGGGTGACAACTTCAATCTGTATCACATTAATGTACTTACAAAAAGTAGTGTAGCAAAGCTTTTTGCATTCTCCATATCCACAGATCCAACTGAAAGTGCTTGCCTGGAAAAGTACCGCCAAGCAATGGAAAATTACAACATTGGCAGGTTTGTTCCACAGTGCAAACCAGATGGACGTTTTGAAGAGGTGCAGTGTGCGGCTGGATGGGACTATTGCTGGTGTGTTGATTCTACTGGCTCAGAACTTTCTGGAACAAAAATAAAGGGATGGCCCCAGTGTGGTAAGATTTATATTTACGGTATTAATTTTACTTTCTTTGCTCGGTAGCGAATCGCATTTGTTCTATAAAGGTAATATTTTCCTCGCTTGAAACCATAATATGTATGTACAATACAAAGCACGTTTTATCTTATTGCATTTTTCTAGGCTCTTCCTTCGGGCATTCACATTTTATGAAAATGTACAGAAACGCTTCACCCTGGGACAAACGAGTTGCTCGATTGTCCCAGGTTGCAATTAGAAAGTGAAATTCTTCGCCTCATTCAAAGAATAAGGGCAAACGAAACCATCGAAAAGTGCTCCTCAGTATATCAATCCACCATTTAAAAAGATTGCGGCAAGCCGCTAATTTGTCGTCATTGCTGATAATATATATATAGATAGGCTGAGCCTAACAGCGAAGCTCTGTGAACAGAAAGCTGATGTTAAGCTTAACTAAGGTGAAAGGTCGAAAGCATAAGAATTAAGATCGACGACCGGGCTATTTTTCAATTTTAGCAATTCTCAAAAACAGTATTACGCGACCGTCTGCACAGTACATTTAGACTGTACAAAAGCTTAAAAAAACAACTTTTTCTCGGTCTAGAATAACTAGTATGACTAATTTTCGAATAAAATATACCTGTTGTGTATCAAAAATTGCCAAAATTAACGAGAACACAAAGATAAAGTCAATCACAAATTGATATCAACATAAATTCTCATAAAAAAATGTAATTTCTTTTACCTTTAAGTCCCTCGGCTGCTTGGAAATACTTTAAAACTCCACTTCTTCGGTTCTGACTTCCGAAGAAGAAATATCGCCCCGAATTGATAAAAGCGTATAAAGTTCCTCGAAGCAAGATCTTATCCTTGAAAGCGTTTCTTTTTTTACTATAGCGGCTTCTGAGTATTCTTTAAAGCTTTCTCTTTCCATTTTGAATAATTTATTTTAAATATTTGTTATTACTCCGATAAGACGAAGTTACGGTTTTGATAACCAAGCACTTGCGCGACGTCGTACGCAATTATGTTGAGCAACGTCGTACGTGCCCGCGAGCTAACCCTGCACGACGTTGTATGCGTCCGCGAGCTAACCCTGCACGACGTCTGATGTGCCCGCGAAACATTCCGCTAGGCATAACCATGAAAAATGACGGGCATGGGTTCTCCGTGAGCTCCGCTATAAACTTATTACCTTAAACGAAGCCAATACTCCATGAAATAAGAAACCGAAGACCATTAAATACCCTAGGATAGGCTAATTCCCGATTTTCACGATTAAACACTTATGCTGGAGTTCTTTGTGTTGAATTTGCTGGAATGGATTGATGCGAAATCCTTAAAGGAGAATGCTATGTCCGGGACATAACAGTCTTACAACAACTTATTGTTTTGTAGAACCTTCCTCTGGAGCAGACGTTGCTTTGGTTATTGACTATGCCACAACTCCTGATGTCATAAATCAATTATCAACCTTTATCAGCTCAATCATCGATGGTCTTGATATTTCACCAAGTGGTGTTCACGTGGCTCTCATCACATATGGGGCCAATGCAACAATAGTGTTCCCATTCAATGAATTGCAAGGACCCTTGTTGAATAGGGATGCGGTGAAAAACCTAGTAGATACTGCAAAACCAATGTCTGGCAGTCCAAAAATAAACAAAGCCTTGCAACTTGCTGACACAAAGCTGTTTACCAGAGAGGCTGGTGCACGACCTGGTGTTCCAAAGGTACCATTCAGTGTATTAGTAAGATTTTAATAAGATTTCATTTTGATTGTAAAAAGCGAAGGAAGTATTGGTTGATAAATTGCCTTGGAAGCGAATCGATGGTCATGATGACCAGGGCAGTTCATTAAATTGTTATTGTAATGGCAACCATTTAAATTTACTTTGGGTCTTACACTTATTTGTAACATCTTCATAATTAGGCTTCCCTATAAAGGTGTCACTTTGTAAAATATCTTTCCTTTGGTCACGCGGTCAATTTTATCACTTTTCAGAGATTTCGCATAATAAATGTTTACCATGGTTTTTGTTTTATATCTTATTCTCCCTTCTGTATGACAAACATTTTATAAACTGTTCATTATAATTCCACAGTTTCTTGTTTTGGTAACTTTGGATTCAAGAACAGAACCTGGACCTGACAAGACACCCCTTAGAAAATCCTCTCAGGGGCTCAAGGACAAGGGTATTAAAGTTTACGCTGTTGGAATCAAGCCCCGTGTTAATCAAACAGATCTAGAGGATATAACTTCCAAACCTTCCAACATCTACATAATTGAGGGAGATCAGCTATCTGACACAGGAAAGAGAATAGCTGATAATCTTAACGGATATGTCAAAGATACTAGCAAGGAATCAGGTTAGTGTTGCTCTTGCGATCATGGTTGTTGTTGTTGTTGTTCTTATCATCGCTTTTCTCTTTTCACCCACCATCACCATTATCTCCATTATGATCAACAGCAATCCTCCTTGCGCCATTGGTGCAAAGAACGGAAACCTTTTTTCATTCCATTTTTTTTTGGACTTGTTCTCTATTTTTACTTATAACAAATGTTATGTTTTTCCTTTTCTTATTCAGCTCTGACATCGCCAGCCGATGTTGGAATTTTAATTGCATCGTCTCCACAAACTACACCAACAAAATGGTCATCTATTCTGGATAATGTGAACTCCGTGGTGGATGCCTTCCCGGTATCACAGAGGGGTACACATTTTGCTGTTTCAACAGTGGGCAACGATACCAATGTGGTATTAAGGTTCAACACTCTAAGAGGTTCAGACAACAATGTGAACGCGGTCAAAAAACGCATTTCGGAAATTCCATATCAAAAGGTGGATACAACAAGGCTGGATCGTGGTCTTGAAGAGGCGGCTCAGGAGATGTTTACAGAGAACAATGGAATGAGGAAGGAAGCATCAAAGGTAATTTATTAGGAGTGATGTAACAAAAGCCCCATTGTTTTAGGTTGTCCGCTAATGTCATTTATTTTAAGCGTAAAATGTTCTATTCTGTATCAACACTACAGGAACCTTGAGTCTTGATTCGGTGTTGTTACGCTGAATCTTGCCTGATGCTTCGGTCGTACCTGCTTGCAATTTTTTAGAAAGTTGTCACGAGCCCACAGGGCCACAAATACCACTGCTTAACCCGCTGTTTGTAGCATGACGCTTGTAGCGTATGTAATGCTAGTTCATTGCTGCCATGCATTTGTTCAATTGTGTGGCCCTTGGTCTGATCCATTAGAGAACATTCCTGAGCTGATTATTTTTATTGAATTCCAAGAGGCCTTTGACAGTGCGAAGTGGGATTGTCTTTTAAATGCCTTAAAGCATTTAATTTGGTTCAGATTTCCTCGGCTGGCTTAAAACGTTCTATAAAACAGAGAGAGCTGTGTTATAATGAAATGGCTTTAAAATATACTTATAATAATCATGTCTAATTATTATTTGAGTTTCTATGGAGTGGAATAGATTAAGTAACATGAGTTTCAGTAGTTAGCAAATGCGAAAAATGCGGCTTGCAAAAGCCGGGTTTATTTAGACTCCATGGCCAAATGCCTAAGACTAGCCTGGTTAAAGAGAATATTAAAAGGAACGTGGAAATGTGACTTGCAAAATAAGTTTGAACCTTTATGCGGCTTTTTTGTTGGAGAAGTTAACTATGACTTCCGTGATTATGCAATTTCCTCACAAGTTTATTACGAACTTTTGTTATGATGGCATGAATTCCGTGAAACGTTCGCTTTAGCTCGTTAGTAAAAGAGTTGCATTTATTTTGAACAACAAAGAGATATGAATCGATAAAACCCCTGTTTTCGCCCTATTTTTCAGATTAACTATTTTATTTAAATGTCACTGTAAAACATCTTATGTTTACAAATATAAAAATTTGTTGCCTTGCAACAATTTGCCAAACTATGCACCAAATAAGAGAGACGTGTTTCGTTTACTTTATAGTTTCTGCTGGTAGTGGCAGATGGGGACCAGACAAAGGATGAGCCATTTACTCCATTAGCAAGCGCGGCTCAAAAAGTGAAAGACAAAGATGTAGAGGTTATAGCGTTCTCCACCAAACCGGAAGATGAAACCAATGTGGATGATCTGCGTCAGATAGCTTCTGGCGATGGCGATGAAAATGTTTATGTTGTTGCGCCTAATGAGCCTGCGCCTGCTATAACCACCAAGATTATCAGCAAAGTTAAAAGCCTTGTCAGAGGTAAGAAACATTAAACAGTTGAGAAAAAAATCGATTAGTTAATCAAATGCAAGTAAATTAATGTTAGTTTAGGGGAGCAGGGATGGCTAAATGGTGAGACCGCTTTTTTCACAATAATGTGGCCCTGGTTTGTTTCCCGAACTTGGCATCATATGAAGGTTAAACTTAATTTTGGTTGTTGTTTCTGCTCTGAGGGTTTTTTGCCGTTTTCCGGTCTAAACAACGCCACAAAACCCCTGAAATGTTTGAATTCGAACGCGACCAGGTGAAAAGTAGCAACTGACAATGTAGTTAAATTCACTTTCTTTATTAAATCCTAGCAAAACCAACGTGGTTAAGTTTTATGCGGTTTACAACAGAAATGTTTTTATTTGAATTCTCCAGAACGTACCTATCCTGTGGACATCGCGTTCTTGATTGGATCATCGCCATCAACTACACCAGAACAATGGAAATCTACTTTGGACTTTGTGAAGTCTATTGCTGACCAATTCCCAGTATCAGACAGAGGGGCCCGCGTAGGAGTAATATCATTTGATACAACACCGAAAGTTGCATTTGATTTCAATGCCTTATCCGGCCCACAACTAAACAACTATGAGGTCGGAAGGTCGGTAGACAGAGTTTCCTACGAAAAGGGCCCTACCAGGATTGATAGTGCGTTGAAGCTTGCTAACACTTACCTTTTCACACCTGAGGGCGGAGCAAGAAAAGACTCTATGAAGGTATAAACATTTTCGTGTTTGTTTTTTGCTACTTAAATTGACATAATTTCTTTAAACAATATAATTAAAACTTGCAGAAGAGGCACATATTATGCGAATTATGATAATTTAATTTCACTTGTTGTATAAACCAAAAAGAAATTAAGCTAGAATTACTCTTACTGAGTTCAACATTTACAAATAATATAAACCTCATTCATATCAATGTTTTTTTTACCGTCATCTGAGGTGATCAGCATGGTCATCTGGATGACCATGTTAATCACCGCCTTAGGTTGCTTTCAACAGTAGATCACCCAATTTGCGTTTATCAACAACAACGTGTTTAATTTGGTTGCTCTTCATCTTAGAAGATGACAATCGTTTCTCAAGAAGAATGTACTTAAAAGAATGTACTCAAAAGGCATGAATGTACTCAAAAGGCATCAATAGAGACTACAGACTACCGAGAAGCCAGCAGAAAGGACTAACACAATAATCCCAAAACTTAATTTAGCAATTGAAATATCTATATTTTACAATGTTGCCTTTGTACAAATAATGTTGTGTTTGGTTTGGGACAAAATAACCGAATCCAATTTTGTGCCTATCTCTGTGGCCCTGTTTGTACATATGTTTTTGCCTACTTTCTACAACTACGGCTGTGCTCGTAATACTTGTTCTTATACTTCTATTTCGTACATTTTGCAGCTTCTGTTTGTAATAACCGACTCTGGACAAGCTCCAGATCAAAAGCCATCCACACCACTCGATGAAGCCTCTCGGCCACTCAAGAACAAAGGAGTTCAAATCTATGGTCTTGCTATTGGAGGAAAAGTACCTGAACAGAACTTAAAGGATATTGTCTCAAGACCAGAGAATATTTTCACACGTGCAAACTCTGTCGATGATCTACCTCAGCGCCAGCCTAAAGTAGTAGATGCATTGAAAAAATATTTAAGAGGTTAGAAAGATTCATTGACCCTAATTACAGTCGGAGTTCAAGGGTGCGACTAAAGCCTTAGATATTTAATTTCTATATATTCGCTCAGTAAGAAGGAAAGAAGCTAAGAAAAGCAACTAAAGTAATTGAGCGAAGTTTGAAGCTAAGCACTACTTTCGGAGTTTTATCTTGATAAAAAGGAATGGAAATCGGTTGATAGGTTTAAAAAGGCAGTGGATACGATACTGTTTAACGGTAATATAGATTAGCTATTTATTAATGTAGAAAAATTAGTTATTTAAATCATGCATTTTTCTCTTCTCAGACCGCTGGGCAGGTGTGGATATCGGGTTTGTTGTGGAAGCTTCAGACAATGTGACACCTGAGATGTGGACTGAATTTTTGAACATCGTCAAGAGGACAGTAGATCGTTTCCAAGTTGCACCAAGATCTGCAAATGTTGGAATGGTCACCTTTGGAACCAATGCTACCGTAGTATTTAACTTCAATTCTCTACCCGATGAACTCCTCAACAATAATGGAGTAAAAAATTTCGTGGACAAAGCCAGCCTGCAGGGAGGAGCACCTAGACTTGACCGTGGGCTTAAAACGGCTTACAAATACCTGTTTACTGAGAAAAATGGAATGCGAAGATGGGTGCCTAAGGTTTGTTAGTTCAATAATGCAAATAAAACGTCATGTCTTTATTTCACTATTAACGACTGGTACGTGGACACCCTTTTGTAGTTAACCAGTAATAGTCCTACTAACACAAATACTAACTATATAAGAACCGCTAACATGTTGGAAATTCCCTTCAGTAATTCCCTTCCAAATTGATAAATACAAACTCTGCCCTCCTGTATGATATACATGTACCATTTGAAAGCTATTCATCACGGTATTTAATAAATCATATAAGCCGTTATGAAGAAAGTTATGGTTTTCATAGAAATGAGTTTAAAACACAAAAAATAAAAACGTTAAATAATGTCGTATTATAATTATGTGTTAGGTATACCCCTAAACTATAGCTTATTTTGCAACTCCCAGTGCATAGATTAATGTGGCACAAGTCTTAGACTATGGATGTACTCGAAAAAAAAATTCCAAAAGTTATAGGGGTGGTCAACTACATTATAAATAGAAGGGGCACAATTTTATGCTTTCAATGAGTAGATCATTACAAGACAATTTTGGTGACATAAATTCATACAAATCTACCAAATATTGGCCAAGTTATGTCATCTTGTGTCAATTGGCACTCTAAGGGCTTAAATAGTTAACAGAAGGTATCACAGATCCCAGTAAATTGTAAAACCTCGTTATTACAGTTACAGAAAGCTACTCTTACATAATACAGGTTGTAATTTGCTGCAAAGACAAACACTTTTTCTGTCGCTTTTGGGTCATGAACGGTGTAATATTTTTAAAATTGCTTTGCAGCTTCTTTTTGTGATAACAGCAAGTACATTGTCTAGTTTCCCTGGAAGGTACACACCCATTGCAACTGAGTCCCAGCCATTGAAAGACAGCGGAATACAGGTGTATGTGTTGGGTGTGGGGCCTGATGTTGATGACCAGGAGCTGAATGATGTTGCGTCACGGCCGGAAAACGTATACAAGGAGCCTTTGGAACGATTGGCAGATTTTGGGCCTGCATTGTGGGACAATTGGCGAGATTACATTCGCAACAGGGGTAAGCTGTTGATGATATTGTTTAAGTAAAATAGTTCTTTTTTCACTTCTTCTTCTTAAAAAAGTGACAAACCTGATGTTTGATGATAAAAATGAAAGAGATGTGAAGATAACATAAATGATGCCGCGGCTTCTGCTGTAATGACGTTGATGTAGACGATGGTTTAGACAACGTCGATGATAACGCTGTAAACATTATGTTATGTTTCGGTGCAGGCGAGGAATGATTTTCTCGATGTAGGTGTAATTGACATGGACAGTGACGATTGCAGTTTTTTTTTATGTCAATCATTGCTTTGGTTAAGATTTGTGGTCAGCTTTGAGAATGCGTTTACAGTCACTGCTTGTAATTGTATTTTTTTTGGTACAATGAACCTCCTGACACATTATGTAAGGCCAATAAAGGTTACTTTTTTCGCTGTAAGTTATACTTGTTTCAGTGAAATGAAAAGGGCAATATTGTCTAGGCGGTCTTTACCTGTGGCGTCCATGTCTTGGAAATTGCTTGCATGAACGTGCGATCACAATTATGATAACCTTTTTTTTCAAATGATTGGGTTTTAGGCCTCTATCCTGCAGCAGACGTAGCGTTCCTTTTGGGTTCATCTCGGCGAACCACCCCACAGACGTGGACTGCATTCCAGACGTTTGCAAAGACAGTGGTAGACACGTTAGGTGCAACACAAGATGGCGTCCATTACAGCGCAATTGCATTTAACTCCGAACCTCGTGTAATATTCCGATTTAACACTTTGCAAGGATCTCAATATACAAAAGAAAACGTAAAACGTCGTATTGATGAAATGAGGTACACGGGAGGAAACACTCGCATTGACAAGGCTGTGGACCTTGCCAATAACGTTCTATTTAGTCCTCAGTCTGGCGCCAGGAAAGACGCCCCAAAAGTAAGTCATTTTTACTTGGTAAAAAGTGGCATAAAACATTTTGCTAGTGTTAACGTACAATATACAAGAAGGCAAAACGATAAACCTGGCTGCTTAACGTTTTCATTGGAAAGTAGAGCAGTGTTGTACGGGCCGTTTTGTGTTGGTTAAATGAGAATCAGTGCAAATTTGGATATCCGTATGTTTGAAGTGATATAAACTGCATGTTTATAAGCTATCCATGCGGATTCATGTAAGTAAATTTTTGTCATTCACTTTCCTAAACACGAGAAATGAACTTTGATTAACGTTACATTTTTCTTTGTGATCCAAGCTCGACACTCTAAACCCTGCAAATTGTAGAATATTAAAAGACAGAAAAAGGGTCAGGTCATGGTTAAGAATGTCACCAGACGAGAATCACATAATATTGGGCACCCAAAGGCAAACGTAGAAAGGGCTGGCCAAGATCGATAATGTATGTGTTTAGGATTTAGTGGAGAACGAGGATCAAAGGTCCCATTTTGCACAAGGTAAAACTAATTATGCATGGAACCAGCGGTATATTTCTCTGGTATGTTTGGTCGCATTACAATAAATATTTCACATTTTTTCCAGCTGGTGATTATATTAGTTGATGGTCCACAAGCAAGTGACCAGGCCCCATACGTCTCCTTATCAAAAGCATCACAGCCACTGCGTGATCGTGATGTTGGTATTTACGCTGTTGGTGTACTGCCCTATACTCCTGAAAAAGAGTTGGAAGATCTCACTTCAGACAAGTCAACAGTCTTCCTATACCCAGTAGACGAGCTTCCTAAACGTACACCACAGGTTCTTAATCGTTGGTATGACACCTGGTTAACTAGGTGGCGTCCCACAGGTAAGGAGACCATCTGTTATTATGTCCAGCCTTTCAGCCCTAACCAATATTATTGCTTTTCCTTACTGGACTTTTCCCGTTAGCCAGGATAGGTTGATTGCTCAATTGTGAGTTGTACATATGGTGAAAAAAGGAGATTTGTTACCTGTTGGCCTCTTCTAAATGCAGACTACAGCTGTAATTAGTAAATAAAACTCTTCCGGCGGCTGATATTTCAAAGTGTAATGGCCGCGACAGAGATATTGTGCCGACATACTTGTAAGGCAGAAAGGGGTTAATTTATTTTATAACCATCCAGTTAACTTCCCTTATGCATATTATTGACGTTAAAGGGCAGTGGCGCGGCGATTCTTAATAAAAATCACGTTACAATAACTTAAATTGTTTACAAAATAATACTCAAACACCAAGTAACACCAAATCCTGAAAGAGGAACAAATCATCGTCTGTTCTAACTTAATTTTGAAACGAAATAATGAGAACTTCTTGAAAAACGTTGCAATTCATTCAGACCCAGAGACAATCATGGACAGTTTTGGTACACTAGGGTGATGATTTATCACAAAACTAACAATTATTTTCCCCCGTGACACTGTCCCTTTAATAGTATAGTTTGTGGATTGTTTGGTGTTTCCAGGCACATTAGCCACCAGATTTAATTTCGCCTTCACTGGCTTCTGGAAAAAAGACTCTATTTTACTTCGATTACTAAATTTGGTCCTAAACTTTGTTTGTTGTAATTGACGTCAACATAAAATGGAAACGCAGGATATCGGTTACCCGACATCCAACATGATCTTTTTTACCAAACTGAGAAGATGAAGAGAAAATTAACCCGTTGGTTATAATAGGGAATGTAGGGCGTTAACCAATGAGTGGCCACTGGCCGTTCAACACAATAGATTTTGCCTCCACTACACACCCGAACAAACACACAAGGCTAAGAGGCGTGGGGCGTTGGTCATCGAGGCCCACGATACATTTTATTATTGACAAAAGATTATAATATTACAATAACTCTAAGCGCACCAGAGCCGGACACGTAAACCCTAAAAAACCAACTGTTGGAAAAAAATAGGGACCGTGTACCTCCGACCTATGCAGTGGTGCTACCTTTAGGGTTTTAAGGTGTTTTAACTAAAAAATAAACGACTGAAATATGCGGCTAAAACTGTCGATAATAAGTCTTAAGGTATTACAATAAACAACTAAGACGACAGTTAACTTGTTTGAACAGTACTAGAGGCGACGAGGCTGACCGTAGAATGACACGAATCTATCAACGGACACTTTTCAAACTCGCGAACCGTGAGCCCCTGCGCATTACACTAGTACCGGGTTCTCTGTACCATGCCGGCAAAATATTAATTTATGCCAATCAAGATTATCACAAATTACATGTTCTGTCGGTGGACCACTACTTGATTATCATTACCAAACATTTGACAAATGCATCAGACAATTTGTAGTTCTTGTTTTTTAGTTATTTTACTTAAGTAAAATACGCTTAACTAAGTTTTTTTCTTGCAGCTCCTACTGATACTAAATGTAGACAAGAATATCAAACAGCACTGCAAAACTACGTGGTTGGTCGATACGTACCACGCTGCAGACCAGATGGTAGCTATGAACCTCTTCAGTGTCGCACGTCTGTCTGCTTCTGTGTAGATAAATATGGAAAAGAAATCCCGGAGAGTCGAAAGTCTGCATACAGCCCTCCAAACTGCGCCAAGTTTGGTACGTATGGTCTTTCTCAAATAATATGCATAGAAAACCATACAGGCGTACTCGTATACGTAAATGTAGTGTAGTTCTTTAAAATAGACTATGAGCTTCGTCGTGAAACCTATAAAGCCTTGCCTCGCTTCATGTGAAACAAAGAACATTTGGTCTTAGAAAACAAATCCTTTAAAACCGGCTCTTCGGGATATTTGGTTAAAGAAAGTGCATTCACTAAAGTACCAGGTGATATATGGTATTATTTGCACCTTTCTTTCATTTATATGAGTATTGTTTAATGCTAATTAGCGCAGTTCTGAGAAATGAGACACATTATCACATTTTCTCGTTCTGCTGTTAATATGATTTTCAGTCGATCCACCAACAAAGTGCCAGCAACAATACAAGGAAGCAGTAAACAATCGTTTGTATGCAAGGGGTGCAACCGTGCCTAGGTGTCTGCCAGATGGAACATACGATGAAGTGCAATGTTGTCCAAGTGGTTACTGCTGGTGTAGCAACAGCTCTGGATCGGTATATGGTTTAACAAAGGGATGGCCGTCATGTACCACTGGAGGTAAGTTTCCATTTCTTACGAAATAGAAATAGAGATCGTAACTAAAAAGAGTGAACTCAAGGTTTGATCTCCAAAGCCAGATATTTTAAAATTCTTTAAGACTCTCTGAAGGTTATGTAAGCACCAAGGCGTAGTTTTTTTTATAATATAAACCCAACCAATCTTTACAGAACTTTATACCTATGTTTACACTCAAAAACTTCGTCTAACCTCAATTCAAAAGAGTGACACAGTTGTCATTCGCCATATATAACGGGCACAATTATACTGAATATTACAGGTAAGCCACAGACACCTTGCCAGAGAGACTACGAGAAAGCATATTCAGTTGCCGTATATGATGGGTACATTCCTCATTGTACTCCCGATGGAAAGTACTTCCCTGTACAGTGTGGTGCATCTGAGTGTTTCTGTGTGGACCAACAAGGAATAGAAATCAAGAACACGACTAAGCTGCTTCCAGAATTTCCATCTTGTGATTCTACTTCAGGTACACTAAATATTTGTATTCGTCTGTATTGGTAACCAAAATCAAAGTAATTACTTTACTTCAGACAATCCAATAAACGAATCAAAACTCAAAGGTAATACATATAATAAAGATGTGTTGTTGTTGTTGTTGTTGTTGTAGCCGGCGCCAAGCGCGGGAAAACGCGTGTACTGAAGTCACGATTGGTTTTGGTTTTATTTCTGATAAGTCGGGAAAGAGACGCAAGATCTTTTAGCCAGTCACAGAGCGTAGCAATGCAAAATCAAAGCAATCGCGAAATAACTTTCGACACTTAATTGAAAATTGCTGTATTATGTTGTTAGGTGATTCAAAGAGTAGTCTAATTGTTCCTTATAAAAAAGTGGTAAAAACAAATTAATGGAACAACGATCGAGAACTTATTGAAGGCTGTTTATTTATAACAAATTGGATCGAAAGTGCAAACATATTAAGACCTCGTTCAGTTCAGAATACTACTCAGATCATACTAGATAAATAAATAAGGTGTCTTTGAATCTGCCTTTTTTTTTTGATAAATTTTGCAAAATGAATGACTTAATGTTTCTTTCATTTGTCAAATTACATTCCCGTGTTAGAGTGTCGGTCACTCTGGCTAATCACAACAGATGCATACAAACCAATGAACCAACAGAACCCGTAGCTAGTACATGTGTAGTACGCGTGTGGGCAAGTGAAGATTAGTTTTGGTTTATTTTCTGATGGTCGAGAAAGTGGCGCGAGATTTTAGCCAATCACGACGCGTAGCAATGGAAATCAAAGTAATTACTAACACTCGATTGAAAACTGCTGTAAGAAAAATTGATTGTTTTTTGTAGTTCTTCCCTTGTCACCCTGCCAGACGGAAAGACGATCAGCCACTGAGAAGCATGTTCTAGGACGTTGGGTTCCACAGTGTCAGGAAGATGGTTCTTATTATCCAGTCCAGTGTACGCCTGGATGGGACTGCTGGTGTGTTGATGAGGATGGAAGGGAAATCACTGGATCCAGAAGAAGAGGTTGGCCTGACTGTGACCTAACAGGTAAAATAAGAGTACTCGCAAAAATTATCATAGTAGTTGTGCCTTCTTCTGTAGCTAATTATGGAAATGAATCAGAAAATATCCCGAACCCTTGAAAAGGCTAAAATACTTGAAGGCTCAAGGAATTAAGAAACCAATAAAAATAGAACCAATTTGTTTAGATTGGTACTGTCCCATTGAATTAGGTGATTATTTCCTTGGTCATTTTCTTTTCTTTTCTTTCACGAACCACAAAGTACATTGTACTAAGGAATACATAGAACGCAACTTTAAGGAGAGGCAGACGTTGGATGAATGTGGTTTGTTATAACAAGAATAACCTATTTCTGCGCATTTGTACTTGTCAACAGTTAAGAGACCTACTAAATGCCGAAACCACTTCAAAACAGCTTTACTTCGTCTTTTGCCTGGTCGATTTGTGCCTCGCTGTGGAGCAGATGGAAGCTATGATCAAACACAGTGTGTTGGTTCAATATGCCTCTGTGTTAATGGGCGTGGCATTACAATTCCTGGAACATCAAAACCACGGTTTATTCAGCCAAACTGTGAATCACAGGGTAAGGCAATGCTTCATCTAATGAATTTTATAATGTAACGCTTATTGCATTTTCATTTCAGTGTATTATATTGAAAGAAAAAAATATGACAACGTATATTTAGAATTCCTCAGTAAACTAAAAACTGTGATATCTTGATATTATTTTAAACATAGTGTTCCTGTTCATCAATTTGATCCTGTTATTTGTAGATTAGTTGTTGTTTTTGGTTTTGAATCAAATATCATTTGAGGAAAAATGTGATATATTTTTATGATGTTTTTAATTTTTAGTTAGGGTTTAAGATAGTGGCATGTATACATGTGGTAATTTCTTAATATCTTGTTGTTATTGTTTTTGGTATTCATTCCTGAATCACAGTGCAGTAACCTTAAAAGTAAAGAACTCTCGGTTAATTGCATCATCATTTGAGTGGGACAATAGTCACACCGATATGACCAGAAACTGAAACCACTGTACCAGTCACAATAAAGAAGAACGTGGTTGAACACGTTGATTTTGTGTTTGTTATTGCTTTACCATCAGGATGGAGATTGACAACTTGCCAACGACACTTTCAAGATGCATCACGCTTCTACTCTGTAGGCCGCTTTACTCCAAAGTGCCATCCAGATGGTCGTTATAAAGAGGTCCAGTGCTATGGAAGCAAATGCTTTTGTGTTGGTAGTGATGGTCTGGACTCCGGTGTCAATCAAACTGCGCTTCCTCAAACTCCAAACTGTCCATCAATCCCCGGTTAGATTAGAGCTTTGCCTTTTTGAAAAAAAATACCTTACGTGATACTGTTAATATTACTCTTTAAAACGTAAAGTTTGTTTACAACATAACCCTAGAATCTTATTTCATGGCAAAAAATTATAGCCAATTTCAGAAAGCATGGCCACTGGTTTTGGTAATATAGTATGTTTTTGCACTTCCATAATCTCAAATTACTGTTTTGCTTAAGGTTACCGTGTACCTTCGGAGGTGTCTCCAATATAACAGCTCTAGCGTCTTAAAATTACACTTAATATACCTAAACCCAGATATCAAATTAAAGCTTCTAGAGCTGGCTATCTAAATATGGAAACCATTTGGTAATAAAATGAATTGTCGAATTTTTTACGACGTCTAAATTCGAACGTCCGAATCAGCTTTAAAACGCTACAACTCAAAGGGAATTTGTTCGATTTTCCTCAAATTTGGACAGAAGCTAGGCTAACATAAAATCAACAAAAAGGTGTCGGCGAATTTCTTATTTCCGAAAACTTTTTCGTCAAGAGCCATTTCCGTGCAATCACTCAATTTTTTTCCCTTTTTCGAAAATATTCTGTAACTTTTCACTGCAATTGAATATGGGAAATCGCCGACACGTTTTTTTAGCGCTTCGTGTCCGGAAATCCGAAAACAAATCAAATTAGCAAAATACAGTAATCGCTTTGAGTTATAGCGTTTTAAAGCTGATTCGGACGTTCGAATTTAGACGTCGTAAAAAATTCGACAGTTCATTTTATTACCAAATGGTTTCCATATTTAGATAGCCAGCTCTATAAGCTTTAATTTGATACCTGGGTTTAGGTATATTAAGCGTAATCTCAAGACGCTAGAGCTGTTATACTGGAGACACCCCCGAAGGTACACGGTAACCTTAAGTGTTGTGAATACGTTAGCTTTTAATGAAGATGGTTAGCAATCCTGGGAACCAGTAGAACCACCTGTTGTCCTGGAACATAAAGTAGCCCTTGTCTCGGTTAACATTTAGCCCACGTCTTTCTATTGGATTGGTGTTGTTGTCAAAACTTCTGGTATGGCTCATGACAATTGTTCCAGATCTCAAATGATATAGCGTCCATAAAACACCAGCCAATGATTGAATTCAGCGCATTTTCTCTCTTGCAGCTTACATATTCTATTCCCAACATTTTATTGTTTACCTTGTCATATAAATCTCTAGATACAGAGACTCCGACACCATGTGAAAAGCAGCGTAATGCAGCACTTCAAGGATCACCAGATGCGTTTGCCCCGTTTTGCAGACCAGATGGGTCATTTGATCCAATTCAGTGTAAAGGATTAATGTGTTACTGTGTAGACAGTGATGGAAGGGCCATAAAGGGAACAAATACACCACGTCCAACTCGACCAGATTGTGAAGGTAGGTGACATAACATATTGAAGATCTTTCATTGTTTCTTTAATGTAATCAATGTTTTCTCGTGAGACAAATCCTTAGTAACGTAAACATGTTTTAATTTTTCGACTTGTTTGGCAGCTTTTTTCGTAATTTTTTAAGAGTCACAGACGGCTTTTTCGACATGTTTTCTGATATAACAGATTGAAGATCTTTCATTGTTTCTTTAATGTAATCAATGTTCTCTCATAAGGCAAATCCTTAGTAGACGTTCTTTTTTTGACATGTTTTCTGTGAGCCAAAGTGGTTGTTCTTACTCCACGAAATAGTTATTTGACAACTGCTGCCCCCATATTCAAGCCAAAGCCACATACCTTGATTTTAGAAGTGCAAAACTAGAATTCATTGTTGGATGGTAACGATAAGCTTTTTTTTCATTTCGTTGTAAATTCCAGTGATAGACAGCCGTTTAGGAGAATTAAAATTAGGTTGTAATAAGGTATGTTTATCTTATTTCAATCAGCTCCCAGTCCCACTACATGCCAGGAGGCAAACCTTAAAGCCCTGACACAGTACCGTCCAGGTCGATTTATCCCACGCTGTACACGCGATGGTCAATTTGAGCCTATACAGCTAAGTGGATCCGATGCCTATTGTGTAGACAGTGAAGGAAAAGAAATACCAGGAACAAGAGTTATAAGGCCATTTAGACCTAGCTGCATCGTCGGTATGTAACAATCTATTCCTGTAATGTTTTAGTGATTTTCCCTGTTATTAAAAACATACAATACACCAATGTGACCATCGGAATTTATAGTCGTCTAATGCCGACATATGCGTTCCTTCTGTTTTCTTTTTAGATAAACCAGGTCGTTGCCCTGTGCCTTGGAAAGGTTTGGACGGAATCTGTGATTTTAAAGGAGACGAATGCCAACGCGACAATGATTGCGAGAAGAATGACAAGTGCTGCTTCAACGGTTGCCAAAAAGATTGTGCCAAAGTTCCTAGTGAAAAATATGGTAAAGTATTATAAATACGTGTAATCAAGTTAATGTTGTTTAATTCAAGACGTAGGTGTGTCTATTTTATCTTTAGAAAACTGTTTTTGATCTATAAATGTTTACGATGTTACATTTTTTTGTTTTTCGTTTATTATGCTTAGGCGTGCTTACTTTACATTCGTTTGAACTTTTTTTCATTCCACCAAGGATACTTTGATGTTTCCACTAAACGTTTAGGTATTTCGAAAAGACAACTGAATCATTTTGATTGACTAATACAGTATCCATACAAGTAAGGGTGATGACAGACTTCTGACAGAACTGTACCTTGATCTGTATCATCATTTCGTGCGTCGCCAAAGTTAGCCCTATTCTCCCTAATGTGGTTGCCAATGTATAAAATACCATTTGAAAGCTTTTTATCAGTATTTCATAAATCAACGTATCAACTTCAAAGGTGTATTTTTCTTTGTCAACAGGGGCGGAGTGCCCGACTCCCATGGATACCACTTTCATTATTGACTCATCTGAATGTGTTACCCGTCGCAATTGGATTCACCTGTTGAATTTCGTCCAGACTTTAGTCAATTTCTTTGATGTATCGCCAACTGGAGGACGCATTGCTCTAATACAATATAGCACTAAAGCGAGTGTAGTTCTCAAGTTTAACACATTAACGGGAAGCCTTCTTAACGGCGCAGAGGTCAACAGGCAAGTTGGTCGCCTACAGTGTCAGAGAGGTTTCAGACGAATAGATAAAGCCTTGGAGCTGGCTGAGAAGGACGTGTTGACTTCAGCTGCTGGAATGAGAAATATCTCAAGGGTAAACGCATTTACTGCTCAGTGCAATCATCCATTTTCCCCTCAGAACGAATGCTTCAGCCATATAACGTGTTTGCAAGTTCTGATTATGCCGACAAAACCTAAACGTGACCATTCGTTTGTAGCCTGCGAATACAGCTGCCTCTCATCGCTTCCGGCTCTCTCTCGCGAACGCCCCTAGCGGCCGGGAGCGATGAGAGACGGCTGTATTCACAGGCTACTTCGTTTAAGCACGGAGTATAATAGTGATGTTTCTTCTTCGACTTGTAAAGAGTTTTGTTGTTGATTCAGACATTTAGTGGCTCTTATAATTTCTTGTTAATCAAATCTATACGATAACAGTTCTTTGTTTACAGAATGACACTGTTTTGAGTGTTTATGCCACACTTAAATTTTTGTTTAGCTAAAATTATTCTATAATATTTTCATCTAGAGTTCTTAAAAATATGTCGATCTTTAATAAGGTTCTTGATTGTTCTCCTTTATACTTTTAAAAGATGTAAAAACAACAACTAAGAAAATGCACAAGCGTTATTTGCCATGAAACGTATGCGACTTTAATTGACCACAATGCCACTCATTCATGTTGTTGGGTGCTGTAAACAACGGCTTTCGCGCGCAATTAAATAATAAAAGGCATCAATAACGTGTAATCGGTTTCGAAATATTATTATAAACTTACACGTGCTTTAATAACATTGACACGTTTATGCCAAATTTTAATTACCGTAATTGATTTCTCCCGTTCTTGCTTTGTAGCCTCTCCTGGTAGTCACAACGGGAAAGCAAACAACAGATCAAGGAGTGTACACCCCTCTCGATGAAGTCTCTTCTCGCCTACAGAGTAAAGGTGTTCCAGTGTTTTCCTTGGGAATAGGGAAATATGTAGACAGTTCAGAACTTGACAAAATTGCGTCTGGACCTGACAATGTTTTTACAGTGGACTCATTCGAGGAATTGGACGACAAAGTGAAGGAAATAAAGAGAGGCATCTGTATAGGTATTGTTTACGATACCAATATTTCCTGTTTTATACACTGTTATAAATGTTTTTAAATTGATAAATTCTTCCTTTGTTTCTCCATTATTTTTTCAAATGATGGATTTTATGCGATGTTGCAGAAAGTTAATAATGCATCACTTAATTGTAAAGTTATATGGTTATGCTTTCTGCATTTTTTAAACGAACAGAGTTACAGTTGTGAGATAGTATACGAAGTGTATCCCAAGCCCTCCAAACCACAGTGTAAACTCAATTATTTCTTAATAATGTTCAGACTTCCAAGTTTAAGCTTGTCACTTCTTTTGGCCTTGATTTTAGTGAAAGGGCGGAGGTCTACAATCGTCGACAAAAGTTTTTGGGACACTTCAATAAAAGCGCCTTCTTAAATAATATTATGTCTTCAAGAATTATAAAACATTTCGGCCACAGGATTAGTAGAAACGATCCCCCTGGAAAATGTTGTTTGGAGGAAACTAGTTTTAAGCGCCGAAATCAACCTTGTGATTGGGGGGGGGGGGGGGGGGATTTAGCAATAATTTCTCTTGATGGTTAAGAAAAGGTAAGAGCGTCCCAAAAATATTGTCGAAGATTGTAGTGGTGTTCTCCCTTCATGTATCAGAACAGAATGATTAATCATTCCAAGTGGATAGGCACTTTACAATGATCTTCTAAGCCTTATTGCCATTTCCTTAGTTAAACACATTTTGTTTTCCAGGCCTACCTCTTGTTACAACTCCCACAGCAACGCCTACTCCAACACCAACAGCTACACCAACAGCAGGTAAACAATTCTAGAGAAGATTTTTTTCGGTTTTTGAGGCAATTTGTTTGCTGCTGAATAGCGTTACTTTGTTAGAATATCAACTGTCAGTAACTACCACATCATCTTATCAAATACAGATCTATGCAAGACTATTGGCTGTAACGCCCCTTACAACGTTGGCTGTAAAGTTGTCGGCAATTCAGCACAGTGCATCTGTCCCACATGTCCTGATACATCGAATCCTGTTTGTTCATCGGATGATGTCGAGGATCGGACTGAGTGTTTTATGAGAAGAAGATCTTGTCTAAGTGGTGATCTGGTGACGGTTGCGAAAAGTGGTCCTTGTGGTATGTAATCACATATCGCACATGGTACTGTTATTGTTTTTTCCCGTGAAAGTCTTTGCGTTTTCTCCTAAGAGTTCTTAAATTCCAAGTTAAAACTTTATTTGGTTGTATTAGTTAACCCCTTTTAATGGGCACCTTCCTACTTTAGCTACCTCTACAACGGACAGTTTTTTTTGTAAGCATCACCGATACGATCTTTTATTGAAATCTCCCCATAATCTGCTGCATCACCACAATGGTTGCAAACGTCTATATGAGGGTTGCCATATCAGAGAGTTGAAATTATAACAGTTACAATTTTATTATATGATATATTTCAAAAATTAGACGGGATATCGACAGATTTTCATGCCATGTGTTAGTTTGTTCATAAACAATTTTTTTTAAAAATAAATTGAAAGGTCTTTTTCGTCTGTAGATAAGGAATGCAAATCAACTGCAGATATAGCATTTGTAATTGATTCGTCGGGAAGCATTGGACGTAAGAACTGGGAAAGAATGAAGCAGTTCCTAAAAGCAATGGTCAGCAAACTTGATGTTAGTCCTTCTGGTACACGCATAGCTGCAATTTCTTACAGCACCAACCCTGAGATTGTACTGCACTTTAGTAACGGCACGAGAATAGTTGGAGTTAATAGCGCATTTGATACAATGCGATGGCAACGTGGATTCACATTCACCGACAGAGCCCTGCTACTTGCAGACAGTGATTTGTTTCAGACTGCAAATGGCATGAGACCAGGTGTCCCAAAGGTAAAAGGTCACCCTTTGTTCTCTTGTGAGAAATTTTGATTCGGAGAGTAGCTGATTCCCCATGATAGCTTAGATATATACAGGAAAACTATTGTAGAAAGTTCCTACTACAGTTTACAGACTTTCGAAACATCATGTCGACGCATCAGTCATGTTTAACTACATTTCGTTACCACTACATGTATATATCAAACGTAATAAGGATCATGATGGATTTAAAAAGAGTAAAATATATTGTTTTAGTAGCACCCAAGATTATGTTAAATTTCTTTGTTTGAGGTACGAGACTATTTTCTACAAAAAGAGAAAGGAATTGCTTTGTCCCCTTCAGTTACCCTTTATGTTCGTTTCTGTGTATAAAATAAGTTGGTTTGAATATTTGTATTCAGGTCTTAGTTGTTATCACCGATGGAAAGCAAACAACATCTCAACCCTACACTGAACTAACAGTAGCATCCCAAGGAATAAAGAACAAAGGAATTGCTGTGTACGCTGTTGGAATTGGGAAAGATGCACTTGTATCAGAACTCCAGCAAATTGCATCAAGTCAGGAAAATGTCTTACAAACGCCATCCTTCAAGGAACTCAATGCACTCGCTGTTAAGATACGAAGTAGACTGTGCGACGGTAAGACGTTTGTTCCTGGGAAACATTAACCTGTTACTGATCGAATCCTTTCTGGGCAGTTATTTTCCAGTTAGTCTTGATATTAACTTCAGTTATGTCCGTTACAACCTCATTTGGAGAAGAAATTGTGTTCATTATGCTATCTCATAGAAATGGAATTATTTGTTTTCTCTTAGTGCCACCTCCATCAGTTACACCAACACCAACACCAACTCTAACTCCAACTCCAGGTTAGTTATGAGTGGTCGGGATCTGTTTTGCAAAAAAAAAATGTTTTATGACATGTTCCTTTTTATAAGAAACGTCAACTACTTTGATATGAATATAACACGTAAAAAAATATGAATGTGTAACTTTTCGTGTCTACTTTCTTTCCCACAGAAGAAGTTTGCCCAATTCCTATGGATACGACTTTTATTATTGACGCATCTGTATGTGATGACGATAGTAACTGGAATCGCTTGCTCCAATTTGTCCAAACTTTGGTCACCTTCTTCAATGTGTCACCATCTGTTGGTCGTATTGCCCTTATCCCATTCGGCACTGATGCCAACGTGGTTCTCAAGTTCAACACATTAACCGGAAGCCTTCTCAACGGCGAAGAAGTCAATAGACGAATTGGTCAACTGAAGTGCCAAGGTGGTTTCAGAAGAATTGATAAAGCACTGGACCTGGCAGACAAGGAAGTGCTGACTCCAGCTGGTGGAATGAGAGATATCTCAAGGGTACAATAATGATCAACTTTTCTAACTTAAGGAGGCTCGAAAGGGTTTCTTACAGCTTATGTACATGTCAGAACAATTAAACATTAAAATTTTATGTTTTTATTCTCTGAAACAAATTATAGATAAGCTTATGACAGGATTGTTAAAGTTTCTTTTAAGACCATTTATGACGTCATGTGTTGTCATGGTAACTATAACCCGCTAAAAACATACCCATCAAAAGTCAGTTTTTTTTAAATCTATCTTTAAAACTAACTCGGTTACCTATATTTTTTATAAGCGTTTTTAAAAGTTTGCAATATTCACTTCCTGTGTAAATTTGAAAACAATCTGTATTGTGGGAATCGAGATACACCTCGAAAAGGCCTTTTAAAGGTTTCAAAAAATTCCACTATACAGTTTTTTTCTAAAATGTCTCAAATGTTAGATAAAGTTGACTGTTACTTGCATGAAAAATTTCAACATAGGTCACCGGGCAATTTTTTGAGATAAAGAGGAATATTTTATGCACGATTTATTTCCGGTTCGCGCGATTTTACGCAGTATTTTCATTTCCGGTGAGCTACGCCAATACTTTTTGATAGAAAAATCAGCTGACGCATGCGTCAATGCATGACGAGTTTGTTTTAGATTGCTTGGCTCACGTTTTGTTTTTAATTCTTAGCCTGTTTTCGTTATCACTACTGGAAGGCAAACAGCAGACCAAGGAGTGTACACTCCTCTCGACATAGCCTCCTCTCGCGTCCAGAGTAATGGAGCGGCCGTGTTTGTCTTGGGTATAGGAAAAGACGTTGATACTTCGGAACTTAATCAAATTGCTTCTGGGCCAAATAACGTTTTTACAGTGGACTCATTCGAGGACTTGGACAAGAAAGCTGAAGAAGCAAAGAGGGGCATATGTATTCTGGGTAATTGTAAAGTAGTAACGTTTTTTTACAGATATATTTTTTTCATTGTGAAAACAAGAAAAGAGCATATATTAAATACTTAATGACTGGTCCCGAGGGAAACGGTGAATTTTGTTTCCTGAGATCCGAGGAAAACAAAATTTACTTTTTCCCGAGAGATCAGTCATTTTTTCGGTCTATTCACGTGCGCTAGCGGGCAACAGTGCACTGTTGCCCTCTGACGTAAAAAATGTTGCCCGCTTTTGCAATTGTTACCCGCTCATGGACGTTTGGCAGGAAACAGTTTGTTTGTTAGATGTCATGTGACGCGCGCGTTGTATTGAGATATAACAATGAGCGTTAATGTGTCGAAGCAAATAAGCTAAATAAGGAAAACAATACATTCAACTGCTTGTCACGCAGATGTGTCAAACTACTTACAGTTGCGTCATAAATCTCCTATTGTCTACCTATAAATGTCATTGGTCCATTTAAAAATCATTTATCCGATTCTGTCTTCAACATAGCATAACTTTAAGAATGCTGACTGAATTTTTTTATCACTCATTGTCACGTAACTGAAATGACTATCATTTTTAAAGTGTGTTTACTCACTGAAAGCTTATCATTTCTGTTCTGCCTTAGTGCCAACTCCGTCCGTCACACCAACGCCAACTCCAACGTCAGCAGGTAAGAGATGACTAGCTGTCACCATGTCACCGCTAGCCCTTCGTCAAAATAATTTACTCTCACGAAGGGTTCGCGCTCGAAACGTCAGCTTTTGAATCTCTTTACGGTGTCAAAATTTATCTCATCAACTCTACCCTAATTGTGTGTCACCATGTCAGCTGTTCAGATAACATTTCTCATGAAATGTTTACACCACAAGGTCTTTTCTCTGCAACTACTAGCTCTCTGACCCGTATATTCTTCTAGATAAACTCCATTTTAGCTTCCACGTCTTACTGCCCTTAACTATGGCCAATTTTTTATCTATGTTGTCAACCTTGACGACATTTTTGCCAAAGCACTAAATAGCATGACACTCTTGAGATTAATTAATAGACGAGTAAATGGGGAGTAGCATTATCATTCTCTGTTTAACATTTGCAGTTTTACCAGTTTCTCTGTCAATTCTCCTGTAAGCCTATGTTCATATTATACCAGTTTTATTTTGGATCCGAAACATAAGTTGAAAGAATTTATCTTTTGTTCACAATGTACCTGCCTTCTGGTCAAGTTTGTTATCGTCCATCTGTACTAGTTTTGTACCAGGTAGGTCCAACTTTCGATCCGTTCCTGTGTCAAATCCGTACGCGAACGTCTTGCCTTGATCCCATTCGGAACGCTAAATTCATGTAATTATTCAATATATTTAAATATTTTTTAGCAGCTTTGGTATTTCTAGTTTTATTGTAATGCGCATTTTGATCAGGTAATTGTGTGTTAATTTGCCAATTATCAAATAATAAAATATTATTATTATTATTATTATTATTATTGTTATTATTAGTATGGCGTAACTGATGAAATTTTGGTACGGATCCAAACTGCACCTGCTCGGATCGAAACTATACTATACAATTTGTATGTACATGTACATTGTTACCAAACAGTGTGAATATACAGCTGTAGTCTAAGACTCTCTAGTGTGTATTTTGTAAACCGCACAAATTTCACCGAAACCGATTTAGGTCAATAAAAATAAAAGTAAATGAACTTTTTTTCCCAACAGAAGTATGCCCAATTCCTATGGATACTACTTTCATTATCGACTCGTCTGTATGTGATAGCAACAGCAACTGGAATCGCTTGCTGTACTTTATCCAGACTTTAGTCAGCTTTTTCAATGTATTACCATCTGGAGGTCGTATTGCCTTGATCCCATTCGGAACTAACGCCAACGTGGTTCTCAAGTTCAACACATTGACTGGAAGTCTACTCAATGGCGGAGAAGTCAACAGACGAGTTGGTCTCATACAGTGCCAGGGTGGGGTCAGACGAATTGATAAAGCATTGGACCTGGCAGACAAGGAAGTGTTGACTACTGAAGGAGGAATGAGGAATATCTCAAGGGTAAAATAATTTTTAATGGTTTAAGATTATTAAACAAGTGAATTATTATTGGATTTTCGCAACTGTAATAGTGAATCATATATATATATTTCTTGATTTAAAGCCTGTTTTTCTAATAACCACTGGAAAGCAAACAACAGATCAAGGAAGATACACGCCTCTTGATGAAGCCTCTTCTCGCCTTCAGAGTAAAGGAGCGGCCGTGTTCGTCTTGGGTATAGGAAAAGATGTCGACCTCTCAGAACTTAACAAAATTGCTTCTGGGCCTAATAACGTGTTTACAGTTGACTCATTTGAGGACCTGGATGACAAGACCAATAAAATAAAGAGAGGCATCTGCATACCAGGTATTTTAATCATTAAATAATTTACTGTACTAAAAATGGTATTTTTGTATTGTACGTAAAATAATACGTAAACGTCAAAAAGATGGAAACGCACCCGAACAATACCGTTAAAATCTTGTTTGTGAGCAAGTTGGTTATGATGTTTTTTCTTGTCCAAACAAACGTATTGTTATTTTTCACAGTGCCGACGTCTTTGACACCGACACCTACACCGACGCCTACACCGACCTATGCAGATGTATGCAAAACTGTTGGCTGTAATGCCCCATACAATGAAGGCTGCAGAGTTGTCGGCAATGTTCCAGAGTGCATCTGTCCCGCGTGTTCTGACACGCCCACTCCAGCAAATCCAGTGTGCACGTCAGATGATGTCGAGGAGTCTGAATGTCTTATGAGGAGGCAATCTTGTTTGAGTGGTGACTTGGTGACGGTTGCAAAACGTGGGTCATGTGGTATGTAAAAAAGTTACGACACTGATAAAGATTGCTTTTTCTTTCTTTAAAGTAAAATTGTTACTTTCTTGAACATAATTTCTTATCCTTGATACTGAGTTACTGCTGGCTATATTGAACCACTCTAAATTGAACTATTGTTGGCTCGTTTCTTTGATTTTGTAACCCGAATACTTCTTTACACTTTTCTACCAAAAAGCTCTGATTTGAAGCCACGGATGGAATTTTGTGGCCGTTTTCTAACTGTAAAAAATAGTGTTTAACATAAAAAAGTGTCTCCCATCTCGATGTAAGAATTCTGAAATTTCATTGGGAGCATGCGCACGACGCCGACAGCTAAATTGATGTTTTACAAATGTTACCATTCGGCGTTGTGGCCGCATATGCGGTTGATTTACGAGTGAAAGAAAAAAAAGTGTTTTATTATAGTGTCAGCCATATGTCACAGTGATCGCACGTATTTGTCTACAGATCATTGAGTGCCGTTCTTTTCTTTTTACTAGACAAGGAATGCAGTGTAATTGCAGATGTAGCATTTGTGATTGATTCATCGGGAAGTGTTGGACGTAAGAACTGGGAAAGAACGAAGCGATTTGTAAAATCAATTGTCAACAAACTTGACGTCGGTCCTTCTGGTACACACATAGCATTAATTTCCTATAGTACCAACTCTGAGATTGAACTGCTGTTTAGCAACGACCAGAGTACAGTTGAAGTTAATTCAGTGATTGATGCAATGCGATGGCAACGTGGATTCACATTCACCGACAGAGCCTTGCTGCTATCAGACAGTAACTTGTTCCAGACAGCGAATGGAATGAGACCACGCGTCTCAAAGGTAGTGATAATCAAAGAACAAATGCCTTGTTTTCAAAACATCATTAACTTTGGTGTTAGTTGATTGTATTTGAATGGCACAAAGAAACGTGTTGGAAGGTTAAGTTGATGTTTTAAGACGTAGACAAAACGTATTTTTTAACTTAGTCTACATATACTAGGGTTTGTATTTTGTCGAGCTAAAAATCAACAAGGCAAATGAAAGCCAAGCATCTTTTTCTCAAATAAGACAAGGACAATTGGTCTTTTTGCCTAAGTATAATTCTTAGTATTCAACTGCATCAAATTTGCGAAGCGTTTTGGTTGTTTCCTCTATTAAGTATTCCACTGTATAAATTATTATTGTAAATGATTCGCTTGACCTTTCTTGTGTAGGCTTTGATTGTCATCACTGATGGGAAGCAAACAACATCTAAACCCTACACCGAACTAACAGTAGCATCCGAAGGAGTAAAGAATAAAGGAATTGTAGTGTTCGCCGTTGGTATTGGCAAGCGATCACCTGCATCAGAACTCCAGCAAATTGCAACAAGGCCGGAGTACGTTTTTACACCTAAATCCTTCAAGGAACTCAATCCACTCGCCGGACAAATACGAGCTAGATTGTGTGACTGTAAGTAGTGTGCTCTTGTTTACTATTAAGCTGTTTTTTGTAGTCTTAAAGGGACTTGAACTGGTAGTAAGCCTTGATTTTAATGGAGTCTATCAGCTCACTTAGATAAAGCGACTAATTCCGGACTTGGTAAAAGTTACATGTGCAATTATTGTGTTAATTATGTCAACTCACGGAAATTGAATTATTTGTTTTCTCTTAGTACCATCTCCATCAGTAACACCAACACCAACTCCAACTCCAGGTTAGTGATGGATGGCGGAAGGTGTTTTACACAAAACGTTTTGTCGTTTAAAAACATTTCTTTCCTAAAAAATGGCTAATAATAACTAAAGCTCTTTCTAAATGTCAGCAAACGAAGATGTTGAACAAATTCTTTCACTTTAAACTAGAGGAATGACATCACTGACTCAATGGACCCACTCTTATAACATTCCACTAAGAAAGTCTTGATATTTTTCCACGAGTGTTATCTCTAGAACGAGGTCGGCCACCTTAAATGCTTAAATGCTTTTTGCAAGGGCGTCTCAATCTGTCTGTGGTAAAAGTGTGAAAAAAGCTGTGTTATAGACGATTTTCGCGTAAATGTCCTTAACTCTAATAAATGACTTAAATACTGCAATACTGCACATGGTGAAGAGGTGTCTGGGAATTCTTTCAAGTAAAGTTAACATTTTAGGGGAACAAACGTCGTACAGCTACACCATGAGAGGAATTTGTTGGCGGGTAGTAGAAAAATAGACAAAAATCCAACCTTCAACAACACAAAAAGAGTAGAAAATTTGTAAAGAAACTGATCAGTATTAAAATAGGAGACATTGTGACATGAATTGCGTGCGTAGTAAGGATGGTCACGCAAAAATCCGAAAGTGGCAGGCACAACATAGACAATGTGTAATTATGTGACCACGATTGTTGTTTTAACCAATGATTGCTTAGAATCCAAATCGTCATCGCCAGTATATTGTTTATGTGACGAATAATTAGTGTAATGTTCAAGGAAAATTTACTTGAACATCTCCTAAAGGGAGCTTCCACAATATAGACTCGTTATAATTACCTTACAGGGTATGATAAGTAGAGAGACTAACATACAGAATAAATCAGAAACTATTAACTGCAACGTGGGTACTCATGTTGGTCTTTATGTTCGCCACAGTAAAGACTTTCGAGTGCTGTAAAAAATTTAGGTTTAATGTTTGATCTCGATTCTCTCTTTGCAACAGAAGATGTTTGCCCGATCCCTATGGACACCACTTTCATTATCGACTCATCTGTATGCGAGAACGTCAGTGACTGGAATCGCTTGCTGAAATTTGTCCAAACTTTAGTCACCTTTTTCAATGTATCACCATCTAGTCGTATTGCCCTAATACCATTTAGCACTGACGCCAACGTGGTTCTTAAGTTCAACACATTGACTGGAAGCCTTCTCAATGGTGAAGAGGTCAACAGGCGAGTTGGTATTCTTAAGTGCCAGGGTGGTTTCAGACGAATTGACAAAGCATTGGACCTGGCAGACAAGGAAGTGCTGACTCCTGAAGGAGGAATGAGGGACATCTCAAGGGTAAAATAATTCTTAAGCTTAAAATATTCCACTGGTATGTCTTTTATTAATTTCTTTTAAAAATTTGTTTCATAGCCTATTGTCGTTATCACGACTGGAAAGCAAACAGCAGACCAAGGAGTTTATACGCCTCTTGACATAGCCTCCTCTCGCGTTCAGAGTAAAGGAGCGGCCGTGTTTGTCGTGGGTATAGGAGAAGACGTTGACGCTTCCGAACTTAAGCAAATTGCTTCTGGGCCAAATAACGTTTTTACAGTGGACTCATTCGAGGACTTGGACAACAAAGCTAATGAAGCAAAGAGAGGCATCTGTATTCTAGGTAAGCTTATAAAAGTGCCAGACAAGTACTGTTAGAATATTAAAATAGTTTCGGTTAGCTTAGTTATCATGTGTTGGAGAATACTTGCAAGTTCTTGCAAGATAGCAAGTACTTGCAAGCGCTTGTAAGATGTTTCTGTCAAACTATCCCCACCTATTGTCTACCTGTAAATATAACTAGTGTCCCATTATGAAAACCATATTTACCGTCTTCTCTGTTAACCCCTTCTTTCCTTGGGAAGCATAGAGCCTTGTCGATCATAAATTCGAGGAATGAGTTTACTAATTGAAAGGGAATGTTTGTTCTTTCTTAGTGCCAACTCCGTCCGTTACACCAACTCCAACGCCTACTTCAGCAGGTGAGTAATGGCTTGTAGTTTTAAGCATTCACGATCTTGCCATTTCATGTAGAATTTCTAAATGGTTAGTCTCTTTAAGAGCTTTGATCCACAACTGACGTTAGTTTTGTATGCTGAAAGGTATGGTCACTTTCGTCTTTGCTATCAAACTTGATGACATTCTGCAAAAACATTAAATTATCTGACATGGTAGCCCATAGTTAATGTATCCGCAGAAGTATGATAATTACGTTCTGTTTTAACATTCGCAGTTGTAGTCTTCGGCGCTGGTCACCTCCTATTTGTACACGTTTTTATCTGCTTTAGAAGCAGGTCCAATTGGCAATACATTCCAATCTCAAATCCAAAACTGCATAATGTAAAAACTTTGCTGGAGTATTGTAAACATGTATGGCGTAACCGTTTAAATTTTCGTCTAGATCTAAAATTTACTGGTACTGTTTGAATTCGTCAATTTCGGGCACGTACATTTTTAAGCCGTGCGAGTGTTTTAACGGAGAAAGGGTGAATATATCCTAAGGCTTTCTGGTATGCTTTTAAAGAAAAAACGTAAAGAAACTGTTAAAAGTATAACATTCTAAATTTATTTTCTTTCCATTAGAAATATGCCCAATCCCTATGGATACTACTTTCATTATCGATTCATCTTTATGTGATAGCGACAGCAACTGGAATCGCTTGCTGTACTTCGTCCAAACTTTTGTAACCTTATTCAATGTATCACCATCTGGAGGTCGCATTGCTGTTATCCCATTCGGCACTAACGCCAACGTGGTTCTCAAGTTCAACACATTAACTGGAAGCCTACTCAATGGCGAGGAAGTCAACAGACGAATTGGCCTTATACAGTGCCAGGGTGGTTTCAGACGAATTGATAAAGCATTGGACCTGGCAGACAAGGAAGTGTTGACTCCTGAAGGAGGAATGAGGGATATCTCAAGGGTAAAAGAGTTCCCAATGACATTAGATCGTAAAAGAGAAACAGTAATAGCTGTATTATGTGACATAAATTATATTTTTTAATAAAATAATACATTTTCTTAGACGATCACATATTCCACTGTTATGTGTTCCATTAATTGATTCATGTTTTCTTTCTTGCTTTGTAGCCTGTTTTCGTTATCACAACAGGAAAACAGACAACAGACCAAGGAGCATATACGCCTCTTGATGAAGCCTCTACTCGCCTCCAGCAGAAAGGAGCGGCCGTGTTCGTTTTGGGTATAGGAAAAGATGTCGACACTTCAGAACTCAACCAAATTGCTTCTGGGCCTAAAAATGTGTTTAGAGTGGACTCATTCGAGGACTTGAGCAACAAAGCTAATGAAGCAAAAAGAGGCATTTGTATTCGAGGTAAATTTTTCATAGTACTGTTTTCTACAATACTTTCAACTGATCTGTCTTTTGTCGACCGCAAACGTAACAGTTATTTTCATTGAATACATTGAATATTTGTGTGTGCAATGTCTGGGTAAATATTACGTGAGATTTACTCAGCCTTAGTGTTAGAAGTTAATATCAAGCTGTCCAAAAAATCATGCCGAACATGGGAAACAATACATTCAACTGCTTGCCACAAAGCTATGTAAAACTTCTCAAAGTTGATTGATTTTTAAAACACATATCGTTACCTGGAAACATATTCAGTGTTTCATTATATCATATATCATAAAATGTAGATTTTCACAGTTAACTTGAAAAAGGTTGAATTTTTTATTAGTGATTGTCACCTGAATGAGTGAAATTGTTATCAAGTTTGAATTCGTTTATTTACTGAAAATTCATCGTTTTTGTTCCGACGTAGTACCAACTCCATCCGTTACACCAACGCCAACTCCAACTTCCACAGGTAAGAGATGACTAATAACTTGAGGTTTCTTAGCTCTCGCTGTGTGAGATACGATTTCTAAATGGCAATTCCGCAAGGTGTTTTCTCTGCAACTATTGATTCCTACACACTTCCAAATAAACTTCTTGCACCTGTGTTTGCTTTTTTCTATGGGAGCTAATGTTATGCTATCAACCTCGAGAACTGTTTTACCAAAAGATATTAAAATAAAAACACTTGACAGGGTATGATATTTAGAGAGACTAAAATGCAGAATAATTCAGAAACTATTATAAAGTGGGTACTTATTTTGGTCCTTTTGATGGCCACAGTAAAGACTTTCGAGTGCTGAAAAAAATTTAGGTTTAATGTTTGATCTCGATTCTCTCTTTGCAACAGAAGATGTTTGCCCGATCCCTATGGACACCACTTTCATTATCGACTCATCTGTATGCGAGAACGTCAGTGACTGGAATCGCTTGCTGAAATTTGTCCAAACTTTAGTCACCTTTTTCAATGTATCACCATCTAGTCGTATTGCCCTAATACCATTCAGCACTGACGCCAACGTGGTTCTTAAGTTCAACACATTGACTGGAAGCCTTCTCAATGGTGAAGAGGTCAACAGGCGAGTTGGTATTCTTAAGTGCAAGGGTGGTTTCAGACGAATTGACAAAGCATTGGACCTGGCAGACAAGGAAGTGCTGACTCCTGAAGGAGGAATGAGGGACATCTCAAGGGTAAAATAATTCTTTAGCTTAATATATTCCACTGGTATGTGTTTTGTTGATTTGTTTTAAAAATTTGTTTCATAGCCTATTGTCGTTATCACAACTGGAAAGCAAACAGCAGACCAAGGAGTGTATACGCCTCTTGACATAGCCTCTTCTCGCGTTCAGAGTAAAAGAGCGGCCGTGTTTGTCGTGGGTATAGGAGAAGACGTTGACGCTTCCGAACTTAAACAAATTGCTTCTGGGCCAAATAACGTGTTTACAGTTGACTCATTCGAGGACTTGGACAACAAAGCTAATGAAGCAAAGAAAGGCATATGTATCTTAGGTATTGTATACAATAGTTTTTTTTTATCCCGTATTGCAAGGTCATCTATTTATTGTTGCATTATTGTATAAAATATTGATTACATTATGACACATCGCGTTTTAATGAAATATGTCCTGATGAAGTTTATGCTCTTCTGGAGAATCCTAACTGTCTAAAATAGAAATGGGAATTTGGTGTTATCCGAATTGCATACCAAATACCAATGCCATCAGACTTCTCTTTATAACAGTTTGCTGGTTTCTATTGACCGCAGCGAAGCTTGAACGGCTGTTTCTTTGTCACTGTGTAGTGTAGTTTTGAGCAGCTGTTGTACGGTCAGTATTGATTGTAGTTAATTGCAATATACATTCTGTCACATTGTCTACATTGTAATTTTGCTTAATATGTTTTCTAGTGCCACCAACACCAACGCTAACAGTAGCACCAACGACGCCACGTAAGTGCTGTCCATGTCTTGATTACAAAATGATCTATTTTGGTTTCTGATAGTGGTGTTATTACAAAAGAATGGGTGCGAGACCAAACCTGTTTAGGAATGAGCAGAAAAGGATTTTTTAAAAGCAGTTGCTGTGTAGTGTTTGTGACGGCCATTTTGCAAAAGTTTAAGGTCTAATTGGACCCTTTGATCTTTACTTTTGTTTTTACAGAACCAATATGCCCGATCCCTATGGATACTACTTTCGTTATCGACTCATCTCTATGTGATAGCGACAGCAACTGGAATCGATTGCGGTACTTTGTCCAAACTCTGGTCACGTATTTTAACGTGTCATCATCTGGAGGTCGTATTGCTTTAGTCCCGTTTGGCACGGATGCCAGCGTAGTTCTAAAGTTCAACACGTTAACTGGAAACCTTCTTAATGGTGCTGAAGTCAATAGACGACTTGATCGCCTACAGTGCCAGGGTGGTTCGAGACGAATCGATAAAGCATTGGCCTTGGTAGATACGGAAGTGTTGACTTCTGCTGGAGGAATGAGAGATATTTCTAGGGTAAAACATTACGTAATGCCGGCATTGAAACTGTATACAATATTTGGATCACAAAGTTTAATGCCACATTGATTCTATCAATAGTTAATTTTTTCTTTCTCTACAGCCCGTGTTTGTGATCACGACGGGAAAGCAAACAGCAGACCAAGGAGTGTACACGCCTCTTGATATAGCGTCTTCTCGCCTCCAGGCTAAAGGAGCCGCAGTGTTCGTCTTGGGTATAGGAGAGGACGTGGATATGTCAGAACTTAACGAAATTGCTTCTAGGCCTGAAAACGTGTTTACAGTGGATTCTTTCGAGGACTTGGACAACAGAGCGAATACGATAAGGGGAGGCATATGTACATTAGGTAAAGTCATGCCTTATTCATTCGCGTTCATGGCGTGATGTCATTGTTCTAAAGTTCATTAAAGGGGCATACTCGCATACTATTCGGAGTTCCCGGTATGACTTAATGGCTCAGTGTTCAGGAAAATAAACCTTGCAAGCTTAGAACTGCGGTTTCAATGATTATAAAAAAAGAAAAAAAGGGTATTTTAGGTATGTTGCTTTAGAAAAGAGTCGATACTTTTCTATGCTAAACCAGGTTCTTATTTTGTTTTGTCCAGTTCCAACTTTGTCTACGCCAACGCCAACGCCATTTCAAACACCAGCACGTAAGTGTTGTTAATTTCGATTGCTGTGTTGTAAAATGTAATTGTAAATTTATATGTTCGGTGTATTGGATACTACTATACAGATAAATGCGCATGTCATTTTTCCTGACGGTTAACTCTCAAAACTTTTGCTGCTAATTAAAATGTTATTACAAATGTGATTTTAAATGTGGCGTTTGATACCGTTGCATACATCCATAATGCTTTCGCCTTAGGTTTGCAATGATAGGGCCTATTCAACGATTTATGCCAGAACAACCAATGGAATAGTTGCGTAAATGCTTGTAGTATTTGGTTGTGTTGCGTAATGTCATCTTCCGTCAAAAGATATCCCATGCAGTAAAGTGAAATATACCTGGCTATCGATCTTGTTGTTGGTTTGCAGCAAGTTTCACCAATTAACAGAGATTGTACGCGGCTCTTTTTTTCCTGCATATTTTTTGTTTTGACCAAGTCATTTTAGCCTTATCATCTTACCTCAGAGGAAATTTTCCATCGAAAAAAATAAAAATCTGGTTAACGATCTTGTTGTTGGATTGCAGCATGTAAGGCTACTGTAGATGTGGCATTTATTGTGGATTCATCAGGAAGTATTGGTCGTAGAAGATGGCCTCTGATGTTAAACTTCCTAAAAGATGTGATTAATGTGTTCAATGTTGGACCAGATGGTACTCATGTGGCTGTGGTTGCCTACAGTACAAATGCGGTGCTTGAGTTCACTTTCAATGAACTATCTGGAGCCCAAATTTCTGCAGAGGAATATGGAAAACTTATTGATAAAATACGATTTCAGAGAGGCTATACGTACATCGACAAGGCTCTGAAATTGGCTGATGAACGGGTTTTTACTGCAAGTGCTGGAATGAGGTCCGCTGTAGCAAAGGTATGGACGCAGAAATCTTCTTTCAAAACCCGGAGGATTTTCGTTTTGTCAATGAGTTAAGTCAATTGGACATGTTTCTACAGTGTGTCTTTTAAACCCTTAGATAATTCGGCTGATGGAGTGGGATTATTAGCCAATATTCTGCTTGTTTAGTGCTTTAACGCATCATTATCATTTATGATATCGTTTTGTCCAAGATTTTTAGCGTTTTGTGGTTTAAATAATTGGGTATTGTGTTTGCGTCCATTGGTTTGTATGCTCGGAATTTGCAGCACAGCTGTAGATCAGTTGTCCAGGACACGTGACGTATTTGTTTCTCTTGGTTTGTACAAACAACAGGTCGCTATTGTAATCACCGATGGTGCGCAAACAGAGACTGGAGGATTTACCCCACTGGATGAAGCATCCCAAAGCCTCAAAGACAAGGGGGTTGTAGTGTACTCTTTAGGTGTTGGTGGTGGCGTTAAGTCTGAACAGCTGCGGCAAATTGCTAGTTCTGATGAGAACGTGTTTACGTCTGCTGGATTTGAGGACCTCATTAATGTTGTGAAGCCAATTGTTGAACAATCTTGTCCAATCAAACCAACACTATCACCTACTCCGGGTAAGAGATTGCAACCCGTTATGCATTACCATGCATGTTATGGCAATAACTTTAATTCTTCATTGCAAGAGGACTCTAAACCATGCTAGATACCAACACGGTTCCCCGTTGAACAGATATCGCACCCGATTTTTGTTTCCAGAATATTGAATATGTTTTCTTTTTGTAATATTAATACTTCGAAATAATGTCAGTGTCATGAAAAAGTTTATATAAATGCCTGGATATTTTAGGACGGAGCTGCTATGTTGATATGACTGAGAGAGGGCGCCATATCATGCGTATTCTCATTTTTTTTCTCCTCGGCTCTATTCTTTTCCTTTCCTTCCTCTTTTGTGTGATATTCAGGCTGAGCGTAAAGTTGTGATGAAAATGCTGCAATTTCCATCAAGTATGTTTAAAAATCATCAGAATTATTTTTCAACTATTCTATCTTTTGAACAGAAACAGTATGCCCAATACCAATGGACACCACCTTCATTATTGACTCATCTGTATGCGAGAGCGACAGTGACTGGAATCGATTGCTGTACTTTGTCCAAACATTAGTTTCCTTCTTCAATGTATCACCATCTGGAGGTCGTATTGCCCTCATCCCATACAGCACTGACGCCAACGTGGCTCTTAAGTTCAACACATTAACTGGAAGCCTTCTCAATGGCGAAGAGGTCAATAGACGAATTGGTCTACTTAAGTGTCAGGGCGGATTCAGACGAATTGATAAAGCATTGGACCAGGCGGACAAGGAAGTATTGACTCCTGCTGGCGGAGTGAGAGATATTTCAAGGGTAGGTCAACTCTAAACGAGGACGGACTTTTTATTCCTAGGCTATCCTAGTGATTGATTCAATTAATTGACCTTTTATTTGCTTTTGTTCCGTTCTTGTTTTGTAGCCTGTTTTAGTTATCACGGCTGGAAAGCAAACAAAAGATCAAGGAAGATACACGCCTCTTGATGAAGCCTCTTCTCGCCTCCAGGAGAAAGGAGCGGCGGTGTTCGTTTTGGGTATAGGAAAAGACGTTGACACTTCAGAACTCAACCAAATTGCTTCTGGGCCTAATAATGTATTTACAGTGGACTCTTTCAAGGACTTGTACGACAAAGCTAATGAAGCAAAGAAAGGCATATGTGTACTAGGTATTGTTTTCGTTGGCATTCTATCGTCCATTTAATTAACCATGATCCAAAGTTTGAATTGTCTTTTAACTGAAATTGAACGTTTAAACGGAAAACTTTTCATTTCCTTGTAGGTTGGTCTTTTCTCTTGTATTGCCGTTTTGAGTGAGCTGGGACATTTATTTTACTGGGTGTTATGGCTGGATAAGGGCACTAGACTCACGAATCGAATTTATATTTATCTTTTATTAAGCGGGTTCCTGTTTTCATCCGTTTAAATTGTTTTATAATGATTTTTCGTAGTTTTTTTACACTATTCTTGTTGTATATATTTGTTTGTTCAAGCCATTTCTCGTAATAACACAGAGGTTCAGACTGAAAGGCGAACGCTTACATGCTCAAAGTTTAAGGGATAATCGTTTTAATGTGTTTAATTTTGTTTTTCAGTGCCAACAACAACACCAACACCAGCACCAACGACACCAGGTAAGTCAAGTCCATGGTTATTGGACTGTTGTTATGTTTGGATTGAAGATATAGTCTGTTATGGTAAACTGGGTGCGCATGGATGTTAAATCATGTTATGGCGCCCCGTCATGACCGTGTTTTTGAAGTTGGGAAGTTGAAGGGGCCTTTAAAGACTGCGCTTCTATTTACTTTTCAATATGTGGTCTCTTTAATCCTAAAACAGTAATATGATGCAGAAAAGTTACGTTGACCTTTTGACTTCTGCTTTCTTTTCAACAGAAGTATGCCCAATTCCTATGGATACCACTTTCATCGTCGATTCATCTTTATGTGATAGCGACAACAACTGGCAGCGCTTGCTGAACTTTATCCAAACTTTAGTCAGCTACTTTGACGTGTCACCATCAGGAGGTCGTATTGCTGTAATCACGTACGGCACGGATGCCAACGTGGCTCTCAAGTTCAATTCATTAAGCGGAAGCCTTCTTAATGGCAAAGAAGTTAATAGACGAGTTGGAGAGCTAGAGTGTGAGGGCGGATTTAGACGGATTGATGAAGCACTGGAGCTGGCAGACAAGGAAGTGTTGACTCCTTCATCTGGCATGAGAGATGTCTCAAGGGTAAAAATTAGTTGCTGAACAATGTTGTAGAATGGCAGGCGAAATAATTCGATCTTTGCTGAACTGCCTCCCAAACGTGATCGGTTGCTAGAAAAAACAAAAACAAAAACAGTATGCAAAACAACAAGAAAGTGGTTACAATAAGCCTCGCAGCACTAATGTATGGCATTTGTTTCGTTCTAGCCTGTTTTAGTAATCACGACTGGAAAGCAAACAGCAGACCAAGGAGTGTACACGCCTCTTGATATAGCCTCCTCCAGTCTCCAGAGGAAAGGAGCCGCAGTGTTCGTCTTGGGTATAGGAAGAGACGTTGACGCTTCCGAACTTAAGCAAATAGCTTCTGGACCTAATAACGTGTTTACAGTTGACTCGTTCGAGGACTTGGACAACAAAGCTAATGAAGCAAAGAAAGGCATATGTATCTTAGGTATTATATACAATAGTATTTTATCCCGTATTGCAAGATTATCTATTTATTGTTGTATTATTGTATAAAATATTGATTACATTATGACACATCGCGTTTTAATGAAATATGTCCTGATGAAGTTTATGCTCTTCTGGAGAATCCTAACTGTCTAAAATAGAAATGGGAATTTGGTATTATCCGAATTGCATACCAAATATCAATGCCATCAGACTTCTCTTTATAACAGTTTGCTGGTTTCTATTGACCGCAGCGAAGCTTGAACGGCTGTTTCTTTGTCACTGTGTAGTGTAGTTTTGAGCAGCTGTTGTACGGTCAGTATTGATTGTAGTTAATTGCAATATACATTCTGTCACATTGTCTACATTGTAATTTTGCTTAATATGTTTTCTAGTGCCACCAACACCAACGCTAACAGTAGCACCAACGACGCCACGTAAGTGCTGTCCATGTCTTGATTACAAAATGATCTATTTTGGTTTCTGATAGTGGTGTTATTACAAAAGAATGGGTGCGAGACCAAACCTGTTTAGGAATGAGCAGAAAAGGATTTTTTAAAAGCAGTTGCTGTGTAGTGTTTGTGACGGCCATTTTGCAAAAGTTTAAGGTCTAATTGGACCCTTTGATCTTTACTTTTGTTTTTACAGAACCAATATGCCCGATCCCTATGGATACTACTTTCGTTATCGACTCATCTCTATGTGATAGCGACAGCAACTGGAATCGATTGCGGTACTTTGTCCAAACTCTGGTCACGTATTTTAACGTGTCATCATCTGGAGGTCGTATTGCTTTAGTCCCGTTTGGCACGGATGCCAGCGTAGTTCTAAAGTTCAACACGTTAACTGGAAACCTTCTTAATGGTGCTGAAGTCAATAGACGACTTGATCGCCTACAGTGCCAGGGTGGTTCGAGACGAATCGATAAAGCATTGGCCTTGGTAGATACGGAAGTGTTGACTTCTGCTGGAGGAATGAGAGATATTTCTAGGGTAAAACATTACGTAATGCCGGCATTGAAACTGTATACAATATTTGGATCACAAAGTTTAATGCCACATTGATTCTATCAATAGTTAATTTTTTCTTTCTCTACAGCCCGTGTTTGTGATCACGACGGGAAAGCAAACAGCAGACCAAGGAGTGTACACGCCTCTTGATATAGCGTCTTCTCGCCTCCAGGCTAAAGGAGCCGCAGTGTTCGTCTTGGGTATAGGAGAGGACGTGGATATGTCAGAACTTAACGAAATTGCTTCTAGGCCTGAAAACGTGTTTACAGTGGATTCTTTCGAGGACTTGGACAACAGAGCGAATACGATAAGGGGAGGCATATGTACATTAGGTAAAGTCATGCCTTATTCATTCGCGTTCATGGCGTGATGTCATTGTTCTAAAGTTCATTAAAGGGGCATACTCGCATACTATTCGGAGTTCCCGGTATGACTTAATGGCTCAGTGTTCAGGAAAATAAACCTTGCAAGCTTAGAACTGCGGTTTCAATGATTATAAAAAAAGAAAAAAAGGGTATTTTAGGTATGTTGCTTTAGAAAAGAGTCGATACTTTTCTATGCTAAACCAGGTTCTTATTTTGTTTTGTCCAGTTCCAACTTTGTCTACGCCAACGCCAACGCCATTTCAAACACCAGCACGTAAGTGTTGTTAATTTCGATTGCTGTGTTGTAAAATGTAATTGTAAATTTATATGTTCGGTGTATTGGATACTACTATACAGATAAATGCGCATGTCATTTTTCCTGACGGTTAACTCTCAAAACTTTTGCTGCTAATTAAAATGTTATTACAAATGTGATTTTAAATGTGGCGTTTGATACCGTTGCATACATCCATAATGCTTTCGCCTTAGGTTTGCAATGATAGGGCCTATTCAACGATTTATGCCAGAACAACCAATGGAATAGTTGCGTAAATGCTTGTAGTATTTGGTTGTGTTGCGTAATGTCATCTTCCGTCAAAAGATATCCCATGCAGTAAAGTGAAATATACCTGGCTATCGATCTTGTTGTTGGTTTGCAGCAAGTTTCACCAATTAACAGAGATTGTACGCGGCTCTTTTTTTCCTGCATATTTTTTGTTTTGACCAAGTCATTTTAGCCTTATCATCTTACCTCAGAGGAAATTTTCCATCGAAAAAAATAAAAATCTGGTTAACGATCTTGTTGTTGGATTGCAGCATGTAAGGCTACTGTAGATGTGGCATTTATTGTGGATTCATCAGGAAGTATTGGTCGTAGAAGATGGCCTCTGATGTTAAACTTCCTAAAAGATGTGATTAATGTGTTCAATGTTGGACCAGATGGTACTCATGTGGCTGTGGTTGCCTACAGTACAAATGCGGTGCTTGAGTTCACTTTCAATGAACTATCTGGAGCCCAAATTTCTGCAGAGGAATATGGAAAACTTATTGATAAAATACGATTTCAGAGAGGCTATACGTACATCGACAAGGCTCTGAAATTGGCTGATGAACGGGTTTTTACTGCAAGTGCTGGAATGAGGTCCGCTGTAGCAAAGGTATGGACGCAGAAATCTTCTTTCAAAACCCGGAGGATTTTCGTTTTGTCAATGAGTTAAGTCAATTGGACATGTTTCTACAGTGTGTCTTTTAAACCCTTAGATAATTCGGCTGATGGAGTGGGATTATTAGCCAATATTCTGCTTGTTTAGTGCTTTAACGCATCATTATCATTTATGATATCGTTTTGTCCAAGATTTTTAGCGTTTTGTGGTTTAAATAATTGGGTATTGTGTTTGCGTCCATTGGTTTGTATGCTCGGAATTTGCAGCACAGCTGTAGATCAGTTGTCCAGGACACGTGACGTATTTGTTTCTCTTGGTTTGTACAAACAACAGGTCGCTATTGTAATCACCGATGGTGCGCAAACAGAGACTGGAGGATTTACCCCACTGGATGAAGCATCCCAAAGCCTCAAAGACAAGGGGGTTGTAGTGTACTCTTTAGGTGTTGGTGGTGGCGTTAAGTCTGAACAGCTGCGGCAAATTGCTAGTTCTGATGAGAACGTGTTTACGTCTGCTGGATTTGAGGACCTCATTAATGTTGTGAAGCCAATTGTTGAACAATCTTGTCCAATCAAACCAACACTATCACCTACTCCGGGTAAGAGATTGCAACCCGTTATGCATTACCATGCATGTTATGGCAATAACTTTAATTCTTCATTGCAAGAGGACTCTAAACCATGCTAGATACCAACACGGTTCCCCGTTGAACAGATATCGCACCCGATTTTTGTTTCCAGAATATTGAATATGTTTTCTTTTTGTAATATTAATACTTCGAAATAATGTCAGTGTCATGAAAAAGTTTATATAAATGCCTGGATATTTTAGGACGGAGCTGCTATGTTGATATGACTGAGAGAGGGCGCCATATCATGCGTATTCTCATTTTTTTTCTCCTCGGCTCTATTCTTTTCCTTTCCTTCCTCTTTTGTGTGATATTCAGGCTGAGCGTAAAGTTGTGATGAAAATGCTGCAATTTCCATCAAGTATGTTTAAAAATCATCAGAATTATTTTTCAACTATTCTATCTTTTGAACAGAAACAGTATGCCCAATACCAATGGACACCACCTTCATTATTGACTCATCTGTATGCGAGAGCGACAGTGACTGGAATCGATTGCTGTACTTTGTCCAAACATTAGTTTCCTTCTTCAATGTATCACCATCTGGAGGTCGTATTGCCCTCATCCCATACAGCACTGACGCCAACGTGGCTCTTAAGTTCAACACATTAACTGGAAGCCTTCTCAATGGCGAAGAGGTCAATAGACGAATTGGTCTACTTAAGTGTCAGGGCGGATTCAGACGAATTGATAAAGCATTGGACCAGGCGGACAAGGAAGTATTGACTCCTGCTGGCGGAGTGAGAGATATTTCAAGGGTAGGTCAACTCTAAACGAGGACGGACTTTTTATTCCTAGGCTATCCTAGTGATTGATTCAATTAATTGACCTTTTATTTGCTTTTGTTCCGTTCTTGTTTTGTAGCCTGTTTTAGTTATCACGGCTGGAAAGCAAACAAAAGATCAAGGAAGATACACGCCTCTTGATGAAGCCTCTTCTCGCCTCCAGGAGAAAGGAGCGGCGGTGTTCGTTTTGGGTATAGGAAAAGACGTTGACACTTCAGAACTCAACCAAATTGCTTCTGGGCCTAATAATGTATTTACAGTGGACTCTTTCAAGGACTTGTACGACAAAGCTAATGAAGCAAAGAAAGGCATATGTGTACTAGGTATTGTTTTCGTTGGCATTCTATCGTCCATTTAATTAACCATGATCCAAAGTTTGAATTGTCTTTTAACTGAAATTGAACGTTTAAACGGAAAACTTTTCATTTCCTTGTAGGTTGGTCTTTTCTCTTGTATTGCCGTTTTGAGTGAGCTGGGACATTTATTTTACTGGGTGTTATGGCTGGATAAGGGCACTAGACTCACGAATCGAATTTATATTTATCTTTTATTAAGCGGGTTCCTGTTTTCATCCGTTTAAATTGTTTTATAATGATTTTTCGTAGTTTTTTTACACTATTCTTGTTGTATATATTTGTTTGTTCAAGCCATTTCTCGTAATAACACAGAGGTTCAGACTGAAAGGCGAACGCTTACATGCTCAAAGTTTAAGGGATAATCGTTTTAATGTGTTTAATTTTGTTTTTCAGTGCCAACAACAACACCAACACCAGCACCAACGACACCAGGTAAGTCAAGTCCATGGTTATTGGACTGTTGTTATGTTTGGATTGAAGATATAGTCTGTTATGGTAAACTGGGTGCGCATGGATGTTAAATCATGTTATGGCGCCCCGTCATGACCGTGTTTTTGAAGTTGGGAAGTTGAAGGGGCCTTTAAAGACTGCGCTTCTATTTACTTTTCAATATGTGGTCTCTTTAATCCTAAAACAGTAATATGATGCAGAAAAGTTACGTTGACCTTTTGACTTCTGCTTTCTTTTCAACAGAAGTATGCCCAATTCCTATGGATACCACTTTCATCGTCGATTCATCTTTATGTGATAGCGACAACAACTGGCAGCGCTTGCTGAACTTTATCCAAACTTTAGTCAGCTACTTTGACGTGTCACCATCAGGAGGTCGTATTGCTGTAATCACGTACGGCACGGATGCCAACGTGGCTCTCAAGTTCAATTCATTAAGCGGAAGCCTTCTTAATGGCAAAGAAGTTAATAGACGAGTTGGAGAGCTAGAGTGTGAGGGCGGATTTAGACGGATTGATGAAGCACTGGAGCTGGCAGACAAGGAAGTGTTGACTCCTTCATCTGGCATGAGAGATGTCTCAAGGGTAAAAATTAGTTGCTGAACAATGTTGTAGAATGGCAGGCGAAATAATTCGATCTTTGCTGAACTGCCTCCCAAACGTGATCGGTTGCTAGAAAAAACAAAAACAAAAACAGTATGCAAAACAACAAGAAAGTGGTTACAATAAGCCTCGCAGCACTAATGTATGGCATTTGTTTCGTTCTAGCCTGTTTTAGTAATCACGACTGGAAAGCAAACAGCAGACCAAGGAGTGTACACGCCTCTTGATATAGCCTCCTCCAGTCTCCAGAGGAAAGGAGCCGCAGTGTTCGTCTTGGGTATAGGAAGAGACGTTGACGCTTCCGAACTTAAGCAAATAGCTTCTGGACCTAATAACGTGTTTACAGTTGACTCGTTCGAGGACTTGGACAACAAAGCTAATGAAGCAAAGAAAGGCATATGTATCTTAGGTATTATATACAATAGTATTTTATCCCGTATTGCAAGATTATCTATTTATTGTTGTATTATTGTATAAAATATTGATTACATTATGACACATCGCGTTTTAATGAAATATGTCCTGATGAAGTTTATGCTCTTCTGGAGAATCCTAACTGTCTAAAATAGAAATGGGAATTTGGTATTATCCGAATTGCATACCAAATATCAATGCCATCAGACTTCTCTTTATAACAGTTTGCTGGTTTCTATTGACCGCAGCGAAGCTTGAACGGCTGTTTCTTTGTCACTGTGTAGTGTAGTTTTGAGCAGCTGTTGTACGGTCAGTATTGATTGTAGTTAATTGCAATATACATTCTGTCACATTGTCTACATTGTAATTTTGCTTAATATGTTTTCTAGTGCCACCAACACCAACGCTAACAGTAGCACCAACGACGCCACGTAAGTGCTGTCCATGTCTTGATTACAAAATGATCTATTTTGGTTTCTGATAGTGGTGTTATTACAAAAGAATGGGTGCGAGACCAAACCTGTTTAGGAATGAGCAGAAAAGGATTTTTTAAAAGCAGTTGCTGTGTAGTGTTTGTGACGGCCATTTTGCAAAAGTTTAAGGTCTAATTGGACCCTTTGATCTTTACTTTTGTTTTTACAGAACCAATATGCCCGATCCCTATGGATACTACTTTCGTTATCGACTCATCTCTATGTGATAGCGACAGCAACTGGAATCGATTGCGGTACTTTGTCCAAACTCTGGTCACGTATTTTAACGTGTCATCATCTGGAGGTCGTATTGCTTTAGTCCCGTTTGGCACGGATGCCAGCGTAGTTCTAAAGTTCAACACGTTAACTGGAAACCTTCTTAATGGTGCTGAAGTCAATAGACGACTTGATCGCCTACAGTGCCAGGGTGGTTCGAGACGAATCGATAAAGCATTGGCCTTGGTAGATACGGAAGTGTTGACTTCTGCTGGAGGAATGAGAGATATTTCTAGGGTAAAACATTACGTAATGCCGGCATTGAAACTGTATACAATATTTGGATCACAAAGTTTAATGCCACATTGATTCTATCAATAGTTAATTTTTTCTTTCTCTACAGCCCGTGTTTGTGATCACGACGGGAAAGCAAACAGCAGACCAAGGAGTGTACACGCCTCTTGATATAGCGTCTTCTCGCCTCCAGGCTAAAGGAGCCGCAGTGTTCGTCTTGGGTATAGGAGAGGACGTGGATATGTCAGAACTTAACGAAATTGCTTCTAGGCCTGAAAACGTGTTTACAGTGGATTCTTTCGAGGACTTGGACAACAGAGCGAATACGATAAGGGGAGGCATATGTACATTAGGTAAAGTCATGCCTTATTCATTCGCGTTCATGGCGTGATTTCATTGTTCTAAAGTTCATTAAAGGGGCATACTCGCATACTATTCGGAGTTCCCGGTATGACTTAATGGCTCAGTGTTCAGGAAAATAAACCTTGCAAGCTTAGAACTGCGGTTTCAATGATTATAAAAAAAGAAAAAAAGGGTATTTTAGGTATGTTGCTTTAGAAAAGAGTCGATACTTTTCTATGCTAAACCAGGTTCTTATTTTGTTTTGTCCAGTTCCAACTTTGTCTACGCCAACGCCAACGCCATTTCAAACACCAGCACGTAAGTGTTGTTAATTTCGATTGCTGTGTTGTAAAATGTAATTGTAAATTTATATGTTCGGTGTATTGGATACTACTATACAGATAAATGCGCATGTCATTTTTCCTGACGGTTAACTCTCAAAACTTTTGCTGCTAATTAAAATGTTATTACAAATGTGATTTTAAATGTGGCGTTTGATACCGTTGCATACATCCATAATGCTTTCGCCTTAGGTTTGCAATGATAGGGCCTATTCAACGATTTATGCCAGAACAACCAATGGAATAGTTGCGTAAATGCTTGTAGTATTTGGTTGTGTTGCGTAATGTCATCTTCCGTCAAAAGATATCCCATGCAGTAAAGTGAAATATACCTGGCTATCGATCTTGTTGTTGGTTTGCAGCAAGTTTCACCAATTAACAGAGATTGTACGCGGCTCTTTTTTTCCTGCATATTTTTTGTTTTGACCAAGTCATTTTAGCCTTATCATCTTACCTCAGAGGAAATTTTCCATCGAAAAAAATAAAAATCTGGTTAACGATCTTGTTGTTGGATTGCAGCATGTAAGGCTACTGTAGATGTGGCATTTATTGTGGATTCATCAGGAAGTATTGGTCGTAGAAGATGGCCTCTGATGTTAAACTTCCTAAAAGATGTGATTAATGTGTTCAATGTTGGACCAGATGGTACTCATGTGGCTGTGGTTGCCTACAGTACAAATGCGGTGCTTGAGTTCACTTTCAATGAACTATCTGGAGCCCAAATTTCTGCAGAGGAATATGGAAAACTTATTGATAAAATACGATTTCAGAGAGGCTATACGTACATCGACAAGGCTCTGAAATTGGCTGATGAACGGGTTTTTACTGCAAGTGCTGGAATGAGGTCCGCTGTAGCAAAGGTATGGACGCAGAAATCTTCTTTCAAAACCCGGAGGATTTTCGTTTTGTCAATGAGTTAAGTCAATTGGACATGTTTCTACAGTGTGTCTTTTAAACCCTTAGATAATTCGGCTGATGGAGTGGGATTATTAGCCAATATTCTGCTTGTTTAGTGCTTTAACGCATCATTATCATTTATGATATCGTTTTGTCCAAGATTTTTAGCGTTTTGTGGTTTAAATAATTGGGTATTGTGTTTGCGTCCATTGGTTTGTATGCTCGGAATTTGCAGCACAGCTGTAGATCAGTTGTCCAGGACACGTGACGTATTTGTTTCTCTTGGTTTGTACAAACAACAGGTCGCTATTGTAATCACCGATGGTGCGCAAACAGAGACTGGAGGATTTACCCCACTGGATGAAGCATCCCAAAGCCTCAAAGACAAGGGGGTTGTAGTGTACTCTTTAGGTGTTGGTGGTGGCGTTAAGTCTGAACAGCTGCGGCAAATTGCTAGTTCTGATGAGAACGTGTTTACGTCTGCTGGATTTGAGGACCTCATTAATGTTGTGAAGCCAATTGTTGAACAATCTTGTCCAATCAAACCAACACTATCACCTACTCCGGGTAAGAGATTGCAACCCGTTATGCATTACCATGCATGTTATGGCAATAACTTTAATTCTTCATTGCAAGAGGACTCTAAACCATGCTAGATACCAACACGGTTCCCCGTTGAACAGATATCGCACCCGATTTTTGTTTCCAGAATATTGAATATGTTTTCTTTTTGTAATATTAATACTTCGAAATAATGTCAGTGTCATGAAAAAGTTTATATAAATGCCTGGATATTTTAGGACGGAGCTGCTATGTTGATATGACTGAGAGAGGGCGCCATATCATGCGTATTCTCATTTTTTTTCTCCTCGGCTCTATTCTTTTCCTTTCCTTCCTCTTTTGTGTGATATTCAGGCTGAGCGTAAAGTTGTGATGAAAATGCTGCAATTTCCATCAAGTATGTTTAAAAATCATCAGAATTATTTTTCAACTATTCTATCTTTTGAACAGAAACAGTATGCCCAATACCAATGGACACCACCTTCATTATTGACTCATCTGTATGCGAGAGCGACAGTGACTGGAATCGATTGCTGTACTTTGTCCAAACATTAGTTTCCTTCTTCAATGTATCACCATCTGGAGGTCGTATTGCCCTCATCCCATACAGCACTGACGCCAACGTGGCTCTTAAGTTCAACACATTAACTGGAAGCCTTCTCAATGGCGAAGAGGTCAATAGACGAATTGGTCTACTTAAGTGTCAGGGCGGATTCAGACGAATTGATAAAGCATTGGACCAGGCGGACAAGGAAGTATTGACTCCTGCTGGCGGAGTGAGAGATATTTCAAGGGTAGGTCAACTCTAAACGAGGACGGACTTTTTATTCCTAGGCTATCCTAGTGATTGATTCAATTAATTGACCTTTTATTTGCTTTTGTTCCGTTCTTGTTTTGTAGCCTGTTTTAGTTATCACGGCTGGAAAGCAAACAAAAGATCAAGGAAGATACACGCCTCTTGATGAAGCCTCTTCTCGCCTCCAGGAGAAAGGAGCGGCGGTGTTCGTTTTGGGTATAGGAAAAGACGTTGACACTTCAGAACTCAACCAAATTGCTTCTGGGCCTAATAATGTATTTACAGTGGACTCTTTCAAGGACTTGTACGACAAAGCTAATGAAGCAAAGAAAGGCATATGTGTACTAGGTATTGTTTTCGTTGGCATTCTATCGTCCATTTAATTAACCATGATCCAAAGTTTGAATTGTCTTTTAACTGAAAATGAACGTTTAAACGGAAAACTTTTCATTTCCTTGTAGGTTGGTCTTTTCTCTTGTATTGCCGTTTTGAGTGAGCTGGGACATTTATTTTACTGGGTGTTATGGCTGGATAAGGGCACTAGACTCACGAATCGAATTTATATTTATCTTTTATTAAGCGGGTTCCTGTTTTCATCCGTTTAAATTGTTTTATAATGATTTTTGGTAGTTTCTTTACACTATTCTTGTTGTATATATTTGTTTGTTCAAGCCATTTCTCGTAATAACACAGAGGTTCAGACTGAAAGGCGAACGCTTACATGCTCAAAGTTTAAGGGATAATCGTTTTAATGTGTTTAATTTTGTTTTTCAGTGCCAACAACAACACCAACACCAGCACCAACGACACCAGGTAAGTCAAGTCCATGGTTATTGGACTGTTGTTATGTTTGGATTGAAGATATAATCTGTTATGGTAAACTGGGTGCGCATGGAAGTTAAATCATGTTATGGCGACACCGTCATGACCGTGTTTTTGAAGTTGGGAAGTTGAAGGGGCCATTAAAGACTGCGCTTCTATTTACTTTTCAATATGTGGTCTCTTTAATCCTAAAACAGTAATATGATGCAGAAAAGTTACGTTGACCTTTTGACTTCTGCTTTCTTTTCAACAGAAGTATGCCCAATTCCTATGGATACCACTTTCATCGTCGATTCATCTTTATGTGATAGCGACAACAACTGGCAGCGCTTGCTGAACTTTGTCCAAACTTTAGTCAGCTACTTTGACGTGTCACCATCAGGAGGTCGTATTGCTGTAATCACGTACGGCACGGATGCCAACGTGGCTCTCAAGTTCAATTCATTAAGCGGAAGCCTTCTTAATGGCAAAGAAGTTAATAGACGAGTTGGAGAGCTAGAGTGTGAGGGCGGATTTAGACGGATTGATGAAGCACTGGAGCTGGCAGACAAGGAAGTGTTGACTCCTTCATCTGGCATGAGAGATGTCTCAAGGGTAAAAATTAGTTGCTGAACAATGTTGTAGAATGGCAGGCGAAATAATTCGATCTTTGCTGAACTGCCTCCCAAACGTGATCGGTTGCTAGAAAAAACAAAAACAAAAACAGTATGCAAAACAACAAGAAAGTGGTTACAATAAGCCTCGCAGCACTAATGTATGGCATTTGTTTCGTTCTAGCCTGTTTTAGTAATCACGACTGGAAAGCAAACAGCAGACCAAGGAGTGTACACGCCTCTTGATATAGCCTCCTCCAGTCTCCAGAGGAAAGGAGCCGCAGTGTTCGTCTTGGGTATAGGAAGAGACGTTGACGCTTCCGAACTTAAGCAAATAGCTTCTGGGCCTAATAACGTGTTTACAGTTGACTCGTTCGAGGACTTGGACAACAAAGCTAATGAAGCAAAGAAAGGCATATGTATCTTAGGTATTATATACAATAGTATTTTATCCCGTATTGCAAGGTCATCTATTTATTGTTGTATTATTGTATAAAATATTGATTACATTATGACACATCGCGTTTTAATGAAATATGTCCTGATGAAGTTTATGCTCTTCCGGAGAATCCTAACTGTCTAAAATAGAAATGGGAATTTGGTATTATCCGAATTGCATACCAAATATCAATGCCATCAGACTTCTCTTTATAACAGTTTGCTGGTTTCTATTGACCGCAGCGAAGCTTGAACGGCTGTTTCTTTGTCACTGTGTAGTGTAGTTTTGAGCAGCTGTTGTACGGTCAGTATTGATTGTAGTTAATTGCAATATACATTCTGTCACATTGTCTACATTGTAATTTTGCTTAATATGTTTTCTAGTGCCACCAACACCAACGCTAACAGTAGCACCAACGACGCCACGTAAGTGCTGTCCATGTCTTGATTACAAAATGATCTATTTTGGTTTCTGATAGTGGTGTTATTACAAAAGAATGGGTGCGAGACCAAACCTGTTTAGGAATGAGCAGAAAAGGATTTTTTAAAAGCAGTTGCTGTGTAGTGTTTGTGACGGCCATTTTGCAAAAGTTTAAGGTCTAATTGGACCCTTTGATCTTTACTTTTGTTTTTACAGAACCAATATGCCCGATCCCTATGGATACTACTTTCGTTATCGACTCATCTCTATGTGATAGCGACAGCAACTGGAATCGATTGCGGTACTTTGTCCAAACTCTGGTCACGTATTTTAACGTGTCATCATCTGGAGGTCGTATTGCTTTAGTCCCGTTTGGCACGGATGCCAGCGTAGTTCTAAAGTTCAACACGTTAACTGGAAACCTTCTTAATGGTGCTGAAGTCAATAGACGACTTGATCGCCTACAGTGCCAGGGTGGTTCGAGACGAATCGATAAAGCATTGGCCTTGGTAGATACGGAAGTGTTGACTTCTGCTGGAGGAATGAGAGATATTTCTAGGGTAAAACATTACGTAATGCCGGCATTGAAACTGTATACAATATTTGGATCACAAAGTTTAATGCCACATTGATTCTATCAATAGTTAATTTTTTTCTTTCTCTACAGCCCGTGTTTGTGATCACGACGGGAAAGCAAACAGCAGACCAAGGAGTGTACACGCCTCTTGATATAGCGTCTTCTCGCCTCCAGGCTAAAGGAGCCGCAGTGTTCGTCTTGGGTATAGGAGAGGACGTGGATATGTCAGAACTTAACGAAATTGCTTCTAGGCCTGAAAACGTGTTTACAGTGGATTCTTTCGAGGACTTGGACAACAGAGCGAATACGATAAGGGGAGGCATGTGTACATTAGGTAAAGTCATGCCTTATTCATTCGCGTTCATGGCGTGATTTCATTGTTCTAAAGTTCATTAAAGGGGCATACTCGCATACTATTCGGAGTTCCCGGTATGACTTAATGGCTCAGTGTTCAGGAAAATAAACCTTGCAAGCTTAGAACTGCGGTTTCAATGATTATAAAAAAAGAAAAAAAGGGTATTTTAGGTATGTTGCTTTAGAAAAGAGTCGATACTTTTCTATGCTAAACCAGGTTCTTATTTTGTTTTGTCCAGTTCCAACTTTGTCTACGCCAACGCCAACGCCATTTCAAACACCAGCACGTAAGTGTTGTTAATTTCGATTGCTGTGTTGTAAAATGTAATTGTAAATTTATATGTTCGGTATATTGGATACTACTATACAGATAAATGCGCATGTCATTTTTCCTGACGGTTAACTCTCAAAACTTTTGCTGCTAATTAAAATGTTATTACAAATGTGATTTTAAATGTGGCGTTTGATACCGTTGCATACATCCATAATGCTTTCGCCTTAGGTTTGCAATGATAGGGCCTATTCAACGATTTATGCCAGAACAACCAATGGAATAGTTGCGTAAATGCTTGTAGTATTTGGTTGTGTTGCGTAATGTCATCTTCCGTCAAAAGATATCCCATGCAGTAAAGTGAAATATACCTGGCTATCGATCTTGTTGTTGGTTTGCAGCAAGTTTCACCAATTAACAGAGATTGTACGCGGCTCTTTTTTTCCTGCATATTTTTTGTTTTGACCAAGTCATTTTAGCCTTATCATCTTACCTCAGAGGAAATTTTCCATCGAAAAAAATAAAAATCTGGTTAACGATCTTGTTGTTGGATTGCAGCATGTAAGGCTACTGTAGATGTGGCATTTATTGTGGATTCATCAGGAAGTATTGGTCGTAGAAGATGGCCTCTGATGTTAAACTTCCTAAAAGATGTGATTAATGTGTTCAATGTTGGACCAGATGGTACTCATGTGGCTGTGGTTGCCTACAGTACAAATGCGGTGCTTGAGTTCACTTTCAATGAACTATCTGGAGCCCAAATTTCTGCAGAGGAATATGGAAAACTTATTGATAAAATACGATTTCAGAGAGGCTATACGTACATCGACAAGGCTCTGAAATTGGCTGATGAACGGGTTTTTACTGCAAGTGCTGGAATGAGGTCCGCTGTAGCAAAGGTATGGACGCAGAAATCTTCTTTCAAAACCCGGAGGATTTTCGTTTTGTCAATGAGTTAAGTCAATTGGACATGTTTCTACAGTGTGTCTTTTAAACCCTTAGATAATTCGGCTGATGGAGTGGGATTATTAGCCAATATTCTGCTTGTTTAGTGCTTTAACGCATCATTATCATTTATGATATCGTTTTGTCCAAGATTTTTAGCGTTTTGTGGTTTAAATAATTGGGTATTGTGTTTGCGTCCATTGGTTTGTATGCTCGGAATTTGCAGCACAGCTGTAGATCAGTTGTCCAGGACACGTGACGTATTTGTTTCTCTTGGTTTGTACAAACAACAGGTCGCTATTGTAATCACCGATGGTGCGCAAACAGAGACTGGAGGATTTACCCCACTGGATGAAGCATCCCAAAGCCTCAAAGACAAGGGGGTTGTAGTGTACTCTTTAGGTGTTGGTGGTGGCGTTAAGTCTGAACAGCTGCGGCAAATTGCTAGTTCTGATGAGAACGTGTTTACGTCTGCTGGATTTGAGGACCTCATTAATGTTGTGAAGCCAATTGTTGAACAATCTTGTCCAATCAAACCAACACTATCACCTACTCCGGGTAAGAGATTGCAACCCGTTATGCATTACCATGCATGTTATGGCAATAACTTTAATTCTTCATTGCAAGAGGACTCTAAACCATGCTAGATACCAACACGGTTCCCCGTTGAACAGATATCGCACCCGATTTTTGTTTCCAGAATATTGAATATGTTTTCTTTTTGTAATATTAATACTTCGAAATAATGTCAGTGTCATGAAAAAGTTTATATAAATGCCTGGATATTTTAGGACGGAGCTGCTATGTTGATATGACTGAGAGAGGGCGCCATATCATGCGTATTCTCATTTTTTTTCTCCTCGGCTCTATTCTTTTCCTTTCCTTCCTCTTTTGTGTGATATTCAGGCTGAGCGTAAAGTTGTGATGAAAATGCTGCAATTTCCATCAAGTATGTTTAAAAATCATCAGAATTATTTTTCAACTATTCTATCTTTTGAACAGAAACAGTATGCCCAATACCAATGGACACCACCTTCATTATTGACTCATCTGTATGCGAGAGCGACAGTGACTGGAATCGATTGCTGTACTTTGTCCAAACATTAGTTTCCTTCTTCAATGTATCACCATCTGGAGGTCGTATTGCCCTCATCCCATACAGCACTGACGCCAACGTGGCTCTTAAGTTCAACACATTAACTGGAAGCCTTCTCAATGGCGAAGAGGTCAATAGACGAATTGGTCTACTTAAGTGTCAGGGCGGATTCAGACGAATTGATAAAGCATTGGACCAGGCGGACAAGGAAGTATTGACTCCTGCTGGCGGAGTGAGAGATATTTCAAGGGTAGGTCAACTCTAAACGAGGACGGACTTTTTATTCCTAGGCTATCCTAGTGATTGATTCAATTAATTGACCTTTTATTTGCTTTTGTTCCGTTCTTGTTTTGTAGCCTGTTTTAGTTATCACGGCTGGAAAGCAAACAAAAGATCAAGGAAGATACACGCCTCTTGATGAAGCCTCTTCTCGCCTCCAGGAGAAAGGAGCGGCGGTGTTCGTTTTGGGTATAGGAAAAGACGTTGACACTTCAGAACTCAACCAAATTGCTTCTGGGCCTAATAATGTATTTACAGTGGACTCTTTCAAGGACTTGTACGACAAAGCTAATGAAGCAAAGAAAGGCATATGTGTACTAGGTATTGTTTTCGTTGGCATTCTATCGTCCATTTAATTAACCATGATCCAAAGTTTGAATTGTCTTTTAACTGAAATTGAACGTTTAAACGGAAAACTTTTCATTTCCTTGTAGGTTGGTCTTTTCTCTTGTATTGCCGTTTTGAGTGAGCTGGGACATTTATTTTACTGGGTGTTATGGCTGGATAAGGGCACTAGACTCACGAATCGAATTTATATTTATCTTTTATTAAGCGGGTTCCTGTTTTCATCCGTTTAAATTGTTTTATAATGATTTTTCGTAGTTTTTTTACACTATTCTTGTTGTATATATTTGTTTGTTCAAGCCATTTCTCGTAATAACACAGAGGTTCAGACTGAAAGGCGAACGCTTACATGCTCAAAGTTTAAGGGATAATCGTTTTAATGTGTTTAATTTTGTTTTTCAGTGCCAACAACAACACCAACACCAGCACCAACGACACCAGGTAAGTCAAGTCCATGGTTATTGGACTGTTGTTATGTTTGGATTGAAGATATAGTCTGTTATGGTAAACTGGGTGCGCATGGATGTTAAATCATGTTATGGCGCCCCGTCATGACCGTGTTTTTGAAGTTGGGAAGTTGAAGGGGCCTTTAAAGACTGCGCTTCTATTTACTTTTCAATATGTGGTCTCTTTAATCCTAAAACAGTAATATGATGCAGAAAAGTTACGTTGACCTTTTGACTTCTGCTTTCTTTTCAACAGAAGTATGCCCAATTCCTATGGATACCACTTTCATCGTCGATTCATCTTTATGTGATAGCGACAACAACTGGCAGCGCTTGCTGAACTTTATCCAAACTTTAGTCAGCTACTTTGACGTGTCACCATCAGGAGGTCGTATTGCTGTAATCACGTACGGCACGGATGCCAACGTGGCTCTCAAGTTCAATTCATTAAGCGGAAGCCTTCTTAATGGCAAAGAAGTTAATAGACGAGTTGGAGAGCTAGAGTGTGAGGGCGGATTTAGACGGATTGATGAAGCACTGGAGCTGGCAGACAAGGAAGTGTTGACTCCTTCATCTGGCATGAGAGATGTCTCAAGGGTAAAAATTAGTTGCTGAACAATGTTGTAGAATGGCAGGCGAAATAATTCGATCTTTGCTGAACTGCCTCCCAAACGTGATCGGTTGCTAGAAAAAACAAAAACAAAAACAGTATGCAAAACAACAAGAAAGTGGTTACAATAAGCCTCGCAGCACTAATGTATGGCATTTGTTTCGTTCTAGCCTGTTTTAGTAATCACGACTGGAAAGCAAACAGCAGACCAAGGAGTGTACACGCCTCTTGATATAGCCTCCTCCAGTCTCCAGAGGAAAGGAGCCGCAGTGTTCGTCTTGGGTATAGGAAGAGACGTTGACGCTTCCGAACTTAAGCAAATAGCTTCTGGACCTAATAACGTGTTTACAGTTGACTCGTTCGAGGACTTGGACAACAAAGCTAATGAAGCAAAGAAAGGCATATGTATCTTAGGTATTATATACAATAGTATTTTATCCCGTATTGCAAGATTATCTATTTATTGTTGTATTATTGTATAAAATATTGATTACATTATGACACATCGCGTTTTAATGAAATATGTCCTGATGAAGTTTATGCTCTTCTGGAGAATCCTAACTGTCTAAAATAGAAATGGGAATTTGGTATTATCCGAATTGCATACCAAATATCAATGCCATCAGACTTCTCTTTATAACAGTTTGCTGGTTTCTATTGACCGCAGCGAAGCTTGAACGGCTGTTTCTTTGTCACTGTGTAGTGTAGTTTTGAGCAGCTGTTGTACGGTCAGTATTGATTGTAGTTAATTGCAATATACATTCTGTCACATTGTCTACATTGTAATTTTGCTTAATATGTTTTCTAGTGCCACCAACACCAACGCTAACAGTAGCACCAACGACGCCACGTAAGTGCTGTCCATGTCTTGATTACAAAATGATCTATTTTGGTTTCTGATAGTGGTGTTATTACAAAAGAATGGGTGCGAGACCAAACCTGTTTAGGAATGAGCAGAAAAGGATTTTTTAAAAGCAGTTGCTGTGTAGTGTTTGTGACGGCCATTTTGCAAAAGTTTAAGGTCTAATTGGACCCTTTGATCTTTACTTTTGTTTTTACAGAACCAATATGCCCGATCCCTATGGATACTACTTTCGTTATCGACTCATCTCTATGTGATAGCGACAGCAACTGGAATCGATTGCGGTACTTTGTCCAAACTCTGGTCACGTATTTTAACGTGTCATCATCTGGAGGTCGTATTGCTTTAGTCCCGTTTGGCACGGATGCCAGCGTAGTTCTAAAGTTCAACACGTTAACTGGAAACCTTCTTAATGGTGCTGAAGTCAATAGACGACTTGATCGCCTACAGTGCCAGGGTGGTTCGAGACGAATCGATAAAGCATTGGCCTTGGTAGATACGGAAGTGTTGACTTCTGCTGGAGGAATGAGAGATATTTCTAGGGTAAAACATTACGTAATGCCGGCATTGAAACTGTATACAATATTTGGATCACAAAGTTTAATGCCACATTGATTCTATCAATAGTTAATTTTTTCTTTCTCTACAGCCCGTGTTTGTGATCACGACGGGAAAGCAAACAGCAGACCAAGGAGTGTACACGCCTCTTGATATAGCGTCTTCTCGCCTCCAGGCTAAAGGAGCCGCAGTGTTCGTCTTGGGTATAGGAGAGGACGTGGATATGTCAGAACTTAACGAAATTGCTTCTAGGCCTGAAAACGTGTTTACAGTGGATTCTTTCGAGGACTTGGACAACAGAGCGAATACGATAAGGGGAGGCATATGTACATTAGGTAAAGTCATGCCTTATTCATTCGCGTTCATGGCGTGATGTCATTGTTCTAAAGTTCATTAAAGGGGCATACTCGCATACTATTCGGAGTTCCCGGTATGACTTAATGGCTCAGTGTTCAGGAAAATAAACCTTGCAAGCTTAGAACTGCGGTTTCAATGATTATAAAAAAAGAAAAAAAGGGTATTTTAGGTATGTTGCTTTAGAAAAGAGTCGATACTTTTCTATGCTAAACCAGGTTCTTATTTTGTTTTGTCCAGTTCCAACTTTGTCTACGCCAACGCCAACGCCATTTCAAACACCAGCACGTAAGTGTTGTTAATTTCGATTGCTGTGTTGTAAAATGTAATTGTAAATTTATATGTTCGGTGTATTGGATACTACTATACAGATAAATGCGCATGTCATTTTTCCTGACGGTTAACTCTCAAAACTTTTGCTGCTAATTAAAATGTTATTACAAATGTGATTTTAAATGTGGCGTTTGATACCGTTGCATACATCCATAATGCTTTCGCCTTAGGTTTGCAATGATAGGGCCTATTCAACGATTTATGCCAGAACAACCAATGGAATAGTTGCGTAAATGCTTGTAGTATTTGGTTGTGTTGCGTAATGTCATCTTCCGTCAAAAGATATCCCATGCAGTAAAGTGAAATATACCTGGCTATCGATCTTGTTGTTGGTTTGCAGCAAGTTTCACCAATTAACAGAGATTGTACGCGGCTCTTTTTTTCCTGCATATTTTTTGTTTTGACCAAGTCATTTTAGCCTTATCATCTTACCTCAGAGGAAATTTTCCATCGAAAAAAATAAAAATCTGGTTAACGATCTTGTTGTTGGATTGCAGCATGTAAGGCTACTGTAGATGTGGCATTTATTGTGGATTCATCAGGAAGTATTGGTCGTAGAAGATGGCCTCTGATGTTAAACTTCCTAAAAGATGTGATTAATGTGTTCAATGTTGGACCAGATGGTACTCATGTGGCTGTGGTTGCCTACAGTACAAATGCGGTGCTTGAGTTCACTTTCAATGAACTATCTGGAGCCCAAATTTCTGCAGAGGAATATGGAAAACTTATTGATAAAATACGATTTCAGAGAGGCTATACGTACATCGACAAGGCTCTGAAATTGGCTGATGAACGGGTTTTTACTGCAAGTGCTGGAATGAGGTCCGCTGTAGCAAAGGTATGGACGCAGAAATCTTCTTTCAAAACCCGGAGGATTTTCGTTTTGTCAATGAGTTAAGTCAATTGGACATGTTTCTACAGTGTGTCTTTTAAACCCTTAGATAATTCGGCTGATGGAGTGGGATTATTAGCCAATATTCTGCTTGTTTAGTGCTTTAACGCATCATTATCATTTATGATATCGTTTTGTCCAAGATTTTTAGCGTTTTGTGGTTTAAATAATTGGGTATTGTGTTTGCGTCCATTGGTTTGTATGCTCGGAATTTGCAGCACAGCTGTAGATCAGTTGTCCAGGACACGTGACGTATTTGTTTCTCTTGGTTTGTACAAACAACAGGTCGCTATTGTAATCACCGATGGTGCGCAAACAGAGACTGGAGGATTTACCCCACTGGATGAAGCATCCCAAAGCCTCAAAGACAAGGGGGTTGTAGTGTACTCTTTAGGTGTTGGTGGTGGCGTTAAGTCTGAACAGCTGCGGCAAATTGCTAGTTCTGATGAGAACGTGTTTACGTCTGCTGGATTTGAGGACCTCATTAATGTTGTGAAGCCAATTGTTGAACAATCTTGTCCAATCAAACCAACACTATCACCTACTCCGGGTAAGAGATTGCAACCCGTTATGCATTACCATGCATGTTATGGCAATAACTTTAATTCTTCATTGCAAGAGGACTCTAAACCATGCTAGATACCAACACGGTTCCCCGTTGAACAGATATCGCACCCGATTTTTGTTTCCAGAATATTGAATATGTTTTCTTTTTGTAATATTAATACTTCGAAATAATGTCAGTGTCATGAAAAAGTTTATATAAATGCCTGGATATTTTAGGACGGAGCTGCTATGTTGATATGACTGAGAGAGGGCGCCATATCATGCGTATTCTCATTTTTTTTCTCCTCGGCTCTATTCTTTTCCTTTCCTTCCTCTTTTGTGTGATATTCAGGCTGAGCGTAAAGTTGTGATGAAAATGCTGCAATTTCCATCAAGTATGTTTAAAAATCATCAGAATTATTTTTCAACTATTCTATCTTTTGAACAGAAACAGTATGCCCAATACCAATGGACACCACCTTCATTATTGACTCATCTGTATGCGAGAGCGACAGTGACTGGAATCGATTGCTGTACTTTGTCCAAACATTAGTTTCCTTCTTCAATGTATCACCATCTGGAGGTCGTATTGCCCTCATCCCATACAGCACTGACGCCAACGTGGCTCTTAAGTTCAACACATTAACTGGAAGCCTTCTCAATGGCGAAGAGGTCAATAGACGAATTGGTCTACTTAAGTGTCAGGGCGGATTCAGACGAATTGATAAAGCATTGGACCAGGCGGACAAGGAAGTATTGACTCCTGCTGGCGGAGTGAGAGATATTTCAAGGGTAGGTCAACTCTAAACGAGGACGGACTTTTTATTCCTAGGCTATCCTAGTGATTGATTCAATTAATTGACCTTTTATTTGCTTTTGTTCCGTTCTTGTTTTGTAGCCTGTTTTAGTTATCACGGCTGGAAAGCAAACAAAAGATCAAGGAAGATACACGCCTCTTGATGAAGCCTCTTCTCGCCTCCAGGAGAAAGGAGCGGCGGTGTTCGTTTTGGGTATAGGAAAAGACGTTGACACTTCAGAACTCAACCAAATTGCTTCTGGGCCTAATAATGTATTTACAGTGGACTCTTTCAAGGACTTGTACGACAAAGCTAATGAAGCAAAGAAAGGCATATGTGTACTAGGTATTGTTTTCGTTGGCATTCTATCGTCCATTTAATTAACCATGATCCAAAGTTTGAATTGTCTTTTAACTGAAAATGAACGTTTAAACGGAAAACTTTTCATTTCCTTGTAGGTTGGTCTTTTCTCTTGTATTGCCGTTTTGAGTGAGCTGGGACATTTATTTTACTGGGTGTTATGGCTGGATAAGGGCACTAGACTCACGAATCGAATTTATATTTATCTTTTATTAAGCGGGTTCCTGTTTTCATCCGTTTAAATTGTTTTATAATGATTTTTGGTAGTTTCTTTACACTATTCTTGTTGTATATATTTGTTTGTTCAAGCCATTTCTCGTAATAACACAGAGGTTCAGACTGAAAGGCGAACGCTTACATGCTCAAAGTTTAAGGGATAATCGTTTTAATGTGTTTAATTTTGTTTTTCAGTGCCAACAACAACACCAACACCAGCACCAACGACACCAGGTAAGTCAAGTCCATGGTTATTGGACTGTTGTTATGTTTGGATTGAAGATATAATCTGTTATGGTAAACTGGGTGCGCATGGAAGTTAAATCATGTTATGGCGACACCGTCATGACCGTGTTTTTGAAGTTGGGAAGTTGAAGGGGCCATTAAAGACTGCGCTTCTATTTACTTTTCAATATGTGGTCTCTTTAATCCTAAAACAGTAATATGATGCAGAAAAGTTACGTTGACCTTTTGACTTCTGCTTTCTTTTCAACAGAAGTATGCCCAATTCCTATGGATACCACTTTCATCGTCGATTCATCTTTATGTGATAGCGACAACAACTGGCAGCGCTTGCTGAACTTTGTCCAAACTTTAGTCAGCTACTTTGACGTGTCACCATCAGGAGGTCGTATTGCTGTAATCACGTACGGCACGGATGCCAACGTGGCTCTCAAGTTCAATTCATTAAGCGGAAGCCTTCTTAATGGCAAAGAAGTTAATAGACGAGTTGGAGAGCTAGAGTGTGAGGGCGGATTTAGACGGATTGATGAAGCACTGGAGCTGGCAGACAAGGAAGTGTTGACTCCTTCATCTGGCATGAGAGATGTCTCAAGGGTAAAAATTAGTTGCTGAACAATGTTGTAGAATGGCAGGCGAAATAATTCGATCTTTGCTGAACTGCCTCCCAAACGTGATCGGTTGCTAGAAAAAACAAAAACAAAAACAGTATGCAAAACAACAAGAAAGTGGTTACAATAAGCCTCGCAGCACTAATGTATGGCATTTGTTTCGTTCTAGCCTGTTTTAGTAATCACGACTGGAAAGCAAACAGCAGACCAAGGAGTGTACACGCCTCTTGATATAGCCTCCTCCAGTCTCCAGAGGAAAGGAGCCGCAGTGTTCGTCTTGGGTATAGGAAGAGACGTTGACGCTTCCGAACTTAAGCAAATAGCTTCTGGGCCTAATAACGTGTTTACAGTTGACTCGTTCGAGGACTTGGACAACAAAGCTAATGAAGCAAAGAAAGGCATATGTATCTTAGGTATTATATACAATAGTATTTTATCCCGTATTGCAAGGTCATCTATTTATTGTTGTATTATTGTATAAAATATTGATTACATTATGACACATCGCGTTTTAATGAAATATGTCCTGATGAAGTTTATGCTCTTCCGGAGAATCCTAACTGTCTAAAATAGAAATGGGAATTTGGTATTATCCGAATTGCATACCAAATATCAATGCCATCAGACTTCTCTTTATAACAGTTTGCTGGTTTCTATTGACCGCAGCGAAGCTTGAACGGCTGTTTCTTTGTCACTGTGTAGTGTAGTTTTGAGCAGCTGTTGTACGGTCAGTATTGATTGTAGTTAATTGCAATATACATTCTGTCACATTGTCTACATTGTAATTTTGCTTAATATGTTTTCTAGTGCCACCAACACCAACGCTAACAGTAGCACCAACGACGCCACGTAAGTGCTGTCCATGTCTTGATTACAAAATGATCTATTTTGGTTTCTGATAGTGGTGTTATTACAAAAGAATGGGTGCGAGACCAAACCTGTTTAGGAATGAGCAGAAAAGGATTTTTTAAAAGCAGTTGCTGTGTAGTGTTTGTGACGGCCATTTTGCAAAAGTTTAAGGTCTAATTGGACCCTTTGATCTTTACTTTTGTTTTTACAGAACCAATATGCCCGATCCCTATGGATACTACTTTCGTTATCGACTCATCTCTATGTGATAGCGACAGCAACTGGAATCGATTGCGGTACTTTGTCCAAACTCTGGTCACGTATTTTAACGTGTCATCATCTGGAGGTCGTATTGCTTTAGTCCCGTTTGGCACGGATGCCAGCGTAGTTCTAAAGTTCAACACGTTAACTGGAAACCTTCTTAATGGTGCTGAAGTCAATAGACGACTTGATCGCCTACAGTGCCAGGGTGGTTCGAGACGAATCGATAAAGCATTGGCCTTGGTAGATACGGAAGTGTTGACTTCTGCTGGAGGAATGAGAGATATTTCTAGGGTAAAACATTACGTAATGCCGGCATTGAAACTGTATACAATATTTGGATCACAAAGTTTAATGCCACATTGATTCTATCAATAGTTAATTTTTTTCTTTCTCTACAGCCCGTGTTTGTGATCACGACGGGAAAGCAAACAGCAGACCAAGGAGTGTACACGCCTCTTGATATAGCGTCTTCTCGCCTCCAGGCTAAAGGAGCCGCAGTGTTCGTCTTGGGTATAGGAGAGGACGTGGATATGTCAGAACTTAACGAAATTGCTTCTAGGCCTGAAAACGTGTTTACAGTGGATTCTTTCGAGGACTTGGACAACAGAGCGAATACGATAAGGGGAGGCATGTGTACATTAGGTAAAGTCATGCCTTATTCATTCGCGTTCATGGCGTGATTTCATTGTTCTAAAGTTCATTAAAGGGGCATACTCGCATACTATTCGGAGTTCCCGGTATGACTTAATGGCTCAGTGTTCAGGAAAATAAACCTTGCAAGCTTAGAACTGCGGTTTCAATGATTATAAAAAAAGAAAAAAAGGGTATTTTAGGTATGTTGCTTTAGAAAAGAGTCGATACTTTTCTATGCTAAACCAGGTTCTTATTTTGTTTTGTCCAGTTCCAACTTTGTCTACGCCAACGCCAACGCCATTTCAAACACCAGCACGTAAGTGTTGTTAATTTCGATTGCTGTGTTGTAAAATGTAATTGTAAATTTATATGTTCGGTATATTGGATACTACTATACAGATAAATGCGCATGTCATTTTTCCTGACGGTTAACTCTCAAAACTTTTGCTGCTAATTAAAATGTTATTACAAATGTGATTTTAAATGTGGCGTTTGATACCGTTGCATACATCCATAATGCTTTCGCCTTAGGTTTGCAATGATAGGGCCTATTCAACGATTTATGCCAGAACAACCAATGGAATAGTTGCGTAAATGCTTGTAGTATTTGGTTGTGTTGCGTAATGTCATCTTCCGTCAAAAGATATCCCATGCAGTAAAGTGAAATATATCTGGCTATCGATCTTGTTGTTGGTTTGCAGCAAGTTTCACCAATTAACAGAGATTGTACGCGGCTCTTTTTTTCCTGCATATTTTTTGTTTTGACCAAGTCATTTTAGCCTTATCATCTTACCTCAGAGGAAATTTTCCATCGAAAAAAATAAAAATCTGGTTAACGATCTTGTTGTTGGATTGCAGCATGTAAGGCTACTGTAGATGTGGCATTTATTGTGGATTCATCAGGAAGTATTGGTCGTAGAAGATGGCCTCTGATGTTAAACTTCCTAAAAGATGTGATTAATGTGTTCAATGTTGGACCAGATGGTACTCATGTGGCTGTGGTTGCCTACAGTACAAATGCGGTGCTTGAGTTCACTTTCAATGAACTATCTGGAGCCCAAATTTCTGCAGAGGAATATGGAAAACTTATTGATAAAATACGATTTCAGAGAGGCTATACGTACATCGACAAGGCTCTGAAATTGGCTGATGAACGGGTTTTTACTGCAAGTGCTGGAATGAGGTCCGCTGTAGCAAAGGTATGGACGCAGAAATCTTCTTTCAAAACCCGGAGGATTTTCGTTTTGTCAATGAGTTAAGTCAATTGGACATGTTTCTACAGTGTGTCTTTTAAACCCTTAGATAATTCGGCTGATGGAGTGGGATTATTAGCCAATATTCTGCTTGTTTAGTGCTTTAACGCATCATTATCATTTATGATATCGTTTTGTCCAAGATTTTTAGCGTTTTGTGGTTTAAATAATTGGGTATTGTGTTTGCGTCCATTGGTTTGTATGCTCGGAATTTGCAGCACAGCTGTAGATCAGTTGTCCAGGACACGTGACGTATTTGTTTCTCTTGGTTTGTACAAACAACAGGTCGCTATTGTAATCACCGATGGTGCGCAAACAGAGACTGGAGGATTTACCCCACTGGATGAAGCATCCCAAAGCCTCAAAGACAAGGGGGTTGTAGTGTACTCTTTAGGTGTTGGTGGTGGCGTTAAGTCTGAACAGCTGCGGCAAATTGCTAGTTCTGATGAGAACGTGTTTACGTCTGCTGGATTTGAGGACCTCATTAATGTTGTGAAGCCAATTGTTGAACAATCTTGTCCAATCAAACCAACACTATCACCTACTCCGGGTAAGAGATTGCAACCCGTTATGCATTACCATGCATGTTATGGCAATAACTTTAATTCTTCATTGCAAGAGGACTCTAAACCATGCTAGATACCAACACGGTTCCCCGTTGAACAGATATCGCACCCGATTTTTGTTTCCAGAATATTGAATATGTTTTCTTTTTGTAATATTAATACTTCGAAATAATGTCAGTGTCATGAAAAAGTTTATATAAATGCCTGGATATTTTAGGACGGAGCTGCTATGTTGATATGACTGAGAGAGGGCGCCATATCATGCGTATTCTCATTTTTTTTCTCCTCGGCTCTATTCTTTTCCTTTCCTTCCTCTTTTGTGTGATATTCAGGCTGAGCGTAAAGTTGTGATGAAAATGCTGCAATTTCCATCAAGTATGTTTAAAAATCATCAGAATTATTTTTCAACTATTCTATCTTTTGAACAGAAACAGTATGCCCAATACCAATGGACACCACCTTCATTATTGACTCATCTGTATGCGAGAGCGACAGTGACTGGAATCGATTGCTGTACTTTGTCCAAACATTAGTTTCCTTCTTCAATGTATCACCATCTGGAGGTCGTATTGCCCTCATCCCATACAGCACTGACGCCAACGTGGCTCTTAAGTTCAACACATTAACTGGAAGCCTTCTCAATGGCGAAGAGGTCAATAGACGAATTGGTCTACTTAAGTGTCAGGGCGGATTCAGACGAATTGATAAAGCATTGGACCAGGCGGACAAGGAAGTATTGACTCCTGCTGGCGGAGTGAGAGATATTTCAAGGGTAGGTCAACTCTAAACGAGGACGGACTTTTTATTCCTAGGCTATCCTAGTGATTGATTCAATTAATTGACCTTTTATTTGCTTTTGTTCCGTTCTTGTTTTGTAGCCTGTTTTAGTTATCACGGCTGGAAAGCAAACAAAAGATCAAGGAAGATACACGCCTCTTGATGAAGCCTCTTCTCGCCTCCAGGAGAAAGGAGCGGCGGTGTTCGTTTTGGGTATAGGAAAAGACATTGACACTTCAGAACTCAACCAAATTGCTTCTGGGCCTAATAATGTATTTACAGTGGACTCTTTCAAGGACTTGTACGACAAAGCTAATGAAGCAAAGAAAGGCATATGTGTACTAGGTATTGTTTTCGTTGGCATTCTATCGTCCATTTAATTAACCATGATCCAAAGTTTGAATTGTCTTTTAACTGAAAATGAACGTTTAAACGGAAAACTTTTCATTTCCTTGTAGGTTGGTCTTTTCTCTTGTATTGCCGTTTTGAGTGAGCTGGGACATTTATTTTACTGGGTGTTATGGCTGGATAAGGGCACTAGACTCACGAATCGAATTTATATTTATCTTTTATTAAGCGGGTTCCTGTTTTCATCCGTTTAAATTGTTTTATAATGATTTTTCGTAGTTTTTTTACACTATTCTTGTTGTATATATTTGTTTGTTCAAGCCATTTCTCGTAATAACACAGAGGTTCAGACTAAAAGGCGAACGCTTACATGCTCAAAGATTCAAGGGATAATCGTTTTGATGTGTTTCATTTTGTTTTTCAGTGCCAACAACAACACCAACACCAGCACCAACGACACCAGGTAAGTCAAGTCCATAGTTATTGGACTGTTGTTATGTTTGGATTGAAGACATAATCTGTTATGGTAAACTGGGTGCGCATGGATGTTAAAACATGTTATGGCGGCACCGTCATGACTGTGTTTTTGAACTAGGGAAGTTGAAGGGGCCTTTAAAGACTGCGCTTCTATTTACTTTTCAATATGTGGTCTCTTTAATCATAGAAATATGATGCAGAAAAGTTGACCTTTTGAATTCTGCTTTCTTTTCAACAGAAGTCTGCCCAATTCCTATGGATACCACTTTCATCGTCGATTCATCTTTATGTGATAGCGACAACAACTGGCAGCGCTTGCTGAACTTTGTCCAAACTTTAGTCAGCTACTTTGACGTGTCACCATCAGGAGGTCGTATTGCTGTAATCACGTACGGCACGGATGCCAACGTGGCTCTCAAGTTCAATTCATTAAGCGGAAGCCTTCTTAATGGCAAAGAAGTTAATAGACGAGTTGGAGAGCTAGAGTGTGAGGGCGGATTTAGACGGATTGATGAAGCACTGGAGCTGGCAGACAAGGAAGTGTTGACTCCTTCATCTGGCATGAGAGATGTCTCAAGGGTAAAAATAAGTTGCTGAACAATGTTGTAGAACTGGAATAATTATTGCAATAATTACAGTGCGGCTTGCATTACTGATTTCACTTTAACAAAGTTTTAGACAACATTTAATTTTAAATTTCATTCAGCCGATGAAAATATAACAGCAGTTGAAGCGGAATTGTTCGTCTAACCGTCTCCCAACTTTGATCGGTTACTAGAAATAAAACAAATGTATAATCACCAGAAAGTGGTGACAGGAAGCCGCGCAGTACCGTTAACTTATGTCAATTATTGGTTCATATTTTAACGTTATTGCTTTGTTTCGTATTAGCCTGTTTTGGTAATCACGACTGGAAAGCAAACAGCAGATCAAGGAGTATACACGCCTCTTGATATAGCGTCTTCTCGCCTCCAGAGTAAAGGAGCCGCTGTGTTCGTCTTGGGTATAGGGAAGGACGTTGACACTTCCGAACTTCAGCAAATAGCTTCTGGGCCTAAAAATGTGTTAACAGTGGCGTCATTCGAAGACTTAGACAACAAAGCTAAAGAAGCAAAGAAAGGCATATGTATCCTAGGTATTGTATTTTATCATATTTGTTTATTGCAAGGTGATGAATTTATAATTGTTTTTCATTTGTTGATTAGATTATAACACTAGAATAAGTTCGGGTAACTCAAGCGGGGTCCTTTTAAAAAATGCCCTGATGAAATTTAAAATTCATTTTGTCTAAATTAGGAATTTGATGTCACCCGAATTACATGCCAAATGCGATATTTTGCTTGAGTCATACTTCTATGTAACACTTTGTTGATTTCTTTTGACTGCATAATTGTTTAAATAGCTGCTTCTATTGTAGTTTTAAATAGTAGTTTTTCTGTCAGAATTCATAGCAGTTCATTAAATAGAATAGATATTCAGATATCTGTCATTTTCTGTATTGTAATTTTCTTTATGTTTCCTAGTACCACCAACACCAACGTTGACAGTAGCACCAACGACCCCAGGCAAGTGATGCCCATTTTTTGAAGCGTTCTGTCATGATTACAAAATGATATGTTTTATGGGTCAATGCGCGTTTTCATTGTGATGCTTTGCAATGCCACTCTCACCACTAGGAAGAGTGCGAGCTCAAATCTGTTACGAAACGAGCGGATGGTATTTTTACCCATGCGCGAAGCGGCATGAGGTTAAAAGATGGGCTCCGTTTTTCTTGTTATTATTATTTTTATTTTTTATGTCACGATTTTGCATGCATGCACGGTTCATAGCTTTGCCCTTTACACTTCCGGTTTAGTAACTTCCTGGTCCTCTCACTTCCGGCAAAACAGCGTCACAGAAGTGTCACGACAGCGTCTCCTACTTACTTTACTAATGTCTACGTCAGGTATATATAAGACAGACGAATCACTGGCTTCATTGTGGTGCAGCCTTCATTTACAAAACATTCAATAGTAAACAACGTGGTTTGCAGGAACGATGACTGAATGAAAGGAGTAACTCTTCTCCATGTCGGATATCTTCTTATCTTGTTTAAAATATATCATAAAACTTTCTTACGCATGCGCATGAGTATAGGCTGCTTGGAGCCTCTTGTGAGAATTAGTTACTGTATTATTGTTATTGGCGGTCTTGTAAAAAAGTTTAAGGTCTAATTGGACCCTTTGATCTTTACTTTTCTTTTCACAGAACCAATATGCCCTATCCCCATGGATACTACTTTCGTTATCGACTCATCTTTATGTGATAGCGACAGCAACTGGAATCGCTTGCGGTACTTTGTCCAAAATTTGGTCACCTATTTTAATGTGTCACCATCAGGAGGTCGTATTGCTTTAATCCCGTACGGCACGGATGCCAGCGTAGTTTTAAAGTTCAACACATTAACTGGAAGTCTTCTTAATGGTGCTGAAGTCAACAAACGACTTGATCGCCTACAGTGTCAGAGTGGTTTTAGACGAATTGATAAAGCATTGGACCTGGCAGATAAAGAAGTACTGACGTCTGCTGGCGGAATGAGAGATATTTCGAGGGTAAAATTAAATATAAAATAAAATTGAATATATATGTTGCACGAAGAATAGTTATACAGCTCACAATTCAGACGATTACGCCGTGATGGGATAAAAACTGTGTACAATTAGTGGATCACAAAATTGTAATACTACATATCGATCGTTAATTGTTTTCTTTCTCTGTAGCCTGTGTTGGTGATCACGACGGGAAAGCAAACAGCAGACCAAGGAGTGTACACCCCTCTTGATATAGCGTCTTCTCGTCTCCAGAGAAAAGGATCGGCCGTGTACATCTTGGGTATAGGAGAAGACGTCGATACTTCAGAACTTAACGAAATTGCTTCTAAGCCTAATAACGTGTTTACAGTGGACTCTTTCGAGGACTTGGACGACAGAGCGAACATTATAAGGAGAGGCATATGTACATTAGGTAAAGTTATCATATACTCCGTTGTGTTGATCCCTTGTTTTCACAGTTCTAAACTATCTATGAACAGGGCATACTCTCGGCGTTTTGTTCGGTGCCGGTTTGATGTTTATTTTTTTTATTTTTAGTTTATATGGAAAGAAAACGAGCCTTAGAGAAGTTTGCTAAAAATCTCGTACATAGAATACTTGTTTCCAAAAAAGAACTGCATTACTATGGAATTTACTGTGGTCAGCCAGAAATGTTAGGTCACACCTTCATCGAATGCTACCATTCCAAACAATTCTTCACCAAAGTTCTGCACTATTTTCAGTTTGATCTAATGCCTCAGTTTTTATGGCCACCTAAACTTACAAGCTAATAATCTATTATTATTTCAGTTTTTTGACCCAAAAACGTCAAAATCTCCACGACATAGCCCCTTAAAGGTTTAAAATGTTACCTAAGATAGAAGCTAACAAGGGTGTTATTTTGTTATGTTGTCCAGTTCCAACTTTGTCCACGCCAACACCAACGCCGACACCAACACCAACAGCAGCTGCGGCACGTAAGTTATGGTTATTTTGATTGTTTCGTAAAAAAGATAATCATATATATATATATATATATATATATATATATATATATATATATATACATACATACCTGGTCGATTAAATGTTGTAGTCGTATTGTAAATGTAATTTAAAAGTAGAGCTATCGGTTGAATCCATGCCAATAGGTTCAAGGTATTCTTCAGCAGGTGTTATTTAGAATTATTGCTGTTTTTTTTGGAGGGAGGTCCAGTGAAAGGTCGATTAACATACGGCATTTGGAATATACAACACCCTGACCACATTGGTGGTTGGTGAGCGCTTTTATCGCTGTGCCATCCTTGCTTCGACAACATTCTGAGTAACATAAAAAAAAATCAGACACATAGAACAGGAACAGCCTGGAACAACAGGGCAATAGCTCAGAAGATGTTTGTAGTTTTGGTTGTATCGCTATCGGTTGGTATAACAATATCTCAAGAGGTCTGGCCATGGAATTGAATTTAATAAATATCATTGTTGTTCTTGTTGTTGGTTTGCAGCATGTAAGGCAAAGGCGGATGTGGCATTTATTGTGGATTCATCAGGAAGTATTGGTCGTAGAAGATGGCCTCTGGTGTTAAACTTCTTAAAACAGATCGTCAATGAGTTCAATGTTGGACCAGATGATAGTCATATAGCTGTAGTTGCCTACAGTACAAGGCCGAAGCTTGAATTCGCTTTCGATGCGGTATCTGGGGCCCAAATCACCGCTGAGGAATATGGGAGACGCATTGATTTAATACGATTTCAGAGAGGGTATACGTACATAGACAGAGCTCTGAAATTGGCTGACGAACAGGTGTTTGTGTCAAGTGCTGGAATGAGGCCAGCTGTACCTAAGGTAAAAACGACGATAACCTTGAAATATTTGAATTTTACATTCCTAGAAGAAAGGATAAATAGATTTCTTTTTTAGAAAAGGTAGTATATGGTACTTCTTTTTAGCGCATGTGTAATAAAAAACCTTTTAGTTTGATAGTTTCAATCTTGCGGCAGTGCCTTCAAGAGACTCATTATGTTGCTGTATAGGATACATGCGATTCATTTGGTATGTTTTGCTGGCAGATACCTAAATATTATTTTTTTCTTGTTGTACACTTTCAATAGGTCGCTATTGTTATAACCGATGGTGAACAAACAGAGACTGGAGGATTTACACCACTGGATAGAGCATCTCAAGGAATAAAAGACAAGGGAGTTGCAGTGTACTCTTTAGGTGTTGGTAAAAGCGTAAGCTCTGAACAGCTGCGGCAAATTGCTAGTTCTGATGAGAACGTGTTTACGTCTGCTGGATTTGAGGAACTCGTTGATGTTGTGAAACCAATTGTGAAACAATCTTGTCCAATCAAACCAACACCATCACCTACTCCGGGTAAGAGATTATAACACTGTACTTTTTTCCGAGCATTATAATTCAACTCCTCCGCATCACATTGAATAGAATACACGAACTAAGTATAAATAACATTTGATTTAGCGCTTTGTACAGTGATTTTTCTGGGGATTTGTTCGTGACATTTGCACAGTGATTAAGAGAGTGTCCACCAGAAAACCAGGCAGGACCAGGCAGGAGATAATACTTAAATCACCGATTTCGCTCAAACTTGGCACAAAGGTTGAGGGTCATGAGTAGATACAAGTACCAAAATATAAGGTCAAAATTTTTTCTTCTCTCTGAGTTGTAGGGTTCCCCCGAAAAATGGTCATTTGGCACAAATTTATGCATATTAATTAGCTAAATTTATTCGAGTGGTTAGACAACAAAAATAGCAGCCTGGGAATAAAAACTACTAAATCGTATTCTATATTGACCAGTCTTGTAGCAAAATGTGTTATTGGAATCAGTTGCTTTGATTTGCTGCTTTCCCAATACGGAAAGTGAAGGGCATGTTTGGTCATTTTCACGAGACGCCAAAATTAGGTCATTTTAGATCTTAATATCTCCAATGGGCAACAAGTTAACAACGTAGTTTTAATACCAGAAGTAAGAAGTATCTTATGTTTATGCTTTCGAAAAATATAATAAAATTTTTGGGCAACTAAATAGCTTTTTAGTATGAAGGAATTTTTGTACCTCACTCAACGATTTCTGGCGATTTCATCAAACTTCGGTAATTAAAAAAAGTGGTTTAATTTGAATGAAATTGCAAGAAAAAGACAGCAAATGTTCAGCTAAGCATCATTCTGCTTAAAACAATGCTAGAATTAGCAAGGAAAGCTTTTTGAAGCTCATTTCATGAAGTTTGTTAATGAGGGTTTCTGTCTTTAATACTTCATTTTCAATGCAAAAAAAATGGGACACTTCTCTCCGATCTACAATAACTCTGAATTTTACTTTCAGGCAAAGGCTGATACATACATGTCATTTAAGTGCTTCAGACGCTTTGTTAGGGTCCATTGCGATCCGGCCAAATCCAGTATATTTTTTAAAATCATGCAGCTCTTCGTCGATATTTATCGTGCAGTTCATCGCTGTTGACTTTGCTATGAGAATATACCTTGCTACCTTGTTGTAATAGCTCCAGTTTATGCCAGTAACAGCGAGACAAAAAAGTTATAAAACCACGGGAGAACCATAAACGCCATCGAAAACTATCAACATAATGTTTGGAAAACATTCTTCGCCGGCTTTGCCATTATGAAGTTAAATTTTTGAGCCTGCGTTGTGGTCAGTATGGACAACGGACTACCGAATTACCGGATCGACGGACAACTCGTATGGACCACGGACTACGCATAATATAACGGATAACTTGGTGTAAAACGCATACAGGATATAAGATTTGGATTGGTTAAATTTTACAGTCGATTTTCAAACATTGATTGTTTAAAACTGCAGAAAACAGTCCATAACTTTAATAAGATTTGTGACCAGAAAATTCAATACTAAAGAGTCTGGAAAATCGAATGATTCCCTTACAGCTCTAAAAAAGTTCGACATTTGTCTTGTGTTTCTCGTTGCTTTTTTTGTTTTTTTTGCTTTCATTTTGGTTTGTAATTGCAACTCCTCCCTTGGGTGTTTGCGCTTTTACAATATTTCGATGTGCTCTACTAAAAAATTAAATTTATCGGGAAAATTCGGAAATTGCAAATAGTTTTTGCTAGAGTTGAAAAATATGAAACATTAAACTTTTTTTCTACTTTTGGTAGCAAAAGACAAACAAAAGATAACTGTCATCAAGGAATCATCCGATTTCCCAGAATCTTTGGTATTGATTTTTACCGGTCACAAATCTTTATTTCTAAAGTACGAAAAAATCAATGTTTGAAAATCGACTGTAAAAAATTATCCAGTCCATTAAAGCAGGATTAAGCTAACCCAGGATTAGCGTCAATTTTGAATCCAGTTAAATAACTCAACAATTGAAAATTTTTCAAAGTTTTCTGCCCTTCAGTTTTGACTATAAAGAGAGAATTTTAAAAATTAACCAGTCCAAATTTTATATTCTGTATTCGTTTTACAACAAATTATCCGATACAGTGTATATTATGCGTAGTCCGTGGTCCGTCGATCCGGTAATTCGGTAGTCCGTTGTCCATACTGACCACAACCGGGCTCAAAAATTTAACTTCAAAATGGCGACGAATGTTTTCCAAACATTATGTTGACAGTTTTCGATGGCTTTTATGGTTCTCCTATGGTTTTATAACTTATTTGTCTCACTCTTACTGGCATAAACTGGAGCTATTACAACAAGGTAGCAATGAATATTCTCATAGCAAAGTCAACAGCGATGAACTACACGATAAATATCGACGAAGAGCTGAATTAATGTAGGAGATCGAACTTTTAAAAAATATACTGGATTTGGCCGGATCGCAATGGACCCTAACAATGAGTCTGAAACACTTAAATGACATGTATGTATCAGTCTTTGCTTTTTTTGTGTTCCTTATCGTGCCTGAAAGTAAAATTGAGCTGAGTTATGGTAGAGAGGTGTCCCATTGTCCCATTTTTTTGCATTGAAAATGAAGTATTAAAGACAGAAACCCTCATTTACAAATTTCATGAAATGTGCTTCAAAAAGCTTTTCTTGTTAATTCTAGCATTGTTTTAAGCAGAGTGATGCTTAGCTGAACATTTGCTGTCTTTTTCTTGCAATTTCATTCAAATTAAACCACTTTTTTTAATTACCGAATTTTGATGAAATCGCCAGAAATCGTTGAGTGAGGTGCAAAAATTCCTTCATACTAAAAAGTTATTTAGTTGCCCAAAAATTTTATTATATTTTTCGTAAGCATAACGATACTTCTTACTTCTAGTATTAAAACTACGTTGTTAGCTTGTTGCCCATTGGAGATATTAAGATCTAAAATGACCTAATTTTGGCGTCTCGTGAAAATGACCAAACATGCCCTTCACTTTCCGTATTGGGAAAGCAGCAAATCAAAGCAACTGATTCCAATGACACATTTTGCTACAAGATTGATCAATATAGAATACGATTTAGTAGTTTTTATTCCCAGGCTGCTATTTTTGTTGTCTTACCACTCGACTAAATTTTGATAATTAATAAGCATAAATTTGTGCCAACGGCCATTTTTCGGGGGGACCCTACAACTCAGAGAGAATAAAAAAATTTGACCTTATATTTTGGTACATTTATCTACTCATGACCCTCAACCTTTGTGCCAAGTTTGAGCGAAATCCGTGATTTGAGTATTATCACCTCCTGCCTGGTCCTATGGTGGACACTCTCTTAATTCGCTTTACTCTGTTGATAATAAGGCTCGGTTCAGACGCCGTACTTAACTTGAGCCGAACCCAATTCGAATTTAGACCGGCTGAAGCAATTCAGACGCCAAAATTAACTTGATTCGGCTCATGTGATGTTCGGCGTCTGAATCAAAGCCTGTCCATAGCCATTATTCCCGGATGAGCCAGGAGGTCACCTAAGCCAATCCGAATTAGATCAACCGTTCCGAATTGATTCGTACTTCACATGAACTTCACACGAACTTCACATTAAGTACGACATTTGAACCGAGACCAACAACCATCATACACAATTTGTCGCCGTTTAAAATAATAATTTCAAAAATGGAACTTTTAATTATCTATCTAGTTTGTTGGGAATAGCGTTACTATTGACTAAGTATTGTAAAGAGTCTTTTTTTTTTCAGCAGTAACAGTATGCCCAATTCCTATGGATACCACTTTCATCATCGACGCATCTGTTTGTGACAGTGACAGTGACTGGAATCGTTTACTGTACTTTGTCCAAACTTTGGTCACTTATTTTAATGTGTCACCATCTGTTGGTCGTATTGCTCTCATCCCATTCGGCACTGACGCCAACGTGGTTCTCAAGTTCAACACATTAACCGGAAACCTTCTCAATGGCGCGGAAGTTAACAGACGACTTGATCGCCTTAAGTGTCAGGGTGGTTTCAGACGAATTGATAAAGCATTGGACCTGGCAGATAAGGAAGTGTTGACTACTGCTGGTGGAATGAGAAATGTCACAAGGGTAAATGATTTGTTAATAAATAGATGTTATTAAAGATAACATCAACCTTCTGCGTCAAATAGTTACGTAGAGATTGGAAGTGCAGTTATGTGGTTATTACTTTGAATTTTTTTTTATTTTGTTTTTTTTTCTTCTGGCTTTGCAGCCTGTCTTTGTAATAACTGCTGGAAAGCAAACAAAAGGCCAAGGAGCATACACGCCTCTTGATAAAGCCTCTTCTCGCCTCCAAATGAAAGGATCGGCTGTGTTTGTCTTGGGTATAGGAAAAGACGTCGACTCTTCAGAACTTAACAAAATTGCTTCTGGGCCTAATAACGTATTTAGAGTGGACTCCTTCAAGGACTTGTACGACAAAGCTAATGAAGCAAAGAGAGGCATCTGTGTGCTAGGTATTATTTTTATTGGTATTCTATCGTGAATTTAATATTGCCGGTCCAAGGGGCATTTATTTCACCTTGTGTTATGGCCGCGTAAACGCTTCTGAGCTTATAATAAACGCTTCTGATAAGTGTATTCTATTGTGTTCTGTTAACTTATCTATCGTATTTCTTGTTTTTGTGTGACATCTCACCATTATACAGATTGTTTATTTTAGCATTTTAGTGTTGTGCCAGTATGGTACAAAAGTTTGTACTTCGCTTGATGTTTCCTTGTTGTATAACAAACCTTATAATCAAACACATTGATACACTGCCCAAATATAGTCATAAAGTTCTTGATATCCGTAGGTCATGGAAATTCATAACGTCAACTCCATAAGTTCTTGCATCTATATATAGAGTTACTAAGGAAATAATGCTTGGCGCCCGAAAATTATGTCATCATTTACCAGCCTCAGGTAAAGAAAGTGTTGTTGTAGGTGATTTATAAATAAGAATATCGCGCCTTGCCTTTCGTACAGTTATAGGTGTATACTTTGTGGTCATTTGCAATACTTCCGTAGGGCTTAGTCAGATCCCTATGGTTTCAATACCTTCTTTAATTATTTTCATCTTACGTCATGAGTGTTAAAATTTGTTTTGCTTACAGTCGGGGTCTATGTATTTTACTGAAATGTGTTTAAATTGCTCCAATGTGTGAAAACACTCTTAATTAATGTATGTTGTTCCATGTTTTTTTCTTTCAGTCCCTCCTACAGTCATAACACCAGCCCCAACAGGTAAGTAACGCTAGTTTGTGATATAAAATGCACAATGTTTTCAATTTTGTAGGGAGATATAAATTATAAATAACATGAAAATTTCTTTCTGTTGCGAAGGATGATTCTTGCAATATCAAATTTTTCGCACTATCGAAAGTTTTAAGTACTTTACTTCTAAATTGCGACCCCTTAACATTCGACTCTGAAGGAAAACCAGTGGCGATTTTTGTCATTTATTTCACGTGACTCGGAAAGTTATTTACGACGGCGTTTCCGCCAAAGGTCAACGTATAGCGCCAATAGATTGAAAATAGACTTGAAATCACTTTACAACTGCATATGCCGAACCTTATATATCACACATCTCCAAAATTGTGTTCTTCTTTTAGCTTCATTCTTCCTCCTATTCCGCGATAACTTGACAATTCAATCCACATCTTATTTTAAAAAAAAGTACGGCTCAAAAAGTGGAGAAATGAGCTCTGAGCGTAGAATTCTTGTAGTTTTTGTTTGCTTTTGTGGAAGCACTTCATTCAGACCATAGTTTATCAATTCTTCTAGACGCTCATTGCGCTAGTAACAGACTTTCACCATTACTTGGAAAATCCTTCGGGTTTTGGACCGTCTAAACTCAGTTCACAGACTTCACAGCACCTCGTTGTCTTGCTTGTTAAAAAAAATATGCATTAAAACGGATAATACACCCGTTCATCGGCCTTCTGAAAAATAGCCTTGGAACTCGGACCATATCCTTTTCATAACGACTAGTGCGTTACCCTTAATTATTTCTGTTTTCTTTTCTCTCTCTTCAGAGTTTGTCTGTGAGGCCGTAGCAGATGTCGCATTTATTGTTGATTCTTCGGGAAGCATTGGTAGGAGGAACTGGATGAAGATGCTACAGTTCTTGAAAGACATGGTGAAAGCCTTTAATGTTGGTCCCGAGAAGACACATATTGCTGTGGTGGCTTATAGTACGGGTGCTAAAGTCGAGTTCAAATTTGATACCCTCAAGGGCTCTGCAGTAACAGAGATAGGATACTATGGAATTATCGATAAGATTAGGTTTCAGAGAGGCTTTACATTTATTGATAAAGCTCTGACACTGGCCAATCGAGATATATTCACAACAAGTTCGGGAATGAGGCCTGAGCTGCCACAGGTAAGAACAATGTTTCTCGAACTCATTTACTTTTCAGCTTGACTGGCGTTAACCAAGCAGAAAGCCATATCCTCAGTGGTAAGGTGGATGATGTTAATCCAACTGAATAATACATGAGTGGAATCAAACAGTAGTGATGGATGTCTTCGGCATATTCATAAGTCGAGTTAGCACTGAAAAATGAAGCTGTATTAGTTTCTACCTGGATAGTTATTCTTATCGTGGTCTTAAACAAGGAGACCACGATATATCACGTTCTTAAATCAGTGAAGTTTAAATTAGTTTCATATGGTAACACCATAGAGTTTCATCGCGATTCGCTTTATGTTGACCTGTCAATCAAATGAATGCCCACTCACCAAGACCTTTGTCTCGTGCAATCAACATTATGCTAAAATAACTGATTGTTGAGATAAGACAGCCAACGGTTTTTCATCAATAAGTGCGCAGTGATAAAGTAGAAAAATTAAATTTAAAGACTCGCCCGGGAACTTATCTGCGAGAAGTTTAGTTCCTACATATCCAGTAATATTGCATTGCTAGTATTTGTTCAAGTTTCTGCCTGAATGTTAAAGTAGAAAGAAAAACAGATTATGTGTTTCTTTTGATTTGTACTGTATTTTTGTCTTATGATGGACTATTACAGTAATATGCATGTGGCAAGTCAATACGCAATTTGACCAGTCTGAGGTTGCGGGTATTTGTCAAGGTTGCTGTTGCAACTCTAAATTATGCATTTTTGCTTGCTTGACATTTCAAGACAAGAAAACAGGCAGTTTTGTTCAGGTGGTTAATCATTAAAAACACTGGCAAAACCTCCATTCAGGGAACGGAAGTCCCCTTAATGGCGGTTCCACTGTATAAGAATTTTACATTCGGATCCACTAGCAGGTTTTAATATGCTATAAACCACTTATAGCGACAGCAAATTAGGTCATTTATTTATTTTATCTGATTTCTTTGCAGATTGCAATTGTTATTACTGACGGCAAACAGACAACAGATCGAGGTGCCTATACAGAACTCACAGTAGCATCCAGGCCACTCAAAAACAAGAACGTTCAAGTGTACTCTCTTGGAATTGGGAAGAATGTTGATCAACAACAGCTGAATGACATAGCCAGTTCGAGTAGCAAAGTATTCACTGCTGCTGGTTTTGCAGAACTTACACCTGTTGCGCAGACCATTGTCCAAAACTCATGTCCCGGTAGGTTTCTTTGAAAAAGTAAAAAAAAAAAACATTAAGTAAACTTTGCACATCGCATGAGATTAAGTGTCGCCAAGGAAACTGAATGGGAATGATATGAACCATTGATGCTATCTTGATTGGCGAGGTGGTGGAGTATATATTTGAGGGCGTGGAATAACTGCCCATGTTGTTCGGAAATACTGTTTAAAATGAAAAGTTTGAACACATGAACACATTTGACTCCATGACAGTGTGAAACTAGGTTTTGTTTTTCATCCAAATGGCAATCGCACTTTAAAATTCTAATGTCATAAATTCTTATTCAAGTCTTTTCGTCTTTCAAAATCGGTAACATGTTTGGCGTAAAAGACCCTATCCCCAGCGGGCTCCGTTCGTGTGTTGTTTACAAATTTTTGTGTGCGGGCTGTAATGCCTGCTACGTCGGCGAAACCATCCGACATTTTTCCACACGCTTACGTGAACACTTATCCACTGGTAGGGCCTCTCGCGTATTCAAACACCCGCGAAAGACTCCAAAGAATGCCACAGTTTATGTTCAACTAATTGTTTCAACATCTTAGATCATGTTTCCACCAATTAAGGAAGCTCTGCATATCAAATGGAAACAACCTCCTTTGAACCAACAGTTGTATCATGTTAATTTAAAACTTTCTTTATAATCCTAATAATTCCTAATAATAATTCCTAATAATAAACGCATTGTCACGCATTCTTTCATTTATTGGTTAAAGGTGTTTTCTCCCATTAGCATTTTCATTTACTTATTATAAATTCAACTTTGTAACTTAAAATTTCAAACTGAAGATGACAAAGGATTATCGAAACATCAAAACTGTTGTCGTTGCTTTGAAAACTATAACTTGCCTGCTATTATCTAGACCCAGTGACATATATGCAAAAAAGCTCTCAGAGAAATCGTTCGAAGATGTTGAAAAATTATTCCACTGGCATTTCATGAATTTTGGCCCAATTCATTTGGGCCCGTAAGGATAAGAGAGGAGTAAGCGGTATTTATCGTTACATACGTGGGAGGTGTATTAGTCTTGGCCAGGCGACGCTAAGACTACACATTTTTGGCCAAGTCAACGAGTGTGTTAACCAAGCCCCGGTTGTTCAAAATGTAGATAGTCCTATCCACCGATAAAACGCTATCGGGTGGATAATCAAAGCATTATTCGCTGGATATAGACCTGTCTAGTGGATAGCAAAGAGCTCAGAGCTCAGTGTTTGTCCGTGTTGTTTTTTTTGTCGCTGCTTTAGTCACTTTTCATGTGGTCTTCATATTGTAATTTCTCCTTGCATTCAGTTTCCTATTATTAGACTATCAACGTCTTAACTCAAAAGGCCTTCGCCTGTTCTCATTACCATATTTTCCCACAACTTGTTTGACTGCCCTTTCTTTGCTCTTTTTAATAGGCAATCTTTTTTCTCTTTTCAGAGCGTTAATGGACTTCCCCCGGAAGAAATCCACAGTCCCCCAAAAACAAAGCGTACAGCTCCGCGCCAAAACTGCGACTACAAATGACCTACCGAATTGAAAAAAACTTAAAAATTTTACCATATTTAACTTGGTAGTTTAGTAAGAATTAGATAAGTCATCATATACATCTGAATGTTGAAGCGTATTTCATGTTATTTCCCTTGCTGCTAAGCTCAGCAAAGAAAGCTTGGTATTTTATGTTAAAACGTTAATTCTCAAGGTTGCAAACGACTTTTTTTTGGCAAATAAAAGAGCTTTAAAATTGTAGTTGAATCCCGGCTTTACGGTTACGAACGAGACCACCTTTGATTGTAATAGTCACAAATAGAGTCAAGAATAAAGTGTAAAGGTGCTCTTTATAAGAATGAGTTAAATATCGTTGTTTTGTTCACCCCTTGATTTAACGAAAAGTTCGTTTGTATTTTGCCACCTTGCATTTTTTGATAAACAAGTCTTGATATCTTCTAGTGGCTTTTGCTTCAATAATGATAGCATTAAATATCATTTGACATTTTTTACAGCAAAAGTGTGAACATTGCCAGTGAGTAAGCTTATATAACGTATATACTTTTATAACATTCAAGCAAAATAGAGTAGTTTTGTGAAAGAGAACATTCTCAACAAGGTATGGCGTTTTATTCCCTATTCGTTTTCGTTGGCTGACAACCTTCCTATTCTTTTCATTTCCCTCTTTCTTTTCTCTGCGATGACTTTCCTCCGAATTAAACAAATCGTGGCGTTTTGATCGATTATCTAACTATTTTGCATGGCGTTTGCTTTAAAACTGTAAATTCATAGCACTTTTGTTAAATTCTGAAACAAAATGCAGAGCACGTAACAAAAATTAAGATGAGCTTTAGTTTAGATTCAACATTTACAATTGCAGTTAAATTTAACAAGTTAGAAATAGTTGTAAATTGAACACTGTTTAAACTAAACTGAAGAGTTTTAAAAACACCATAACAAAATACTGCTCGTAGCTTCTTCTTCTTTTTCTTCTTCATTCGAATGGTCATAACGTAACAATTTCATCCACACTATTAAGAGTTTGAGCCGTCTTATATAGCATAATAATCAGCACTTCAGAAAAGTGCAGCTCAATAAATATCATTTGTCAATGAGTGGCCACACTTTAGCCGAGTTAAGGATTTCATCCAATGACTCAAAAGTTACAACCACCTCCTACAGAATAAACACTACCACAGGAAAGTTCTAGCCAGTAGCACGCTCAGTTAGCTTTCTTTTTAACCGTAAACAATGAACTCTAAAAGACTCGATAATTTGAACCAATTCGTGCCAATCAGTAAAAGTAATCCTAATCTGGCTCAAATCTCTTTACTGGCTAAAAAGGTTTAACTTGACCAATCTAAAGTCACCTTTCACCGTAATACAACATGCATGTAAGCGGCCATGTTGTATCAAATTTATTATCACTAGCTAAAGGCGAGTCATTGTAGATCTGATACAATACGGACGCGAATGTTGTACACTATTTATGACATTACATCAATTAAGGCGCACTAGAGTTGACGAAGTCTGATGATAGTCGATGGAATCACGCGGGAATTGACAGAACCATGAAAGTTTATATGGGTGCGCAAGTGTTGATTATACCTTGCACAATTTGACAAGAGCGCATGAAGCTATAAGAGAGTCGATGAAGAGCGCAAGAGAGTTGATGAATTGCGCACGATAGTTAATGAAACTACACAAAATTTGGTGAAGAGCGCACGAGAGTTGATGTGTTCGCACGAAAGTTGATGATAGCACACGAGAGTTGATAACAGCGCACGAGAATTGATGTGAGCGCATTAGGGTTGACGAGAGCGCACAATTCTCGTTGAGTTTACGACAGCGTTGAGAGTTGATGCGAGCGCACAAATGTCGACAACAGCGTAAGCGCCTGATAAGAAGAACTGATTGTTGATGAGAGTTTAAGGTGTTTCGATACAGTTTTCTGGAGACCATACCTACATTTTTCAATCGGCTTTTCAACGGTCTTCGATCTCCAAGTCAGATCAACGTGAAATTTTCACCACTAACTGGTTTTGAATTGAAGTTTGGCTAAATATATATTCTGGAAAAATCGATATTACCATGACGACGATAAACAAAAAACTTCGAAATCAGTAAAAGTGAAATTTTGCGCGTTTAAGATTTCGCATTGAAAATCTCACAAAGACATCTAAAAATATGGTATATGGCATATATATTTTGCAGAAATAAAAACATTCTGTATGTTTGATTTCAAATAAATTGCAATAACATTTCAAACCTTAGTTTTTGTGTACTGGTAATAAATTGATCGAGAGATTAACACTCGTTTTGTGAAATTGCTTAAAGATTGTGTCAAAAAGTAGCTTGATGTTATGTTTGTACACCTTCAAAGTTTTGTTTACTTTCTCTTTTGTGATCTTTAGAACAACCTTTTTTCCTAACATCGCTTCATATGCAATTTTTGGGTATTTTTCGATTTTAATCGCTTTGCAAAAATCTTAGGAACGGCTCGATGGATTTTTTTAAAACGTTCACCACGCATGCTTACCGATGTGCAAAATATTATCTGAAAGTTTTATCGCAAGATTGCGCAAGAGAGAGCGCAAGATTGCAGATGATAATATACGAGTGTTGACGAGAACATGCGGGGTAAGGGTTTCAGAGTCCCAGGGGCACACCACCACCCAAAAATATACAACGTAACCAACGCAAAGCAAGAGAAGCATATCTCATCGATAGAGGTAACACTCTTGAACCTCTAGGAATTAATAAAAAAGATGAAATGTAATACCTTTATTTCCGTTTATATCTACTTCTATATGTTGCATGTTCTTCTTTTTTCATTTCAAATCTCTTTTGTAACGGTTTTTTTAGCTTTATATCTTCAACGGTTACTTTTCCATTGTATTATATGTTATCATAGCATCATATTGCACGCTATACTCAAATTTAAATTGTAACGTCCTAGTTTACCCGTAGTCATTATTTGTAATACCCTGAAGAAGAAAGGCCGTGCCTTTTGAAATATTGGATAAATTACATTTTTGTATTCCTTCACTGTCGAATCAGCCTTGCTTTTTTTCGTTTATTAACGTAACCAACGTATACAACGTAACGTATAGGGTAAGAGTTTCAGAGTCCTAGGGGCACACCACCATCCAAAAATATACAACGTACTCCCTCCCCGGGGTATGGGGTAAGGGTTTCAGAGTCCCAAAGGCACACCACCACCCACAAATATACAAAGTACCCCCTCCCCAGGGTATAGGGTAAGGGGGTTCTTTGTATATTTTTGGGTGGTGGTGTGCCCCTGGGACTCTGAAACCCTTACCCTATACCGCGGGGAGGGGGTTCTTTGTATATTTTTGGGTGGTGGTGTGCTCCTGGGACTCTGAAACCCTTACCCTATACACCGGGGAGGGGGTACGTTGTATATTTTTGGGTGGTGGTGTGCCTTTAGGACTCTAAAACCCTTACCCTATACCGCGGGGAGGGTTTCAGAGTCCCAGGGGCACACCACCACCCAAAAATATACAAAGTACCCCCCTCCTGGGCTTTGACGAAGGATCGAAGATCAGCAGTACTCTTATCCTGCAGGATTTTTTTAAAAGATCGTTACATCGTTACATGAAGGAACCTGAATATTCCGGCCATTAAAGGCCCGTTCATGTATATTAAAGGGTGGTCGTTTTGATTGTAAAGTAGTGGTGTTGTTAGATAGTCGGTTGGTTGCTCACAGCTAATTTATGACGGAGCCAAAAAAAAATTAGTCGCGTTCGAAGTCAGTAGAAGAACGTACAGTATGTTGTCTTTTATCCGAAAATGTCTGAGATTTCGTTCGGAGAATATACGAAGACTGGCCACTTCCTTAAAGTATATAAAAAATTATGCCACTTCTTGAAAAACTCCTATGTCGTCCCATTTTCCGGCCAAATAGCCTAGTTTCCGGCCATCGACATCGCCATCAGTGAAGTTTTCCATGAAACAAAGTCACGCAGTAAACCGATGTTTTAGCCTGTTTGTTTTTAGTTAAATGGATTTTCAATGGATAGACGTTCGCGTGAAAATCTTCTACAGGATAAATCTTTCTTTCAACCTTTTGCCACTGCTTGATAATTAGTTACTTTGCCAAGAATGCAAAACAATTTGGGCGTCACCGACTTGTTTCAAAGATAATCATATGCGAGTGGAAAATACTCTGATTTACAAAAATCTGCCTTCGTAGCGCGATATTCGGCGATATGCCCCCGATAATCTTTAGTTGAAAAATATCAAAGATGAATCACTTCAGACAAACTTTCTTTGACATCTTCTTAGTCAAATTTTATCTGGGAGGATCTAATTAGTAACGCAAAATGCTGCGTTACCAGTTAGAACTGAGCGAATGGATCACGTTTGATTTCTGAAGAGTTGTTTTGCGACTTTTGCCTTGAAGGTCTCGAGTGTAGGTGAAGCGGTGACTAAAACGTTTTGTTCAAGCTCTGTCATTTTCTTTTTTTCGCTCATCGTGATACTGAACGGCTTTAGTTTTTTTTTAGTGTTTTGATCGAGGTTGTTTTTCTTTCCATCGCTTCTCTTCGCCAGCTGTCAGACGTCGTGATGGTAAAAGTTTTTTTTTTCGTTCTCGATTTTCTCTTTCACGAGCTGCTGTTTTTCTTTTTCTTTCTCACAACTTTAGTAATAACCTCGGTGTAAGAAACACTTACATTTGCCCCCGAGTGGTCTCCCATAAAAATTGAGGGGCTGATCGTCGGAAACCGAAAAACGTACTAGAATCTTGTTTTGGGGGTTGGACTCAAACTCGTTTTCACCCCTTAGAGCTGCATCAAATTGACACTGAAGGTCTCTATTTAAACAACTAGATTGTCTTTCCCTTTTTATTTCGTGGATACACGAAGCGTTGAACGAGGTCCGAAAGCTATTTTTAGAATTGAGCAAACCAATGCAACGTTTTTCGTTAATTTGAATTTTGTTGTTTAGCTTTTAACGTCAACGAAATTTGAATTTTATTTCGTAAATGGTCTGTAAATAAAATACATTTTCGGAAGTTTTGAGAAATGCAAGTCTGACCTTTATAGCGGAGCACTCGCCGGGCCGAAGGCCCGGCTGCGCAGCCCCATACTCATAGAACCTAGCCCGTCATTTTTCATGGTCATGGCTAGCGACGTCGCAAAACAAAACATGCGCGTACGACGTCATGTTGAAACCAAAGCGAGGCTTTTTTTCGCGCGGTTACACGGCCGAATGTCACGTCAGCTGAGAAAACACTTTGATGTTTTGCTGTGTTTACTGAGCGGAGAAAACGGTTTAAATTAAAGTTGTTATTTTCCTGCATTTTTTCGTGGTTTGCTACTCAAGACAGGGATACTAATTAAGGGATACTCAGAAGCCGCTTTAGTGGAAAAAGAAGAGCTTTCAGGGATAAAATCTTGCTTCGAGGAACTATATACATTTTTAGCAATGCGGGAGATGGGGTCGTTTTACGGATTTCAGCACCAAAGCGGAGATTTAAAGAATTTCAAAGCACAGTAGTCGCCGGAGGGACTTAAAGGTAAAACAAATTACATTTTTCGATGGGAATTTATCTTGATATCAATCTGTGATTGACTTTTTGTTTCTGTTCTCGTTAGTTTTGGAGAATTGTTTTTAAACGTGTAGCCTAAATTCAGTTGTATTAATTTCTTGAATTTCATCGAAGACCCGGCTCGGCCTCGATGCGCGTTTTGCGTTTTGCTTTTAAACATAAACTAATGGAGATTTGAATAAAATTTTTCGAAAGAAGATTGTGTTGTCCATTTTTATGTGTTTGTTCATTCATTACATAGATTGAAAAGCGATTTTATGTAAACAAAACAAGACTTAGATTTTATACTCGCGTCGCCTTATGCAAATATGTTTGTGTATTTTTGCAATTTTGGTTTCCAAATCAGTTTCTCGGGCATCTTGTGACAAGCAAAAAGTGTATAATTATTCGGAAAATAGTCGAAAAAAATAGTTATTCTAGACGGAGAAAAAGTTGTTTTTGTGAACTTTTGTACGGTCTAAATGCACTGTGCAGACGGTCGGGTAACAAGCTTAAAGGCCCATCATCACTTACCGTGACTCATTGCGGGCGTTCTAGAATTTCTGGGGCCCAGAAAATCCATTTTAAGGCGAGAAAGTTTGATTCCTAAAATAATCCGTTTACATCGGGGAATCTGTATCGTCTATTAACTTCAAGATGATTTCATTCAAATATTTAGTTCATATTCCAGGCATTGCATCTTGTTTTTGTATGTTTTCTTTTATTTTCCATCGTTACTGATACGTTTTCTAAGCAACGCCGCCGAAGGCTCGAGGCGGATCCTTCAGAAGGTTTGGCTCAGAAATTCGGTCGTCCATGGAAAAGAAATAGGTATATTAGATTGCCTACTAGTTAAGATTTATCTTCGAATCTTTTCTTTGTAATTTTTTTCCACATACAGATACTGTCAGTTGACATTTGAATCCGTTGATGCATGACCGGTCGACCGTAACTGTAAACAACAAAAAGCTCAAAACTTCTCGGCTCGCCGGCGGAGTCGTTTTTGCCAGCATCTATGTGAAATATTCCATGGAAGTTGAAGGAGGTTTTCTCCGTCCCTAGCCGTTGAATTTTTTTTTATGCAAACTTCTGAAGCCGAGAAAACGTCCTCCGCCAGCGGAGCTCATTAATTATGCCCGATGCAAATAACAGCCCACAAAATACAAACACTTCTCGGCTCGCTGGAGGTTTCGTTTTAAGGGGCATCGACCTTAAAGTTTCGGTAAAAATAGCAGGAGGTTTTCCACGTCCCTCGACGTGAAAATGTTTTCGATGCGAACTTTCGAAGTGGAGGAAACTACCTCGGCGACTGGAGCTACACAAAGGCGGGTTGAGCGGCCCCAGACAAAATGCGAGACATGTTATACGGACTTTTAATATCTAACAGGACCGCTTCTTTGGACTAATAAATTTTAAAATCAATGTCGAACGAAATTTCAAACTCAGTGTTCATTTCTTCGTGGAGATGAGAGGCCAAAATTTCACTTCGCGAGAGATCGCATTTATCTGGGTCCAAATCAAAATAAACAATGCGCGGTGCATCACGGTAAGTGAAGATGGGCCTTTAAGCTTACAGTTTTTGAGAATTGCTAAAATTGAAAAATAGCCTGGTCGTCAATCTTAATTCCGACCTTTCACCTAAGTTAAGTTTCATCTTAGTTAAGCTTGTTCAGAGGGTCTTCAGAGGGCAACGCTGTTAGGCCAAGCCTAACTATATATATTAATTAATTGATAGTTGGGATTTGATTTTGACGTAATCATAACCGTAATACATGTACAAGTAACAAGGAGTCTTTTATCGTAGCTTTGAATTTAAATGAATGGGGTTAGTTTCTAGAGAAACTGTGGTGTTGCGTCGGTGGGGGGATGAAACACGAGAATTTAAATTTTATCGACTGAGTCGATAAGGTAAATTGACCACCGTAAAAAGATTCAAATAGCTGACGTTTCGAGCGCTAGCCCTTCGTTGGATGTAACACTTGTCCTTTCATTCACAACGCGGACAAAATAACAGGACCCAAACGATCTATTAAAATCACTGATCGTTTTACATGCACCTCCGTAAATGTTATCTACTGCATAATATGTACATTTTGCAAAAAGATATACATTGGCGAAACAGGGAGGAGACTGGGCGACCGTTTTCGTGAACATCTCCGAGACGTTGAAAAAAATTGACAAAGACGCATCCTGAAACCAGTCGCGCGCCATTTTAATCTTTCTAACCATTCTAAACAACACATGACAATCTGCGGCCTTTTCCTACACCAGGGTAACACAGAAAGCCGTAAAAACCTAGAACAAAAAAATCATCTTTCAAATCGGCACTCTCAAACCCCACGGAATCAACGAACGCTTTTCATTCAACTAATTACTTGGGCTTCCCCCCAAAGGGAGCCCAAGGTTAAAAATGCCCTTCGTTTTTGGTTTTTGTCTTGAGTCACAAATCGCCGTCTGGGCCCTAAAACGCATGCGTGCCTTCTTATTGTTTCTGCGCATGCGCATGATTACAGAACACGCACATGGTTTAAAAATGGTGGATTTATATCGAGCGTCGGCCTTGAAAGGAAGCACGAATACTATGATTTCTTCTCCGCTCAAGCCACATACAAATGGACACACCGTTTGCGGTAGACCCACACTGCACGTTTTTGAGCGTTTTATGAAGGGGTCGCTCCGCGGACTTTACGAGAGATCAATTAACGAGCGAACATTTGTGAGTGAACAAATCAAGAATTATGCTATATCAAATGAGCTATCCAATGTTAATCATGTAAAGAAACATTTGCATAAGCGTTATCGTGTATTTAGACGTGATCGTGAACCCAGCAGAATACCAATACGAACTCTGGAACGTTTGAGGAACAAGAACAGAAAGGTTAGAGAATTTGTTTATAAAGGTATTCGTTCATATACACCCAAATCTTCCAAAGTTTATTGTGATGTGAAAGTTAAAACACAACGAAATAAAACGAAGTTTTTGTTTAAAGGTTGTGGGACAATCCATTTGAGGATAGTAGAAAGCTGTTTTTTCGCTTTTGTGAAGCAATTTTTCAGTTTTAAGCGGGAAAATGCCCTCAGAATACGCAGGATGCGGAAGTTAGTGAATTTAATATGCAGATCCGCACCGCATCCTGTCAGATGCCCTACTGAGTGAAGAATAAACAATGCTTACTTGCTTGTACTATGCTAAAGCGTTAAAACAATAAACAACAAACAACTGAGATTTCATCATGTCAAAATTCTGCCGTTCATAGCTGGATATGCCAGGAAAGAAGCCCAAGTTCACGCACATATGCGTCTTGTTTACATTTGTTTTTCACGTCACCAAATTTCCACCAATAGCGTAGGCTTATTTAAGTAATTTACGGTGCACTTAAAGATAGTCGAAATTGTTCTTTAAGTTTTCTTTAATGAACCTTTACTTGCACTTAAAGTCGTTATTTCGTCCTGTGGGGCTAGCGCTCGAAACGTCAGCTATTTGAATCTTTTTACAGTGGTCAATTTACCTTATCGACTCAGTCGATAAAACTAAATTCTTGAATTTAAATGCCCCCCTCCTCCCACGCTAATAAAATATACCCTCTCCTTATTGAATGTTCACAAAAGAAGATTATGTTATCAGTTCGACCATTTATTCTTTCCATTTATTCGTTCTCTACACATAATTCCATATTATAATTAATTAGTTAGAAATAATTAATTAATTAATTATCAATTATTAATTAATAATTAATTAGAAATAATTCCATATTATATACACAATACTGTTATTTCCTCTATTTATTTTATTTGTAATTAACCCTGATACAGTAATGTACAATGAACTTCTTTTTTGTAATTTTTATTATCTGGTAATACCATGTATAGAAATGGGAATACCTGAATAAATTGTTGTTGTTGTTGTTGTTGTTATTCGTTCTCTCAAAGCAACTGAGTTTGTAATAAATACCCCGGACGTTCATTCGAAGAAACCGGTATTGGTGGTTGATGACGCAACGGATAAATGAAATGACTAAGGACTTTGTTGTTTTGTGGTATTAAGTGGCCCTTTTACGAACACCTTTACTGAAATGCGTACTCCTGTAATTGGCCGCGGAAAGACCAGTTCGGCATAAATAATTGAAAAAAATCATAAATTCTACGTCTCCCTTTTCATGTATCAAAAAAAAATGTAGTACAGTCATAGTAAGCTCTGCCCCTTCAGTTGTGCGTAAAGGATTTCGAATCAGGATCATAGAGTAAAAAATGTTATTGTTGAAAATATTTGTCTTGAAAACCACACAGTATCATCACCCTTCCGTCTGTCTCCACATTTGTTTGAAAAATTTGTAAAATCGGGCAAAACGTGTTATTTTTTATTCTCACTCTCAGTCTTCCAGTCTTGTGTGTTTTCTCTAAATATTGCAGCCAGTCAGTCACAGTTTGTCAAGCCGGATTGATCGATAGCGTGACTACACAGGGTGAAAATAAAACTTGATGAATGAAAGCGTCCTGTAATGGCTAGACCAATATTGTGACATTGTTGGAGGCCAACAACGCCCTCAGATTTCTATTAATGAGAAACTTGATATCTTCCGGTTTAATCTCCGCGGGCACACAAACACAGTGAACAGCAAGCTATGATGTGCGGGTTGTTTGGTCTTAAACATCTCGCTTTGTTTCTGCTTTTAGGGATCTCCTATGATCACTCAACAGGTAAGTGCTATGGTTTTCATAGCATCACTGTTTTTAAAGGGCCATATGATTGTTTAGATAATTTTCCGAGCAGCAGACTACAGATGTAAATAATTTCGCCGTCATATGTTTCAAAGATAATGTTAAAAGCAAATGTCTTTCTCAAGTAAAATACTGGATAAAAACGTAACATTTCAACGAAAATTTCAATGCTTGTAATTGATAACGAATGGACAAGTTTTAAAAGTATCAAGCGGTGTTTGGTTGTAAGAAATTATTTAGCGGCCTAAAAAGTATTAATCTCCTTAGGTCATCGTTCATCTCAATCCAGACGCTCTTAAAGCGACGAAGATTGTCGTTAAGCCGTCGATGTAAAGAAGAGTTTTAGTGAAACCCTGTCAATGAGAGATTCCACATATTTTTTATTCAAGCGATGATGTTTTCTATTGATTAAGTGGAATGCGATGATCTAAACAAACATGAATCACTGAAACTGTTGGTATCCCCGGGTGGGTTGTTTAATACTCGAACGTAGAAAATGTCAATCCGTTTGAGTTCTATTACTGTCAATGGCAAGAATGAATTATCAAATTTTTGTGTGCTTAAATGTCGATCATATAATTCTTTCAAGCAGCCCTTGGCGAATATACAAATACGTGCTAACCAGAAATGAAGGCGATAGAGAACCGTGACTGACGCATGGCCACCAACGATTGTCACGAAAAGTATGGCTCTATGCGGGTCAAATCCTTATTTTTTGTACCAAGCTGTTTTACGGTAACAGAATTAAAATTCTGTAGATGGAATTCACGAAAAAAAACATTTTCAAATTAAAGAAACTATATTCGTACTACCTGTTTTCTGCTCGTTTTCTAGTGTTTTCTAAAGAAACATTTTCGTGTTTTGTAACTTTAAACTTCGCGAGAGTTTTTGGCACTGAACGAGGTATAAAACAGATTTTTACGCACGCGTTGCTCCCATTGATATTTTTTTGTTTTTAACTATACAAACACCATTGTATTATGTGTATGAAGTGGGAGAATTTTAATTTTTAGGTCTGAAAATGGATAGGGGTGTCTGACTCATGGTCACATAAATCGCTAACGGCTCGACCTGTGGTCAGTACAAACAAATTCATATAATAGTCTTAGCTTTCTATTTTACATGAGGGAAAGGAACTGACACTCACTGTAGATCACAGTACACTTCAGAGCTATTAACTTACGGTCATTATTTGAATCGACGTTTCACCAGCTTTCATAATGACACTTGACCGTGTGTCAGTTAAATACAGAGTCGGTTATTTCATTATGTTTTTGTTTCTTGTGAGTGATACCAACGCTGAGAGCCAGTCGGAATATATGTTTCTTGATAGGGAAATGAAGGGGTGGGTTGGCTCCTCGACATATTGTTGCTATACCGCCCGTAGCTCGATAAAATTGCTTTATTGCAATCAAACTAAAGCGTAGTGAACGTTACTTAGCTAAGGAATATAATCCCGCTAGAACTGACGACCCTTTCTTTGTATTTTCGTTTTATTGGGTTTAAATGCTTGTTCTTTTCATCATCTTTTGATCTAGACGTTTTTGTTGTCTAGTGCCGCTCATTCCCAGCCTAAGCTTTTAGTTGTAAGTGCATTTTCTCATAAACAGAAAACAGTACACCCGATTTTTATCAGTTTAATTAAGCGCTCGGTGTCATGTATCGCAGTAATCCCCATGTTTTCATGAACGGCGATCTCAACGGTATCAATATAGCAGTTACTGTCGCATCTGAAAGTAAAATATTAATGATTAACCATATAAGTAACCCCAACTGCCTTTTCCTTAGCATACCCTGCATGCAATAGCGTTCGCTTTCTCTAGCTTGTTTTCACTTCTGTTGCTCTGAAGAAATATCGAGGCGGTGAATGCAGATTGCGGGTGTTTGTTTTCTAGAGTAATCCATACACAAGATCCATACCCAAGATTTAACAAAAATAATCTCATTAATACGTGTTTCGGCCTCTGAGGAATTTTAACCCTCATAAAACGCTAACGACAAAATAGCGGTTTTTTAGTAAGCGCATGAGCTCATACTTAATACGAATTTTGGAAATAACCTTGGGCTCAAATTGCTGTACCAAATCAACTCTTTTTTACACATGATTTGTCTATAAATATCGGTATAAAAATAAATTTTTCGTTAGGTAAAATGTTAACTGGTTCTGGCTTCAGCGGACCATCATTGATCATCATCACCACTCCCCCCCCCCCCCCCCCCCCCCCCCCCTAAAATAAGGTTAATGCCTATTGGATTAATGGAGAGATAATTTTCATTCATACCGTGCAGTTATTTTAGGAATCCTAGAATTCCTTTGTACCTGACTTGTCTTTTAGTCAGTGAATTGAATCTTGAATTAATACCTTCGCAAAGGAACTGAGTTTGTAATAAACACTGTCTCTATAGGAGTCCGCATTAGGGTGACATACCCTCACGTCAAAAAAAGCGGACCTCTGCCTCTCCCAGAATCCCCTAGCAACTATATCCAGCCGCGCATCCGGGGCGGTGTTGGCTCCCCTATTCAACTCTTCTCCTGTGATGTTTTGCAACACTGGTTCAACTTCAACGCCTTTACACACCATAATAATAATAATAATAATAATAATAATAACTTTATTCAAGTGTCAATAAAAATATAGCAGTTAAAACCAATAATTGGGGACACTATCTAGCCTATCTAAAATTCTAAAATATCAATAACAATTTACTAAAAATTTTCTACACAATAAAATTCAATTAAGTTCAAGAACTGCATAGCGTGCAGTTTTTGCATGCATTGTTTAAAAATTCATGTAAATCCACTTTCCTGATGGCTTTCTTAAACACATCCAACGATGGTAATTTCCTTATTTCTGGTGAAACTTTGCCCCAAAGAGTAGGGCCTAGGTATTTTAACGAATGTTTCCCGAAAGTCACTGTCTTAAAACTGGGTACATAAAATTCCCTCTTAAATCATAAGCGCAATTGTTATGAATGACTGAATCCTAATGAAGAGAACGAAAGTCGAAAGAAACTTTTTTATAAACGTTATTCTAAACATCAAAACGTTAGCATTTGATCAGGTATATCAGTAATGTTTCTTGAAGAGGTGAAAATTTCCACATCCCAAAGAATTTTATAACATTTTTAAAATATACATGTTATATGTTATATAAAACAGAACAAATAAAATGAACTGACACGACATATTGAAGAAAAGTAAAAACACAACGCTATTAGTGCAAAGAAAGTAGCTTATACTCCGACGAAGCATAGCCCTAGCGTGAGTTTGATTGGTAATAGGTCCATGATAACCGTCACGAATATAGCGCCTCCTATACACTATCATGACCATATAGTTGTATATTTAACGTACTCGTAGTACCTGTAGTACTCGTAGTACCCGTAGTACCGGTAGTACCTGTAGTACCTGTAGTACCTGTAGTACCTGTAGTACTTGTAGTACTAGTAGTACCTGCAGTACCTGTTATCATGGACCTATTACCGTTTGATTCCTTTAATTTTAGCTGCAGACAACAGACTAAAGATTTCCGGCCGGTTCAGAAGACAAGTTGTTAAAGAAGGGCGATGCCCCTCTTGGACCATCATTAGAAACTGTTCGTCACTGGGACAATGTAACTGGGATGGAGACTGTTCCAGTACTCAGAAGTGCTGTAAGAGCACGTGTGAAACACGCTCCTGTTACGAGCCTATTTTGACCATGGGACCCGATGAAGGTACAAATAGTTTGTAATACTTGAATGAATTACCAGGTTTATGCCCGGAAATATGCTTGTTTAACCGCAAGCGTAGGGTTGGTCATTCCCTGTAATTGTACGAATTTCTGTTCGTTATCCATGTTTGCTGGTTCCGGAGCTGTATTGACGAAATCCTACCTAATGTTGAGCCTGTCAACGATCGTTTCAATAAGTAACATTAGGAGCGGGTCAGGTTTAGTTTTCGTGAATACTGGTTATCACCTTAGTTAAGGCGCTTACGGGTGACAGTTTGGCGCCTTGGTGAATACAGAAGCAAATAGTCAATAACTGGTAAGGGCTGACTATTTGGCTATTTCGAAAACGTGGACGAGTTGTATTCGGGGCAACCTAACATAAATTCTCCATATTATAAGTCCACTTAACTATACTGCCTGCATTATACCATCACGAAAACATCACAGCATCACTTATAAAACGTTGCTTTTTGAAACATTCAAATAAAAACTGAATTTATTGCTTTAGATGCCTGCCCCAAAGATGAAGCCACAGTAGCGTCAAATAAAGGAAATGCTAATTGTCTTTCGGGAAGGACGAGGTTTTGTTTTAAGAACAACTGCAAAAGGTAAGGCAATTTAACAATTTTATCCATTATTGCAAGAATTACCGTCAATGCAAACCAAAGTAGATCTGACAATTCGAAGCACAAATAATGCAACAGATAAATTAGAATGCGTAGCAGTACCTTTCAAACAGTGAAAATAAACGGCTAGTACCTTACTAGCCAAACTCAGTTTTACATGTTGTAACTCGATCGGTTCAGTGGTATTTGTTTTACGTTAAAAGGTCGCGGGGGGACAGGTTCCGCTCATCAGTATGCATTTATGAAAATATTATGCACGCAGAGCGACGGCTGATACCGAAAATGCGCGAAATATTCACGAACAGGCTCCGTAATGTTTCTGCATCAATAATTGCACGTGCAAAGCGCTGTCTGGTAAAATCCCCCCGGGAGGGGGGGGGGGGGGGGGGGGCGTACACAACAAAGTTTTGTGCGGGGATGCTCCGCCCCAAGGTCCAAACCCTTACCCTTTCATATACCGATTTTGACAGAAAAGGTACCCCTTTCATATACCTTTCAATGAAAATGGTACCCCTTTCATATACCTTTCATTGAAAATGGTACCCCTTTCATATAGCCCTTATGTGCGTCTGTTTGATATATTTTTAAGGTGCTTTTTATAACACTTAAATGACAGATTTCCCTACCCTTTTTATACTTCAACTTGTGTTTTCCCTAGGCTTTCCTATACTTCGTGAAATCCCTACCCTTTCATATACCTCCAGCCTCAAAAAGGTACCCCTTTCGGGCAAAGCATCCCCGTATAGCCCATTATAGGGAGTACCTCCCGGGGGATAAAATACACTATTTTGCAACGCATGGTTCTCTCTGCATGAAGTGTTGACAATAGCCCGTGGATTAAAATTAGCACAATTACCATATTTGATGGGGAAGCCTTCGGAAGCGTAAAAACAAACAATTTTGTGTCCAAGAATTCAGCGCGGATATAGAATTTCACGAGATGACACGGCAGGGAGGTAAACTAGGTGTATTGTAGGTTGTCAAATCTGACGCAAAATTTTTAAATAGGCTTTTAAAGGCAGCTATCTGCACCCTTATAAGCGACGTGTCAATAGAATATACAAGTAACAGACTGAAATATAAAACAAATTGAGACTGCTACATTGAAACCTATAAATCGGCAGTCAGTTTTCTTTTCTTAACGTTCTTTCAGAAATGTCATCTTGTGAACCAATGACTAACCATTTGGATTCTAGAATAACATTTAAAAAAAAGTGACAGTGGTATCTTATTTTTAAGGCTCTAATTACTTAGTACGAGCATTCGTTTTTTTCAGTCCGTTTGGTGCCCACTGGTTGAAAGTAGTTGATAATATGATAAGTGTACAAATAATAATTTGTTCTTTTTACGAAGTTGCTGTTTCCACTACACCACATGTAACCCACATCCAGAGTTGCTAATGACGAGGGACGAATGTCAAAAAGGTAATACAGTCAACTCTCTCTTAACGGACACCTCTATAAGACGGACATCTGGTGTTAGTCCCTGCCGTTTTTCAGTCATTCTACTGTAACTAAACTCTCCATAAGTCGGACACCTCTCTAAGACGGACAACGGACTCGTTTGAAACCGTCAACGGACACTTGAGAACCCGGGGAGGGGTGGGGGCGGGGGCTTTGGGGCGGGGGGAGGGGGTACTCCCATATAAAAATGACGGGAGTGCTCGTCGTACCTTTTTGGGGTCAAACTTTGTAGATTGGTACCTCCTAGGGTACTAAATTCTAAAATGACCACCGTTGGAATTACCGCGGTACCTTTTAGGGTATTAAGCCGAAAAAATATGACAGAAAAGAATGTTGTTTTAGAATTGGTTTCTCTTGGAGGTAAAAATTATTTTGAGCCACGCCCATCAAACGAGATTCTGGTACCTTGGGGTGTTTTTCGAAAATTTATGACGAGCACCCTCGTCGTTTTATACGGGAGTCCCCCCTCCCCCAATTCGGGTTGAAAAGTGCCCTTTTTTAGTGAAAAATACTTCAAAACGGAAATGTAAGTGCATTTATTGTTCTCCGAATTACTGGTGTCACGTTACCTCGACTCTCTATAAGCCGGACACCTCTCTAAGAGGCGGACAGTTGGGGCTGGTCCCGACGGTGTCCGTCTTAGAGAGAGTTGACAGTACTCTTAAATACAGAACAGCTGTACCACAATGAAGGAGTAGTTTCTTTGTTTTGTGTCTGGACTCTAAAACCATCCTCTTGGACTATTGATACTGGCATTGTCTTGTAATTGGTGTCGTGCGATTCGTTTGCATGATTTTTATTTTTGTTTCGCAAAAAGCTCGGAAAAGCCGTCAAATCAACTATCTCTTATTAATTGTCCTAATACCTCTGTAGTCTGATACTGTGATACCCCATTGCTATCCTTTCACCAAAGTGTATCCGTTAGCGACCAAGAGGTACAAATGGGCTGAAGGATTGCTGATCAAGCACTTTCCCGACATCTAATGACTTAACAGCCGCTCTATAGTATATTGAACGTGAATTTTGTTGTTCTTCAGTGCTTTGTTCCCGGAAAGTCTGTAAGTTCCCAGGGGAAGTCTGCCTGCTGGACAAATACAATTCTCCTAGATGCTCCTGCCGGTCGAAATGTCCCACTCCACTTCTGGGAGAAAACGTCTGCGGAACTGATGGAATTCCCTACAAGAGTGCATGCGAGTTAAACAGAACTGCCTGCATTTTGGGAGCAATGGATATTAAGATACACAGATATGGAAAGTGCCATCCAAGTGAGTGTCATTTACTGTCGTCGTGGTCATCACGATGCAGCACTTGGCTCACGATATGTTGGCCATCATCCCACTCCCCTGCTGATTATTTTCATTTGGTGTTGTTTATTGTTTGAAATTTCAAAAAACATATTATAATTAGTTGTATCTTTCATTGGAGGTTCGATCATGGCCGCTTTTTTGGAGATAGGTGACGAAAACTAACAACTGTTTTTTAGATATAACTTATTACATCACAAATAATGATAATAACAGCCGGGTATAATTTAGGGGATATTAAGTCAGTTTCCATTCAACAATATCCATTTTGGCTGTCAATTCAACTTGATGTGTATAAAATAGCCATATATGCAAAGGAACAGGTCTTATTATTTACATTTTTTTATGGCCAAATTATTGAGACCTTCGATCACGCAGTGTTATACTAACCTTTCTTTTACTGGAATCGATTTATTACATCCAGATGGGGACAAGGTAAAAGTCAGTGCAGCCCATAAAAAGAAGCAAGTTCTTCCCGCTTATGAACAAGGTGAGCTCACGTGCCGGTTTGAAGGAGATCCCGTCAGTATCACGTGGCAAAAGGTTGGACTTCGAACTTTGCCAAACCGAATGGTGCCACGTATGGACAGGTTAGATATCCTGGATGTCGACATGCACGATAGTGGGATGTATAAATGTATGGCGTACGACGGATTCACCACAGCAGAAGCGGAAATAAATGTAACTGTTGACGGTGAGTGTGAATTATGAGCGAGTTGCTTTTAATATAACCCGACTTGACCGTTTTACCCTGAATAGCCCAATTAAGTGAGGTCTACAACGAAGACGGATTCTCGAACCTGAACCTGAACCCGAATCCAAACGAATCCATCCCTCCCTTAAGATACAAACCATATTTTAAACCTAGTTTTGATAAAGTGATGCAGGAGTGACGAGCCTGCGCAAACATCAACGAAGCTACCTCCTTAGCGTAAAGAGCTAAGAGGGGTGTGTGTAGGGTGGTGTGTGTTGGGGAGGTGTGGGAGGGGGAGTTAGGTGGTATAAAAGAGCAACGAGGAGATAGGTAAGCGATATATAGACGGATGAATTGCAAGTTAAATCCCAAGATAGCATCCTCTGTAGGCAACTACGGGGCAACGGAATGGGACGTCTGTATCTAAGAACAAATTAAAAAAGGGAGGAGAGAGGTGGGGATAACTTTTACTAGCCTTTTTTTTTTTGGGGGGGGGGGGGGGGTGCAAAAAATATCTGCCTGCTGAGAAGGCTAATGCCATGGGGGAATTATTTTACCTAAGTTCCAGGAAAGTGCAGCTACAAAATAAAAAAAAAGTGTTGGAACAATTGTGAACATGTTCAACCTCAAATGTGAAACCTATTTTCATGTGTTCTCCTAGGGCAATCTACCGGCGGTAAGAAGACCTTGTTTCGTAAAGACTGTTTACAACCTCGAAGTACTGGGTACTGCAAACGATACGCCGTTCGTTGGTACTTTGATAGCAGAGCTGGTGTGTGTAGACCATTTGCGTACGGCGGTTGTGGTGGAAACAAGAATAATTTTCAGACACAAGAAGCATGTAGCTCTGCTTGCGGCCACGCAGGTACATAACGTAGTTTGGGATATAGTTTTTAATGCAACGAACTAAAAGTGATGGTAACCACCGGTTAACGTGAAAAAAGCTTCTCTTGAACGCGCCCGATATCCAACATCTTACTTGTCTGTGTACTTGCACATTTCAGTTATCCTTTTCCAATCTAGATTTAATGATGTTAATAACCATAGCATGTTTGGTGAATGCATTTATAAATTATTAAAATTTCGACTTCTTTATCATATGTAACGTTTGTTAACAGCTCAAAATTATAATACCTTACTTTAATTATCATGCAGTACTTATACAAACTTGTATCATTATTTGGCTTTCAGTTGGAGATGTTTGCAATTTGCCAATGATTGAGGGCCCCTGTAGAGGCTTTATGCCAACATGGTTTTACAATGCGAACACATCACGATGCGAACAGTTCGTGTACGGCGGGTGCGGCGGTAACGCTAACCGATTTAACACCAAAACAATGTGTCAACAGCGATGCAAGGGTACGTAAACGCTTTTTATATGAAATTTTCAAGTCGTTTCCGGTCACTTCGGATTCCCCCGATTTGGGCTCATTTTCTGTCGAGCGCCATAAAGTAATTTTAGTTTTAAAAACAAACGGCTCAAGTTCGAACAGGGTTGGATCGCTTGAATTGGTGTATGGATGTGGTTTTGGGTAAATACTTCCTAATCCAAATAACGATCTTGCAGACCATCTATACGAAGAGAACATGAATTAACACTTATTGGCAATCAATAAACATTGATTTATCTTTTTGTCCAGATTTCTGTTCCCATTAGCATGGAATCTGGATTACCTTAAAGGGGTTATGTCACCTAAGTTTCAGTTGACCAAACGGCACATTTCTTTTAATACAAACCTAATACTAATGGTCCAGGTTTTTACTAAAGCAATAAATAAATGCTTTGGCTACGGATGGCCAGGATGGAAATGGTTTACACTTGAAAAAACAGGGTCAATAGTTTTTCAAGTTCTTCCCTTGTATCTAGAAAAAAGCTGAAAACTGAAATTGGTTCGCTCTCCCTTCGCTAATTTAAGATAGTTCCTTTTGGCGTTTTGAAATCATTTATGTATGAGAGTAGTAACTACTTAGTGTATTTAAACTCAACGTATAGTTAAATTTTTACCCAAAATCTTTAAATTGGCAACAAGACTGGCTAGAAGAACTATTATGTAATAATTTATAAATATTAAAGCTATTATTATTATTATTATTATTATTATTATTATTATTATTATAAGTTTCTTCAGCATACATTACATGTAATAATGTGTCCTTTTCGATGCGGTGGTTGTGCGGTCACGTAGTTGTGTTGGTCACATGGCTGTTTTGGTCAAGTTGTGTGATTAGCCTCATATCCTAACACTACATGGCTTCAATTTTAAACAAACTAATCACTGAACGACATATAACAAACAAAAATTTATTAAATATTTACTGGTAATTGTTCTATTTCCGTTAACATCTTCCAATATTTACATTTTTAGCAGATGATCCAGTAGCGAACAGTCCATGTTTACGGCAACAGCTGGAGGCTAGACGCAATAAACGTCTGGGTGTTTTTGTACCAAAATGTCGTCCTGATGGAGGATACGAGGAGATACAATGTCATGGATCAGTTTGCTTTTGCACGGACGAAGAAGGGGAAGAAATAACTGGAACAAGAGTTCCTCGGCAACATCCTCTGAACTGTACATCGCTACTACCATCCGGTAAAGGGACTACGCGGAATTCTTAGAGTATAAATTATTCTTACCATTATCAATAGTCTCAGAGGGATTCTTAGAGTATAAATTATTCTTACCATTATCAATAGTCTCAGAGGGATTCTTAGAGTATAAATTGTTCTTACCATTATCAATAGTCTCAGAGGGATTCTTAGAGTATAAATTATTCTTACCATTATCAATAGTCTCAGAGCAACTTGCATGAATTGAAGAATTTTTATTTATGTCTGGACAAATCCCAAATTGTGACCAGTTATTCTATACTTATATAATAAAAAAGCTCGATTTTGTTAATTTGTGATTGGTGTCTCTAGTTTGGGATTAATCGGATGGAAGACAAATGAGCTAAAATGTTGCTAGAAAACTACCCTGCTCTTTCCCAATTCCAGAATTGTATGCTCGCAATATGTTTTTTTTTTCTTCCAATTTTTAGTTTTCTTAACTGCATCTTCTCTCCCTCTTTCTCGTTGTGGTTTGCTTCAATTTAACTCTGTTAAGTGTCCACATAGCGACTGTTTATTAAACTTATAAACGATAAGACAATGACAAGTTACAAATACCGTGTTCACACTAGGCTGAAACTGAACACGAATGAAATCATTAAAAAATATCATCCGGCGATGCATTACGCGAATCATGATAGAAACATGCTCACTCTGAACTCACGAGATAGTTTCGGCCTAATCCAAACGAAACACTTTAGCGCAAATGCTGTCACCTTGCTAAACGCTGCAAAGCCCTTTGCTAAGGGTTTAACAACTACGATCATTATTTCCATAAAGTTTTGTTTTATTGATTTGAAAATTTTATTGCCTTAAATTTTTAAAATCCTCTTTTTCAGTTGGTGTTATGACCTCCTGTCAAATGGCGGAAAAGAATTCCAGCGGTCTTCCTTTTGGCAGTTCGTATTTAATTCGTTGTAAGCAAGACGGTAGCTACGAGGAGGTGCAATGTAGTGGGTCAACTGGATTCTGTTGGTGTGTTAACAAAAATGGTTCCGAACTTGAAGGAACCAAGACTAGGGGACCTTTAAAGTGCCCCGCATTAGGTTTGTATGCGATTTTATCTCTACTTATGTTCAGAAATGCAGGCAAGTATTGTTTACTTTCATGTTACTTACACTGTAAAGGAATATAGTCGTGTTGGATCACACTTGAAAACTCTTGACGGGCTCTCGTACTTGCCACCACGCTGCTTTCTTTACCAGTCCTACTCTCGGGCACAACAAGTAAGCCACACCAACATAATCATCGCTATCATACCGTTGAATTACAGGTGCTCGTTTAACGCTCTGTCAGAAACAGTACATGACAAATTCCATAAGCCCTCGACCGAAGCAAGAGATTCCCCGATGTCGGCATGATGGAACCTTCGAGAGAGTTCAGTGTCGAGGAGTGATGTGCTTTTGTGTTGACACGGAAAACGGGAGAATTGTAAAGGACACAAGCATTAATACGTTATTTGGAGAACCTAAATGCCAGGATACAGGTATAAAAAATAAAATAAACGAAACTAAAACCATTTCATGAAGGGGTGGTAAAGGGGAGGTTTTTTTATAACCTGAATATTATAGGTAGCGATATAAATGTATTCCGCTTGGGCTTGTTGGAGTAACAATTCAACTAAATAAAGCAACGAACGAAAAAAAGAAAACAAATTAAAACAAATCACCGCCGCGCAACGATTTCCACATGTGATATAGTTAAAAAAAACATACTTTTCCTGGAAATGACTACCTTGCTTCCATTGGAACTGAACTAAACTCAATCAACACTTTGTTATCACCTGTGCTTAGTCAATATTTTATCCATTTATTACGTCAATGATAAAGTTGCATGCTTTTAAACGATGTTATTATTTTATCAAAGACAGGAGCTAATGTTAATAATGCTAATGTTAATTTCAGTCATATTACTAGGAGCTAATGTTAAATTTTGTTCTTATTTTTGACAACCCGCGTCGACTAGCTATGCTAACTGCGGGTTGT